>OY744532.1:15040551-15065551 GCA_963556195.1 Sepiola atlantica | reverse complement strand
AGTTGTAATTTTATGCAAAGTTAAAGTAAGTTCGGATTTTAACGCACCACGCTGTATACACATATACCTACATACATATGCATATATATATATATATACAACTAAAAAAAATTAAGAACTTGTTAACCAAAAAAGGTCTTATATTTTGGTTGTTAATCTATCAATGCAGCATATCTTGTTATGCATAAATTGCTCACTATCAGATATAGGTTTATAACAATAACAAATAATTAATTCGACTCATCTGAACAATTTACCATCCCGTTTCCACTTTTCCTACACAAAGATATTAATAAGTTGATGATGAACACAAAACAGACAACTCAGACACAGATGAAAGGAAACTAATAATAAACCCGTGAAATTTACACGGATTCAGCTGATCAATTCTATTATTGAGATAGAATTCATATTGTATCCATTTATAATTCTGGGTGGATAAAAATATAGGAGTGGCGTATGCATCGCACTCATTCTTGGAAGATTCCCCAATGGAACGGCCTGGCTGATTTGCAAAATCAATCATTAATAACTCGATTAATTGAGTTACTAATCAATGTTTCTAGTATCGATCTTATTGTTTTCATGGATTAAGATCACACTTTATGCAACCGTTGTTTAGCCAATTTAATCCTCAACTCCATAATAAAGAGAAATGTGTAGTTATTTATAAATATACGTCCGTCTCGTCACACAAATATCTGCTTGACGAATAAGGGAAGGAAGAATGCAAATCTATTCCTATAATGAAACATTTTTTTTTCTTTCCGCTTTCTATACCGATTTATATGTTTTTTCTTTTCTCTTTTTTTTACTTTCCAATTTTTTCTTTCTTGGTTTTTAAAACCATTTCACTTTCGCTTAAAAAAAGAAAAACAAAAATTTGGGGGGGGGGGGGTAAAAAAATCTTTTTGTTCTATTTTTAAGTGAAAATATTAGTATTCATGGGGGATAGTAAAAAAAAAATTTGGGGGGGGTAAAAATGTTTTTTTGTTTTTTTCTTTTTTTAACTAAAAATATTCTTGGTTAGAAACAAAGAAAATCAATGTCTACCAACCCAAGAAATATGACTGGGGCTCCATCGGTTTACGGGCGAGCGTTCATTTCTGACGCGGCAGCCTAGCAAAAATAGACGACCATAGGGAGGCTGTTTTGGCTAGTCCCTGTTGATGTTAAAACGTCCGGCATCATGTTTTTTTTATGTCTAGCCCCTATATCTCAATAATTAAAGAAAGATAAAAAAAAACAAGCAAAGTCAACGGTTGGTGTCAGAAATTTTTCAACTCACAATAGTTCAGTCCCTAATAAGCATATTGAGATAATAAAAATAAAACATCAGAATGACTTATATTGGAAAGCAAATAGCAAGTCAGACAACCCCCACTGCCTGAAATGAATTTGGAAAGAAATTTTGCAACTCAACATTGAAAGACTTACATTGGAAAGCAAATAGCAAGTCAGACAACCCCCACTGCCTGAAATGAATTCGGAAAGAAATTTTGCAACTCAACATTGAAAGACTTACATTGGAAAGCAAATAGCAAGTCAGACAACCCCCACTGCCTGAAATGAATTCGGAAAGAAATTTTTCAACTCAACATTGAAAGACTTACATTGGAAAGCAACTAGCAAGTCAGACAACCCCCACTGCCTGAAATGAATTCGGAAAGAAATTTTTCAACTCAACATTGAAAGACTTACATTGGAAAGCAAATAGCAAGTCAGACAACCCCCACTGCCTGAAATGAATTCGGAAAGAAATTTTGCAACTCAACATTGAAAGACTTACATTGGAAAGCAAATAGCAAGTCAGACAACCCCCACTGCCTGAAATGAATTCGGAAAGAAATTTTTCAACTCAACATTGAAAGACTTACATTGGAAAGCAAATAGCAAGTCAGACAACCCCCACTGCCTGAAATGAATTCGGAAAGAAATTTTGCAACTCAACATTGAACGACTTACATTGGAAAGCAAATAGCAAGTCAGACAACCCCCACTGCCTGAAATGAATTCGGAAAGAAATTTTGCAACTCAACATTGAAAGACTTACATTGGAAAGCAAATAGCAAGTCAGACAACCCCCACTGCCTGAAATGAATTCGGAAAGAAATTTTGCAACTCAACATTGAAAGACTTACATTGGAAAGCAAATAGCAAGTCAGACAACCCCCACTGCCTGAAATGAATTCGGAAAGAAATCCTCCACTCTAAATAGTCAATGGTCGGTGTTTATTTTTTTATGTCATCAGAAATGATAAATTTTATATGAAAAATTAAATTCCTGACATAATTCTATGATTTTATATGAATATTAATGCAAACACTAGCAAAGCATTTTTTCTGTCATTATTGACAGAGGGTGTACACTAGTTTAGGCATAATATACTCGCTTAAATACCTATCCAAGCTGGAGTTTTGGGGATCCTGGCTATATCCTGTGGTGAGGATCCCATTTGGAAGCTTTGGGGAATGCAAACTCACTACTTAGCTGCCATTATTTCCAGGTTCATTCTGACCCAGAGTAGTAATATTGGTCAGGCTGCAATCAAGTGGTTTAAAAGAAATTATCCTGGGTATGGCATGAAACTGCATCGAGTGATCAGGCACAAATTCCTGAACTTTGGAAAGTATGTAGTCACTCCTTAGTTGCTATTACTTCTAGGTCTACACTAACAGAGTGGTAGTACCTGTCAGAGTCCCATGTATAGGTTAATTAGAATGTATCCTGATTATGACACAAAACTGCATCGATGTGTATATATACATATATATATATATATATATATATATATATATATAATAATGGTAATAATCCAGGTGAAAAATATCCATAGGGTGGTAATCCAGAGAATTTTAATCGGGTTTATAAAAAGTGCTCAATATCAAAATAGAGCTTAATATATGATAATTTTATTTACACAGACATGTACAAAATCTGCGACACTGGCATGTCGATGTTATCGATCAACAGTTACTATAAACTGAGATCTCATCAGGCAGAGTTAGAATCCGATCTTAACCTCAGATCATATTTGGAGAGTTCTCTCCAAATATGATCTGAGGTTAAGATCGGATTCTAACTCTTCCTGATGAGATCTCAGTTTATAGTAACTGTTGATCGATAACATCGACATGCCAGTGTCGCAGATTTTGTACATGTCTGTGTAAATAAAATTATCATATATATATATATATATATATATATATATATATATATACACTATAAGAATACCTTACCCAGGACAGGTAAAATTAATTCCTCAAACAAAACAGTTTTGCACCACTTTTATGTCCCAAAGATGCAAAAGACCGATCTTCAGTCTTTTTTAATATTGTGCAGACTGACAAAGTTTTCCAACATGATGGGAAGCATTTCTCCTTTAAGCAACGATTGAACAGCTTTGTAAGACTAGGAGCTATTTCAGGTTGCAACTTCTTAAGCACTTGATTGGAATGTTATCAGGGCTTGTTGCCTTGCTTGCATCAAGGTTTTTGATGGGTTTTGGCAACATCCCGGACAGATATGTGGATGTCGCTCAGAGTGTTTACCGTCCTACATACATAGACACACTTACTACTCTTAGTTTGGCAGTAAAAAATCTTTCATATTTAAGAATTTTCGTTTGAGAAAAAAATCATTTGCTTGTTTCAGGCAAATAAGCGTTTTCACAAAAAAAAAACAATTTGCAAAATGCCAATCAAAGTCTAGACCAACAAATTTCGTACTCGCCAAAAACAATAACATTTTTGACAAAACTAAAAAAAAATTATAAAAGATTTTATTTTTAAAATCAATCGTAAGAGAGAATAGATGCGTGTTCTTTCATTTGTCTGTCTGTTTCATACTTTTAGCCCAACCCCCATGTTAGATTACCCGGCGGTTAGGGATGGGGATGGGGGGGGGGCTTGTTCTGTCTACACGTAGACTACAAAACAAAGCAACACTTTGAAATAGGACAAAAATCCTTATCTCACTCGAGTAAACGGATCCAGGTAAATACAAGTTACAGGAAAATAGTCAATCTCTTATTAATTTGCAGTACACATTTTTTCTTGTATTTTTTGTCTAGGTTGCCAGAAATAAAAAGATATAGATGAAATGCTGGTTTGGTTTGCTTCACGGCATATCAACCATCTATGGGTTATTTAATGCCGAATAAAGTTGTCAAATATAATTCTATAGGTAAGATGATTATTTATATTCCTAGAACACATTGCTCTTTGAACACATTGCTCTTTGAACACATTGCTCTTTGAACACATTGCTCTTAGAATACATCGCTCTTTGAACACATTGCTCTTTGAACACATTGCTCTTTGAACACATTGCTCTTAGAATACATCGCTCCCAGAATACAATAGATGAAATTAATCCAAGTAAAAAAACAAAAAGAGTTACAAAAGTATACAGGGAAAAGTCTATTAGAAGTGGCAGTGCAGTGAATGTTGTTATTACATATCGACTCTCAATTGAATAAAACCTACAATCAGCATTTTCTTTCAGCCAATCAAATAAGCGAGTATATTCACTGCCGAAAACTCGTACATACTATTAAACCCCAAACACACAATTTTCTTTTTTTCCTCTGGAGACAATAGTCATGCGCACGAGATAATCCTGCCTTAACCCCTTTGGAACGGGGGGGGGGGGCTCAGCAAGCAGCACACACTCAATGAGAGATTTTCATGGACACAATGTCAGCATATACACACTGTTAACCGACACACAAGTTAATATATACACTCTCTCACTAACAAATCAGGTGTGCTAATATACTCACATCACCGAGCCTAGCCCATGTACACACATGTAAATGCACGTGGCACCAGTCGAAACAAAATGTGCATTCATTTTTTCCTTACAAACACCTTTCTTTCACGAGAAAGTTTTTAGACCCTTTGGAATCTCATTCTTCAAACTCTTCATCTTTCGCTGTCTTAACAAATTATCGAATAAAATTAATTTTGCATGGATAGTCATTCGGTCATTTGATAAATTTCTATCCTCCACAAATCACAATTTTTTAAATTGTTTTCAGTATTCATTTCTTTCTTTTTTTGTCTGCTTTGCCCAAAAAATATAACTAAAAAAGGTGATCTTCATCGAAAAAGCGAATCCAGGTAAAAAAAAAAAAGTTACAATTCTCTTATTTATTTTCAGTACTTATTTTTTAAAATTCTTCCTTGTCTATGTAATAAAAACTGGGAGCCGAAATAACTTACTGATAAGTTTTATTTAACTTTTCGTTGCTTACCGTCACTATTTATAAGTAAAATACAAAATGTGGCACGAGGCCGAAAAGGGGAATGGGGAAAATGTGGACCTAACTAATATTATTAACTTAACTAGTCACAATCACCAAAACAAATATACTCCATGATTAACCTACTTAAAACCTAAAAATGACAATATATACATGAAATGGGAAGTTGGGGAATAACATTTTTATATACAATTTAATAGTATATATATATATATATATATATATATATATATATATATATAATGAAAAAAAAATAAAAATTAAGTGTTGTTATAAGAACCTCCCACTAAAGAATGTGGCCGATAAGTAGTTTTGCCAGTCGAAAAAAGGCGATGCAGGTCACGAATGCTTTATTTCTAACACCTCTTTCGAAATTACGAAAGCAGACCTGCATCTCTGACAAAACAAGAAATCAGTCACCTAATTGGGGTCAGAAATGGGAATTATAAAATGACAGTGTGAAAAAAAAAACGGGGTGGAAGAGGACAAAAAATAAAAGGGACCCTATGACATCTTACATACACTAGCTAAGTTTAAAAAAGAGGGGGAGAAAACAAAACATAACCTACTCTTGTCTAATCGGGTCAAATGAAAGGGTCAGTGTTCGTTTCGACTACCCAATATTCAGTCTAAGGCACGTCTAAGCACAACTCAATATTAGCTCCATTCACTCGACACAAACGCGCAACTTTCACCCACCTTTCGTTGAAATTTGCCGGAGGGAGTTTCACCCTCTCCAGCCTGATACGCATTCTCAGGCGAGCTTTCAAAATGAGGACAAGCTGGGGAGCAGTGAAGGTCTCTTACCCGTAAACTTCCTTCTGTCGTGTCGATCAAATCACGCCTCTCATAACAGCTAGTAAGCAAAGAAACACATAACGTTCCTCCCACTTCATGGTCGGTGCCAAATTGCAGCAAGTCAAAAAAGACTCCAGAACGAAGAACTGTCCGTTCAACATGCGAACCATGTAGCCTTCAACTAACTCACATAGCGGGCGAACGATGGCACAGGAAAAGAAAACATGACTGGTTGTTTCCTCCCAGTCACCGCATCGGACACAACTCGGTGTCTCAGTTAAGCCCGCTGCGTAAAGCTTTTTGCCGACCCAGAGTGCATTTCTTATTATCAGCCAGGTGAGTGATGCCTCGTAATTATCGAAACATTTCAAACCCAGGCGCCCAAGCCAAGTTTAAGCAAAGTTCTCCCTTCGTAAGACCGAACTCCTCAGTCATATCGTCTCGAACAGATCCCCTCACCATTACCTGATATAATGCCTTATGGGACAACAGTCGGGTGTCAGAGAGGTTTTCTGACACCCGTAGAAGGAACTTCAAGGACTGTCGACAGTCGCGATAAAAGGAGCCTCGCGTCAAGGTAATCGAAATGCTTCACCCCCATGCAAGTGCACACTTTTCAAAGTCGGAAAGGCTTTCTTGGCCTTCCTTCCAGAATTCACCGTTTCCCTCACAAGGTGTACACATTCGGTCTAGGTAGTTTAAGCGAAGCGTATGCTGACGAATCTCAACACTTGGCCTACCCAGACCGCCTTCAGACGGATGCAAGTAGCAGATCTCTCGACGAACTATGGGCTGCTTTCCACACCACTCGTTGCTTACCGTCACAAATAGGATAAAATATTCACTCTTAATATACTATACGAATGTGGCATATTCCATTATTCACAAAGGGGTGAAAAGGGTATCAATTACCTTTGAGACTACAGTCTATATTGTTGGAATTTTCTACCAGCAATTATGTAACCCCCTATATATTCTGTATCATATTCATATATTTTGTATCCTATTTTATATTTACATATTTTGTATCTTGTATCATATTTTGATATTCTCTATTGATTTGCTTTCGTACTTTTGATTTTAAACGAAACTCTATGTAATTTATATGAAGTTTAAGGGCAGCTCTTTAAGATTGGCGTCAGGGATTCTGGCGCCAAATTCTTCCTGTTGGAATTCAGCCAGCGTTGGGAGTGGGCGTTGTTCTCCAACTCATTGATAGAGCGAATTTTCTATGCGCTTCCTTTCTTCAAGAACCCTGAGACTGTGAAATTCAACACAAGAGTTTGTTGCCACACGAAGCGTTGAATCGAAATTCAACGCGTCCATAAGTTTCGAGAATTTTTCTGAAGAATGGTGAATAAGTTGTCGACTTTGACAAGATGTGTTGGCATTGGCAGACGAAGTTGTCAAGTTTGACACGTTTTATTCACGCAGCGTTGGAAGAACATTTATTCACAGAGTATTAAAGCCTTTAAACTGGCGAAAGCTGCTTGTGTCTTTTGAAAATTGTAAGTACTCCTTTATATTCATTATTTGTTTAAACCGTAGAAGTACTTACTCTCCTCATATTTGTAGAATATCATTCGTCGTTGGTTGAGACGACAATTGTCTGTTTGAAAAACAATTTATTTTGGTTTATAGTAGGCAGCTTGTACACTGTTCCTCCTGTTTTATTTTGTTACAAGGCGTTTTTGTCCTTACAGGTTGAATGTCCTTACAGGTTGAATGCCCGCAAGAGAAATATTTGCAAGTTTTTGACCCCCCCTCGGGACTCTTTTGTAAAATAAAATCTTTTTCTTTTGATTTCAAACAAGACCACTTTTAATCTTATTTCTTTCCTCCTTTTATTTTATCCTTTTGTTTTTTGTGGTTCATTTCTACCAAGTCGTATTTGTCTGAAAACGGATAAATTTGCGACAATATTTCCAAACATAGAAAAAAAACTTCAATGTAACGAATCCACATAAAGTCACGAAAAAAAGTCACTGAAAAAGTCATAACTGATTAAATATATTTTCAGTACTTCATTTTTTTCCTTTTTTATTTAGGCAAAGCTGACATCCATAGACTGCAATGTAACGAAGCCAGGTAAAACAAATCACGATAAAAAAAAGTCGTGAAAATTCGTCACAATTTTTTCTTTATTATCAGTACATTTTTTTCTTTTATTGTTTACATTACCAAAAAATAGAAGAAGAAAAATCTAATTTTCATAGACGAATCTAATCCAGGTAAAAAGAGAAGTAAAAAAAACAGTAACAACAGAAAAAAAAAAAACAAGACAATGTTAGCAGTGTTTCGGAATTTTTTAGATGAGGGTTGATAATTTGTATAATTTGGTATATTTGGACTACTGTTCTCATCTTGGATGTTTTTATCACAACGTTTCGACCAATGTAACCCCGACCTTCTTCAGGTGTACTTTGTCGAACTCGGGAATCTTTCTGTCGAACTTGGGAATCGGGACGGAATTTCGAACGGAACCCTTTATTAAATCCACGGGGGTAGCATGCTCTCGTTCCATCTGCCATGATTGGGGAGAAGTCTTTAGTAATTCGCAATTCTTCGTATTGCCCGCACTGAGGATTGAACCTTCAACCTTCAGATGACTGTCATTTAGAACTGAATTTTACTTAGTACTATATCCACTGCGTTACGGGTCCAGATTCCCGAGTTCGACAAAGTACACCTGAAGAAGGTCAGAGTTTACATCGACCGAAACGTTGTGGTAAAAACACCCAAGATGAGAACAGTAGTCCGAATGTACCAAATTATACAATGTTAACAGTCTTTCTTTTTATTGAAAGGGCGAATTCTCACTTTAAAAAATACGTGAGCATCCAAGTTAACTTTCTATTGTTAAAAAAAAATCAGTGCAACGAATAATCGTTAAAAATACATGTTAGGAAAAAATAAAAGAAAGTGGGAATTAAATTTAATCAATTTCCACGATGTAACCTACGTCGTAAAAATGTAGAAAATTTAAATCGTAAGAACCATTGGCACAGGAAAAAGGAAGATCTTGGACGTTGCAACTGAGAGAAAAAAATAGATAAAACAAGCCGCGCGTGCGTGGTCCCCCTCTGTATGTGACTCGATGTGGCGAGTGTAAAATGCAACAATAAATTTGGGCAATTTGGGGCATTTTTGACCCCCTGAGGGCGCGAACCAGAATTATTCTGAGGGCCGGGATGCTCATTTTATATCCAGAACAATTGCTTCTACATTTTGGCCAAGTTTCAGAAAAATTGAATGGATGGATTAAACATTATTGGAGAAAATGGTCATTTTTTGCCATTTTGGGTGCTTTTGACCCCCTGAGGGCGCGAACCAGATTTTTTTCCAAGGTCAGCGATACTTATTTTATATTAGGAACAATTGCCTCCACATTTTGGCTAAGTTGCAGAGAAATTGAATGGATGGATGAAAAGTTATGGGGCAAAAAAATGTCATTTTTTTGCCATTTCGGGGCGTTTTGACCCCCTGAGGGCTAACCAGATTTTTTTTCAAAAATCGGAGAATGTCACTTTCTAACCTGACCAAAGTTACAACTTCATGCAAAATTTCAGAGAAATTCAATGGATGGTTGTGGAGAAAAATCCGGACGGACGGACATGCCTCAAAACATAAGTCCCCTGATTTTATAAATCGGGGGACCAACAACATTTACATGGTATTGAGTAGGTTGGAAACGAGCTGGAATTAAAAGTATATGCATACCAGACAATGAGCAAACAGGAGATTGTGCAAGTTTACCTGTTTTGAAGCTTGTGACGTCACCTGTTTAAGTCGCAGAAATTATGTCTGGCAAATAATCTTCAAGGGAAGATGACGCTTGCTGATGTCCGCGTAGGAAGCAAAGCTAAAAATAAATATATAATAAATAATAAGTGGTCTGTCCACGGGAGTATTATTATCTGAGGCTCAATCCTCTTAGAAAGAGAGGAAGTAAATTCATAAATAGTGCAAATGGATAAAGTTCTTTGTTAATTTACGTGATGTATCAAACAGGAACGAGAAGGAGCAAAAGAAGAAGAAAAAAAAATTCTACCGTTTCTCTTTTTGCTTGCTTTGGGTTCTTTTGTTGCAAAAAAACTGTTTTCATTCATACATTGTTATAAGAATTAAATCAATCATTTTTCCTTTACTCACAAAACACACAAACAGGTGGAGTAGCTTAGTATTGTCATTACTTGCCTTCCTTGCATATCGGAAGTTAAGAGACTACCGGACATGCGCAGTGAGAGACACCGGAAATAATAAAGAGAGCCCGGTGAAAACTAATCAGTTTAACTCCGGCGCTGATAGAAGCCACACGCATATCTGTTTGTCTTCTTTCTGTTCTTTTCGCCTTTTGTTTTAGTCTCGCCAGCCGTACATACGACATTAAATCTGTCAACGAGATGAGATTTAAAGTGACGGGCTCACGTTTCTCACAAAAAAAGAAAGTAAAGCAAAGTCTACACGAGAGAAGAGAGAGATATGGCTACTAGTAGTCTGTCCGTTTTTCCCAATTTCAGCATCCACTCTAACCAAAATGCAGTTTGGTTTCCGCTAGCAAAAGTCGATAGACAAATTGGAAAACCTATTCATTGCTTTGGATATTGACACCGACAGAAAACGGAAAGCAACCTCTCTACATTATGCCGGAGATGAAGTTTTCGACATCTTCCTCAATTTCACGGACAAACAGAAGGGTATCGGAGCAACCACTGAAGCGGAAGATATCCAATAACCAATACGAAACAGTAAAAAAATCACTAACTCACCATTTCACGCCTCAATATAAAAACACAGCACACGAAATTTTCAAATTTCGACGCGCGATGCAAAATACAGACGAACACTTGGATTCGTACCATGCCAGTCTAAGAACTCTAGCATCCACATGTGGCTTCCAAGATACAGACCGGGAAATACTGGCGCAGATACTACAAGGCTGTTCGTTTTCTCAGGTTAGAAAAAGAGCACCAAGAGACAAGTTTACCTTCAAGCAAATACTGGACGAAGCCAGAGCCATTGAACTTACCCACCACACGTGCTGTAAACGTGGAACGAAAGAAAATCCATTCACTTTCGTCATACAACAAAACAACGAAAACCACAAGCGATGCACACGCCGAAACGAAGTCAGTAAAAGAGTCAACAACTCCAACAGCGAACGTCATCTCGGATGTACACGAAATAGCAGCTGTCATTTTACGCCGAAACGCCGACCACGTGGGAGACAAAATAAAGATGGCGGACAGGCTCGTCACTACTGCGGACATTCGGCAACACACGTGATGTGTCCCGCCAAGGGGCAGGGGTGTAGGAACTTCCTTAAAAAGAACCACTTCGTTCAAGTCTGCAATTCCAAACCGGTGTATAAACAAAAAGTGAAGTATTTAATGTATGAACATCAAAACAACATTGGCAAGTAAAAATCGGGCGAAGATGACGACCAAACTAACGAGATGAGTTTACCCAAAGACAAACGGAATCTCAAAGCAAAACTGAAAGAAAAAAAGAACTGTCGCATCAAAATACAATCAAAACCGTCAAATTGAAAAACAACGAAGACATGACGAATTTACAAATGCATTTGAGTGCAAAGCCAAAAAGATTGAATCCAAGTTCGAAAAGAAGATCAAGGCTTTACGAAACGAACCTGAGCTCTGAAACGTCAATTGGAAATCCATGAAATCGAAGAGAGAAAGAACAGGCAAATAAAGACGTTGATCAAGAATCACGAGAAAGCGTCCTGTGACATCAAGAATTATTACAATGATATTACGCTCATCAACTTTGGTTTGATTAACGCTCTCAAGGAGCAGGTTGATATGAAGAAAAAAGAGCGACTGAATAATTTCTTTATTTAGTCGCTCTTTTTTCTTCATATCGATCTGCTCTTCATATCGATCTGCTAATCTTACAACCGAGAACGAACGATTAGTCGAACCTTTCCAACACACCCGGAAAGAAGTGGATGAACTTCGAAAATCTTTGGCCAGTTATGAGAAGGATAGACAGAGTTTTAAAATGACCAATGCCCGTTTAAATGTAACAAGAGATGAACAAAAAAGTCTTAAATGTAAACATCAGGTGGTTGAGCAAAATTTTGAAAAGACACAAACGGAACGTGATGAACTGTACAGGTGGTTCATGAAGTCAATCTATGAGGTTCAGTAGAAAAGCAGTTTCAGGAATATTCCTTTGGAGAAAAAGTTTCCCACGCTGGGTGAACTGTTCGAACATCGAACAGAAAGAACACCAACTTAACAAAATCCTCTCTTGCTTCAACCATGACCCGTTCACCCTCAACATGATCACTCGAAAACTGGGAAGTTTTATTATCAAAAAGTACACTACATTCGCACACCCATAAACTGTTCAAAGACTAGTATATTTTTCCTAGCACACGAATACATACTATAGTAAGTAAGTAAGCAAAATAGACTGTACTCCCCCATTTTCGTATCATATATATATAACATACACACACGAACTCAATACGTCTAACTTTAAATAAAAAGAGGAGAGGTTTAGCGTTGTCATTACTTACCCCCCTTGCATAACGGAAGTTAAGAGACTACCACACATGCGCATTGTGAGACACCGGAAATAATAAAGAGAGCTCAGTGAAAACTAATCAGTTTAACTCCGGCGCTGATTGAAACCACACGCATATCGTCTTTCTTTCCTTTTGAATTTTGTTTCAGCCTCTATGACATTACAAGTAGATATTTTCCACCTGAATCCAGCGGAAAAAATAAAAAAATATAACAAGACAAAGTCCATTTTAATTCTTTGCGCAAATTTAAAAGTAAGAATTTGTAACCCTTTTGCGAAAAGAAAAGTCCGAGGAAAGAAGCTATTAGGGTAGGAAGTTTTCCGGCATCTAGGAACCTCTAAAATGAAGGGGTGAGATGTTGCTGCTAGTCAGGTTTGTCGGGGGTATTTATGTTGAGGGGGTACGAGTACACTAAGATCGTTGGAGCACATTCCGTGGAAGTACTTGTAAAACAAGCACAGAGATGTAACAGGGGCTGGAGCTTGGCAGACAGTATGGGACTTCGGTTAAAGATTCTTATTGTACCCTGACCAAAATAGTGAAACTAGTGATTGGTGCACCAGCTCAGATGTGGCAACAATACTTCATGCACGGGCAACATGATCTGAATAAATTCAAGAGTATTGGACTGGAGTTCCTATTTACTTGCTTCTGCCACGGTCGAAGACAGAACACTTTGATCTTAGCCTGAAGACTAGGAAGTTTGACTGGAGCCTGTGACTAAATCCAACAAGGGAAAAATCAAGTGAATTAATTATCTCATGTTGTAAATAGGGCTGCTGCTGATAAAACATGCATCATAACTGGTGGAAGAAATCTTCATTGTTGGCCAGACCCTCATGTGTGTCTATAGAAGCTGTTCTTACTAGTGAGAAAGAAGAACAACTCCTAATATTGTAGTAAGTAAAACGAAAAAGGTCATCACACGAAGGAAAACAAACTCTCTTTTAACACAACAACAAAAGCGGTTTATTTGATATTATCTATGCCGTTCTTGGTTACTTGTCGCAGTCGCTCTGATGACTCTTGCTATTGCCAAAAGGGTCCAAAGTAGATCCTCAGGGGACAGCTAAAATAAATTCTGTCTTGCTAGTGAATTATGAAAATTTTCAGTCCGTGTTCTTTACATAAAAAAAAATTCCAATCGATTTCATCGAATACATATTCTATCCGGCCCAGCAAAGGTTAGGACAGTGTCCAAGTGAAGAAAGGAAAAGAAAGAAAGTTCTTTGACTACCAAAAGTCTACGAGCAGCTTATCTTCAAGTGAAGATAGCTGGGCTCTGGAAATCCTGGGGGTCTAGGCAGGAGAAAAAGGAAGGGTGTGTGTCATTCTTGGTTACTTGTCGCAGTTGCTCCGATGACTCTTCCTATTACCAAAAGGGTCCAAAGTAGATCCTTAGGGGACAGCTGAAATAAATACGCCCAGCAATCCACTTCTAGTGGTGCAACTGGTCACTAGGGACAAAAAAGCTTGATTTTAACTGGTTTTAAATAAGTTATTCCGATTCAAGCAGTTTTCCACTTACACGTTGTTTACATTAATTGAGAGATAGCTGAAGAAACATTTTGCTATTAAATGCTACAGCGAAAAGGCGATGCTGAGAAATACCATGCTGTGGTTGGCTGAGCCGATCACCTGCCATCATTGCTCAGCTGCTCATCACAGCAATTTCCAAGAAGGTTAGTCACCAGATCCACCTATCTAGATCACACTCAAGTATAAAAAAAAAGCATGGCTCATATAATATGACTGATATGATATAGGTCAGTGGCGTGCAGAGGTCTGGTGATGTCCTGGGCCAACTCCTTGATTGTATGCCCCAAAGACTCAAGTATAAGTTTTAGTACTGAGAAATATGAGAAAAATGGATGGTTGGAATATGATTGGATGCACCCCTTCCCCAAGTTTAATGCCCGAGCCACTGCTTCATCGCCCCACCTCCAACGCTACATGCTCATATCAATTCTTAGTAAGAGTGTAAGAGAGTTACGGGGGGGGGGGTAACTGCAAAATACCGAACAGCTTTTCATTGTACGGCTGAATTCAAAGGAAAAAAAAAGCTTCATTTAAATTGATTTAGACAAAACGTATTTTAATTGCAGTTTAGACATACTTACATTTGTTCCATCAAGTTCGGATACCGCTTACCCCAGCTTTACTTCCAGCAGTCGGAAATTTCTCCTTGACTTAATCTATACTGGTTCAGAAGACGTGTGTCTGATGATTACGCAACTCTTGCTTCACTATTAACTCCTCATTGCACAGAGTTGCACCATAAATTCCTAGGAATTTCTATTACCATATCTAGGTGGCCCTTAGTTCCTTGGGTGGGCTGTTTCTCCATTAAGTATCACACATAAAGAGCACAGTTGCAAATAGGTCTTGCCGACCAATTTATTTTTATTATGGAAATCGCTCCAGACAAGGCATGAATCCACTTGATGCAAGGAGCTAAAATAAACCATACTACTTCAAGGTCAAAAACTAGCCAACGATAAATGTTAGATGGATAGAATCTAACCCAGAAAAAAGCAATTCTTCCTCTTTTGTCAGAAACATCGCTCATGGAATATGAGGACTAAAGGACAGAATAAGGGAAGCGAGAGTTACGAGGCTACCGAAAGTAAACCCATAGTTGTATGACTGATTACAAAATGTGTAAAAAGTTTGATTTAAATTAATTTTTTGAAATGTTGTTATTCTTACTGTCGTAGCCTTAAAAGACCAAAAATAAATAAGACAACAGGGAGGTAGAGTTAAGAAGAGTATGTATTTACAGAAAGTATGAAAATAATGCGTTGCCAGAGACTGCTTTTGGCTTGATCATAGCGACTTTGCCTGTTATCACCATTACCACTATTCATAGCGACAGGAAGAGTCCATTTAGTGACACAATGGGGTAGATCACTATTACACTTACTCGGCTCATTTACCGTTGTGACATGCTTGCATTTGATTCTATTAATTGAAAGATACGTGAAATAAAATGGTACGATTAAATGCTAGAGAGAAAAGGGAGATGCAGAGAAATACGAGATCTCGTGTTAGATTAGAGAAAGATCTGATTGCACAGCAATTGCCATGGGGATACGTCATCAAATAAATACTGCACTGTGATTGGACGAGCAGATCATGTGCTAGGTTAAAGAAAAGGTTTTTAAAAAGGTAACTTATTTAGAGTCAGCAAGCCACAAAACCTTTTTCTTTTCTTCTTTCTTTTTTCTCTCTTCTGTTTCGTCTCTTTCTTTTTTCCACATTCTTTTTTTTGTTTCTTTTCCTCTTATTTTCTCCTTCTATTTGTTTTTTCCTTTTTCTTTCTTTTATTGCTTCTTTTTCACTTTTTCTTCTTCTTCCGTAGAGCGAAATAGGTAAATGTATAGGACTTCATTCCCCATGGCCATTGTGAAATTAGCAGGGAAAGCTTTTTGCAATGTATAACGCAACCGGCAAGCCGGTGATTGTTGTTTCTCTCTGTTGTTTCATTTTACTTCAGTCGAAGTTCTCAGAAATCAAGAGGCCCCTTTCTGGGGCTAACGCTTGATCTCTATATGAGATACATAGATATCCGAATGTTCTATTAAAGTTCCCCTTTACCTCTCAAACGTTGAGTTAGTAAAGAAGTTAATAATATTAATTTTCTTCTCCCCAATTGATCAGTTAACTATGTTATAGTATATCTTTCTTGTGGTCTGTTGGTCTTACCGGATTCCAGGACTAGAATTCATCTAGTCTGGTGGAGTATCCAGCTAGGTGTTGTTACTATAGGCAACATCACTAGGAGAAGGTGCACCATTCGTTGTATAAGCCAGCATGTGATAGCCATACTGAGGTGATCTTATTTGGGCTGCGAATACAATGTTATTTTGAATATTTGTAGGAGGAAATATCCTCATGCCAGGTTGTCCTGACACACCCCTGTACAGAGAGACCGCAGACACTCGAGGAAAGTATTTAGTAGGTATTCAAATTCTCCCCTGTTGTTAAATTGCGTTAATAAATGCATATTTAACTATTCTACATCGTTCATAGTCATTAATTCATCTCTAGTAGATATTCTAGCTATAAAGAAAGTAACAATATGGCAACCAGTGACACGTTCCACACATGTAAATTCAAATAAAACCACTATACTTTTTTATACTAATGAGTCACAACTTAACAAGCCCAAAGGCAACTCGAGGATAAGGGTTAATGAGATTGTCAGTTGAACAATACTATGCGAGTGTTGGAACCGTTGAAGGAATGGGTAGAATTTGATTACTTAAGAGGACGGTTCGACAAGTATTGTTGACATTGGACTTGAAAATAACCATGTTTGAGTCAGCTGGGAAGCAACCCTGCGGTATTGTGCTCCACAGATGGGAAGTTATTGGAAATCAATTCTGTTAATGGAAGTTCTCTTTGGTTTTAGATATACAGAGGAAGAAATCTTTTTGCAGTGGCAGTAAAAAGTCGAGTTCTTGTGAATGTTTTACAGGGGGGGAGGGGAGACCAGACATAAATCTCAGCCGAGTATTGATTTACTCCTCTCCAGGAGTTAGGCACAAGGCCAGTTTTTATCTTACTCCCACAAGTAAGATGTGAACTAAGGTTGGGTCGGGAAAGTGGGGTTTAAAAATTGCCTGGGCAGCCCCGTCGGAACATAAGGATACAGTAGCGAAAGACTAGCAAGGTTTCTTCTGTGAGAAATGGGCTGTAAGGAAGAGAAGAGATCATCCCCCACTAGATTGCAAAGTCGATTTTGGCATCCTTTTTGTTCCTAGGGAAGTAGTCCACGACTACTCAGGGAATGGTAAATTTGCTCTCTAAGTTGTGCCGTTAGGATTTTCCACATTGTCGGTAAACAGGTTATTGGGGTCGTTCCCTTCTTGGCATCTTTTTGTATGAGTGTTGTCCTTCCTTTGGTCATCCACTCTGGTATGTCTGTTTTATGGATACATCCTCTCAGTTTCTGTGCTAGCCTTTCATGTAGGGTCGTGAATTTTTTGAACCAGTACACATGTATTCCATCGTGACCTGGTGCTTTCCAGTTTGCCATTTTCTTTAGTGTTGTCTTGATAGTTTCTTCATTAATTTCTGTTTCCGTTCCTTCTTCAATTTCTAGAAGTTTATCTTTCATGTCTTTCAGCCATTTAGCATTTTTGTTGTGATCTTCAGCATTTCCCCATATCTTGCTCCAGAAATGTTTTGTTTGTGTCGGGTCCAGTTGTTCTGTTGTTGTTCTTCCTCCGTTTACGTTTTTGTAAAACTGGCTTTCATTGTTTTTAAAGGTTCTGTTCTGTTTTTACTGTTCCGATTTGTATCTGTATCGTCTCAATCTTCCTTCTTTTGCTGCTATCTTTTGTTTTAGTTCTTCATGTTTCTTATTTAGACTTTCCTTGCGATTCAGATTTCTGCTCTTCCATCGTTTACTGTTCTCCTTCATCCTATTTACGGTTTTAGCTTCCTTTTGAAGTTTGGTAATCTGGGTTTCCAGTCTGATCTCCCATCCAGATTTCGTCTGTCCATTCTCATTCTTTTGGTCAGTCTTCTTTTCCCTTTTTAGTTTCATACTTATTGATTTTGCCCCCGCATATATCAAGTTGTTTAGATCTGTGATAGTGTCTGTTGGGATGTACGTGAGTACTCTGTTTACTTTCTCTGTATCAACTTTTAACTTCTTCCCGTCTTCGTTCCTTAGGGATGGGAGTTTTGTTTTGTTCTTGGACATTAATCGTTTGATGTTTTCCACTTCTCTTGCTTCTTCCTCAGATAGTTCTATAGTTTCGTCGTCTTCGCCTTCTTCAGTTTCTGTGTTTATGTTTTTCCCATCTTTTTCCTGGGAGTTTTCGTTAAGTGCTGTGTCTTGATCTGTCACACCATTTATCTTTTGTTTAATTTCCGTTAATTCCATCTCCGAGAACCATCCTCTCTTGAGTATCTGTCTTGCTTGATCTGCTATCCTTTGTGCCGTTGTATGGTAGTCAGTAGAAATGTCCCATAGATATTTCATTCGTTTCCGATATCCTCTTTCTGTTGGGTAGCGGCTTTTGTAGAAGCATTCTATTACCAGTCTGTTCTCTTTTGTGGTCCATTTCTTTCTATGACTTTTTGGTCTGTTTTCATTCTTGCTTTCTTGTGTTTGGTCAGTGTCCTTATCATATTTGGAATTTGATGGTATACCTACCTATTTTTTGTCCGTGGTCTTGTTCCTGAAATTAAAGGAGCCAACATTCGCAGGATGCGGACCAGGTCCCCCATGTTGGCAATCGAGAGAGCACCTGCCCATCATGACACTCAGATTATTCTTCTGAGTCCCACGGCGTTTATTTGTATTTATAGACATTTATCATGGTTTGGTGTTTGTGGCAACACCAGGCCCAGGCTTAGTTTACCTGTGATTCTGTCACAGGGATAGTGTTTCTTTCATTTTCATGAGGTTCAAAGTGCACTATCACACATAGATAAAGAAACATTTACGAAAAAAATAAAAATAAATAATAATAATAATGATAATAAATAAAATAAATAAATTAAAAAAAAAAAAAAAAAATAAATAAATAAATAAATAAAAAGATAATTATATATATATATATATATATATATATATATATATATATATATATATATATGTTACCTAATTACATAGTATAAGTTTTCTAGGTTACTCTTAAATAAGATAAAATGAAAAAAAAGATGATAGATTCCCCTCCTATGTTTGTCTAGTAAATTGATGCAAAGATATACAAACGTTCGGTCGAAATTAAAAAAAAAAAAAAAAAACCCTGTTAACTTTTGTTCTCTAACGTGACTAGCTACTTTTTTTTGGGGGGGGGGGGGTTCAATAACGTTCAACTAAAACAAAAAGCAAAAATATTATCTCCCGACCCCCGAATTGAAATCTCATAAGCTTCTTATTAGTTAACATTAAAATTCACAATAAATATAACATTTGTATATCTACCAAAAAGACGTCTTTAATTCATACGCTCGAGACTTTAAATGTTTATCGGCAGCTGAAAAATAACGGTAAATGTTGTTCTCTAACGTGACTAGCTACTTTTTGGGGGAGGGGGGGTTCAATAACGTTCAACTCAAACAAAAAGCAAACAAATTATCTCCCGACCCCCGAATTGAAATCTCAGAAGCTTCTTATTAGTTAACATTAAAATTCATAACATTTATATATATATATATATATATATATATATATATATATTCATTATCATCATCATCATTATTATTATTATTATTATCATTTTTTTTTTGTACTCACTAGGAGTTCCCACACAGATCATCGTTAGTGATTGCTCACCGACAATAACCAGTGGTGTTTCCTGGAGCGTTTCTTGTAATTTCTGTTCCTTGGTTCATTTTTGTGTAGTTATAGCTGAGGCCGGTGTAATTTATTGGGGGGGGGGGGGGAATTATGAAGTGCTGTTTCTTGTAGATTCTGTTCCTTGGCTCTTGTGGTGGTGTTCTTCGTGTGGTTTTGTTTTCTTCGTTGTAAATTCCTTGTAACTGGTTAGCCTTTGTAGCTTATGCATATAAGTTTCCACATTCAAGGATTTTCCTTAATATTGCAGCTGTTTTGATCATTGCCGTCCTTTGTATGGTTTCGATAGTCCCTTTGATTCCAATTTCTCCCAGTCTTTTCTCCAGTTTTTTGGGGATTGTTCCTAGTGCTCCTACGATTATTGGTATTATACTAACTTTCTTCATGCTGCATATTCCTTTCAGTTCTCTGGCTAGTTCTGTGTATTTACTTCGTTTTTCTGTGTCTTTGATCTTTACTCTGTGGTTTGCTGGAACGGCGAAGTCTACGATTTTACAAGATTTTTCATTTTTGTCTATTATAATACCATCAGGTCTCCTTGCTTGTATAAGTTTATCTGTTTGTATATCCATATCTCAGAGGATTTTGTGTTTTTCATTTTCCAGTACTGTTTCTGGTTTATGTTTGTACCATTTGTCTGCATACTCGAAATTCAATTGTTTGCACAGTTCCCTGTGTATTACTTTCCCAACACAATCATGTCTGTTCTTGTATTCTTTTTGAGCAAGTTTGCTACATTCACTTATTATATGATTTATTGTTTCGTCTCTTTGTCCACACAGTCTGCATTTACTGTTTTCCTGGGTTTTATCTATTTTAGCTTGAATGTAGTTTAGTCGCCGACTATCAACAAGATGGTCATATGTTCAATCCCGGCTTGGGGCGGTGCTAGTCAAGCAGCACTGAAGAGCTGTGATACAGCGAAACAGTCTCTCTATAGATGACTAGGGCGTAAATATGGATTTGTTTTTATGTACCAAAATTCTTTTCTTTATTTTTGGTTACCAAAATGTTTTTTGTTTTTTTTCAGAGTTTTATTTTAACTTATTAATCTTTTCTTTTTTATATATATGTTTTTAAATCTTTTCAGGTCGTCAATGCAATCGATTTACTTATCCAGTCGACAACAAACAGAACAGGCAGAAAACTGACAGGTACGGAAGGTTGGAAGGATTACAGGTGAAAACATGAAATTTGCTGAGAGAGAGAGAGAGAGAGAGAGAGAGAGATAGATAGAGAGAGATAGATAGAGAGAAAGAGAGAGAGAGAGAGATAGAGGGGAGACCATAAGATGTGATGGACGTGTGAGAAAAGAGAGGATATATAGAGAAAGAGATGGAAAGAGAGAAAGGTAAAGTTAGAAAGTGGAAGGCAAAAGATGTGAGAGAAAAAGAAAGAGAGAGAAGAAAAAGAGAGATATAAAATGACAGACATAAATATACTGGAAGAGAGAGGGAGAGAGAGAGAGAGAAGGGGAGAATGAGAGAAAGAGAGAGAAAGAAAGAGAGAGAAGAAAAAAGAGAGATATAAAATGACAGACATAAATATACTGGAAGAGAGAGAGAGAGAGAGAGAGAGAGAGAGAGAGAGAGAGAGAGAGGGAGGACGTTAGACAGAGACATATAAAATGTTTCAAGACACAATGGATATCCCCTGTAAGAGAGCCTGAACTCTATAGTGAAGCCAATGTTGCGCAACCGCACTTCTCTTGAACCGGCATTGCTTGAGTCCAAGACAATTGGAAACAATGTCAGGATAAGCAGAGAAAGACTGGTGTTATTTTGGAGTTTTCCTTCTAGACAAGCACTCAACAACAGAGTCTACTTCTTTTGGCTAAGATCAAAGTGTAGTATCTGTTCCGATGGATACTGCACCCCATAGACTGGTATTGTCTTGGCCTTCGGGGCTTGATTTACACCGGTCTATGGGTCTGTCCTGTGCAGTTCTAAGAGGTCCACCCTCCCAGGCTTCGCCTCCCCTCTTTGGGGAGGAGTAAGTTTATTGCTTACTGTCTGAGGCGCCCCTACCGGGGAATGCCGACGGGGCTGCCCAGGCAATTTTTAAACCCCACTTTCCCGACCCGACCTTGGGTCACATCTTACTTGTGGGAGTAAGATAAAAACTGGCCTTGTGCCTAACTCCTGGAGAGGAGTAAATCAATACTCAACTTACTGTTTTTGAGTTATCAGATGACTTTTGACATTAGAATCTGCTTTGAGAGTTTTTACCGATGGATTGAGTTGCGATGATATGGAAGAATCGGTATTGAAAAAAAAAAAGTATTTCATAAGTTTTCTTTTTTATTTTGATTTTCATTTTGACTTTCTTCCGGCATTTGTGGACTTCCACTGATTACCCCTGGATCACATTATTTTGCTATGGAATTAACAAAACGTATTCAACTGTCTGGAGATAATAATAAATAAAATGTTTAACTAAAACTAGGATTTTATTTTCTTATATTTGAAATACGACATGAAAGAAATAGAAAAAGAGAGGAAGAAGTAACGTGAAAAGGAAAGAGAAAGGTATAAAGTTAGAAAATGGAAGACAAAAAATGCGATGAATGTGAGAAAGAAGGAACCTCCTACACGTTTGAAAACCCCACAACAATATTCACAAAATCTTAAGCTGAAACCCCAAAATGTAGCCTATGCCCCCAACGGCACAAAATGCAATACATCCTATATAGGTGCCATTCAAGCACTCAACAACAAACTTTCAGACAACAGACAACGTTTTGTTTCTCAATATATCCACGAAGACAGCAAAGGTGAATTCAAAAGTATGCCAATATATCAAACAGAGGATGACTCCTACTTCCGGATACAAGAAAAAACTTCATAGACGAATTCACACAAAAACTAACACAACATACACAAACACACACATTATACGAAGTACATATGTTCACATGTATATATATATATATATATATATATATATATATATATATATATATATATATATATATATATATCCGCCTGGATAACTTTTTCGTTTTTGGAATACCATTCACCACCTGGATATATTAAAAAATTTTACATAAAAATACATAAAATTATATAAAACATCAAAGATATCGGCCCAAAACATACTTTTTTGCTAAACTTATACAGTTCATCCAAGTCATAAAGTTTAAAACAGCTTCAAGAAAGATATCAAAGAGGATCTTTCTTGAAGCTGTTTTAAACTTTATGACTTGGATGAACTGTATAAGTTTAGCAAAAAAGTATGTTTTGGGTCCATATATTTGATGTTTTATATAATTTTATCTATTTTTATGTAAAATTTTTTAATATATTTTCAAAGTTTAATTTTATTACCCACAGTAATGTCATTGCGGTAATGATCCTCTGAGAAGAAGATTTTCTTTGAAAACTCATGAGTTAAGGACTTTAAAGGACTTTGCTTGAACAGAGTCGCACCTTATTTTATTCTTTTACTTTATCTAATGCTATATATATATATATATATATATATATATATATATATATATATATATATATATTAATTCTTATCCACATACATATATGTTTCATCCTTTTCCGGGAATCATCAGTGTGGAGGATAACGGTTCTACCGGTTGCAGAATTCAAAACACAGAGCCAAGTCACCTTTTAACTTTCAAGTCTAACTTCTCAATCGATGCGGCCAACATCTTAGCCACCGCCACGGGAAAAAAAGAGAATTAAAGTCTATTTATGTCATGTTCCTAGTTTTCTTATGTCAAAGTACCGTCAACTTTTGTTCGTTTAACGCACTAAACAGTTAGGAGCGCCAAAATTTTCTTTCAAACAAAAGGAATAATACTCATTGGCTGAAGAAAAGAATAAGTAGTGAGGGGGTGATAAAATCAAAGAATCTGGTTAAAAAATAGAGTAAGAACTGGTTAGCTATAAACGCAATCCTAAAATGTAAATGTAAATCCACAAAATTAGCCTGATGATTTTTCTTGGAAAAGAGACACAAACGTTTCTGTGTAGCTTATTTGCCATAAGTATATTTTTATACTACTAAATTAATTAATATATATATATATATATATATATATATATATATATATATATATATATATATATATATATATTAATTAATTAAGTTCAAATATATTGGTAACATGAACTTTAAAGCAATATTTTTTTCAAAAGTACTCAATACAAAGCAGAGCTTTTATAAATTTATTAGGACGGACATGAGCAAGAAATATATCATTAGTTTTAAACTGTTTCTAAAGTTATATATATATATATATATATATATATATATGGGAAGAGAAGGATGAAGGTAATCCGACGTGATGGTAAAAAGAAAAAGGAAAACCAAAAACTGGATGTTTTTTATGTGTACATCAACGTTTCGTCTTTATTTATAAGACTTCATCAGGATGATGATATAGGGAAAAGATATCATGCAAGCACAGATACATGTAGGGTAGACATGTTGGGAAGAAAAATAAAATAAAATGAAAAATAATGGCAGCGTCTTGCTGGACGTCCGTACTTGTTAGAGAATGAAAATGAGTGGGAGAAAAAAGGGGAAGGGTGGAGGGAGCAAGGACTACTGTGGCTGGCGATGAGAGAAAGAGGTGGGGGATGAGCAGGGGTAAAATGGATGGCAGAGAGAGATTGGAGGAAGAGGGGGAGGGGGTGTTTGACCAGATGGCTGTGGTCGAGATTGAAGGGGAAGAGTGAGTTGGAATGTTTGTGTGTGGGGGGGTGTATGCAGGGAAAATGGGGATGGGTAGAGAGGGAGGGGGGGCTGTGATTTTGGTGGATGGGCGAAAGTTATGGTCTTAGAGAGCGTTTGGAGAAAATGAGGGAATTTAAGAAGAGGTATGGGAGAAAATAGATGAGAGGGGGAAGAGAGAGGATTTGTCGTGATAGGGTGTGAAATATTTGAAATATTTGGAAAATGATAGCAATGAGTGAGGGATTGGAGTGGGTGGGGGAGGGGGGTGATTGAAAGGGTGGGTGAGGAATATTTGAAATATTTGGAACATGAGAAAGTTTATTTGGACTGTAGTATTAAAAATGTGAGGGAAAAAAAAGTGAGGAAAAATAA
>OY744532.1:14940551-15035551 GCA_963556195.1 Sepiola atlantica | reverse complement strand
GGAGCTATCGATGCATTGTAAAATCTTAACTTCAAAGGCGTTGACATGTACTTCCTGCTCCATATCTTTTCTTTTAGTCCTATCATGCTCTATTATAGTCCATGTTTCACTTGCATATACAGCAATAGGAGCTATCAATGCATTGTAAAATCTTAACTTCAAAGGCGTTGACATGTACTTCCTGCTCCATATATTTTCTTTTAGTCCTATCATGCTCTATTATAGTCCATGTTTCACTTGCATATACAGCAATAGGAGCTATCAATGCATTGTAAAATCTTAACTTCAAAGGCGTTGACATGTACTTCCTGCTCCATATCTTTTCTTTTAGTCCTATCATGCTCTATTATAGTCCATGTTTCACTTGAATATACAGCAATAGGAGCTATCAATGCATTGTAAAATCTTAACTTCAAAGGCGTTGACATGTACTTCCTGCTCCATATCTTTTCTTTTAGTCCTATCATGCTCTATTATAGTCCATGTTTCACTTGCATATACAGCAATAGGAGCTATCGATGCATTGTAAAATCTTAACTTCAAAGGCGTTGACATGTACTTCCTGATCCATATCTTTTCTTTTAGTCCTATCATGCTCTATTATAGTCCATGTTTCACTTGAATATACAGCAATAGGAGCTATCAATGCATTGTAAAATCTTAACTTCAAAGGCGTTGACATGTACTTCCTGCTCCATATCTTTTCTTTTAGTCCTATCATGCTCTATTATAGTCCATGTTTCACTTGAATATACAGCAATAGGAGCTATCAATGCATTGTAAAATCTTAACTTCAAAGGCGTTGACATGTACTTCCTGCTCCATATCTTTTCTTTTAGTCCTATCATGCTCTATTATAGTCCATGTTTCACTTGAATATACAGCAATAGGAGCTATCAATGCATTGTTAAGACTTAACTTCAGAGGCTCTGAAGTGTCCTTCCTGCTCCATATCTTTTCTTTTAGACTTCCAAATGCAGAAGTTGCTAATATCAGATTCATTCATTCATTTCGTATGAATCGCACGATTCTATTGTTGACATTGGTTTCCCCGATATGTTTCTAGTTAGAATTCTTTCTTGAAAGACATCGGGTATTTACAGGAAGGACCATGTGAAGGTTGCCAACATCCTAAGTGAAAGTGTTTCTGTGGAACGAACTGGATTAGAACTTGGCACACGCAGTTTGTCAGTCCGTGTCGTTAACTACTTAGCCACCGCCAATAATATCAGATGAGAATCCTGGAACCACTGAGCCTTGTTTTTTATCAACTGTTTTGTTGTCTATTGAGATATTAACTCTAAAAGAGGAAAACATTTTACACTTGCCTGGGTGCACGTTCATCTCTCATTTCTCACAAGTAGAGAGCTTCAATTTATTAACGACAGCAGCAACAAGCATGGTCTCATAAGCATCTCTATGATGGAGTACTATCGATGTTAATCGCTTCTCTCGGCCACGGCTGATGCTGCGGGCTATAGAGGGAAAAGCAATATCAAATAAAGGAATGACAAAGTCTATCCATAGAAAATAAAGTTTGTAAAGAAATGAGAGTTCAAAATATCCGAGGACGTTTCTGAGTGAAAGAGTTGAATACTCGTTTCTTTCGGCTGACACCGCATATGTCTATGTGTATCTAAATGGAATATGCATGTATATCGTACAACGATAAGCACCCTTTTGGGGGAGCTGGAGTTCCCCACATTTAAAAGCCTTGTTCCTGACTTTTATTGTTCTCGTGGGGAGGCAAGTAAAATCAAGAAAGTGTTATCGTGGCGTTAAAACATTGCAAGGGCTATCAGCGCTTTGCTCAGCACAGAGTTGACAGCTTGTTGACAAAAAGCTGGGTGCCGGGTTAAGGGTTAAATTAGTGTTAGCTGACATCGGCTTTGCTAAAGGTTAAAAATCGGAACTGTCGGTTAAATAATAACAATGCAATGTATGATTGTATTTTCCCTCCGTCTCTTTCTTTTTATATGTATTTTTTCTCCTTCACCTTCTCCTTTTCCCGCTCTCTCTCTCTCTCTCTCTCTCTCTCTCTCTCTCTCTCTCTCTCGTTTTTATCACACCGAGGGAGAAGATTTTCAGTTGGAATTTTATTTTCGTACATAACGGTCGTACGGAACCCAACTCAGCCGACTTCTAAGTTTAATTGTTCTTTTCGGAATATAAAAATAAATTGTATATTTTCTTATATAAAATGGTTTGCCCGCTTCTTTATACAAGCATTCAAATTTCAACACAGACCAGATAATTAATTCTCTGGAGAGAATTTATGACGCCTAAAACCCTACCAAAGACCCGTCAAGCCTACGGACGGGATTAACCTCTTCATTGAAGGGGATGTGCCTATCATTTCCCAGGGAGCTGAAGTGGTACTGTGCCAGGACGTTAACAGCCCTTCGAAAGGCACCCCCACGGTGTGGACACAACAAGGTACACTCCCCCGGTCGGCTGGATAGTGTTACATTGACGCTGTAACAAACACACGACCAACCGAAAAATCCATAGAACAGCCAGGAGACCTCCGCCGGCAAGCGATAGTATTACATGTAGATGCGTGTGTGCATGTATTAGCTGGCCTGTTTTGTTAGTGAGAAAATGTATGTGCTAATTTATGTGGTTAACAACGTGTATAATACTGCCATTGTGATCAGTAGTCCGTGAAGGTCTCTTGTAGTGGCCAGGGTCCGAAGTTAGCTTTTAAAGGGCGTACCAACTTGAGTGGGGTATAGAAAAAATGGTACTTCTATCGATCCTGACCCAATCCCCGTGAACTTCGCATCGGCAACACCCGAGAGATGACGAGCCAGATGGTGGCAGAGAGATGCCAAGCAATTAGTCAATCAGCTGTCAGTAACCAGACGACAATTTTTCTAATCAGTATTGAAATTGATTAGAGCCAGAAGCAATTGATCAAAGCCAGTGCATGTTTATTTCCTGTTAAATTTTTAAAAAAGAAGAAAAACAACTGAATTATGAAGAGCTGTGTAGCAGAGTTGAATCTCGCGAAGGAGTAATTTCATTCTGCCAGGAAAAAAAGCTGTTGGCAAAAAGAAAAAAATATCCGAAATGCTATTTCATGTGCCGCATGATAGAAAGAAAAGGTATTATTATTATTATTATTATTATTATTATTATTATTATTATTAACAGTTATTTAGCATTGTTTTGTTACAAAAATAAAAAACAAAAGTTTATTTATTAACAGTAATTCTGCTATGTTTTGTTCGTTTTTTTTTTGTTTGTTTTTTTTGCAATCTTTCTTGAAAATAAAAGTGAAATAAAAATATGATGCAGCAACGTATCCATGTTATCGGCTGCCACCATTCGGCTCGTCATCTCTCGGGTGTTTATGTAGCATGCCCGAACGCTGCCGACGCGAAATTCACGAAGATTGGGTCAGGATCGATAGAAGTACCGAAAAAATATTGGAACAAAGAGAGAGAGAGAAAGCTGTATACTTGGGGTTTTATAATACGCATGGATTTCGGCAGTGGATATTCTCGCTTCTCTGGTTAGCTAAAAGAAACTGCTGATTGGAGATTTTGTCCAATCAGAGAGTTGATACATAATAGCAACATTCGCTGCTGCTGCTGCTTCGAACAGGTCTCTAGATTTTTTCTCAGACTGTGCCTGGGGCACTCATGGGAGATAGAGATTATGAAGACACTAATTTTAACTTCGTTATTCTCAACTATTTAGGATATCTATTCCTTAAGTGGTGGTTGCTTCTGACAAGATCATTGCATAGGGAGTATCTGAAGTCTTATCTAAGGCCTTACATTTTTACGTCCTTTCTCTCTTAGTTCTGAACAGCAATTGTTATCATATTGTTTCAATCATAAGTCGATTGAAAACCTGCCATGACTTTTGAATAAATACACCAAAAAATTAATTTTAAATTTTGGATTGGTGTATTCGATTTACTACTATCGTGAAGTCTACGCGCACACACAAACAATTATCAACATACACCATCTAACACAGCATTATCATCCATAATCCAATTGCTCGCTTCCAATATATTATTTTGTCAACCTTTAATTGCATTACTCAAACTGTCATTTTGTTTGCATTGTTGAATGTGTGAAAACACAAGATAGAGTGTTTTACATGAGGTGTAAACATGGGTATGTAACAGTTTTTCTAATTCTAAGGCAGATAACTCTGGATATACTGGACGGCACAAGCGCATAAACGTACACGGTGTGTATTTTATAGTGTTAAACATGTGGAGGTGGATTTAATGAAGGCCATTTTTTCATCAAATGAATTCCAGTGTTCACTAATTCCACAAATTAAAAAAAAAAAATACTTTCACACTAAATTTGGCAAAATTATCTCCCTTAACCACATTTTTGGATTTTGGGTGCCCAGTTTGCTATTTTATATATATATATATATATATATATATATATATATATATATATATATATATAGAGAGAGAGAGAGAGAGAGAGAGAGAGAGAGAGAAAGGAAGGATGAGAGTAATTTGACGTAATATATAAGACAAATTCACTAACACTCCCACCCCTCCCCTTTTTCACTCCACATTCATTTCACTCTCTGCCACTGACTGACTTCTCTCAGCCCGGACCTTGGTCCAGCGGTCTTAGTAGCCACGGCTACTACTTTTTCTCATCAACACATCATGTCAACCCAATATTTCGATGTACTTGTATGACATTTTTCTTAAAATTATCATCCTGAGGGAGTCTTACAATAAAGACGAAACGTTGATGTATATATAAAAAAATATCTCTTGGTTTTTCCTTTTTCATTTCCCATATATATATATATATATATATATATATATATATATATATATATATATATATATATATATATAGTATGTTTAGGGTTAGGGTTATATATATATCTGTGTTTGTGTGTGTGTGTGAGATATATTCTATATCTCTTATATATTAGTCGAGCAAGGAACTGCGGGACTCAACAAAATGTTTATCTAAGCCAAGTTATGTTGTGAGACTACTATTGTCGAATGTACTTTTAGCCCCGATTTTCAAATTTTCGAATGAATTCTTTTTATTAAAATCTTTATCAAAATCTTCATTTAAAACTTACATAAAAGTAATCATCGTTTTTTTCCGATTATTTTGATGTATAATTTAATATTTTTTACCCATTGGTTGATATTTCACAAAAAACATGTTTTTGCTAGTCCATGTCTTATTGTTGGGCTTTCAACAAATTACATTAGTCGAGCAAGGAACTGAGAGACTCAACAAAATGTTGGTCTAAGTCAAGTTATCTTGCGAGACTACTATTGTCTAATTGACTTTAAGCCTCGACTTTTATTATCATAGACGGCGGCACCGGGTGGGGGGGAGGCAGGGGGGCTCAAGCTCCCCCACTTTTTTACTTGGCCCCCACACTTTACGGTCATCAATAATGAAGTTATATATGCATGTGTTTAACCGCCCCCCCCCCACTTTTTAGGAGAGCCCCCCCCCCCACCACCACCACCACCACTTTTATAACTGTCCCGCCGGTCTTGATTATACATACATAAAAGACATAAACCGAGCACACACATTATCAAAATGAATAAAAGCGAAATATTTTTCCAGTTATTAACATCAAAACAGGTTGTAGCAGACTGAAATAAAAATCTATTTCTTCTCGTCCCCTGTGAGCAAATTGGTCATACACTGACCAATCGGCTTGCAGGGCGTATTGATATCAACTGTCCCCTCATGGACTATTTTCTACCACCTGGTCAGTTGAAGAATTCAGCAGAGAGAAATCGGCCAGCAACGAAGAAACATCTCTCTCCTGCCTTTCCCCTGCATCGTTCCAGCAGCAGCCATCTCCACTGGGAATATATTTGTGGACGACCCGGCAGCCTCTTTTCTTCACTGGGACACAGTTCCAACTCTCTGTTAAATAAACCTTTTTTTGTTGCCTGTTACTCGGTTGCTGTTCGTTCAATTCATTTCGTGCGGTAAATGTAAGGAAGGGACCAACACCCCCCCTTCAATTACAAGGTTGTGCTTATTTAATTCTATGATAAAAATAGTCGTTTTAAATAACGTATACATAGGAAACTTCAAATATGCAAATTAAGAACACCCAAATGTGTTTGAACATTTAGGTTTTCTTAATTTGCATATTTATTATATAAATAGCTTCTAATAAATTGATATTCTGTAATATACAGTTGTGATTTTGCGTTCTCGTATTTTCTTATATATACACAATATTTTCGTCTATAGTAAAACGTCTAAAGTCCTGCAATGCTGAGAACAGATATTGAGAACAGATACTACACTTTGATCTTAGCCAAAAGGCCAAGTAACTATAAAAATAATGTTTTTTTTTAAATGAATGAAAAAAAAAAGATTTAATCTCTTATTGTGTTATATTTTAATAGGGGTGTGTAGTGTGGTATCGGTTCAGACCGTCCTCCCAGGAATTACCTCCTCTTTTTAAGGGGGTGGGGTAATCCTCCCAGATAATACATCCTCCTTAGGGAGAGGGGGTAATGTAATATCTGTTTTAGTGTCAGGAGACCCCCTTCCAAGGGACTATATTCTCCTCTTTTTATTTGGAGGGGAATAGTGTAGTATCTGTTCTGTTTCCATAATACCATACACCCAGTCATTATCTCATGCTTTGGGAGTCAGTGTAGAATATGTTTCTTCAGCATGATATCATCGTCCCAGACTAGCAAAAACATGCGACCAGAGGAAGCATATATTTGCTAGTTATTAATAAAAATGAAATTCTTTTATTTCTACAAATTTTAAAAAGCCAGAATCTTTAAAACCTTCTGTTTAAGTAATATAAACGAGCATTCGTCCATCGCTGTGAGTGTTGCATACTCCTGTAATCTAGCTACTTGGAGGCTTGTTTGTGTGAACATTGTGAGTACGGGAACCCTGGTGTGCATTCCATTATGGCGATTAGGTGTCCGCACTAAGCCTGGCATCAATATGGTTTGTTGAGGGGAGCTCTGAGAGACCAGGTTGACTAAGGAGGGGTAACTCGGTCCAGAGTGGAAACGCAGCAGACAAAAGGCCCGTGTGAGCCAGTAGTAAAACTGTGCCCATGAATAGTAGTCGCACACCGTTCAATAAAATCGAACTACAATTTTTTTTTTCTAATTGTAACTTCTTGTAATTTCCCTAAGTTATAACTTATTTCTAAATACAATATGTAAAAAAATTTGTGTTTTAACCTGACTTTTGCCTTTTATCCACGGAAAAATACAAATGAAATTCTTTTATATCTACAAATTTTTAAAAGTCAGAATCTTTAAAACCTTCTGTTTAAGTAATATAAACGATCATTCGTCCATTGCTGAGAATGTTGACGTACTCCTGTAATCCAGCTACTTGGAGGCTTGTTTGTGTAAACATTGTGAGTATGGGAACCCTGGTGTGCATTCCATTATGGCGATCGGGTATCCGCATTAAGTCTGGCATCAATTGACAAAAAAATAGACCAATGTGCATAATCTAAAAATGATCAAATAGTGGTGGCCTTCCCTCATCAAATGCAACCATCACCTCACCGTGTGTAACCGCATCAGGACGGGCTAACGATGGCACTGGTTCATTTCCGTAAATACTAAAATAATTAGTGAATGAAATAAAAAAAATAGAGTCTTAAAAAGGAGGAAATACTAGGAAAAAAGGATTTCTAGCTTAGAAAAAATTCAACAAAATGTTCACATGAAAAAATATTAACAAATATTAAACTTTAAAAAAGAAGAAACTAGTAGTTTTAAATATAAATCTTATTGCAACTCAATTTCTACTATTTGTCTTATCTTTTTTTTAGTTATGCACTAAAAATTGTAATAATTGGCATTTTGTTGCACGTTTCAAGATTTTAAAATTTGTGTTATTCATTCTATTATATTATTTATTCTGTAACAGTTATCTCCCCCTCTCAAACATAATTGCACCGGTTTGCCAGTATGCGTCGCTTTTCACCGTGAGGTGGCACCGGAGGACGATTGCAGAGTTATCTGCCCTTCTTGCTTATATAAACCGGTGCACAACGACAGACAGACTTCTTTTTCAGTTTCGGCCACGGTAGATGGTAGTCATCGGAGATGCAGGTCGTCTCCTTGTCAGACCCACAAAATCACACATGTTCAAATTCATAAACACGTTTTTCTCGGTAAGAGATTTTTCTTCACACACATTCATATTGTTACAGAGACAATTTCTTCTCCAGAACATTTTATTTTCACGTACCCACTTCTTTATTAGACATATTTTCCCATGTGCATTTCAATCATATGAACTATTTCAACTCCACACACATTATACATACATATATACACACAGCATTCATCATTCCACATACACACTGTATACATATTAATGTACTGTTTCATTGTCGTTACACACGTTCAATAAACGCTTTATTTAAAAAACCTATTGCCTGTGAATTATTATTTTGCCTTGCATATGACTATCCTTGTATTATGAACATGTAAACAGAATTCTCCCTAAAATCCGACAATTCTTTATTATTATAATATTATAATTAATTAATACTACTATTATATATCTATACATATAGAATAAATAATATCATAATAATAATTAGTAATACTCAATAATAATATAATTTAATACAGCAATAAATTAAACCAAATATTAATATAACATAATATTAATAATATTAACCGATGATGGCAATGGTAAAATAATAGAAGAAATTGCTAATAGATTAAATGCAATTGCATTGAACTTGACATTGACCTTTGACAAGGATGAACTGTTTAGATGCTGTTGATGTGGAAGATAGTCAAGAATTGGTTTGGTTGTTTGGTTTTACGGCATATCAACCCTTTTCGGGTTATTTAATGCCGAATCCGGTCATTTTGGTAAAGAGTTTTTGTGCTTCAAGTTCTTGATATCTTCAAATATTTATATATGGTGTTTGGTTTGGTTGTTTTGTTTTACGGTATATCAACCCTTTTCGGGTTATTTAATGCCGAATCCGGTCATTTTGGTAAAAAGTTTTTATGCTTCAAGTTCTTTATGTCTTCAAATATTTATTCATGGTGTTTGGTTTGGTTGTTTTGTTTTACGGCATATCAACCCTTTTCGGGTTATTTAATGCCGAATCCAGTCATTTTGGTAAAAGTTTTTATGCTTCAAGTTCTTGATATCTTCAAATATTTATTCATGGTGTTTGGATTGGATTGGATTGGTTGGTTTTGCGGCATATCAACCTATGTGGTCATTTAATGCCGGAGTTTTTTTGTTTTTTTCTTTTTTATTGGGGGGGGGGAGAGACTTTTTTAGCCTTTCCTCCCTTTTTTATAAAATCGAACTAAGAAATTAAATGTTGTATTTATACATGGATAAGTATATTTGGGTAACTTTAAATTTCCTTAAATTTTCTTATATATCCGTAAGCCGGATCTCACCATCGGATGTAGTTTAAGGTCATATCCAGGACCGGGAGTAGGGTAGGAAAAATAAAATAAAAAAGGGGAGGGAGAAAGGGAGAGGGGCTGTTGTTTTTGTTTTTGGTTTTGTAGAACATAATTAAGTTTTACAAAAAAAAAAAAAAAAAAAAAAAAAACGTCAATGTAGGTGAATTTCGTCTCAGGGAGCCACAGGGCAGCCTGATCTGGTATCACCAGGTCAAGAATTGGTGGAATATTTAAGCTTAGTACTAGCAATTGTATCGTTGAACTGCATGCTGTTTTTTTATTAACACTCTTTACGTAAGTAATGCCCTTAAATAAATGGCTAATTTAGGCTGGGGATAAACACGGAATATCTCAAAGGTTCAATTCCTGTACAAGCCTAATTTTTCTCCTTGTGATTTTCTATGTTTATTCCCAGCCCCGTGGGCTAAGCTAACCCTTCATTTACAAACAGTAGTAAGGAGAAGTAGTAAATTTGGTAGTGTGTTTTTTTTGCCAATAAAAATGTGATTTTTTTATGAATCAATCAAATGACCAAAATGTCAGTACTGACAACTAAAAAATTGTGAAAAAAATAAATAAATGGTACAACTAATGGAACAAAATATGACAATTTGGGATGGCGGCAATAGAAGTTCGAAATTTGTGAGACGTTTTTACTGGATCATGTGTGGAAGAAAACGATGCGTTGAAAAAGAAAGAAACAGAAAAGAAAGAAAATGAAAAGTGCTATGAATTGCAAGTTTTAAATGCCAGAGGCCTTGGTTCCAAATTGAACATTTTCAAGGAACAACTGAATTTGGGGAACCTTTATGCTGTGACATAGACATGGTTGACTGAGGATATTGCTGACAGTGAAGTTGGGGAGAAACCATTTCCAAGTATTCAGAACTGATAGAGTTCGCAGGAGAGGGGTTGCCATATTGGTGCCATTTGGACTACATGCCACTCAAGTTAGATTTCCAGTGTCAAATGGTTCCTTTGAGGCGGTGGCTGTCAGAATCAACTCAGGTGGACATTCTCTTGTCATTATTACTGTATAACGCCCTCCACCCAGTTCTGATAAGCTGTTTGTGCCTAAAGTTGACCAATTTCTGGATACCTTGAACATCAGAAACAGCCATTATCTGATAGTTGGCGATTTGAACTTTCCGGAAATCAATTGGATTAATGAAACAGTCCAAAATGTGGGTCCAACTTTTCAATTTTATAAGTTTTTACAATATAATGGTTTGAACCACGCGATCCATAATACAGACCTGGCAAACATGCGACTGGGGGCGGACACATAAAAACCAAAATTACTACTAAATAATAATCACAGAGAAAGGTTTTAGTAGAAATTTCTTAGTAATATCCAGTAATCAGCAACTATACATATTATTCGGAAGCAGCTTACAATCAGTGATTTATTTCCATCAAATCAAATGTAAAAAGTACAAAAATATAAAAGAACTAAATTCACAAAAAAATCACTTTATTCGTCATGAATTGGACACATTTTTGCTATTTAAAAAATCATGAGTCAATTTGTTTATATTCACTACTTGATTACAAAAGAAAATAATATAATAATACAATCAGAAAGCAAATTCAACATTTTACAAAATCAAATACTTTATGAACAAAATAATGTTCGTAAAAACAATTTTGATAATTTTTACAAAATTTGTTTTGTTACATATACAATTTGTGTTTTACAGAAGATGAAGAAAAATGCTTATTTCTTCATGATACAGTCTAAATAATAAAATCAACTTACATTATATTTGAAGTTTTAAGGGTGTTATGCCCTCATAGCCCCCTTAAAACTTCAAATATATCCTATTTTTATGAAATTTAAATTATATGTATAAAATCTTTTGGGGAAGACAATGGAAGTGGTTCCGAATATATAAGTGCCCTCCTCACCTAAGGGAGCTATGGAGACGAACGTCCTTTAAACCTTCAAATACATCCTATTTTGATGAAATTTATATCACATGTATAACATTCTTCCGGGAAGACAATGGAAGTGGTCTTGAATCTCTACATTACCCTGTATATGCCGAATATCTACTTGCCCCACCTCTAAGTGACCCATGGGGACAGAACCCCTTAAAACTTCAAATATGTACATCCGATTTTAATGAAATTCAAACCATATGTATAAGACACTAATTCAGAGAGTTTTCCAACATTTTAGGTTCTTTCGACTATATTAGGGGGCGAAACGGGAAGAGGGAAGGGCAGTAAAAACAAAGAAAGTAATATGGTGTTATGAGCATAGTGAAAAAATACATAGTAGTGATCCTTATTCAATCCCGAGCAACGTCGGGTCTTCCTGCTAGTATATATATATAAATGTCACTGTCTGTGGGTGTGTCTTCCTTATAGAAAAAAAGGTAGAAAATCTACATAAAAACTAAAAGTGTATTCATATGTAAAATTTTCCGGGGAAAACAATGGAAGTGGTCCCGAATATCTACATGCACCTCCTAAGGAGACTATGTAGGCAGATCCCCCTTAAAACCTCAAATATATTCTATTCAAAAAGAAATTTAAATAATCTGTATAAAATTGTCAGGTGAAGACAATGAAAATGGTCCTGAATCTTTACATGTCGAATCTATGCACTTCTCCCCCCCCCCCCCCCAAGAAAGCTATGGTTGCAGAACTACTTAAAAACTACAAATATATATATCCGATTTTAAATAAATTTAAACCATATCTATGAGACACTAATTTAGAGAATTTTCCAAATTTCAGCTTCTTCAAACTATGTTAGACGGCGGACAGGGGAGGGGGGGCAAAAAAAGGAAAGTAATATTGTGTTATGAGCATAGGGAAAAAGTAAATAGTACTGTTCCTCATTCAATCCCGAGCAACGTCGTGTCTTCCTTCTAGTTCATTGTAAAATGGACCCCAACATTGTAACGGTATTCAAATATTTATTTTCAAATTTTAACACCAGCTATGATGCTATTTTCCATTGTACAATTAACGCATAATAGAAAACTGAACCCCCTCTAAAAAAATAAACATGTTTTTTTTTTTAGGTAATCATGTATAATAATGTTCTAAAATTTCTAATCAATAGTAATATGAAGTTTAAAATACATAAAATAATTTTTAAAACCAAAAACGGATGCAGACTCTATTCCAAAACTCTAACCAATAATTGATTTATACTTCTAGATGAAAAAGTTTTGATAGACGAAAAATAAGAAGAAAAAATTCACCGATCGAAAAATACACTTTGAGAATGTTTCAAACTCCTCAGAGATGTATTGGTTTCATTGCTTGTTGCAAGGTTTTTAACATCAGACACGCTCAACAAGCAACACAGACCTACTTGATTGTAGAAGGTCCCCAACTTAAAACATGTCTTCTTTTCGCCATTAGTGCTATGAACGCGTGGCACAACGGATAATGGCATTGAGTAACAATCAGTTCTACGTCTTCTAGACGTTGAAGGTTCAATCCTCACTACAGGCAATACTAACTAAGAATAAAGATTAACAATTACTTAACACTTCTACCCGTTCATGGCTGACGGAACAAGAACAATCTACCCCCCCCCCCCCCGGAGATTAAATAAAGGGTTCAGTTCGAAATGCTGTATATCAAATATTTGGAGCTTGTATGCCAGTAAGTGTCAATTTGGAGAAAAATGAGTTCTTTCTGACCTGGTTTATGCTGTCTTGTAGTTGCTGGTGATGATGATGTTCGAGTTTGTTGAATATAGTATTGCCTTTTAGTGTGAGTGTTGATTCTGGCATTCTGGACGAACTCAGCAGCAGAGTTGTATAAGAAAGTCAGAGGTTACATCAGCCGAAACGTTGTGAAGATAACAATCAATATGGGAATAGTCGTCTGAATAATTCAAATTATTAATCCTCAGCACAAAAGTTCTGAATAATACAATTGGGTAATCATTACTATTATTATTACTATTATTATTATTATTACTATTATTATTATTATTATTACTATTATTGATATAAATTATTTGAAAGGAAATACAGTTGGGAAATGAGTCAAAAACAATTTATTTTGCTTTACCTACTCATTTGTGACTGAACGCGGATCAACAAATTATTACTATTATTATTCCTTTTATTACTATTACTATTATTATTACTATTATTATTACTATTACTATTGTTACTATTATTACTACTATTAGTACTATTATTATTACTACTATTATTATTACTATTATTACTTTTATTATTACTATTACTATTATTATACTATTACTATTATTACTATCATTATTATTACTATTATTATTACTATTATTATACTATTACTATTATTATTACTATTATTATTACTATTATTATGCTATTATTACTACTATTAGTACTATTATTATTACTACTATTATTATTACTATTACTATTATTATTACTATTATTAGTAATAGTATTTTACTATTACTATTATTATTACTATTATTATTATTATATTATTATTATTACTATTACTATTATTATACTATTATTATTACTATTATATGCTATTATTACTACTATTGTTACTATTATTATTACACTATTATTATTACTATTACTATTATTATACTATTATTACTACTAATATTACTATTATTATTATCATTACTATTATTACTACTATTATTACTTTTATTATTACTATGATTTCTATTATTATTACTATTATTATACTATTATTATTATTACTATTACTATTACTATTATTAACAGATTATTACTAACAGTCGATTTAGATGAGTTATGACATGAATTAAAGAACATGTAAACAATTAGGAATAATTTTTAAAACAAAGTGATGTAGTCTGAATATAAACAGGTCAGCTAGTAGCAGTCAAAGAGAGTGACGTGAAACCTTAGTAGTCATAAATAATGACTTATTTTCTCTCTCGGAGAATTGTCCCTGTTAGGCGATTTGGTTGCACACTGACCAATCAGCTTGCAGGGTGCATTTATTTCATCAGTCTCAAGAAGGAGGACTACTTCAGCCCCTGTGGAAGCAACCAGAAAAGACGCCCCCCCCTTCTCTCCCCTGCCTTTTATTCACTAGATTCCCGAGCACCAGCTATTCTCCACTGGAAGAATTAATGCTTGGTAAAAAGCGGCAGACGAACTGTCTAACTCTTGATTTCTTCACTTGGACACTTTCGCAAATTTTTTCAACTTATACCAAACGGTTTAGGTAACTTAAATAAACCCTTTCGCTGTTGTCATAAATAAGGTTTTGTCTTTCCTTTCGTGTAACGGCTTTCGTTTCTTCTTGGCCTTTTGTCTAAGATCAAAGTGTAGTATCTGTTCCGATGGATACTGCACGCCTGTCCTGTGCAGTTCTAGGAGGTCCACCCTCCCAGGCTTTGCCTCCCCTCTGGGGAGGAGTAAGTTTATTGCTTACTGTCTGAGGCGCCCCTACCGGGGAATGCCGACGGGGCTGCCCAGGCAATTTTTAAATGGCCAGAGTGCTCACCTCTCAAGCGCTGGCTTTTCAAACCCCACTTTCTCGACCCGATCTTGGGTCACATCTTACTTGTGGGAGTAAGATAAAACTGGCCTTGTGCCTAACTCCTGGGGAGGAGTAAATAAAACTCTCTGCTAAGAACCGCCCCTATAAAGTAACCAGTTAGAGAAGAGATAGAGAGAAAACATAATGGAAGTCGGATATATGAGTCCCCTACACTGGGAGCTCGAGAAAGATTTAGAAGATAATCTTTCTCTTTCTCTCTCTCTCTCTCATTTCCATTTTCAAATAAGATAATAAACAAATGAAAATATTTATTGGCCTTGTACCATCTTCAGTTAATGAATAATGTTTATGTTTTTTAAAATTTTATTTTTACTTTTTTATTCACTTCAAACACGGCATATTGCCATTGAGATGTAAGGGGCTACTGTGATTAGTGGCCAGATTTATAGGGAGCATCCTAAGTGGGGAGTTGTGCAGCGAGATGTTTGTTCACATTACATTTAACTTTCTGTATGTTGGTACAGTCGGGGAAACAGGAAGCAGGGAGGGAATTCCAAAGGCAAGCGGTCCGAAGAAAGAAGCTATTAAAGTAAAAACTCTTCTGGTATCTGGGGATCATTATAGTGAAGGGGTGAGATTTTGCTTATCATCGGGTTTGTCGGGGGAGCGGGGTATTTGCATTGAAGAGGTACGTGCAGTCTTTTTTATTGACACTCTGTTTGAGTGAGCAACGCTGTTAAATAGAGGGTTAGTTTAGCCCACGGGGCTGGGAATAAACGTAGAAAATCACAACGAGAAAAGTGAGACTTGTATAGGAATTGAACTTTTGAGATATTCCGTGTTTATCCCCAGCCTAAATTAGCCATTTATTTAAGGATATTACTTACATAAACAGTGTCAATAAGAAAGCAGTGTGATATATAATATATTGTCGGGAGAAAAAATCCAATGTTTACCATATATGCATGTAATGTCATCTAAACGTAATGTCTGTGTGGATTTTCATAGGATATCCTGTCGCGATGATGCACTAGAAATGTTTGTACCGTAAAATAATAGGCTCATGTGGATATCGGATGTTTTAAGGAAATTCAAGTTTAGCCTCTGTGAGTTGAAGAATAAACAGCTGGTTTTCGTATTAATTATCAGATAATCGGGATGTGTTGGGAGTAGAAGATGATAAAGCTAGCGATGCAATGGGAGACAGGGCAGGGGGATAGACAGACATCAGGTGATAGGGTAACAGAAACGACATTTTTAGCCGACAGTTTTCCCATCCCTAGAGATGAGCTTGTTCTCTTTCCCTTTCCACGAAGAAAATCTTACTGTATGGGTTTGTGCATGATTGGCCTAATACATACGGTTGCAGACTATGGAATTTGCTATGCCGAGTTCAAATCCGATTGGATCTGTTGTGTTTTTTATGCACTAATACTGTTAAGAAAATAATGAACGTACAATTTCTCTCACATTCTGGGTAAAATAGCAACTTATGTTCAATTAATAGTATACACTGAGTCGTGTATATTATGAATTGTGCTTCATGATCCCCAAAAGTGTTGATTTGCCGTAAATGAGACAAACCGAAGTAATCAATGAATCATTTACAATGTGTTTTATGTAGGTATAGATGTGTATATGTTAGTGTATTCTGTGTATATGTTGGTGTACATGTTTATTATGTGTATATGTTGGTGTATATGTGTATTATGTGTATATGTTGGTGTATTATGTAAATATATTGATGTATATGAATATATGTCGGTGTATATGTGTATATGTTGGTTTATATGTGTATTATGTGTATATGTTGGTGTATTATGTATATATATTGATGTATATGTGTTTTATGTGTATATGTTGGTGTATTATGTGTATATGTTGGTGTATTATGTATATATATTGATGTATATGAATATATGTCGATGTATATGTGTATATGTTGGTTTATATGTGTATTATGTGTATATGTTGGTGTATTATGTATATATATTGATGTATATGAATATATGTCGGTGTATATGTGTATATGTTGGTGTATATGTTTATTATGTGTATATGTTGGTGTATATGTGTATTATGTGTATATGTTGGTGTATTATGTATATATATTGATGTATATGAATATATGTCGGTGTATATGTGTATATGTTGGTGTATATGTTTATTATGTGTATATGTTGGTGTATATGTATATATATTGATGTATATGAATATATGTCGGTGTATATGTGTATATGTTGGTGTATATGTTTATTATGTGTATATGTTGGTGTATATGTGTATTATGTGTATATGTTGGTGTATTATGTATATATATTGATGTATATGTGTTTTATGTGTATATGTTGGTGTATTATGTGTATATGTTGGTGTATTATGTATATATATTGATGTATATTAATATATGTCGGTGCATATGTGTATATGTTGGTTTATATGTGTATATGTTGGTGTATTATGTGTATATGTTGATGCATATGTGTTTTATGTGTATATGTTGGTGTAAATGTGTATTATAGATATAAGTTAGTTTGGAAGACAATTTCTGAAAGCCATCCAATGTATGCGAGCATGTAAAACGGACGTTAAATCGATGATGATGATGATGATGATGATGATGATGATGATGATGATGATGATGATGATGATGGCTAGCGACTGTATCAGCATTTGGGCAAGATGGCTAATGTTGATTTGGTTTGGATCATTGCTAAAAGTTCAAGCAAATAACCAATGACTAGTTAAAATAAATTAGGAAAATTAATTCTTGTTAATTACTATTAATGGCATGTTAATGAATGTGACGTTTTATTACAATTGAAAGTGGTTTTAATGAAAATTTCTTGTTTTTAAACTGTGTATATGTATTAAAAAGAACAATAGGTTTTCCAGTTGTCTGTTTAGTCATGCATTTAGTCAGATATCAATTTGGCTAAATGTCCGATCAGCAAAATGTCTGATGGAAGACAGTAACCGAGTGTGAACAATTAGCGTGACAGTAAACTTCGCATGGTTAAACAGAATAAAGATAAGGATGCGCGTCTATAAAATCATTGAAGCGAAAAAAAATAGAAGACAAAGAAATCTGATATTGAATATCCTATCAACTTTGTCGATTTTTGTCTTTGCTCCATTCACCAGAAAATAAATCTGTATATGTTTGTTCTGAATACCTAAATATAAAAATATGTTGTCTGTCTGTATGTTTGTATGTACGCCCATAACTTTCTTAGCTGAGAAATTATAAATTTGGTTTGTCAATAAGCTATGCAAAGTGAGTCGGTAGTGACCAGGATGCGGTTTGAGAAGAGCATACAGTGTACTCTGATCAGTTCTATCCAAATCACTCGCCCTTCAAACTTCCTAAAATTTAGACATTATTGTTACAAAAACAAAACTTATGTATATTCTGATATTGAGTTTTTTGCTTTATACTTTATTGAAATGTCACTCATATTATTTATGTTACGCAAGTTACAAAAGCCCCAGTATCACCTGCGTTTATTGAGGTTCAACATACTTGACACCCTGACAACGCCGGGTAATCTCTGCTAGTTTCAAATTTCAAATAATGAACATCCATCGCCGGCAATTAAACAAACAGCCTACTTTGTCAGGAAAAGGAACCACTCTACAACTTGTGAAAATCTAATATTTTCATTGGCAGAGATGGGTCACATGTTAGAGGGATGGTTAGGAGAGATAGACAGACTTCAGTTAGTATTGATTTACTCCTCTCCAGGAGTTAGGCACAAGGCCAGTTTTCATCTTACTCCCACAAGTAAGATGTGACCCAAGGTCGGGTCGGGAAAGTGGTGTTTAAAAAATGCCTGGGCAGCCTCGTCGGCATTCCCCGGTAGGGACGCCTCGGGCAGTAAGCAATAAACTTACTCCTCCCCAAAGAGGGGAGGCGAAGCCTGGGAGGGTAGACCTCCTAGAACTGCACAGGACAGACCCATAGACCGGCGTAAATCAAGCCCCGAAGGCCAAGACAATACCAGTCTATGGGGTGTAGTATCCATCGGAACAGATACTACACTTTGATTTTAGCCAAAAGGCCAAGAACGTGACAGTTATCGTCATGGAATGTATAAGCGATGAATCCTGATATAAGGATCCAGGGATAGACTCTGTGATTTGATTACCTGGTCATGTAAACTATTAGGCCTTTCAGAAAATATTGTCTGATTTTCCGTCTTGCTTTTAACAAGTTGATTAAGGTTGGTATTTTTGCAATGATTCATACGAAAAATTTTGATATGTACTCTTTAACAGGGCTTTACGGAGACCTCCAAAAAGGAGCGCGCTCCAAGAGCATGCTCCTTTTTGCTGGAGCAAAGGAGAGAAAGGCTCATTTTATATTCAGCGGGAGTGGAGCGGGAGCAACTCCATTTGGGACTAAAGAGCGGTGGTTTTATCGCTCCTTGCTCCAAAATTATTTGATTTTGTTTTGTTTAAATATTAGTTTTTTATTCACCAATAAAAAGGAAAAGAAAAGAAAGTCTCAGAGTTTACTCTGAGTTATTTTTAAAAAATTATATCTCTGGTAAATGTATATGAGAGAGAGAGAGAGAGAGAGAGAGAGAGAGAGAGAGAGAGAGAGAGAGAGAGAGAGAGAGAGAGAGAGAGGTGGGGGATATGAAGAGAGAGAGAGAGAGAGGTGGGGGATATGAAGGGAGAGAAAGGGAGAAAGAACAAGGGAGTTAAGCTTGAAAACAGAACATTTTTACATCGACATGTTAAATTTTTGATGGGACACTTTTCTTAAGGTAAGAGACAATTTGGGCAACAAATGTCGCCAGTGAGTCTATAGATGTCTTTGAAGTTATTTTCTTACAGATTTGAACTTTTTTGTATTTATTGAATAAATAAGCCAATTTTTCTTTTAGTTCATGTTTTAAAATAAAGAATTTAAGGTTCAATTATACTATAAAGGTCGTTGGATTTTCTCGCCCATTTCGCTCGGTATTCACCCAAATGTTCGATAAAATCGATTTTGGGTGTGTAATGGTACATATTGTCCTGACAAAAAATTCTAATTTATTTTTTAGCATATATCAAATTGAACTTTTATGCCACATTTTTACCTGTTGTCTTTTCAACGACATTTTGTTATTCTTAAATTCACGACTAGTATGTTTTAACCTTTTCATGTTTGCTTTTAAATTCGTTAAATTCCGTTAAAACTTGCTTTTGTAAATAGAATGTTCAAAGTTTTTTTTTGTGTGTAATAAAATGTTAAAGCAGAAAAATATCTTTAGTCCAAGGAAAAAATATATTTAGTCTAAGGAAAACATATCTTTAGTCCAAGGAACAAAACAGTAAAAACCAACATGGCCGCCAGCGATTAAAACCTGGAATTAAAGTTAGATTCTCAACACTTTAAAAAGTAAATGAGAATTTTATTTCAGGACCAAAAATATAATTAAGACCAACAATCAGTTTTATCCAAAATTTGGGCGAATACCAAGCAAAATGAGCGAAAGAAAACAGTGGCCCCTATTCTACAATAAAACCGATGTTTAAACTTAATTAAATTAAAGAAAATATCTTAAATTTTAATTTAAAAAAGCAAATAATTAGACTTTCTGACTAATTTGTTGTCTTTTTAGAACCGAGAGTAGATTAGATATCTTTCTTTATCTTAAAATATCTATTACCGAATATTAAAATTGTAAAAAGTTTGTTTTTGTTAGAGATTTCAAATATAGACGTTTTCACATTTTTTATTCAAATTTTTAATTTTAATAAATGTTTTTGCCCGACCTAGGAAAACTTGCTCTAGTTAATTTTTGGGAGGGAGGAAAATTTGACCCGATATTTTTTCAACTCCCGGTCTAGGCCAGATATTTTGTATGAAATTTTAAGACATTAAATGGATCTCTGAATTGTTTATTGACAATTTATTGATATTTTTTGGCCAACTTACGAAAAATATTTTTTTTTATTCAATCTTTAAAAAATAAACTTCATTGTTTTGTTTTTTTCGCCCCAAAGTGTAGTATTGAAAAAAAAAATGGATAAATCGATTTGTTTAAAAGTACTTGCGCGTTTCTCTGTTGTAAATAATAATATACATTATACAATATAGTAACGTTCGTAAAACAAACAAATATTAAACAAAAACACAACGATTAATGTTGACCTGGCTGTCTCTCCTCTCCAAGAGAAATGTTTTCTTTAAAAAGAAAATAATCACTAATAATGTTTAAAAGTAAAACTTTATTTACTTAAAACAAATCTAAATTCCCTTCCAAAATAAATAGAAAAAATATTCCTTTCCTGAAAAAATATGTTGTTAATGTAATTAAAATTAAAATTGTTTTAAAATACTTTAAGGATTTTTCTATTTCTATTTTATACCCCTTGGAAACGAAAATTTACGTATAATCCTATACTTCGTCCGACATATTCTATAACTCTCAAAATATTAGCGAGATTTTGTCGAATATTATCTTACGGTCTTACAGTTAAAGTGACCTCCCTACCCATATTGACGAGATCCTTTAAAGCCCACCCCTGTCCTTCGACCACTCATTGGCAGAATAGAACGTTTATGAAAGAAGGTATATTTTCATTATGGAGCGCTGAAAAAGAGCCGCTCCCTTTTTATAGGAGTTGGAGCAGAAGCGACTCCTTTTTGAAAATGGGGAGCGTGAGAGGAGCCAACTCTAATTTTGGGCGTTGGAGCAGGAGTAGGAGCAGCTCCAAAAGTAGTGGAGCGCATAAAGCCCTGCTCTTTAATAAATTTCTAATAATTTCTTTCAAAACACAATTTTGTTGAGCAGCAAATCAGAAGTTTAATAAACATAAGTAAGAGGTGAAGCTTAGATAATTACGGGGCTTATGGTTGATGAATCAGGTTGAGAGAATAATTGAGCAGCAAATAAGAGGTCAGATAAGCATAGATGAAATACAGTTGGGTTTTATGCCTGGTCAAAGTACAACTAATTCTATAATTATCATGAGACAAATGTAAAAGAAGAAACTCGGTGAGAAGAATCTGTATTTTGCTATTGTGGATTGAAATATAACTTTTGACAGAGTCACAAGAGATGTTGTCTGGTAAGCTTTGTGTAAATTAGGGTCAAACAAGTGGTTGATGAAGGTTGTTCAAGCAATGTAAATCGTGTTAGAATTAACAGCACATTTAGTGATTGATCTAATATTAAAGCGTTGTTCAATTGATTTACGTTTCAAAGAAAACTTACACTAACGAATGCACATATCCTTGCCCAGTTCTTGTTATTATCACATCTAAAAAAAAACAGGCTTTTACCAAGCTAAAAGAGAAAAATTGAGCCAGTCAAATAAAGATAAATGAAATGCATGTGGTCATATGTACCAATGATGCTATATTTATGCTGAGACAAATGCAGAAGTTTCTTGGTAAGAAGAAGACGTATATTTTGCTTTTGTGAATTTAAAGAAAGCTTTTTTTTTTGACAGAGTGCCAAGAGATATTGTCTGGTGGGCTTTGCATAAATTAGGGACAAGAGTTAATGAAGCTCATTCAAGCAATGTACAGAAATGCTCAAAGTTGCATTAGAATTAACAGCACATATAGTTATAGCTTTAATATTAAAGTGGGAGTACATCAGGGTTCTGTACAGAGTCTGTTGCCTTTCATTTGTGTTTTAGAAGTGTTGTCCAAGGAGTTTTGTATCGGTTGTCTGGAAGAGATGCTGTATGCTGATGATTTAGTGCTTGCTTGTGAAACAATGAAAAGCATGGTAAGCATTGCACAAAAAAGATGGTAAACCGAGAAGTACGATGGACTATCAGCATTTAAACACCCATTGCAAACGAGACACATCACACTAACTTGCCGTTCTAATTGGCATTACAAAGTAGACCGTCTTGGGTGCAATGGATGATTATCATTCAAACCCTCTAGATGAGGAATCTCAACTACTTACAACCTTCATCATAAAGTGGGGCCGTTTCATGTATCTCCAGATGCTTAGCCTCTGGCGACGATTACACACGTAGATACGATGAGATCATTAAAAACATTTCCCACAATGTGAAAGTCGTTGATGATACGCTATTCTTTGACGAGATGCTTTCTACCGTACATTTGAATACTTATCACTGTGCAAAAAACAAAACAAAACGGAATTGTCCTTAACAACAATGAATTCCAATTTTTTCAGGATGTGGTTCAGTTTGGAGGCCTTCAAATAACATTATCAGGAGTAGCCACTTAAGAAAATTTGCTTAATGCAATTACCAACGTCTTTATCACAAAGAATATAACTGATGCAAGATCTTGGTTTGGATTAGTTAACCAAGTAGCATGGGCACATTCTCTAAACCCCATAATATCTCCCTTTCTAGACTTTACTAAACAAAGTTCACACCTCATTTGAAACCAAGATCTCGAGAATGTATTTTGTCAATCCAAGTAAATCGGTATGGTTTGGTAAAGAAGGGTGTTACAACTTTTGATATTAACAGAGCAACATGCCTTACTGCAAACTGGAGCAAAGAAGGCATGCATTTACTGCTATTACAGAAAAACTGCCACACAGAGAAACCACCTGGATGTTGCCCTGAGGGCAGGCACATCTTATTTGCAGTCAGCGGATTTTGCACTGATGCAGAGTGCCAATGCACACCGATTGAAGATGAAGTAGCTGTAATCGCCTTGGCATTAGATAATTTTCCAGTATGAATGCATCCATAAGCAACTTCAGAACAAATTGCCTCGTATGCAAAAGCATCTCTTTCAAGTTAACTACGTGAACCACTCGCATTAACTCCAGTCCCAGATTGGCCTTTACAGCAGATGATAATTGACCTCTTCTTGGCCTTTTGGCTAAGATCAAAGTGTAGTATCTGTTCCGATGGATACTGCACGCCTGTCCTGTGCAGTTCTAGGAGGTCCACCCTCCCAGGCTTCGCCTCCCCTCTTTGGGAAGGAGTAAGTTTATTGCTTACTGTCTGAGGCGCCCCTACCGGGGAATGCCGACGGGGCTGCCCAGGCAATTTTTAAATGGCCAGAGTGCTCACCTCTCGAGCGCTGGCTTTTAACCCCACTTGCTCGACCCGATCTTGGGTCACATCTTACTTGTGGGAGTAAGATAAAACTGGCCTTGTGCCTAACTCCGCGAGGAGTAAATAAACATTGGACACATTGTATACCTTTTCTGTGCAGATCCACTCACTGGCTGGATTATTTTGTACTACCTGCAACTAGGTCATGCCATCACCTCAAAACTAATATCCATCTGGCAGAAACTAATAAACTATTCCACACATATGCCCCCCCCCCCTAGAAGAGCTAAGCAGTAATGGTGGCTCACCTTTTAATTCCATCATATTTCAGCAGTTCCTCAAGACATGTTGTGTGTGAAGCACAGACAATCCTCAGTCTAATGGCCGAGCAGAGTTTGCTGTAAAAACAGCAAAGAGGATAATTTGAAACAATAGAGATTCTCGGGGTTCGTTGGATAATGTCAGTGTTGCCCAAGTCATCATGCAATATTGCAACATCCCTATCCACGGCACTGGTTTATCCCCAGCACAGATCTTGCTCCACCGTCGACTTTGTGACTTCATACCGCTACTAAACACAGTGTCAGCATATACACACTGCTAATTAAACTCTCTTGCACACAAGTTTGTAAATAAACTCTCTCACTCGCTAAACAGACACGTTTATATACACACTCATCTTCATACCTATTCCATTTACACTCACATAAACGCACACGGCGTCAGTAGAAATGAACATGTCTAATTAATTCCTTTTACACACTAAACAACCATTCTTTCACCTCGAACGTTCTTGGACTTTTTGAACTCTCATTCATTGGCAACATATTATTTTGCTTTGTCTTAAAAAGTTGTCAATAAAAATTAATTTATTTTGTATGGATCAACTTTGTCATTCTTTCCTTCTACAAGACTGTCACTTAGAACAACGTTCTTATCTGTTACACCATGGATCCATATCATGGCTCACACAATGAGAAAAATCTGCCCCCATGGATTAAATAAAGGATCCAGTTTAAAATTCGGTAGAGATTCCCGAGGTTATATCACCGAAACGCTGTGAAAATAACAAACAAGAAGAGAATAGTAGTCCGAACAATCCAAATAATACAAATTAGCAATTCTCAATTAAAAAAAAAAGAGACATTTATTATATTTTTTGAAATATACAAAAGATTCTGAAAAGAATGAAGTATATTATGAGTTTGAGTTGTTATTGTTGTCTTTTTGAAGGCATCTTTTTAAGGCATCTTTTTAAAGGCATCCCTTTAAAGGCATCTTTTAAGGCATCTTTTTAAAGGCATCTTTTAAAGGCATCTTTTTATGGTATCCTTTTAAAGGAATCTGTTTAAGGCATCCCTTTAAAGGCATCTTTTAAGGCATATTTTTAAAGGCATCTTTTAAAGGTATCTTTTTAAAGGTATCCTTTTAAAGGTATCTTTTAAAGGCATCTTTTAAATGCATCTGTTTAAAGGTATCTTTTTAAAGGCATCTTTTTAAAGGGATCTTTTTAAGGCATCCCTTTAAAGGCATCTCTTAAGGCATATTTTTAAAGGTATCTTTTTAAAGGTATCTTTGTCATTCTTTCTGATATTGCCTTTCCTTCTACAAGACTGTCACTTAGAACAACGTTCTTATCTGTTACACCATGGATCCATATCATGGCTCACAGAATGAGAAAAATCTGCCCCATAGATTAAATAAAGGATCCAGTTTAAAATTCGGTAGAGATTCCCGAGGTTATATCAGCTGAAACGCTGTGAAAATAACAACCAAGAAGAGAATAGTAGTCCAAACAATCCAAATAATACAAATTAGCAATTCTCAATTAAAAAAAAAACGAGACATTTATTATATTTTTTGAAATATACAAAAGATTCTGAAAAGAATGAAGTATATTATGAGTTGTTATTGTTGTCTTTTTGAAGGCATCTTTTTAAGGCATCTTTTTAAAGGCATCCCTTTAAAGGCATCTTTTAAGGCATCTTTTTAAAGGCATCTTTTAAAGGCATCTTTTTATGGTATCCTTTTAAAGGAATCTGTTTAAGGCATCCCTTTAAAGGCATCTTTTAAGGCATATTTTTAAAGGCATCTTTTAAAGGTATCTTTTTAAAGGTATCCTTTTAAAGGTATCTTTTAAAGGCATCTTTTAAATGCATCTGTTTAAAGGTATCTTTTTAAAGGCATCTTTTTAAAGGGATCTTTTTAAGGCATCCCTTTAAAGGCATCTCTTAAGGCATATTTTTAAAGGTATCTTTTTAAAGGTATCTTTTTAAAGGCATCTTTTAAGGCATCTTTTTAAGGTATCCTTTTAAAGGAATCTTTTAAAAAGAATCTTTTTAAAGCATCCCTTTAAAGGCATCTTTTTAAATGCATCTTTTTAAATGCATCTTTTAAAGGCATCTTTTAAAGGTATCTTTTAAAAGGCATCTTTTTACAGGCATCTTCTAGACACGAGGTTGAAATCCAACATGGCATAAGGACACACATGGGTCGAAAGAGTTTTAGGAGAAAAGTCAAGGCGATCATAAAGACAATATGCAACAAAAACTATCTGGATAAAAATGTCTATTGTCTAAATATTGTGATTGTGAAAAGTCCTGAGTAACCGAAGGTGAACAATCGCAGTGACAGTAAGCAACGCCCAACAGAGATGAGGAGGCTAGTCTATAAAATCGCTGAATTATCAAATAAAGAAGAAAAGCTTCAAAGAATATCTTGTCATCTTTTGTCCATTGTCTTTGCTTGAATCTTGCAAGAAAAACAAATCCATATTTTGATTTATTTTGAATATTTTTCTTCTTTGCAAAATTGATCAAATATTTTTTATTTGGCTGTTTTGAAAATAATCGAGAATTTGATGAGAATAATAAAATCATTGATTCGTAATCAAGAAAATGTGAAGAATCTTTGAAAAAAAAACCGAAATCTCGAAGTGCCATGTCAATGTCAGAGAATTGGATCGATCAGAAAAAAATGGTAAACAAATGTTTTTTTTTTTGTTTTTGTTTATCGATGCGACTTTTTTTTTATAATGTTTTGGCGAATGGAAACACAAGAATCTAATATTATTTCCTGACTCATTATCATGCAAGGAATTCTAACGAACACGGAAAACACAAGGAAAGGGTATGAAAAACAATCCAAATGATAATAATTAAGACAAAAAGAAATAAATACCTAAAAAAGAAGGGTCTATGTGTATGTGTATGTGTATGTGTATGTGTGTGTGTGTTGTGTATAAACTAAAGCAAATACTTTACGTGTTTGTATGTTTATATGTGAGCATATGCACGTGTGTATGTGTATGCATAGACAAACAAAAAATATATATGTATAAAAAATTAATGTAAAAGATATATATATATATATATATATATATATATATATATATATATATATATATATATATATATAAGTGTTTAAAATAAAATGTAGTAACACGAAATGACATAATCATCGATTCAATAATTTATGGTATTTTCAAGCATCCAATTTAGATGATTACATTTTTGAAACTGAAAAAAGGGGAAATTCACACTCGACCTAAGTGTTTATATATTTTCGTATTTTATTTCTTATTCATTATTCAAAATGTAAACAAACAAAACAGAATTTTCAGCCGCTTTCTGTGACCTTCTTCAGTGTAATGAGATATAGGCGTTTACACATAACAAGTGTTTACTGGTCAACACATTCCTGACCGCTCCTTAAATTCTCACATGTATATGCAAAGAGACACAAGACGTATCGAAATAAAGAGATATCAGAGACATTTTCAAAGAAAAGTGGATAGAAAACCATAAAGCATTGTCTTGTTTGGAGAGCGGGAGGAGACGGGAGAGGAGAAAAGTGGAATTTGATATTTAAAACATTTTGAGTTAGTATTGCTCTGCTGTGGGAGGTGAGGGCGCTAGTGGAATAAGAGATTTTGTTTGTAATCTAATAGCTGTAAAAACATTTTGGCAGAGAAAACTATTTAGAAGTTATACAATTAGGTTAATTGAATGAAATTAACTAGAATAAAATACAGTACCATGAAATGGATGGTAAAAAATTGTACATAGGAAAACGGTGAAATGTGTAGAAGGTGATAATATGCAAAGATTGAAAAAAATGTTGAAGAGAAAAAATATGTTGTTTCCCCACTGAACACACACTACCTCCGTTGGAAAAAACTGTTGTTGGTCAGTTGTATGTCTGTGGAATGAATAATCATTGAGTGTTTCCAAATACTTATTCAGTCCTGAGATGCAGGTGTTGAGTCTCAGAATGAGTTTTGTTTTGTGTTTGCGTCTGTGTTGTATCTTGAAATTGGAGGCTATGAAGATATATTTCATGTTGTCTATGGTGTGATTTGGGAGATTATAATGGCTCGCCATTGTGTGGTATGTAGATTTGTTTCTAATGGTTGTTCATTATTGACGAAACGTAGGTGTGAATGTGTTGTTGTTGGTGATATATTGACATACTTTGCATCTTGGTTTGTTACATGTTTTGTTGCCTTGAGGTATGAGCGCATGATGTATTTAGGTGCATGTTAGTAAAGAATGTAGATTTAGGGGCTGTATATATATATATATATATATATATATATATATATATATATATATATTCAGCAGATGAAAGATGAGAATAAAAAAATTGTATAGATACAATATTTACTAAGACATCACAAGTTCAAAAAGTAAGGAGTTTCATTATCCTTAATCTATGGATTTTCAAAGATAAATTCTTTTCTTCAGAGGATAAAGCTCGATAATGTAACTGTAAATATTACCGGTAACATTTAACTTTGAAAATGAATACACATATATATATATATATATATATACAAAAACAAAATCTTTGGCTGAGATGGATGTAAAGTTAGTCACTGTCAAACCAAAAAATCTGTTATAGTGAAAAAAAAAAACGTTTGAAAAAGAATACTCAAGGTACTCAGGAGTCCAAATGTTGTCGTTAAAAATGTTGTCGTTAAAAATGTTGTCGTTAAAAATGTTGGCATTAAAAATGTTGTCGTTAAAAATGTTGTCATTAAAAATGGTGTCGTTAAAAATGTTGTCGTTAAAAATGTTGTCATTAAAAATGTTGTCATTAAAAATGTTTGTCATTAAAAATGTTGTCATTAAAAATGTTGTCATTAAAAATGTTGTCATTAAAAATGTTGTCGTTAAAAATGTTGTCATTAAAAATGTTGTCGTTAAAAATGTTGTCGTTAAAAAGCTGAATGTTTGACAGTGGTCAGCTGAGTTCGTGTATCCTGTGTGCGTAGAAGTCCGTGGGAAATGTGGAGAGGTGAGAGTAAAGGTAGTCGCTTCCACTCACTTGACAACAACCCTGAAATCTGCGTTTTTAAATCCATATTTGTAACCCATGAAAACGCTAATCTGCCTGGAAGCTTGAAAGTTGGCAATGACCACTTTACTATAGATCGAACTTTGACCGATATCCTTCATTCTGGACCCTTTGAATTGGATACCTTTACTCTGTTTGTTTGACTCTTATGAAAATCGATATGTTAAAAGTTAGAAAATTAAATTTACTTTCGACAACAGTTACATTTTTCCTGGAATTTCATGAAATTAGTTCAAATTAGTGACTTGGAGGGGGAGCATGAGTAAATTACATAAAAGGGAATTCCTTTTGAAAAGATAAATTTACATCATAAACAGCAAAGACTACATTTTACTTTAGTTTTATTTTATTCATAACAAAGCCCTATAACAAGATCAAGCAAATTTTTTTTTTTGGGGGGGGCGATTTTTACAAAGAATTGAAAAAGTTAATTCTGGTGTTTCCCCAAATATCTGGTGAATATAGGTATATTATTCTTTTTAATTAGTACAATAATGGACGAATATTTAATATAATTAGATCCTAGATATTTAATATATTTAGATATTAAATATAATTAGATCCTTCCTAACCAAAAGAATAATCCAGGTTGTCCTTGATGGTCATTCATCCAAACAACATGACATAAATGCAGATCTACCCCAGGGACTAAACCATGGACCTTTATTGTTCCTGGTTTTAAACGACCTCTCTGATGACATTGTGTCTGAGATTGGTATATTTGCTGACAACACCATGCTCTACTCTCGCCATGTGGGTAAAACGGACGTGCACATATCCTTAGAAAGTGACCTCCAATCTGTAGTGGAATGGGGTCATAAATAGATGGTAACATTTAATGCTGCTAAGACAAAGCTACTTTCCTTCAATAACTACAAGAAACCTCTTCAATCACCGATTGCCATGGCAAATAACACCCTACCTGATAGTCCAATGTTCAAACTCCTCGGCCTAACATTCATAGGTAACATGAATTGGAACAAATACATAAAAGACATTGCCAAAACTGCTGCAAAGAAAGTAGGCTCCCTCTACTGTGCTAGAAAACTTCTCACACCTGACAGTATCCTATATCTCTACAAAGCCACCATCCGCTTATACATGGAGTATTGTTGTCACATTTGGGCTGGTGCACCATCCACTAGTCTCTACCTCTTAGACAAGGTCCAAAAAAGAGTATGTAATTTAATAAGTCTCTCACTCTCCACCAAGCCCCAGCCCCTGTCCCATCGCCACAATTTTGCATCCTTGTGCTTGTTTTACAAGTACTTCAATGGAATGTGCTCCAATGAACTTGCTGCTCTGGTGCTCCCTCGACGTAAATGCACTCAACAGACCCGTCAGTCAACAAAATCCCACCCCTAACTATAGAGGTCCCTGATGCCGGAGAGCCTTCTACTCCAATAGCTTCTTTCCTCGAGCTGCCGGCCTTTGGAAATCCCTCCCTGCCCCCTGTTCCCCCAACTGTACCGACATGCAGAAATTTAAAACTAATGTGAACAAGCATCTCGCTGCACAGCTCCCAATTTAGGATGACCCCCTAAACTTTCACCCTAATTCTCAGTCGCCCCTTACGTCTACAGTGGCAACTTGCCTTGTTTGGAGTGAACTAAGTTAAAAAAAAATATTCATTTGAGAACAAAAGATGAAAAAAGCAAGTAAGGAATGATAGCTCTTACTGAAAGAATAAAAGTTATTCCCCTTAGATTATTTTTTGATTTAAGAATATTAAATATTAGAAAACTGTCGGATTAAGTATTGTTTTACATGTTTTTGTGATTTTCGTTTTCCAGTACTGTCTCTGGTTAGTGTTTATTGAAAATAACATGGTGCAACAATAGCAAATGAAAGTTGGCCAGTCAGAATCAAAGTTTGATTCGTCTGCTGAAATGCGGCCAACATTATTTTATATAAAAATCCAGGCAACATTATTTTACATGTTAGATTATTATTATTATTATTATTATTATTATTATTATTATTATTATTATTATTATTGGTCCCCCGATTTATAAAATTGGGGGACTTATGTTTTGAGGCATGTCCGTCCGTCCGTCCGTCCGTCCGGATTTTTCTCCGCAACCATCCATTGAATTTCTCTGAGATTTTGCATGAAGTTGTAACTTTGGTCAGGTTAGAAAGTGACATTCTCCGATTTAAAAAAAAAAAATTTGGTTAGCCCCCCCAGAAGGTCAAAAGGCCCTGAAATGGCAAAAAATGACATTTTTTGCCCCATAACTTTTCATCCATCTATTCAATTTCTCTGAAACTTGGCCAAAATATGGAGGCAATTGTTCCTAATAGGAAATAAGTATCGCTGACCTTGGAAAAAATCTGGTTCGCGCCCCCAGGGGGTCAAAAGCCCCCTAAAATTGCAAAAAATTACCCTTTCCTCCCATAACGTTTAATCCATCCATTCAATTTTTCTGAAACTTGGCCAAAATGTAGAGGCAATTGTTATGGATATAAAATGAGCATCCTTGACCTCAGAAAAATTCTGGTCCGCGCGCCCAGGGGGTCAAAGGGGGGTAAAAAATGCCCCAAATTGCCTAAATTTATTGCATTTTACACTTGCCACATCGAGTCACATACAGAGGGGGACCACGCACGCGCGGCTTGTTATTAAATATTTCCCCGGATAAAATTTGAATTTTTAAATAAACCAACCTGCTCTTTCTATTGTACATTTCATTGAAACTACTGCTGCTCCTGTTTTTTCAAACCCACGTCGCTTCTCCCCAGAAAAGTTAATGCCAGCCAGGCATTAATTTAATCACATGCTCCAGTGAGATATTATTTGTCCCTCATTTGGACATACCCTTTGCATATGGTTTCAAAGCAGTCTGGGGATTGCCGTCCTACCGGAGATTTCTGTTGACTGAACTCAACTACTGTTCCCGATCGTTACCCTATCCCTCATATTTAAAATTCTGGTTCTCGCCCCCAGGGGGTCAAAGGGGGGGTCAAAAATGCCCCAAAATGCCCAAAATTATTGCATTTTACACTCGCCACATCGAGACACATACAGAGGGGGACCACGCATACGCGGCTTGTTATTATTATTAGTAGTATTAGTAGTAGTAGTATCAACAGCTCACTAGGAGTTCTCACACAGGTCATCATCAGTGATTGCTCACTGACAACAACCGGTGGTGTTCTATGGAGTCTGAGTGATAACAAGTCTTCCCAGTTTTCTAGTATTCTCCACTTCTTTCGATAACCATTGCAAATGACTTTGCTTTATTTTAACAACTGCTTACCATTGATTTCTCATTGGCAGCGACCATTGTCGGCTTTGAGATTTAGGTGGCAATACGCCTCCCCAAGGGCTCAGTACTATACGCATCCTTTCAGTGGAGGTCTGGTTAGTGCTTTTCCTCCTCGGTCATTCTACGTTTTTGTTTCATTTCTATTGCAAATTCCATGGTTAGCATTCATAGTTTATGTAGGTTCGTTTCCACATTAAAGGTTTCTGCTGTTTTCATCATTGCTGCCCATTGTTTGGTTTCAGTCTTCTCTTTGGTTCCAATTTCTCCCAGTCTTTTTTCCAGTTTTTTAGGGAACTGTTCCAAGATTATATGTATATATAAAGTGAATACATTTTTTTCCTGTACCTTTGGCGAGAGTAAGAAAATAGCCACATGCATCATAGGCTACTAAACTCACCACTGAATTTAGTTTATTCACTTGAGCATGTTTGAAGAAATGTATGATTATTTTCTCTATCTAACGATAAATAGTAATTTTAGACCACCATCAAAGATTCTCCCCATAACATACTCCATAGAGATGGTAGCAAAAACCTTTCTCTCTAATATTTTTCTACTTTCACTCTCCCTTTAATCACCGGGTTGTAATACATAACGGATACTTTAAAATAACGTAACCGTTATTGTTTTCTATTCATCTCTATTAATTTAATCCATAATACAATATATCCCTCATATTCCACTGATTTTCGAGAATATTGGATCACGTTATTTCTAACTATTATGTATAGACTTCATCTAATTCCGGATTTTACAGAATACATTTAATGAACTTAATCCGTTATACTATACATTGCTTCAAAATGGCGGCTATAATTTCTTAATCAAATCGACTTCAGACATTTCCCTTAGCAGTCTTTGATTGTTTCAGGCATAATTTCATTTTTTAACTTAAACACTTGAACAATTTAATACATAACACCTTTAAGGCTAAAAAGTCTTTTTCGAAATATTTACAGCATAAAACTAACTGTAGTGTTCACTTCGGCAACATTCATTTGTTGATACCAATTCCATGGAAGCACGTAATATCAGTTTCTTTACGAACCTTCCACTAAAATTTACAGACAACACAAGTTCATTGTTTCATTTTTGACCATTAATACATATCTAACATTAATCCAACATTCGTGTTTTCATTTTCACGTTAGTTATTCTTCTTTTTATCTTGGGGGCTATTTTACATAAGACGTTTTCTTTTCTTCTTTAGATTTACCTATTATAACCGTCCATTCTCTCTCTCTCTCTCTATCTCTCTTCCTACCCCTCTCTCCCTCTCTTCATTTGCAACAATTCATAAAAACAGTGCTTACATTTTCGCCGACTTAAATAATCATAGAACGCAACAGTACCTTCGAGACAATATACATTAAACAGATACGTACAATTTTCTGCTCACATTCGATTTAAATTAGCATTCGTCGATTTATTTAAGTATATTTTTATTATCATGATTATACGTCAGTTACGAATAACGTTCTTTTGTTTAATTCACGACAGTTAAAAGGCTTCAAAATCAATTTCGAACACAGACCAGCGTAACATTTAAAATCATTATTTTCATCTACATTTTCCTAATCATTGAAAATTATTTGCTATGAATTCATACCGAACATTTAAAAAATTTATTTCATAACATTTTACATACTTTCTTCGACGCTAAAACTGCTACTGATATTCCAAAAATATTAATTTCTACTTTTCTAAATATACTTCAACTTAAAGTGCAGTATCCGTTACTTGGTCTTTTCTCTTCTAGGTCAGTAAAGGAGAAATCTTTCTAGACCGCGACAACTTAATTTTTTTAATTACTTTCCCTCTATTTAACTATTTGTCAATGTTAGAAGAAATTCTTCTAAACTGCAGCATTTTTTTCTCCCATGAGATGGATTTTCAACACATTAAAAATAAATCCTTCCAGACTGCGGAAAATTTTTCCCCCAGGAGATGGATTTTCAACGTATTAAACATCACCATTGTATAACTCTCCCTTCGTGGAGAGGCAACGAAAAAATAGCAACGACATAGTCAATGGTAAAAGTGCAGATTAGTTAACAGTCGATAAATCGAAAACAAAATAATCACAACAAATTCCTTAAATCAATCGCCATATATTTAAATCAAAGCCAGAGTTAGACGAAAGGTCAATTTTCAATGTTGGTAAATTCAATCTCTCACCAAAATGGACACTATGGATTGAGATAAAAATTGCTTCAATCTAGAAGTATTTTTCCTTCACTGCCCTTGGAAAGCTTCACGCATATTTTTGGATCATAATTACTTTGGGAGGGGGGGGGGAGAGGTGTTGTCAGTGGTTTTTATTTTTTTTGAATAAACTGCTACTTACAATCGTAAAGGGGGGGGGGGGCAGTCACCAAAAACAGAGAAATCTAATTTTGTTTGATTCAAAACATCGATAAATCCTACTTTAATCACCTAAATTACAGGGTTGTTTTCAACTGCTTTTTGACGAATTAATACTCTAATACTTATATTTTTTAAATTTGATTTATATCTATCTCGGGCAACGTCGGGACACGGGTCCTGCTAGTTGGTAATATATCAACATTCTTCATGTTCCATATCACTTTCACTTCTCTGGCAAGTTCCATGTATTTGCTTCGTTTTTATGTCTCTTTGATCTTCACCCTAAGGACTGTTCGGACGTCAAAATCTACTATTTGGCAGGGTTTTTCCTTCTTATTGGCTATTATGACCTCCGGTTTCCTTGCTTGGATGTGTTTATCAATTTTTTCCTTTATGTCCCAGAGGATTTTGTGATTTTCGTTTTCCAGTACTGTCTCCGGTTAGTGTCTGTACAATTTGTCTGCATGTTCAAAATGCAGTCGTTTGCATAGTTCCCAGTGTACTGGATTCCCCAAGCAATGATGTATGTTCTGGTATTCTTTTGGGGCTAGTTTACTGCATTTACTTATTATGTAATTTACCGTTCCGTCTCTTTGCCCACAGAGTCTGCATTTACTGTTTTCCTGGGTTTGGTCTATTTTAGATTTGATATAGTTAGTTCTAATCGCATTGTTATGTGCAGCTGTCAGTAGCGATTCCGGTTCTCTATTCCAGCATGCTTTTCGTAGCTATGTCCAGGTGTTTTTGTGAGTCTTTTCTCTTGTCATTCTTATGAATCATCTATGTAGCTGCTGCTGCTGCTGTTGATATTTGAGCTTGTGTGTGCGTTTGCAATTAACAATGCTTGATATAAATGTACAGGTTGATATCATAACATATATGTTGTGTTCTGATAAAAACAAAATAATTGCAGCTAATCCATTATTGATCGAAAGTTGCTTCATGTTGGTTCTGTTCATATTAATTGTCAACTGCATATCACGTTACGGGTGTCATTACTCAACGGGAAAAAATCTCTTCGTTTTTTTTTTTTTTGTTTTTGTTGTTTTTGTTTTTGTTGTTTTTGTTGTTTTTGCAACCAACGATGAACACTAAAAATAGTTTATCTGAGAATAAACATAATTTGTTTTCGACGACATGTTATTCACACCGTGCGCTTAACAAACCTACGATCAATGCAGTTTGCCGGTTGGGGAAAAACGAGGGCACTCAGTTCACATCTCTTCGCAGATCAGTTTATATAGATATCTGTCTATCTATCACAGTCTATTAATATCTATCTTTCTATTAATCTATCAAAGTTTCTCTCTTTCCCTCTTATATATATATATTTATCTATATATATATATATATATTTATTTATAAAATACAGAAATTCAATGTAACATCAGTACCGTCGGTTTCAAAGCGGGAGGTTGATCCCGATTATCGTCAGCTGATAAACATATTCAGGAATGGTGGGACTTATTCGGTCACGTCTGAGATCACGTAGGACGTGATCTGTGTAAAAAGGGGGGGGGTTACATATGTGTGCATGAGGGGTTAAATTTAGATTCTAATATTTAAATTGTTAATGTATATAGAATTGTTATTAATTAAAATAAAGCAGAAGGAAAAGTTTTTTTGTAATATATAAAAAGTGTAAGAAATTCTGTAGGGTAGGGGTCGGGGTTTGGGGGCCAGGAAGTATAGGGGAAAGACGAAGTAGAGATGCAGGGTGTTACATTGAATTTCTGTATTTTATAAATAAATATTTACGCTCTTAATCCTCCGAAATCTCGGATTTCTTAATTAATCGAGCACTCTGCTGGTTTTTCCTGCCCTACCACACAGTACTTATATATATATATATATATATATATATATATATATATATATATGTATATATATATATGTATATATATATATATATATGTATATGTATATATATATATATATATATGTATATATATATATGTATATATATATATATATGTATGTATATATATATATATATATGTATATATATATATATATATATATATATATATATATATATATGTATATATATATATATATATATATATATATATATATGTATATATATATATATATATATATATATATGTATATATATATATATATATATATGTATATATATATATATATATATATATATATATATGTATATATATATATATATATATATGTATATATATATATATATATATATATGTATATATATATGTATATATATATATATATATATATGTATATATATATATATATATATATATGTATATATATATGTATATATATATATATATATATATATATGTATATATATATATATATATATATATATATATATATATATATATAATAGAAAGCATTGTTTATATGGAAATATTAGTTATTAAAAATAACAAGCAATTTGAACGCCATACAATGCATTTTAGTTTTATTAACTTTTTTTTTTTCAAATTGAAAAAAACAAAAAAAAAAAGTTAATAAAACTAAAATGCATTGTATGGCGTTCAAATTGCTTGTTATTTTTAATAACTAATATTTTATATATATATATATATATATATATATATATATATATATATATATAGTAATCCAGGTAAAATAAACATCCACAGAATTTCAACCGGGCTTATAAAAAGTGCTCAACATCAAATAGAGCTTTTATATATATGATTATTTTTATTAATACAAGCATGTACAAAATCTGCGACACTGGCATGTCGATGTTATCGATCAACAGCTGTTAAAAAACTGAGATCTCATCAGGAAGAATTAGAATCCGATCATTTAGGAAGAAACCTTGAGGAAACTTAAAAGACGAGATCTGATAAAATTCTAATAATTCTGGAGGGCATGGATTAGACTCACGTGAAGCAAAGACAAATGATACTCCTCCTCCATCCCAAAATAACATCAAGTATCCAACAGGAGTCCGACCACGGTGATCTCAGTTTTTTTTCTATTTAAGGCTGTGATTGATACTCTGGGGGGGGGGGGAGGGCTGGGGGGGCTGGCTTTGTTGTATTTAACTAAGATCACAATGGTCGGACTCCTGCCAGATACTTGATGTTATTTTTTTTTTTATCTATATATCTATCGAGCTTCGAACATTTATCATTTGTCTTTGCTGCCCTTTGCGTCATGTGAGTCTATTCCGTGCCCTCCTGAATTATCAGAATTTTATCAGATCTTGCATTTTGAGTCTTCTCAATGTTTTTGGAGTCCTCTATTCGTTTTCTTCTTCTTGGCCTTTTGGCTAAGATCAAAGTGTAGTATCTGTTCCGATGGATACTGCACCCCATAGACTTGTATTGTCTTGTCTATGGGTCTGTCCTGTGCAGTTCTAGGAGGTCCACCCTCCCAGGCTTCGCCTCTCCTCTTTGGAGAGGAGTAAGTTTATTGCTTACTGCCTGAGGCGCCCCTACCGGGGAATGCCGATGGGGCTGCACAGGCAATTTTTAAACCCCACTTTCCCGACCCGACCTTGGGTCACATCTTACTTGTGGGAGTAAGATAAAAACTGGCCTTGTGCCTAACTCCTGGAGAGGAGTAAATCAATATTCGTTTTCTTCTTCCGTAGTGTTTTTTCGTCTTTTGCCTTTGGACTGTGTAAGTTGTTTCCACAACTCCACCATATATTTCTATCATTCCCTGATGACTGACGGATGGACTTTTGAACTGTAATTTTTGTTCCATCCGCCAAGAAACACGTGTAAGACTAGAAATAGATTAATATAGAAAAACTGACGGGTTTGTAAATAAGACGAAAATGTAAATGATGATTCTCCACTGAAGGTCGGAAATAAAAAAAATTGAGGGAACTGATGTAAATTATGTCTTTGGATTGCTTTTTGCATGGACAGTGGAATTGGATTGATATAATATAATATAATATAATATAATATAATATAATATAATATACGTATTATGAGAATTATAGCGAGGGAAAGGGGTAAAAAAAAAAAAAAAAAGAAAAAAAAAAAAGAAGTTCAATCAAATAGAAACAACATTAAGCCCGAGGAGATTTTCTCTTTGTTTGCAAAGACAAGGTCTCAAGGACTTAATGCAAACAAAGAGAAAATCTCCTCGGGCTTAATGTTGTTTCTATTTGATTGAACTTTTTTTCTTTTTTTTTTTTTTTTAATTTTTTAATTTTTTTACCCCTTTCCCTCGCTATAATTCTCATAGCATCTTTTTATATTTTTTATACATTACCTCGATATTTGGCTCTGTTAAGCGAGGTACGAAACCGGCCAGCTGCCCTTTCATCTTTTTAATTTCTTAAATTCATTATGAATAATAAATATTGTCTCTTCAATGCCATTTTAAAGTTTTGTACGACAAAGAAAATATTTATATATATATATATATATATATATATATATATATATATATATATATATATATTATATAATATAATATAATATAATATAATATATGATATATATATATATCTCTCTCTATATATATATAAATACATATATATATATATATATATATATATATATGACACATTATATTTATATCAATGTATCTATATCTCTTTGCATATATACCACTTTTTTATATCTATGTATCTATCTAGCTTCGAACATTTATATCGATCTATCTATATTCTTTTCGTTCTGTCTATCTTTCTATCTATTCTATATTTGTATGTATTTTCGTATCCATCTTTCTCTCAATATATATATGTCTACTATCTCTCTCCTCTCTCTCTCAATATATATATATATATATATATATATATATATATATATATATATATATATATATATATATATTTCTCTATCTATCTATAATAGTTCATTAACATCTATCTCTATCTATTATTGATTTGCTTATCATGATAAATAAATAACATGAGTTGCAATCAATAATCACATTCCAAAGTTTGTTATTACAAAACATATCGACTTCAATAAGTTCTCTCTCCTCATTTCGATTAATATGATGGCCAGATCTTCATTCAAATCGAACAGCGCCAAATAATAGCAGGAAAATTATAGGTGCTTCTAAACAATGCTTCTTCCACTTTATCAATCAAAATTCCTACTTTATATCGCGAAAAAAAAAAAAAATATATATATATATATATATATATATACATTTTTGCGTACATGTAAGAGGAACATTGATTGCTTTTATATGTAGGTAAAAATTAATTAATAAATATATATATAAAATAAAAAAAATAATTACACATCTTATTAATAAGGGCGACTTAATGCAATGTTTTTTTACCGCTTAGGAAGTGGGAAAATACAAAGAAAACAGCTATGTTTCTATCGCCAGTGAAAACAATAACAAAGACTATATATATATATATATATATATATATATATATATATATATATATTGATGAGTATTAGAAGGCTATCACAATGCAAGAAATGGAAATATGTCGGGGTTGAGAAGTAAGACAAAAACAAGTGATTTAAAAAAAAAATTTTTTTTTTTCCTATGTAGAAAATCTTACTTGATTAGGCAAGACTTCAAGACTGTGATGTAATGTGTGTGACCGTGTTCCATAATATATTTCGAGGAAGACCTCTTTGTCAAATTTAAAAAAAACGTGCGGGTGGCAATATTGCTTATAACGCAGTAAATATTAATATCAGCAGCAAATGTAATGAAACTAAAACCATAACTGATTATTTATTTATATATATATATATATATATATATATATATATATATATATTAAAAATTTTTAATTTAAATACAATATTGGCTTACCGAGTTTTTATTTTATAATTTTTTTTTAAAAAGATAATTTGCTAGTTTTATAAATACCGAACTTTATAATAAAACTAGTAAATTAAATTCAGAACAGTTTGGTTTTTAACCCAGAATTATGAATGCGGGGAAATGCTTGAATTAATGTGTGTGTACTAGTGATAGCTATCCGCTATGATATGTATATGTAAATATTTCATGGATAATGTGTGAGAGGGAATTTTACTTTCGCCTAAAACATGAATGTGCATAAATATTAAATTGCTTACGATAAAACCTCTAATAGTAGGGAGTATAAGTGACATGCTTAATTTTTTTTTTTATGGAAATCGCTCCAGACAAGGCATGAAGCCACTTGATGTAAGGAGCTAACAAGCTTTTCTTTCTTTTTCTTTTTCTGTCTGGGTTCTTATGGAAAATTTCAATTTTTAATTTTGACTTTTTTAATCACCTCACAGTCCTGAACGAGACGCTTTAGCGTTAACACGTTTATTTAATTTTACTTTATATATATATATATATATATATATATATAGGGTGATTCATAACTCACTTCACTTAGCTATTTAAAATGATTACCATATGAAGCACAAACATACTATGAACTTTTGATGATTGTTATCTTACACTCTAATTACTGCTATTTGTTATTTTAAATTTGTTCGTTTATATATTTGTTTCTATATATATTTATTTCATAATCAATCAAATATGCTACAAAGAGTCGTAAATTCCTTGCAAAAAAGAATGGAGCTATGCATGCAGAACGAAGGTGGAAAATTTGAAAATTTGCTGAAAGTTTATTCAACAAATTCATTTATGGGAGTTTAAAACTCCCATAAATGAATTTGTTGAATAAACTTTCTGTTTTGTATTACCGTATTTTTTAACTTTAGAATTTCAAAAATAAATAGCTAACTGACTTATGAATCACCCTATATATATATATATATATATATATATATATATACTAGAAGATGTTCCCTCAGAAAGATTATCATAAAAATATGATGATACTAAACCTCATATCCAGAATCCTTATTCAAATTTTGATCAAAATCCATTACATCATTTTGATTCTAGAAAATGTCTAAAATTTAAGGTTTTATGCTTAAGGGGTCTTAAGAAGAAATTAAAATTTAGAGAATCTTGCTTTATTGATTTCTAATAACTATAGATCAAATGTAAATCTAAAATATTTTAATTTTCAAATGAGGGTTTGTGCCCATGTTATGTCCCCTAAAAGCCGCTTTAAAATACTCTAAATAAACTGAAATTTAGGCAATATTTATTAATTCATGTCTAATACCTATTGTTAAAATCTGAAAGTATTTGAATTTTCACGAATGGCTTTCACCTCTTTTTACCCTCTTTGCACAAAACTAAATTAAACTAAATATAGCCCACATCTGGTCACTTATGCCTAGCAGCTAAGTTAAAAAAATACTAATGATCGGTTATCTAGTTTAGGATAGGAGTGAATCCTATACATACAATTATGTAAACATATAAACATACATAACTTTATATATATATATATATATATATATATATATATATATATATACTAGCGTACACTCTGTGTCAAAATGAAATTAAAAAAACTTATGCTGCTTATGTGCCGTTTATCTTGATATATTACTAAAATATATAAAATCATAGAAATACGTTTAATCAATTTAATTTTTCAAATACAAATTATTATTATCATTTTTGATGACTTAAAGAAAAATAACACTTACTGTTGACTTTTTATACAGAGTGAAGGATTTTTTTCTGAATTCATTTCAGTCAGGGTATGTCTTTATACCGGAAAAGTTATCGTACATAGCTCTGATCGGAGCAAGCAGCACGCCTGAATATACTACACAATAGTAGTCATCAGCAAACAATATATTTAGAAATTGGTCAATACCAAAGTCAGACCACAAAGATGACCATAATTAGGCGCCCTATTTTCAACTCTTAATGGCAGTCAGATGACCTGCCAGATGCTCTTGCAGCCATAGTAGGTCAGAAACTACAAATATCTGACAAAGCAGTGCATACGAAATACACATCACTGGTGAAATCACATAAATTAAGAATTTGCCTCACCTGAAGAATTGAAATCCTTTCAAAGAGAATGGGACATGTTCAAAACGGGTGCAGACGTTGTAGAGGCCCAGACAGCATTTGCATTCTTCCATTGCTGTAGTGAAGAACTCAAATAAAACGCAATTAGAGACCTCCAGACAAACATCGCTATAATGCCTGAAACCAACCTCCTTGCTGTAATCAAACGTTTGGCGGTGAAGGAAGAAAGCGCTCTTGTACACCAATGAAACTGGGTACAATGACACCGACTCCTGGTATGGGTATTATGTAACTATTTTAATCAAGAAATATGTTTGCTGATTCACAATCTAGATGAGAATAGCTTTCAGTAATTAGGTTAATTATCTGCATTAATGGCATGAAGCAAAAATGCAACAATGATAAGTGAGGTTGCAAACAATTATGGTGGATGCGCGTATTGCATTGGGATTCTTGTACAAACATTCCAGTTTGAACATTCTGATAACGAAGCAAATTATTGAAAACCATACTTCTCTTGATTAGCAATCGAATATTTAACGTTTTATGTAAAACACATTTTTTTTTATGTAGATTTGAATTGGTGTGTATTCCATGAAAATATGGAATTATATGTATACTTATGGTAAAAGTTTAAGTTACTGAAGTAAAACAATTGATAAGTTTCTCTGGGTGAGAAATTGAACTCAAACACAGAAAAAAATGGCCGATGGGTTAATTCTTAGTTTTATCAGAATTGCTTTTTCAAAACTTAAAAAAAAAAAGGGGACAATACCTTTGAGTAATTACCATGTTAGAATAAATTCTTGGAAAAAAATATCCACAGGCAACCGATGATAAATTTCATTCTTCCAAGGGTTTCTAATTGTTACCATCAGGGACTCTGTTAGATACAAGCAAAATTCATTTTCGTTTAAAATATAGAGGGGCGATAATTACATTCCTTTGCCTGGATATGTTACAAGAACGATAATCAAGTTAATTCAAATATTTATTGAGCAAATCCAATTTTTATTGATCAAAGAGGAACTATTTAGATTTTTTTTAATTTACTGTGAGATCATTTTTTAATAATAATATTTATGTGGTATATAATTTATCAATTATTCAATCACATGAAGATATATCATTATTAATATTATTATCATCTAACTACTCTTAGTGTGCTACATTAAAAATATAGGATAATTTCAGATAACTCCAAATCAATAACTTTTATTTTATGATTTATAACTGGAGATACTTAAAAAAAAAAATCAAAATCAAAATCTAGGGTTTAACAGTTTATTAAATATTTAGAGTTACCAGATAAGGATCATTAGTTATAATTGTAGTTTGGTATTATATACCGGGGTATGTTTTTGTACTTACTATGAATCAAATATTTATTGAAATCTAAAATACAATAGCCTAAACCATAATGTAATTAAAAAAATCCTATTTCAAGCTTAATTAATATTCACTCTCTTCTTCCCTTCACTCGAACACAAAGCTGAAATTACATAGGCAGTTCTCCCTTCCTGTATTCGTCACATAATCAGCACTTATAATCTCTCTCTACTTCTCTCTCTACTTCTCTCTCTCTCTCTTTCTCTAATGACCCGTATGCTGATTTGGAACTTCTGGTTCTTATTTACAAATTTAAGAGCTAAAAAAAACTGGAAAGTATTTATGTGGTTTAAAAAGAAAAAAAAAAGAAGCGAAACTAAAATTAAAGTAAAAATACTCCTGGGCAACGCCTGGTAAGTATTGATTGTTTATTATAGCTTAAAGTATATAAATACTTTTTCACAGTACTGTATATGCAATTTTTAGTAAAGGCATCATTAAAAAAATATATTATAAAGGAAACTAAGTATTTTAATTTGTCTGGGTGTGCCATGAGACTACATCTGGTGATGAGGCCTTATTTAGGGAGCTTTGGGGATTGTGGATTCACCCGCTAATTGTCATTACTCTCAGGTCCACTCTGACCCGGTGTGGTATTACCTGTCATGGTTAAAATAGCATTTGTATTGAGTGATGACATAAAACTACATCCGGTGATGACATGAAACTACATCCGGTGATCAGAACCCAAACTGCATCCGGTGGATATTTATCTCATTCCCACGGCAGACAGATGTGACTCAAAGGTCGGAAAGTGGGATTTGAAACCAGTGCTCTAAAGAAAGTGCACTGGCTGAACAAAAATTGGCTGGGTAGCGCTGTCGGCATTCCCTGGTATAGGCGCCCTAGGCGGTTAGCAATAAAATAATCTTAACCCGAACTACACATGACCATACCTCACGCCGACAGAGAACTAGGCATGCTAGAATGGCCAAGACTCTGGCAGTCTGATTTTAGCATGACCTCCTGCCCACCTCGAAGGGCGGCTATTTACATCATGGACAACTTCTCAAAGATATTAAAAACTTAAAGTCATAAAGGTTTTCTACCTAAAACGACTGGATTCAGCAAGGTGTTGGCCATACAAAACTGCCCACTAACCAACAGAACACGTAAAATATGAAAGAATTATTTAACAAAACTATAAAATCCTTCCAAAAAGCAGTGGGTCAATGCAGAAAAATAAACAAATAATGTTTAAAGATCTGGCAAATGAAAAAATGCAAACAGTATGAAAGTCTATAAAAATACAAGTTAATATTTAAAAATGACTGCATGAAATGAATTGCACTGAAATGTACACCATCAATAAATATTGGAAGATATAAAGAACTTGAAACATAACAACTTTTTATGAAAATGACTTAATTTGGCATTAAATAACCCGAAAAGGGTTGATATGCCATAAAAATAAAACAACCAAACCAAACTATGAAAAAAATATTTGAAGATATTAAGAACTTGAAACATAACAACTTTTTATGAAAATGACTTAATCTGGCATTAAATAACCCGAAAAGGGTTGATATGCTATAAAAATAAAACAACCAAACCAAACTATGAAAAAAATATTTGAAGATATTAAGAACTTGAAGCAGAAACAGTTTTATCAGAAATGACTGAATTTGCCATTAAATAACCTGAAAAAGGATTGATATGCCATAAAATAAAACCACATTTTAATGGGATCTTTTTAAGGAAATTAATTATTGTCCAAATCTTTTTGGGAACAAGCAGATTTCTGTCTGCTTATCAGTATAATGTGCAAAACCACCATTATATAAAAAAAAGAAGATGACACTAATCGGTATAGCCGCCATTACACACCAAATGGCACTTGCCCAAGTGTCTACTTATGCAGCTTATTGATATACTTATCTGCATCTTGAAGATATTCCATCATTTTTTTTTCCAAGCATGTTTGTATGAAAGGACCCTAGAATGTACTTTATAGCCGCAAAGTATCTAAGAAATATTCTATCGGCTGCTGCTGATTAAAAAAAACTATCAAATGCCAGGAGCAGCAGATTTTATCCAATCGTAGATTCGCCATGGAGCAATTGCTAGTGTTGCTGAACACCCGTGTGATGTGTGTAATAAACGAGTTATCCTCATTTATTAGACAGAGATTTCGTGTTACTTGGGAGTATAAGTGACATGCTTAATTTTAAAAAAAAAATGTTTTTATGGAAATCGCTCCAGACAAGGCATGAAGCCACTTGATGTAAGGAGCTAACAAGCTTTTCTTTCTTTTTCTTTTTTCTGCCTGGCTTCTTTTGGAAAATTTCAATTTTTAATTTTGACTTCTTTAATCACTTCACAGTGCTGAACGAGACGCTTTAGCGTTAACACGCAGGTTGATCCGCATAGACTAACTCTAATGTTTATTTAATTTTACTTCATATATATATAAAGATAAAGTGTTAAAATTATCACTGTTTATTTGCTATTCAGCATTGGCCGAGTGGTTTTAGATGTCGGGATTTGAGTTGGCAAATACTCGGAATCCGGGGTTTCGAATCACATGACCAGTAGGGAATAGTCATATCTCTATGCTGATGAGTCCCGATTATAAAGGACGAAATTTATACGTACATAGATAATAAACAAAACAAATATATATATATATCTATATTTAAAAAAGTCAAGTTGAAACATTATAATTTTAGTTGTATCATAATGAGACAAAAAACAAGCGTTCAATTATATGAATATAAAAAAATGAAATATTCCAAATATCTATGATATAAGTGAATACTGCAGGTTAAATTTAGCTTAATGATTAGAACTTTAAGTCCAACAGAGCATATATATTATAACTCTGTAGAATACTAAATTTATTACATAATCAATATTTTGTAATTCAATATCAACTATAATTATTGTGTAGATACGTTTCAGAATATTTTATTGTTCATAATCACATCTTCAGTACAACAAATTCCGTGTAATAGGATCAAATACAGATAAAATTAATAACACAACTACCCTTGACAATTGATGCAATTGTTTAGACAGAAAGTCCTGCCCGTTAGAAAATTATTGAATACAGGATAATGTTGTATATAAATGTATATAAATGTATAATTGAGCAAAGTATTAACTCAAACAATAGCGATTGAGCAACGTTAGGCCTTATAAAGCAAAGAGTTTCGAAACATGAACATATATTCAATAATCTAGATTTTCAAATTTTACTTGTTTGATTAGACATATATAGGATCTTCAAAATAAAAATATTCCATATAACATTAAATAGTTCATAGTTAAAAAAAACTTATAAGCTTTTAGATAGATTTTGTAGGTTGTATTTGGAGGAATCATTATCCATAATAAAACATGATGGTAACCTATTAAACAAAAAAACTGAAATTCTCTCTAATTGTATGCATAAGAAATGGTTCAGATACAACTATTATAAGGTCCTATAGGTCCATATTTTCATTTTCCCTTATACTATATTAAACAATATATACACTAAGGAATGGATAGTAACTTATTATCTGAAATTTAATCATACCTTTAAATATAGTGTTTTTTTATATCTCCATATATAAGCTGTTTAAATGATAGTAATTTTCGCCTTATTCGATGCTATTGGAAACTAATCTCAATATTTGGATAACGACATTGAATTTGGAAGCAATATACAATTGTATATAGCATGGTATATATATGCATATGTGTAAATATACATATCTATTTATATATATGTTGTGTATATATATTTATATGATTGTATGTTAATACAAGATTTGTTAAAAGCAACAGAACTCTTTTGTTTTGTTAGTCCTTTTTTATTTTTTCAATTCGTCGAATGATTTTTTAATGTTGACATCGAATGAATTAATAAATGAACCGTATGTTACACGAGCGTTTTCGATCCATTCTGGAATCATCATCAGGTGTTTGATGGTATAAAATGGTAAAAAATGACTAAAAGTAGGTGAGAGAATGGAAGTTTTTAAAATACTACGGCAAGCCGTGAACACAAAAACGAACGTCTACATTGTTGAAATGAGACGGATGAATTGAATCTTTAATTCATTTATGTATTTCTTTATTTTTTATTTTTTATTATTTTAAAGTAATAGCTGATTTATTTTTGTTTGTTGGAATAATTATGGAGAAGGAAACAAGGGGAGATAGGTAATAATTAATTTAATAGAATGCTCCTATTTTTATAATTTAAATACACACAATGAGTGGGTGTATACATGTAGGTATATGAATGTGTGCCTCAATGTGTATGTATATATATATATATATATTTTTTTTTTCTTATGTAGATTTTGGGAAGGGTGTATGTATGTTTGTGTGTGTTTTTAAATATATGATATGTGACTTTATTGGACTGGTAAATGATTTTGATGTTGTAATACGGGGTGCTCATTTAAGATCTACTTTCATTAGTTAGGAATAATTCAATTTAAATATTAGGCAATAAAATTTACTGATCTGTGGAACTGCGGTCAAAACTTATTTCTAAAATAGGTATAATAACTTTGATTTGCCCAGACTTATTGGTCTTGAATAAAAAAGAATGGTTCGGATACAACTATTATAATGTCCTATAAGTCCATATTTTCATTTTCTCTTATACTATATTAAACAATATAAACAATCAATGGATTTGCCATAGGTTTTATTTTGATAGACATGGATACGATGTAGTTCATATTTAAATTACAATTCGAATTGTGATCGGTGAAAAGTATCTCTTAGACTAATATATATATATCCCTTCTTTTCTTCCTTGGATCCTACCCCTCTTTTCTGTCTTTCCATTCTCTTCCGTGCTTTTTCTTTCTTTTTTTCTCCTATCCCACAATTCCAAATAATCATAATCCAATACAACAGTTCGTCCTAAGGTTTATTGAAAACTTCTTGTTGCTTTTGCCTTTGACTCCGTTTCATAGAAAACAGGAAGAATTACGTTTTATCAACATGGCCTATTTTATCTGATCTTCTCTCCATAGATTACAGACTTGGGTGGAATCGTTGTCGTTGGATCTTTACACGGATTCTTCTGGATTTACCAATACATCTGAACCTCATACTACTTGAATTTCCGTTTTTGTGACACTCCTATACACTGGAAAATACCCGTTTGAACTTTAAAACGGTTTCAAATTTCGAATATTGACTGTCTTCATCTGTCAACTTATCCATCATTAGCTTCCTCTGATGATAAGATTGTAATCTTTGAAAAGCCTGGCTTAAGGAATGAAAGAGAAGAAAAATAAATATTGTTATTCACTAAACGTCCTTGTTTTGAACAACCGAAAATTTTGATTTGCTTCCCTTTGCAGGTCTAATTATTTTCATTGACTTATCATATATATATATATATATATATATATATATATATATATATAATATTTTATATAATGGATGTTAGTTTAACTGAGAGATCAATGGAAGGCAGGTGTAGTTTCTTCATCTTTTATTCAGCATCCCTAAAGATGATGGAAGCTGGCCATATTTATGCCACTCTAATAAAGAATGTCAGATTGTGAATAAGACGATGAAATCTCTTTAAGAATTAGAAATACAGGTAACACATTTCAAAAAGCTAAACCGACATCTTTGAAGTCGATGTGACATTTCAATTAAGACGAAAATAAAGGCATGCTGATCACATTTGTATGCGACCGACCGTTCAGGTTCCGAATCACAGTGTGAATACAGTTGCTATGTCTAGCCACACTGATGAGTTGTAAATGACTATATTTATACGTATACATATGCTCCCATTTTATAGATTTAGCTCTCTAGTAGAGGAAATAATGGTTTCCACTTAGCATGAAGCGATAATCATCTGTAAAGAATAGATTTCTCATGTTTGCGATAGCTTGCAAAATATATGTAAACAAAGAGTACATATAGAACTACAATTCCTTTTACTGTCAGTGGCAGGTTTGTTGGTGCAGTGGATAAGGCACTTGATTGTTGATCACATTTGTATATGACTAGCCATTCAGGTTTCGAATCTAAACATGGATACAATTACTATGTTGTAGACAACATAACAGCTGTCAGTGGATGACTCGCATGTGCGCGCGCACACACACACACACATATATATATATATATATATAGTACGTCAATGAAAATTAGTAAGACCTGCAAATGGAAGCAAATCGGTATTTTCAGTTGTTCAAAACAAGGAGTAGTTTAGTTAATAAAAACATTTATTTTTCATCTCTTAAGTTTAAGAAACGAAAGAGATGAAAAATAAATGTTTTTATTAACTAAACTACTCCTTGTTTTGAACAACTGAAAATACCGATTTGCTTCCATTTGCAGGTCTTACTAATTTTCATTGACGTACCATATTTTGCTCTATCCAGTATATTGAGCTTTCCTTATTTCACAATAGGTCCAACTCTCTAAAAGTTTACCTTTTAGTTATAATTTACATATATATATATATATATATATATATATATATATATATATATGAAAATCATCTTAAAATTAGAACGGAGCCAAATTAAAAATGCCAAAACCGCATTTAGAAAGCTGGATCAGCACCTTTGAAGTTACAATTAAGTCATCGTGGTATTACAATTAAGTCATTGTTGTATTACAATTAAGTCATCGTGGTATTACAATTAAGTCATTGTTGTATTACAATTAAGTCATCGTGGTATTACAATTAAGTCATTGTTGTATTACAATTAAGTCATCGTGGTATTACAATTAAGTCATTGTTGTATTACAATTAAGTCATCGTGGTATTACAATTAAGTCATTGTTGTATTACAATTAAGTCATCGTGGTATTACAATTAAGTCATTGTTGTATTACAATTAAGTCATCGTGGTATTACAATTAAGTCATTGTTGTATTACAATTAAGTCATCGTGGTATTACAATTAAGTCATTGTTGTATTACAATTAAGTCATCGTGGTATTACAATTAAGTCATTGTTGTATTACAATTAAGTCATCGTGGTATTACAATTAAGTCATTGTTGTATTACAATTAAGTCATCGTGGTATTACAATTAAGTCATTGTTGTATTACAATTAAGTCATCGTGGTATTACAATTAAGTCATCGTGGTATTACAATTAGGTAATCATGGTATTACAATTAAGTCATTGTTGTATTACAATTAAGTCATCGTGGTATTACAATTAGGTAATCATGGTATTACAATTAAGTCATTGTTGTATTACAATTAAGTCATCGTGGTATTACAATTAGGTAATCATGGTATTACAATTAAGTCATTGTTGTATTACAATTAAGTCATCGTGTTATTACAATTAAGTCATTGTGGTATTACAATTAAGTCATCGTAGTATTACAATTAAGTCATTATGGTATTACAATTAAGTCATTGTTGTATTACAATTAAGTCATTGTTGTATTATAATTAAGTCATCGTGATATTACAATTAAGTCATCGTGATATTACAATTAAGTCATCGTGGTATTACAATTAAGTCATTGTGGTATTACAATTAAGTCATTGTGATATTACAATTAAGTCATCGTGGTATTACAATTTAGTCATTGTGGTATTACAATTAAGTCATCGTGATATTACAATTAAGTCATCGTGGTATTACAATTAAGTCATCGTGATATTACAATTAAGTCATTGTAGTATTACAATTAAGTCATTGTGGTATTACAATTAAGTCATCGTGGTATTACTATAAAGTCATCGTGGTATTACAATTAAGTCATCGTGGTATTACAATTAAGTCATTGTGGTATTACAATTAAGTCATCGTGGTATTACAATAAAGTCATCGTGGTATTACAATAAAGTCATCGTGGTATTACAATTAAGTCATTGTAGTATTACAATTAAGTCATTGTGGTATTACAATTTAGTCATTGTTGTATTACAATTAAGTCATCATGGTATTACAATAAAGTCATCGTGGTATTACAATTGAGTCATCGTGGTATTACAATTAAGTCATCGTGGTGTCACAATTAAGTCATCGTGGTGTTACAATTAAGACCAAAATGAAGGTAGACAAAACACGTTTTATCATCCTTACTTTATGCATGTGAGACTTGGGTCATTTACCAAAAACATCTAAAGAGGCTGGAACATTTTCACCAATAATTTTGTGCGACGGATACTCGGTATACGTTGGAAAATGTACGTAAATGACATTGAGTTTTCTGGAATGGAGTCATTGAATCTGAGATACTTCAGTATCGTCATCTGCGATGGAGTGGACATGTGGTGTGAAAGGCTGATGCTCCCATTTCTAAACAACTTTTATATCAAGATTTAGCTGAATGGAAGTGTCCACCACAAACAAAAAACCCAATTAAGGAATAAAGTCTGCATAAAGGACATTTTGAAAGCAAATATCAAGGTCAGTTAATGACTGAGAGAAGTTACCTCTTGATTGATCTTTAATTTTTAGTTTTGTATTTATTCTTTCAATTTGATTTTTTTACTCCTAAATTTATAAATATAATGCTTATATCTAGAAATGCCAAATCAACAAGCAGACAGATAGTGTCAATTAAATAATGAATGCAGGGAGGGGGAAACTTGCTATGTAGTGTCAGTCTTGTTTGTGAGCAAAGGAGGAGAGAGTGAATATAAATGAAGCTCGAAATAGGATTTGAAAAAATTCGTTTTACTTTATGCTATTACATTTGTGGTTTGATTAATAGTAAAAAAAAATTAAATAATTATTCAATGCTTAATTATAAAAGTTACATTGAAGCGAGAAAAACACATACACACATTAAGTTGTCTCATATTAATAACTAACAGAACCCGTGTCTCAGGATTGCAGTGGGAAAATATAAAATACTGATTTTATTAACAAAAATATATGGAGTATCAATCCTGAAAAAAAAAAAATCAGAAAAGAACCCATTTCACTGAAAGTAATTTAGGTGATTAAAATAGAATTTAACATGGACCCGTGTTCCGGCGTTGCCTGGGGAAATAAAATGCTGATTTAAAATACTGAAATGTTGTAAGAATGACTGATGACCACATTTCTAAACAACTTTTATATAAAGATTTAGCTTGATAAATTTTAATCAATCAATTTGCATTTATTGGATTATTCGAACTACTGTCCTCATATTGAATGTTATTCTCGCAACGTTTCGCCTGATGTTAACTCAAACCTTCTTTGAGTGCATCTCGTCGAACTTGGGAATCTGTATGGAACTTCGAACGGAACTCTTTGTTTAATCTGCAGAGGTAGCTTGTTCTCATTCCGTCAGCCATGACAGGGTAGCAGTAATTTGTAATTGTATTTGTATTTTTAGTATTGCCTGTACTGAAATGTTCATTCGAAAACATAAAGTTCAATTGCTCTTTAAAAAAGATCATAGAGACTGGAATTTATCTTAAAAAAATATTCATACTAAATTCTAAAAAAGTAAATTAAGTTTATATAGTTTTAATTTAATTTCTAAGTATCCAATATTGTAGAATAACATTGCAAACTTTGATTAGTTAGGGAATATGATATCAACTTATAAATAAGAATGCATAACTTGTACTAAAACTTTGATTAAGGTTAAACAAATTTAAGGGTTATCTCCCTTCTTTCGATTAGGGGAAAATATTTTGTTTGTCTAGATACTATTTGAAAAAAAAAATAACAACATCAGCTGAATAGTCTCCCTTAGCACAGATCCCAGTGAGGGTAGGTGTTTATCTCCCTTGTATTTAGAGTTCCAATCAAAAGTGAAGACTCATGTCTGGAGTGAATTTGAACGGTTAGAATGAAAATATAAAAGAGAAGTAATTAATAGTAGCTTCACAATGGAACTTTTTTGGTATTCTACTCTTAATAGGTATTTAAGATATGACTATTATATTATTTAAATTAGTTTTTTTTAATTAAATGTTGTTTATGGTAACAAAATTGATCAGAAACCGACTTGAGTATAATTGTTACTCTTGTATACTTGATTCCACCCTTTGAATGTATTTGTGACTTTCATATGATTTTCATATGTTTTGCCTATCCTCATTATTGAACAAAAACTTTATTTCGTCCCTCTATCTGGACATTGTTTTGTTACAGATATATCCAATGGATGTTATCTGAATTGTAATTGATAAAGTCTATATGCTGATGAGGAAAATCATAATAGTTTTTCAAGCTCTACTCTAGTAAAATAGTGATAAAATGATTTTTTGGAACGCACGAGCTATGCCTGATAACTTTGTTGGAATGAGGACAGAAGGCAGGTGTACTTTCTCCATCTTTCATTCATCATCCCTAAATATGATGGAAGCAGGCTTTCTAAGGAAACAATAAAAATAGGACACATATTACTCATTCATTCATACAGACACGTACATGGACATATTACAACAGATTACAATGGTTGTCCCTAACATACATCAATGGACATTTTGATAACTATCTACACACGTACATATGAATAAATATTCTTAAGTATTTATTTTCAGAGTTTGATTATAATATTTAAATATACCTGTCCTAGGAAAAAATCCTTAGGGAAACAAACGTTGATTAACTCAGCTTTAGTATAATAAGATAGATAGATAGATAGATAGATAGATAGATAGATAGATAGATAGATCTATTATTTAACTCTTATAATATACTCACATATGAAATCAATTTCAATCTATTTTTTGTTATGAAATATTCCGTTTTATAGCCAGCTTTTTTTCGTTTGAAATTGTTTGGAAACGATCTGTTTTCTGAATTTTGTACGCTCTTTGATTCTGGGATTATTCTCTTTCATGTTCTACCATTATTTAGACTCTCATTAAATTTACATGACCAAAATAACAGCAAAAATATAAACGAGGAGGGAGAGGGTAGAAAAAAATCTAAATTCATTGTCAGAATGTTTCAACTTACAGTTCACTATTACCCATGATGCCTCAGTGGGTCATACATGGCCGCCTCTGCGGCATCGATTACCTTTTAACAATCAAATTAAATAGATCAAAGCTTATGGAACTCTTTTGATGTCTGCTCGAACTTAATCTTGAGGAGGTGATACGTTCCACTTTGTAGCGAAGAATAGTTGTATTATCTTCAAACCAGCCTCTCATTTCACCTGTGCAGTAATGAATTTGCCCTTTTTCGTTTTTTTTTCTTTCTTTCTTTTAAAACGTTACAAATACATATTTTAAGTTTAAAATGAAATAAAAATGGATGCTTCTATAGGAAGAGACCCATATCGACCAGGATGTTTCCGATTGAGATTTACAGAACAAACCGGAAATGGCTGAAGCACTTTACGGTTTGAAAGTCATAAAAAAATGTAAATAAGCAGACGACAATAAAACATACGAATGTATAACCAGATTAAGTTAGAGTTAGTGTAGGTTTATAATTAACTTAGGGTTAAAACACTTTAGCCGCCCCTCCCCTCCAAAAAAATGTCGGAAAAACTTCCTCAAAATAAATAAATAAATAAAATAACGTTGATCGTTTCTTAAGAAAGTTATTAAACCCATTCTTAACACGGAGATGGGTAGGGGGGGGGAGTAATTGACCCTAACCTTAAATCATGGGAAAAATAAAAGAGTTGGTTCATTTAATGTCGGTACTAATTGACCGTTCGGCGACGGTTCGGTAATTCCCGGTCTGTTCTGTAAATCGGAAACATTTGGGTCGGTGAAGTACCTAAATATATATAAAATAATTAAATACTATTTTTTTTGTTTAAATAAAAACAGGAAATCGATATTATAATTTGTTCTTTTTTAATTAATTAAAAGTTTTTTGAAAAGTTTGAAAACTATCAGTTGTAAGAAATAAAAAATAAATTGAAATTTTAACAACAATTATTATTGAAATTTACGTTACTGAGTAGTAACATCCATTCTTTAATTCTGGGGCGCTGGCTATTCTCCCCACATTTTTTTTTGTTTCTTTTTGTACATAATTACCTATCATGTCGCTAGAGAATTCCGTTTTTTAAAGTTTTTTTTTTCAAGTATTGTAGATTTTAGGAAGGGGATCAGTTTCTTATATAAATTTAACGAAAGACTGATCACCCACTTTTTGCAAAAATCTACAATATTTTTTTAATTTCCAAAAGACCCGAAATTCTCTAGCGGCATGATAGGTAACAGTACACAGAAAAAGAAAAATTTTGGTCCGTAAAAAGGGTGAAAAAAAAATGGGTGGTGATGTATTACGAACAAAGAACAACATGCACCATTTTCTCACCTTTTTTACGGATAACATTTTTTGGAATAATCTCCCATCACTATATATATATATATATATATATATATATATATATATATATATATATATATAGGTATATTTGAAGAGTTTACCAAGACATTTCATTCAAGAAATGATTCATCACAGCAACAAAGATTTTTCTTTTATTATGTATTTATTTTCTAAAGTCATTGTTCCCTACACATGTTTCGCTACCAGAGCAAGGTACTTGCTTGGCAGTTCATCAGGGGAGATATAAAACCTAAAATATGGACCTCAACAACTGATAATGCCCCACGGGGGATTGACCTAATTTAAGAAAAAGTTAAAAAAACAAGTAAAAAACTTGGTAATATGTGGTTGCTGTGATGCGCCCACACAAGAATTAAGTCTGATGTAATCAAAAAAAAGGGGGAAAAAGGGAGAATCCACCTACATTTGGCGGAAGACATACTCTTGAGTCAACCTCAACAGAGGTACACTCCCCCACCCAAAAAAAAACCGTCCACAATGCAATCCTTAAGTAACATTCAGGGCTTCAGATTAGCATATGCCACCTGCAATTAGTCCGCTGAAGGATCCAGCATCAACTTCCGTTGAGAGCCATCAAGCAATATAGAAAGCCGAGAAAAAAAAAAAAAAATATTTCTTGAATGAAATGTCTTGGTAAACTTACCAAATATACATATAAATGCTCTGTACCCAATAATTGGGTCTCATCGAGCTTGTTTTTATTGGCCTTGTTCCGGACTTTACTGAGTATACACTATTCTCATCTATCTATCTATCTATCTATCTATCTATCTATCTATCTATCTATCTATCTATCTAAACAATAATATTTTTATAAATAAATATTAATTATTTAAATACATACATATATATTTTAAAAACAAGGGGTAAGGTAAATCAAAATACCTTTTAAAGCATGTTAAGATGCGATGATGTTTTAAAAAAGAAAAATCGAAACCGATTTAAAAAAAATAAAAATGGAAGTTTATAAAAAAAAAATCGGTTTCGATTTTTCTTTTTTAATAAAACATCATCGCATCTTAACATGCTTTAAAAGGTATTTTGATTTACCTTACCCCTTGTTTTTAAAATTTATTTGGATGCTTTAAAAAAGGTATGAACTCCTATATAAATACATATCCACGTGCTGGCGTGATTTCATACGGGGGGGAAAAAAACACCTCATGAGCCGACTACACCATCTGAGACCGGCAGACCATTAACATCGGATCTAACTACACCGAAGAGGCCGATTTTACTCGGCGAAATATATCTGTAATATAAACTAAAAAAAAAAATGGAAGTTTATAAAAAAAAAATCGGTTTCGATTTTTCTTTTTTAATAAAACATCATCGCATCTTAACATGCTTTAAAAGGTATTTTGATTTACCTTACCCCTTGTTTTTAAAATTTATTTGGATGCTTTAAAAAAGGTATGAACTCCTATATAAATATATATATATATATATATATATATATATATATATGTGTGTGTGTGTGTGTGTGTGTGTGTGTGTGTGAAAAATGACAAACGGAAAACAGGTTAAAGTGCAGAAGAAAAACACCTGTTTTCCGTTTGTCCTTTTTCACACATTTTGTCCACCACGGCATTTCATTTTCATGAATTATCGTGTACCTTACCCCATATATATATATATATATATATATATATATATATATATATATATATATATATATATATATATATATATATATATCATTGTGTGTCATTTCCTCTTATCTGATTACTATTACATAACATAGAGTTGGGTTATTATCTTCGCTTCAAAGTTCTTCAGTGAACTTTGGCTGAAGCACTGCTTTTTCCCCCCAAGAATACTCATTCGAGATTTATATAACACAGCGTTTCTTTTCACTACAAATGTCTGATGTTGAGCCCTGACCCCAGGTTTCTGTCTTGGAATAAGTTACCACTTGAGTGCGTGGATGAGAGTCATCATGCATTCATAACATGACTGTTGAAAAACTATTTAAATAAAGGTAATTCATTGTGTACACATGTAAATTACTAATTTTAGATTGATATGCCACAGCGTTTCATTTCAATGCTAATATTGAGAACTTACCACGCACCTGCTTGTTGGAACAAGTTATAACTTGAATTAGTGGATGAGATATTCATGCATCCTGAACACGTTTCATGAAAACAGTGGTAATCATTTTAAGTCAGTAAATACTTTTTCGCACAGTGGCTTGGCTACCGTATGTAGTATCTGTGATCTAGAAAAAAATAATACTTTGACAAATATAAGCTATTTATGTTTCTGATTTTTTGAGATGAGGATTGATAATTTGTATAATTTTGATTATTTGGACTACTGTTCTCATCTTGAGTGTTATTCTCACAACGTTTCGGCCGCTGTAACCTCCGGCCTTCTCCAGGTGTATCTTTTCGAACTCGGGAATATTTCTGTCGAACTTGGGAATATTCCTGAGTTCGAAAAGATACACCTGAAGAAGGCCGGAGGTTACAGCAGCCGAAACGTTGTGATGATAACACTCTAGATGAGAAATGTAGTCCAAATAACCAAAATTATATAAACATAAGCTATTTAATTGATTAACAGGCGTTTTATGGTTTCGACCGAGTTTGTTCGCTTGTCAGCAGGGGCGGGCAACCTCTGGCCCACGGGCCGGATGTGGCCCGCGAAGGCTTAGCGTCTGGCCCGCCACCCTGCTATGCTTTATTATTGCAATCCGGCCCGCTGACCTCCCAGTAAAACTCATATCATTTTGTGACATAGACGTAAAAGTAGGGTTCAATTAAGATTTACAGTGGGATAAAAATGTATGCATATCAGCGAGCGATGATGCATGTATATTTTCTTTTTCTTTAAGTATTAAGAGATAAAAATAGAAAAAGAGAAAGAGAGAGGCAAAGAGGAAACATGAGACGAGGAAAGGGCATGAAACATAGAACCTATGTGAGGTGTGTCAAAACGAATGCTGGATCAACTTGCTACTTCCCCCGTCAGTTCTATTCATCATAGAGACTCGTTACTTGGCCCATATTGTAGCCAATGAAGTCCTGCATCTTATATGCCTATGACCATGACCTTGTAAAGTTCCGTCTAGGTCCACATTTTTATGGAATTTCAACTTCCGTTATTTACAAATTTGATGCATGGATTTGATGGTTTTTGATAACAGTAACAACCATGCAAAATTGCAGGCTGATCAGATAAATAGTTTTTGAGTTATCAACGTTTCCATGGAACAACTTTGGCAATACTTCATACAATATAAGACTTTAGCCCATCCTTACGCTGTCAGGCAGAGGTATACAGCTTAACGACTCACCTATGTTTTTGTTTAATAATATTATTCATTTTCTTTACCTTTTTGGCTGTTCCAGTTTGACTGCACAGCATTTAATCTTAGCAATTTAAAAACACATGCACACCTGCACATGCTATTAAAATATGCAATAAAACAGAAGCAATGAAAAAAATATGTCGTCATTTTTTATGCTACGGCACACTAGTCAGACAATAATTCTTAATCTTTGATATATGAAAAAGTCTTTGAATATGTCTACCCTATAAAATTAAGTCAGTCACGGATTTTCCAAGTTAGACCTAAATAGCAATGCATCTGCCAAATCTATATTTTATTTTGACTACTCAGAATGATAATGTAGGAAAACGACAATGTTATTTGTCAGAAAAATTTGAAATTTTAATCGATCTCATAGATTACATATTTTATCCAGCCTCCACAATTCTTTCTGTAGCATACAGACCTCTGAAGCACGGGTGTTGATTAACATTAAACAGTTTATTCATGCATTTTTATTTTTCCTTACTTTGAATAAATATAATATTTAATTTTTTTTTAATATACATGACAGTTTATACACGTTGATAAATTTATTTCACTGATTCCTCTTATCTGCGGACCTGTTACCCAAATCCACTTAATGATTTAGTAATCAAACGATTCCGTTACCGTAATCCACATAATTGTTCAGTGACCGAACGATTTCATAATAATCAAATTATCTTTTGTAATAATATTTGTAAAATTACTCCATAATTTGCTAAAGAAACAAAATACTTTACAAAATTCGTAACAGCCACAAAAGTAACATTATCTGCAAATACACTAATAGCTACTTCCGGTTTGAAACTGTTTTCAGAGATAGATAGATAGATATATAGATAGATAGAGAGAGAGAGAGAAAGAGAGAGAGAGAAAGAGAGAGAGAGAGTATGCTATCCTTCTTTTCCGATGGCGTCCATAGTTTTCACATTGTCAGTTTCATGGTTTTTCTTTGTAAAACGATCTTTTTTCCACTGTTATTCATCAGAGGAGTGTCGTCACAAGATAATTGACATAAAATAAATTGAAAAAGCGTAATCAGTCGTTTTCTTCTTTTTTCATATTCAACATTTGCACATGTCCTAGAAATGAATGAAATCTGTTATCAATTATATTGGACCTATATTTTTTGATGTTACCTAACTAAATTTTAATAGAATAGTATTAACAACTAGTGATTAGACTTGTGGAAATTGAACAGTTGTATTCTTTATATGTTGTATGTTGTTGCCATGCTTAAAAATATTTCCATTTTATGATCGTCTCAACGATATAATTGCAATATCTTTGGTCAAACTGAAATATACTTATCTAAGTACTCTGGTTAATGTGGTTTCAGAATATATTTAGTACTTAAGGGTTTATCTCGAAAAACCCTTGTATGAGTTTGTTACATATTCCAATTCTACAGTGACAGACGAAGCAAAAATGCTATTTAAAAATTTACAGTGACATACAAACGAAAAATGCTATTTAAAAATTTACAGTGACAGACGAACCAAAAATGCTATTTAAAAATTAACAGTGACAGACGAACGAAAAATGCTATTTAAAAATTTACAGTGACAGACGAACCAAAAATGCTATTTAAAAATTTACAGTGACAGACGAACCAAAAATGCTATTTAAAAATTTACAGTGACAGACGAACCAAAAATACTATTTCAAACTTTACAGTGACAGACGAACCAAAAATGCTATTTAAAAATTTACCGTGACAGACGAACCAAAAATGCTATTCAAAAATGTACCGTGTCAGACGAACGAAAAATGCTATTTAAAAATTTACAGTGACAGACGAACCAAAAATGCTATTTAAAAATTTACAGTGACAGACGAACCAAAAATGCTATTTAAAAATTTACAGTGACAGACGAACCAAAAATGTTATTTAAAAATTTACAGTGACAGACGAACGAAAAATGCTATTTAAAAATTTACAGTGACAGACCAACCAAAAATACTATTTCAAACTTTACAGTGACAGACGAACCAAAAATGCTATTTAAAAATTTACAGTGACAGACGAACCAAAAATTCTATTAAAAAATGTACCGTGACAGACGAACCAAAAATGCTATTAAAAAATGTACAGTGACAGACGACCAAAAAATGTTATTTAAAAATTTACAGTGACAGACGAACCAAAAATGCTATTCAAAAATTTACAGTGACAGACGAACCAAAAATGCTATTTTAAACTTTACCGTGACAGACGAACCAAAAATGCTATTTAAAAATTTACAGTGACAGACGAACCAAAAATGCTATTTAAAAATTCACAGTGACAGACGAACGAAAAATGCTATTTAAAAATTTACAGTGACAGACGAACCAAAAATGCTATTTAAAAATTCACAGTGACAGACGAACGAAAAATGCTATTTAAAAATTTACAGTGACAGACGAACCAAAAATACTCTTCAAAAATTTACAGTGACAGACGAACGAAAAATACTATTTAAAACTTTACCGTCACAGACCAACCTAAAATACGATTTCAAACTTTACTGTGACAGACCAACGAATATGCAACTCAAGCTTGACAGACCAACCACAAATATGATTTCAAATTGAAGTATGATAGATTGATCGACAGACAGAGCCTCTTACAGAGATGGTCGAATACCTCTGAGATCTAAAGTTTTCTTGTCGGATTTTCACAGTCAGATCCAAACAGCATTTAAGCTGACAAATCAAACTTTGCTTCTGACTAACCGATTTTTATTTGTTATTGTTGTAGTGTGTTATTGGCAATATAATAACATACTTGTCCACAATTTATTTTTAAAATTACTTAGTCCGGCCAAGACGACGTCCAATATAGATTATTAAAAAGTTATCACCTTAAACTAAAAATCGGCAAGGGGGATAACATATTTTAAATTTAAGAATAGAATAGATCTTATTTACGTTAAGTTTAAAAAAATGTGCAAACAAATAACAATTAAAAACTAAAATAGCTTCACTGTATCCCGGGCAACGCCGGGTAGGGACAACTCGTTTCAAATAAGATACATGCATTTGATCTGTGTGCATAACAATAACAATGCTATTTGAACATTAAGTGTGACAGACTGACCATTTGACCAACCGATGGACTTACCCAACGAGGGCCACATCCTTTTATGTGCATTTAAAATAAGATGAATCCGTTTGATCTGGGAATTTAGAAAAAAAAATGTCTTTTAACTTAAACGTGACTTATGTGATTTACCTGATTCCAGTGCTTTCCTTACTAAGATCGGAGTGGAGTCACCGCTAATTAAGGCCGAAAGACCACTCGAGGATAAGGGTTAATGAGTTTGTCAGGTGGATGGTAAAACAACGCCATGAAGATTGGTAACTGGATATTATATGGTCAGTAAATGATTAAAGTTTCTACCATTCCGGACCTTTAAATATTGGTAACGATGGATGGAACTGGGCAAAATCTGATCATGTAAGAGGACGACTCAACAAGAACTTTTTAGCATTGGACTTGAAAACGACCATGTTGTAGTCAACTAGGAAGCAGCCCCGTGGTATTGTGTTCCACAGAGGGGTAGTTCTTGGACAAAACCTTTGCTCATGGAAGTTCTATTCAGTTTTAGGTACACAGAGAAAGAAAGGATAATTATTTACAGTGGTTGTAGCTAGACGAGTTTTACGAGTTTTTGTGAATGTATTACAGGGATGAACAAGAGATTCGAGCTCAGTCGAGCACCTACCATAAAAATAACGATAGAGCAGAGAAAGACTAGCAACGTCTCTTCTGTGAGAAAGAGGCTGTGGGGAAGAGAAAAGGACATCTCTTACTAGATTTCGAAGTCGGTTTTGTACTCTTTCAAGGCAGGATTGAAAGCCAGGAAGACTAGTACTGTCTTGTGTGAAACCCCATCTTCACATATTTGTCTACATGATTTTTGAAGCTGTTGATTGATTCTGCATTCACTGCCTTCCTCTTTAGGTAGTCTGTTCTAATGCCTTATGGTACCTACGCTAAAAAAAAATGTTTTTGTACACGGAATACACATACTATAACCCCTTGTTCGATTATAACAAGGATGAATAAAACATTTCTTCAGATCTACTTCTTCAAAACTATGCAAAAGCTTAATAAATGTTTCAATGGGGTCACCCGTAACCTTCTTTTTTCCGAAATAATTAAATTCATCTTTGCCAGTCTCTGCTCGTATGACAGGTGTCTTAGTTGAGACACCATTTTTGTAGCCCTTCGTTGCACCTTTTCTAACTTTAGAATATCTTTCTGTAATGCAGAGCTCCACGATTGACTGAGTGATAAAGCCTTACAAGATTAAAGTGTAGGATCTTACTAACCAAACTTTTTTCTTTTCACACTCCCCGTGTTACTCCAATGGATTTTTGTAAATAAATATTATTTTGAAAACTAACATTTCCAACTAATTTGGCGATATTTTAAGTAGAACGGTCTCCTAGAGTAAATATGGTATTGTGGTGACTGAAATGATAGGATAGCCATTTTTATCAATTTAGACCAAGGATGACCACCTTTACTGCACACTTTTGATGACCCTGTGCCTAATTTGTTTAAAATGTAATTTTTTTATATTTTCTGCAAATAAATATTTCTAAGTGTAGTATCTGTTCTGATACTACACTTCATCTGTTCTGTCATCGGTCAGTGAAGGAGAAATCCTTCGAGACTGAGGCAATTTAAATTTTTGTCCCAATCCAGAGTGTTCTTTTTGGGGAGCTGGGTTTTCCTCACATTACAAAGCGACCTTGGGTTTGACTCTGCCATTGTGGGGAGGCAAGTAAATAGGGACAGAGTCTTACATAGAGATGCGATGATGCACCGTAGAAAAATGTTTGCAAAAGAGAAAGAGAGGGAGAGAGAGAGAGAGTGAGAGAGGGGGGATAGAGAAAGAGAGAGAGGGGGGGATAGAGAGAGAGGGGGGATAGAGAGAGAGCAGGATAGATAAAGAGAGAGCAAGAGAGAGAGAGAGAGCGGGATAAAAAAAGAGAGAGAGAGCGAGAGAGAAAGATACAGAGAGATAGAGAAAGAAGGAGAGAGAGAGAAAGAGAAAGACAGTGAAACAGAGGTAAATAGAGATAGAAAGAAACAGAGAGAGAGAGAAAAGGACAGACAGACAGACGGACAGAGAAAGAGAGAGAGAGAGAAAGAGAGAAAAGGGAGAGAGAGAGAGAGAGAGAGAAAGAGAGAAAAGAGAGGGGTGTGATGTAAAATCCGTTCCTGAAAATACGAAGCTAATTATGTTTCAATTCATTCAAAAGAATTCAATGAAAATATTTTGGGGAAAAGAAGATTTTTATTCACGCGTGACCTATTTAAGTTATAAAGACAGATAAGAAAAGTGAGGTATCTCAACATTTTCAGAATGCAGAATCCGGGGTGATCTAATTGAATACTTCAAAATGTTAAACTGACATAACAATTACAGACACCTTTGCCCCCATGCTGTCAACGGAAAAATAGAAATGAGATTCCATTTTTTTTTGTGTGTGCGATTACACGTCAAACACTCTGGAAATAACTTTGCCATATAAATTTAACGTAAAATGATCACCTCTTCATGACCTTTCTGATCACCCAGTTCTTGACAACATAGCGTAGTACAGAACGAGTAACCATTTTTTTCTAAAATTTTTAAACGTTCTCTTTTTCAAAGCTACTTGTACATTTTTATTTTTTAATTTTTTGATTTGTCGTATTGCCACTCCATTATTTATTTATTTATTTATTTGTTCGTATTGCCCCCCCCCCCTCACGCGGATTTAAGGTTATTTTACGTCATATTCATATAGTAAGGTGAACCGCCACTCTAAAGCTTGTAATATTTAGTATTTAGAAAAAAAGCTGTGTGTTTGAGTTTTTATATTATGTGCAAGTTTTTCAAAACTGAATATTACTTGCACTGTGATTGGTTAAAAAAAACTGCTAATTGAAGATTTTTTTCTAATCGAAAGTCGATACATAATAACAATATTTACTGCTGCTGTCTCTTCGAATATATCATATAGACAGTATTGGGAGTAGTACTACCTGGCCTTCATGCCAAGATCAAAGTGTAGTATCTCTCCGGTGTCTGGTGCGATTTTTGTTTTTGTCTCATCCAGAGTGCCTCTTTTTGGGGGAGCTGGATGTCGTCCACATTACAGACAACCCTCGTATTACATCCAGCCCTTGTGTGGAGGCAGTAAATAGGGATAGTATTGGGAGCTTTCAGATTAACAAGAATTTGAACCGCTAATGAATGAGCATCCCTGCGTGCACCTACTACAAGCTCTGATCCATATATTACATTTTTTATAATGTTCTGTAATTGCAAAGTTTTCCTTCTTTTCTTTATTTATGTTGTTGATTTATTTACGCATCTTTTCTTACGCTGCTGCTACTATTATTTTAGTTTTTTATTTTCTTCTTTATTTATATTATCAATTTATTTACTCTTCTTCGCTTCTGCTTCTGTTACTACTTTAGTCTTTTTCTTGTCTTCTTTATTTGTCTCATGTATTTATTCACGTCATCCTCTTACTCTCCTTCTCTTATGCTGCTACTGCTGCTATTACTACCCACTCTCATTCTATTTATATTTTCCCACCACTTATCGTCTAATTCGCCGTTCCTTCCACCGTGTAAAAAACATTCGATATGTAAACCATTTACTAAGCAAGTAAGTAAGATTATCAGAGGCTTTTGTATTATGTAGATATGAACATAAAGTTACAGAGTGCAAAAGCAGGTGCAGTATATTGTTCGTGCAAGTCTTATTCATTTACAGTTGACAGATCTGGAACAAATGAATTGGCTACTCTGGTGACCCCTCGACGAAAATTCACTAGACTAACTCGACAATCAACTAAATCTCATTCATTCACTGTGGAGGTCCCCAGATGTCGGAGAGCCTTCTACTCAAATAGCTTCTTTCCTCGTACTGCTGGCCTCTGGAACTCCCTTCCTGCCCCCTGTTTCCCCGACAGTACAGACATGCAGAAGTTTAAAACTAATGTAAACAGACATCTCGCTGCGCAGATCCTAGTCTAGGTTGACCGCCCCCTATCTTCTCCCCTGTTCTTTTTTCTCAGTAGCCCCTTACGTCTACAGTGGCGGCCTGCCTTGTTTGGGGTGAACTATGTTAAAACAAAAAAAAAAAATAACAATTATAAAAATAAATAATCCGAACAATATCTAGAAACATTAAATGAAGATAAATACTAGAAGATAAATTATTTGGAGGCCGAAGTGAAGAACAAGAAGAATGGTTAATAAGAAGAATATTTGTTTGTGGTTTGGTGTGTGTGAGGGAATGAGTTGTTACAGAAGCAACACATGACTCAATAAGTCCCGGGCTTGACATATAGATAGCGTCACTAATAAAAAAAACCTCAAATGATTTCTAGAAAGTACTAATCTTAAAATCGCACGTGTCAATTGAACCCAATCGGATTATTAGTTTACAAATTACAGTTATTTAAATGAAGCTACTGTTGCCAATTTTTAAAACAATCAGAAAATCTGACTTTTGTGTGTTGAAAAAGCATTACTTTCTGATGTGGAAAAATACTGTTCAAACAAAGCAATGGCTTGGTGAATGTTATTAAGACTCTGCTCCGTAAGAAACAATGGTTAAGAGGTGGTATGCTGACTTTATATGCGGTCGTACAGACACAAATGATGCTGAACACTCAGGTCGCCCAAATTCAGCAGTTGTGCTGAAGAACATAAAAAGATGTCCACAAACTCGCTTTGGCCGATCGTAAATTAACGTTGTGTGAGACATCAGATAAGTTGAAGATAACAGAAGCAGCATATTCACCATTTTGCATGAACATTCGTCAATGAGAAAGCTGTGTTTAAAGTGGATGCTGCGTTTGCTCACAGTCGATCAAAAACAACAACACATCGATGATTCAGAGTGTTGTTTGCAACTGTTTGAACACAACAAGAAGGAGTTTTTGCATCAATATGTGACAAACATGAAGCTACTACTTCACTCCGGAGTAAAGCGGCAGCCAGTTGAGTGGACAGCAGCAGGTGAAAGCCGTCTAAAGCGATCAAAGGTGCAAACATCAGCAGGCAAGGTTTTGACCTCCAAATTTTGGTATGCGCAAGGTATTTTGTTCATCAATTATCTTGAGAAAGGAAGAACCATCGATAGCGAATATTATATAGCATTTTGGTGCCATTTAACAAAGAAATCACCTCAAAACAGCCACAAAAGAAGAAGAAAAAATGATTTTTCATGAAGACAATGCACTGTGTGACAAGTTTATCGCAAAAAAAATGTCAAAACTGCATGAATCGCACTTCGAATTGCTTCCACACCCACCCTATTCCCCAGATCTAACCCCAGCGACTACTGGCTATTTGCAGATCCCAAAAGAATGCTCTAGAGAAAGAGATTTGACTTCAATGAAAAAGGGATATCAGAAACTGAGACGTATTTTGAGACAAAAGACAAATCGTTGTATGTTTTTACATGGCTTGTTGCACTTTGCTATTTTTTTGCCAATAAATTTGAATTTGAATCTACCTTTTAAGGAGTTTTTCACCGCAACACCTTGTTGTAGTCTCCGCAGACATTCATACAAGATCGTGGTACATCTTGTATGAATGTCTCAACAGAGAAAAGGCCGCATTCTCTCTCCATATTTCTGCTCCATGGAACAGCCTACCAGAGAAGATCATGATGATGCCTACCATATCCAGGTTTAAAGTCGCCTTCGACAAACATTCAAACGGTATCTAGATGCAATATCCTCTAACTGTATTTCTTACATGATTTGCTGCACTTTGCTGCACTTTGCTGCACTTTGCTGCACTTTGCTATTTAGTTTGTCAATAAAATTGATTGATTGATTGATATGTAATAATTTGGTTATGAACTAAGAAGTGCTATGTTGGAGGTGGGAGTGAAAGTCTCCCCGGAGGAACAGACGCGTCAGATCTCCAGGAGTGTTTCTACTAAAAAATTAGTAAGATAGAGTCATGTGACTTACATAAGACGTTTTAAGTTATGCGCCGGGTATTCAATGCTGTACATATCTTCGTATTAAAATACGCTAACAAGGATTTAAAGGTCGAGTGACAACATTGGAGCATAAACATAGAATGAAAGAAGAATGGGTAAAATTAGAATCGATCTCTTTTTCTCATGTCACGATTGTGAGAAGACACATCGCCTTTTCTCGTTTTGATTGAGCCTGCAGGCAACCGATCTTGGTGGTGCACCGGTTCTGGGCACTGTTGGGGTTGTTCCCCTTTGTTGTACCTGAAAATGTTCAGAGAGTATCGAGGATTCTATCATGCTGGACGTCTCCCACAAGGATCTAGCAGAATGAAGAATATCTGAGTACTACAGATACCTATATTCCTATCTTAAAAGGCAGAGTAAAAACTAATGTCTTTTATTGTTTTGTGTGATGTTACGTTTCTCCTCTTTATAAATGTCAACTGTAAATAAATGTGTTAATTGTACTATTATTTGTTCTGATGATAGTGTTGCATATACCTCTCCTCCGAGAAGAGGCCTACTGCCTTGTAAACCACAATCAAATAAAATACATTGGAGTTGGTACACATACTTCGTTTGTGAATGCAAATCACAAATCGTAACAGTACAATTACATCCCACCTTGTGGTTACAACTTCTCCTGTAACTGAGGCATTTCATCTATGATCATCTCCATGGAAGGAGGGGGGGGGGGCATTCTCGCCTGGAATTGACCCCTTTGTTTACAACCAATGTTTAAATCATTTTTCCACATGTGTTGTCGCTCCAAAGATTCCCAACGAACTGACCTACCTCCCTTGCACTCTCTCTCTCCCTCTTTGAGCCATGTGACGTCACATCTGCTTCCAGCCACAACAGGTTCAGGTGACATTTGAGTGCATACTCGCTGACCCCATGATCCCAGTTTCCTGTATACGTGTTAACGCTGCCCTGCGAACCTAATTCATAAGATGAATACAGACGTACTGTTTGCTATTTAACAATGTCATACGCGGCAGATGATATATTTAATTCATAGATGTGACCTTGGCAAATACTATAATTCTGGATGAGGGTGGACAAGTAAAGTTTGAATGCCCAAATCCCCAAAAGAAAGCCTCAGTACTCGAATGCAAATCACACAGTACAATTAAATCCTACTTCATGTGACTGAGACATTTAATCCACGATCATCTTGCCTGGAATTAAAGTCTCACAACAACCCATAGAAAAACGAATATTCTGAATTTTGGACAAAAAACCTATTTATTGAGCTGTTGATGTTGCCTTCTTTTCTGCTAGCAGCAGAAGGGGGTTCTGGGATACTGACATCTGGGGACCTTTGCCTCTTTGTTTAAAATCGATTTTTAAGTCATTCTTTATACGTGCTGTTTGCTCCAAAGTTTCCCAACGAACTATCATACTTTTTCCACTCCCCTCTTTCTCTTAGCCATGTGACGTCACGTTCACCTCTAGCTACAACAGATTGAAGTGACATTTGAGTGTATACTCGCTGACCCCATGACCCTGGTTTACTGTATGCGTGTCAATGTTGGCTTGCGAATCCAAATCATCAGGTATATACTAGCAAACTTACCGGTTACTATTTAAGAATAGATATGTTTGGAATATATGGTGAATACATGGAAATAAAATAAGTTAGGTTCCATCAAACTCAAAACAAACCAGCAAAAATAAATTTATTGAATGCAATAAAAAATATATCAGTTTATTTTCATAACACACAGCTTGAAAGATTCTTTCAAGCTTCCGGTAGAATAGGTAGGCAACATTACTAAGTCACACAAATAAAACCATCTGCACATTTTTCCTTTTTACCTGACTAGCAAATATATGCTTCATCCAGTCGCACATTTTTGCTTGGCTAGGAGGATTGTATAATTGTGAAAGAACTACATACAATACGTAGTTAAAGCAAAATAAATTGTTTTTGAACTATTAAAATAATTCCCAACGCTATTAATGTTTACCCATTTATTTTATTTTTTAAAATTATCGCTTATGTTTGAATTCATGTTTTGAAACATGATGTAAATCATAAATATATTACGTCATGCTAAATCGATAATTATTTTGTTAAGGTAATGTTTTAAGATCGAGTTATAAGAAAGTTCAAATAGGGCAGTTGGTAGAACCTTAGACTGAAGATATTGAGGTTTTGGTTTCGATTTCCAGTCATGGCATCCGCTTCATTTGTTGAGAATTTATTATTTACTATTAATGCAATATTTTCCATTTCTAAACATAGTTAAGATCTCTGATATTTCGAAATGAGACAAATTCCGCAATGTATTTATTACGTTTAAAAAAATTGTGACCGACGGATGGACAAAATCTCTATATAAAAAAATAATTTATTTTCCCGGCTTCAATTGTGAGAAAAGAAAGCCAGCATGATGTAATTTCTTTCTTCTTCAGACATTATTTGATAAAAAACAAGTTTTGACTTCAAAATTTAAAAATTTCTATTCAATTGTCATGTAATTCCATTTTTGTTTACAATTTTAATGTTCATTCTTTCGTCTCTTAATAATAACACGCCACGTCACGCCACGTCACGTCACGTCATAAAGGTAATGAATAGTTTTTGTCTAGATGTAAAATGTAAAATGGGAAAACTAAAAAAAATGAAACTTGATTTGACTTATTTGCATACTACAGAGAACTTCGCCACATGCTTGAAAACAAAATTTCAGCCACTTATCACGGTCTTGGGTCAGTCTTCCAGCTGTCAGGAGAAGCATACCAATGTTAACCCTTATCTGGTCGGCCCATTTAGTTGGTGGTCGTCCTCTTGATCTTTCTTGAATTAAATCTTCTTGATATGAAAAAAGACAACAAAAAAAAGGAAAAAAATAATAAAGAAAGAAACAAAAGGAAAATAGATAATAAAAGCCGGGGTTGTTTCTTTTATTAAATACTAGCAAATATATCCTCCCTCCGGTCGCATATTTTTGCTAGGTTGAGAGGATGATATCATGATGAACGAAATACATACACTGACCCTAAATAGGGGAGGTAATGATGATATGATTAACAAACACTGTCCCTACCCCCTAAAGTAGGAGTTAATGCTTGGGAGCATGATATCATGACAGCAGAATAGATAATACACTACCCTCCAAACACAAAGGAGAAAGTAATCCTGGGAGGATGGAATCGCGAGGAACGAACGTATACTATAGTCCCCCCCTCCCCCCCAAAAAAGAGGAGGTAATCCTGGAAAGAATGTATCATAACGAGTGAAAATATACGACACAGAATTAAATAAGCATAAACCGTTTCAATGTTAATATAATTAGGTTTTCGCATTTATTCATTTAGATAACATTAAAAACAATGGCAAGTTTAGCTGTTCACATAAAACGCCGAAATAAAAATTGGGCTGGAAAATATAGTCGCCATCTTTATAAACAAATAGAAATATACTAGCTAAGGAAGAACGATAACTTCCTTTGATAATTTTCTAGTAAAAAAGACATGTTTATAGATCTGAGTTATCCTTCTTTCTAAACTAGCCTCTTTCTCGGGTTGTTTAGATAGCGACTATATTTTGATTTCGTCGTTTCACTTGTACGGTGAAACTTGGCACTGTTGTCTTATGGCCGGGGTGGAAGTGTGTTTATGGCGGGAGATTCAAAAGAGAACAATGGATTTTTGGATTTTAACCACAGTCGCGAAGTATTTTGGACAAATGGTTTTGCGGTAATGAATCCCCCAACCATAGGTAGTGTGATAGATGCCTTTATAACGGCATGGCATCTCACTGTTAGTTTCCACCATCGGACCACATGGGGATTAAATAAAACAGTTTAAGACACAAAGAGAATGGGGAAGAAAATATTATTTAAACTTACCTTAAAGAAAGCGAAGGAATTAGGAAGCTATACACATATACGAATAGGCCTTTTATAATGGTTAATAAAAAAGGAAAGGAATAACAATTTTATCAACAAAACAATTTATTTAATATTTGAAACATTTTAAAGAGTTCTTAGGTTCCTCTTGTAAGCGTATATATGTGAGCATGTGAATGTCTTTTGTGTGGCTAATTTGTAATTGATCATGTGTGAAGAAATGTTCATCGAATTGAAAGATGTGAATAAGATTACCTTTTTCTCCCCATCCTCCTCCACACAGCTCGTTCGAGCTGGTGGGGGGGGGGGGGAATCGCCGAGAGTTCTTGGTGCGTTCTTCTCAAGACGCTGATGGAAAAAGAGGGTGATGAAAGGACTTGTCCCCTTTTTTATAAATTTAAGATCACGTACGGCCGAGCTGACCTGTCGGCCGCCCATTGGTCAGAAACCTCCGGCCAATGTGATTAGGCGAGATTTCGCGAGTTTCACCACTTCAGGGGCGAAGAAGGGTTAAACAAAGAAAGAAAGAAAGAAAGAGAGTAAGAGCGAGTAACTTAATTGTGGTGTTCACCACATAAGCTCCCCACCGAGTACGGAGTAGATGGAACTGTTGTAATTAGTCTTCCCTTTTTTTTTTTTGTAGCAGCAAATAAACCGACTTAGGCATTTTATTGGTAATTCGTACAGGGGATAGCCTATGACAGAACTTTTAAAATTAGTTGTCGCCATTTTGCCATCCCTGCATAGAATCAATCCATTTTTTTTGTTTGTCCGAATGATGGCGTTTTGCCATTTGTATTAAAACTCTTTTTATATATATATATATAACAACAATCTTTATCAGCGAGGATTTAGCGTTCATTCCGGGATGGATGAAGCTGAAGTTATATGGGTGTTCCAGCAAAATTAGCGTTCGCGGGCGAAATTTTAATTTTTGTGCACATTGGGATTTTCCGCCACGCGAAGCTGGTATTGTTTGTAGTTTTAGCTTTCAGATGTGTATTTTTCTGTTGGAACTTAGCGTTCACCTAGAGATTCTTGGGCTGAGGAAATATCAGGAGAAAGAAATGTCTCCAGACGAAGCTGGGTATTTTTAGGAAATATTCTCGAGGCTTGCGTTGAAATTTGGTCGCGTCCATGTAAGTATTCTTTGGCTGATACAGGTTTTCTCAGGTTGTAGATTTCTTACACGAAGCTGTATTTGGCTTGGGAGATTCAACGCTTGGCACTTTTGTTGCTTCCTTTGTTCCTCGACTGATAAGACTATCATTATTATTTTTTTTTTTGTCGGGTTGACGTCATTAATTTTTCATTAAAAAATTTTTTTTTTTTTTTTTGTAATGCCTATTGTAGCTCCATTTTTTTTTTTTTTAAATGGCGTTTGGCGGGATTTTTCATTGTTCGGTATATTTGCACCATGTGGGAAGATTCCTGTTTTATTTTTGTTTTTTTTGTGTGTAGGCCCATCTCTCCTTGTCTCGCGAAAAGCGCTTCTTTTTTTTTTTGTTCAGTGAAAGGATGTTTTTTTTTTGTTGTTTGTTTCGTTAAAATTTGTTTTTGAAAGAAGTTTTTTTTTTGTAAAAAATATTCTTGTGTTTTTTGTTAGAAATGATTTTTGTTTTTCAAGATTTTCTTTCCTTGCGTTGCTTCGTGAAAAGGATTTTTGTTGTTGTTGTTGAAAGGGGTTTTGTTTGTTTTATGAAAATGATTTTTTTTTTTTTTTTGAAAGGAATTTTGTTGTTTGTTTTATGAAAAGGATTTTTTTTTTGTTGAAAGAAATTTTGTTGTTTGTTTTACGAAGATTTTTATTTTTATTTTTATTTTTTTTTGTTGAAAGAGATTTTTTTTTTGTGATGTGAGACGCTCATTTTTTTTTGTTAAGTTCGTAGACTTGTATTTTCTTCGTATATGAATTTTGTTTTTTTGTTTTACTTACTGCCGTATTCTATTCTAAGTTTCCTTCGCCAAATAAGATTAATATTTAAATTTATTTGTTTGTCTTTAAGTTTAGAAATGGTTATCTTATTTTTTATTTAATTGTATCTTAAAATTTAATCAGAAGGATTTGTATTTATGTTATCGTAGAAGGATTTAGTTTGCGTGTAGCGTTGGCGGTCACCAATTATGGCCGAGGTGGAAGTGTTGTTTATGGCGGGAGATTCAAAAGAAGAACAAAGGGTTTTTGGATTTTAACCACAGTCGCGAAGTATTTTGGACAAATGGTTTTGCGGTAATGAATCCCCCAACCATAGGTAGTGTGATAGATGCCTTTATAACGGCATGGCATCTCACTGTTAGATTCCACCATCGGACCACGTGGGGATTAAATAAAACAGTTTAAGACAACCAAGATGAAGGGAAGAAAACATTATTTAAACTTACCTTAAAGAAAGCGAAGGAATTAGGAAGCTATATACATATACGAATAGGCCTTTTATAATGGTTAATAAAAAAGGAAAGGAATAACATTTTTATTAACAAAACAATTTATTTAATATTTGAAACATTTTAAAGAGTTCTTAGGTTCGTCTTGTAAGCGTATATATGTGAGCATGTGAATGTCTTTTGTGTGGCTAATTTGTAATTGATCATGTGTGACGAAATGTTCATCGAATTGAAAGATGTGAATAAGATTACTTTTTTCTCCCCATCCTCCTCCACACAGCTCGTTCGAGCTGGTGGGGGGGGGGAATCGCCGAGAGTTCTTGGTGCGTTCTTCTCAAGATGCTGATGGAAAAAGAGGGTGATGAAGGGACTTGTCCCCTTTTTTATAAATTTAAGATCACGTACGGCCCAGCTGACCTGTCGGCCGCCCATTGGTTAGAAACCTCCGGCCAACGTGATTAGGCGATATTTCGCGAGTTTCACCACTTCAGGGGCGAAGAAGGGTTAAACAAAGAAAGAAAGAAAGAAAGGGAGTAAGAGCGAGTACCTTAATTGTGGTGTTCACCACAGTCTAAATGAATAATATGCGAAAGTGTTTCCACCTATTATTATAACAAAAAAAAATTAAAGACTCTAAGTTGTTTGTTTTTACTAAAACATGGTTCAAGTTAAAAAAGATACAAACTGTTTATGAGAAACCTATTTTCTTCTAAATAATTTATGTGACTGAAATAGGAATTGACCTCAAATAAAGGAAGAAAGGCCATCATGGCTGTTTTTTTTAATTATTTATTTATTGGGGGGGGGGGGGGTTGTTTATAACAGGATTTATTAAGAAGTGAAAGAAAACTTTAAATACTAAAACTAAAAAATAAAAATAAAATGCAAAAATTTTAAACAGAAAATTTAATTTTATTGGTTTGCATTTTAAGTGTAAAACTTTTTTTTTTTCAGACTATGTATATTTATAATTTTTCAGGAAAAAATGTTGAGCTCTCACAGAAGAGGTAATTCCTGAGAAAACGGTCTTATGACAGCAGAACTGATACTACACTACCCGCCCCATTAAAAGATATTCCGATTAAATCGTTTTTTTTTGTTTTATATTCATTTAATAGTCACAACAACATTATTTGCATGGTTTCTTGGCATTCTGGCTAAGATGAAAGTGTAGTATCTGTTCTTATGGAATTCACCTTTCAACAGCAGTCGACAGGCGTTTTTCAACACCCCGCAGAAAACGCCAAAATAGGGATCATATGTTTCCGGTCACTGCCCCTGCTGATTAGGACATATATAAACGTCGTTTGCGACGGATCCGGTCTCTTGCCTCCAGAATTTCTTCAGACACAGCAGGGAGAATTGTTTCGCTCCATCGGCCAGTCGCAAGACGATGCGACGACTACCTGTCGCGTCAAATCATTCCTTCTCCCCTTTTCTGACTGCTGGACACACATAGTAAGCTTGGCACTTTCTTTTTCTCTTTTCAATTACACACGCACACACGTACACACGCAGACACGTGCGTCTTTCTTCTTACAAAACTTATTTAAAGAGACATTGCTTTAAATAACAAAAAGACACTATTTCTTTCAAGCCGTCAAAGAGACATTTATCCAAAAGACACTAAAAGACTTTCGTCAAATATGGAATATCATTTTTATGTGTAAAAATGCAAAATAAATTGTTGTTGTTAATATAAATGTTTGAGTATTGGATATTTTATTTGCCCTTCATTTGTGTTGAATGTTGACGTTTTCTTGCTCGTTTTTCTTCAATATTTAAGAGGAATAGAATGCGTTAGCATCCCCCACATTCCACATCTCAGCGTCATTTGACGTTTTACTAATGCTGGAAGTTTCATGTAAATTATCTCCCTTGAAAATGATATTCTAAAAGTTTTTAAAACGCTATCATTTTTTTAAAATAAGATCTCTTTAAATAATTAAAATAATAGTATTATCGATAAAACGATTGTATATATAGAAGAAAATTTGGCAATACAAATTAAAAATGTATATTACAGAATATTAATTTATTAGAAACTTAAAAAAGACATGCAAATAAGCAATATCGAGATGTGTTTGAGGGAGTTTGGAGATTGCTATATATACGGTATTTGAAAATATTAGTGTATTATTAGGATTAAAAAAGCTTAGTCAGTTACGATGTTATTGATGGAAAAAAACTTTCGCATTTACTAATTTGGATTCCTCCTAAGAAGAACTAACATTTATCAGACTGTTAGGTTTTGATTGGTGGAGATGAGTCACGTGTAAGAAGTGGATGGGTCAGGAGAGATTGTGGTGGGGAGAGCGCCAAAAAGCGACTGGCTTGAATAGTCACCCCTTACTTTCTCCAGTTCGTTTGGATACGCTTTCCTCTTCACTTCCAAAAGCAAATAAAGAGTTTTCACATGTTCTCGATAAATCGGAATTTTCGGCCAATGAGAATGATCCCTGCTCGATTTAAAACTGAAACATAATAAGCCGATGCGAACTTAAACCCCCTATAAAAAAACGAGGAAATAAACAGGCAGAAGAGATCTAAGCCGGCAGACACCGGGGAAGAACCCCAAAACGTATGCTTCCTCCCCCACACCGTGCTTTTGGCCGGGGAAGGCGATAAGAAAGGAACACTTCAAAACTCACGTACAAGCTCCATCATCTCGCGCACATCTACACACGCACTAACAGAACAAGGTAAACATACGCATACTTACACATTGCCACATTGTCTAGTACTCATATTGCCACTTACTCACATACACTGTCTGTTGCTCACACACGCATATTTACACTAACAAATATATAGACATACATATACCTAGCCCTTGTGTCTGCTTATTCACTGAAAATTTTCCGACCAAAACACGAGTCGCATAAACTTTTACTAAATGAACTAAGAATGACTTTTATATTCATGTAAAATTAGAGTTATATAAATGTTTTGTTAATTAATAATGTTTTCCTTGATTTTTCATGTTTGTAGTTAGCACTTGCTAGCTGGTGACCCTTCTACTCCCCCCAATCGTTATTTATTTCCATTTATTAAATATGCATGCACGCCTGTATATATCTTTCACTTCGTTCCTTCACCATAAGAGAAATAGACCGATAGAGGTCAGTTAGTACCAGTTAACAGACAGACAGCGTGAGACACATTCGGCCTTGGAGCCTCTGCCATCATAGCGGATCTAGATGATCTAATATAATGTAGGTGTACAGGTATGAAACTTGTAATGTGATTACCTGGCCAGGTAAATTGAGAGAGAGAATAAAGTATGTCATAAATTTGAATTGTGATCGTCATTCTGTCTTTCAGGCAGTTTCCAGCCACGAGAGCGAGATTCAACGTAGCTGTTTAAGTCACGCATGGAATCCTGGGAGTTTTACGAGGAAAGTTTCGACGATCACGAGGCAATATATGCAACAATGAGGATTGATAGAATTGAAGTGTGATTGCATGTCTTGAATATTTTTGCCTATTTGGGAAGAAATGTTAAATTGGGAATTTCCCAAACAGGTAAGGGTAGGAAAAGAGAATGAATAAAGAAAATGAAATCAAGAAAGTTAGACAATAAAAGTCGGTGTGCGTGCGTGTGTGTGTGTGTGTGTGTGTGTGCGTGTGTGTGTGTGTGTGTGTGTGTGTGCGCGCGTGGGTGTGCGTGTGTGTGTGTGTGTGTGTGAGTGTGTGTGTGTGGCGAGGGGGGGGGGGGTAAGTCATTTTTACTAAATGCTCCGCCTACGAATATCTTGTTTCAACTAACATTTGTCAGCTAGGATTAAAGTGTAATTGAATACAACAGGAAAATGATACAGTCGACGAAATCATTAGGATATCCGTAAAAGATTCAGAGGACAAACAAACTCTTTCTGTCGGTGTATAATTTCTGCAGTAAATGAAAAACAAGACCACGATTGTCAGGCGCATTTTGTGGTGAACGTCGGAAAAAAAAAAAGCGGAAAGACCCGACTGTAGATTATTTTATATCACCCATGACAACGATTTCAGAAGATGTGTAGTAAGATTTATGTGGAAGGAAGAAAGTAGTAGAACTCTACTGTCGGCGATTGAATACGAAACCCCATGTCTCATTGTCGAACCGAATTCCTGTTATATAAATAGTTTTTTTTGGTAAAACGGCCACCATGCAATTGATATAACATGAATTAATTATACCATTACTAAATTTTATAAATTGACTTTTGTTTAAACAAAGATAGAATCAAGGGAGATAATTATTCGAGATCGGGGTTTTATTTTTAAATCCCGTAACCGGAAATAGACATGCCGCCATTAAACGGGCGATGTGGAGGTAAAAGAAAATATCGAAACATATTTACAGAATTTACATTGACGGGATATCAATTCCTAGGACCGGGAACAGATCTGAAATGTCTGAAGTACGCTCCGGCGTTAAACGCATTAGATCAGGCTGTGAAATACACGATCTAGACTACGAAGACTAGGACCTCTTGATTCAAAGAGACCCCTTGATTGACCGAAGCATCCTGACTCACAGGTACCTCCTGAATGACAAGGACATCACCTTTTCTTATAAGTAGGCAATTTGCCAGTTTTAGAAGGGTTTCTGATTTTGTTCATGTTACTTGACTAACGTCTCCAATACACCCTCTATTAGTGTTACCGCTACAAGGAAACGCTACTACTACTTGTTAGCAATGGCGAAACTCGTTACAACCTCACTATAAAATTCTTTTTAGTTTTGTTAACTGTAACACCCATGAGATTGTCTAGAGCAGGCTAGAGTAGTCTAAGTCATCTTTATTCCTCCACCTCACACACAACTCGTCGGTTTAAAATCCCGACATATCTATATACAAGTCGATTAGCAGTTTGTTTCTCCATTTAGAAATGTGCGTTCATAAAAAGTGCGGCGATTTTTATCTCTGAAAGTTCAATTCTCATACGTAAGAAAATAGGAATAATCCTCGAAGATAAGCGCTCAAACGTAGAATTGGGAGCGACAGCTTTTGGAGAGAAGGGAAAATAACAGTGTGTATTAATTGGACACTTTTACTTGGTCATGTAAAAAAGGATGATATACAACTGAAGATGAGAAATATATAGAATGAAGTGTTTTGCGAATACGTGCCTACGCGAGAATTCATCTCAGGAAGATTGTTATAATAACTGCTTGCACATCGATGCTGGCTGACTCATTTTGTCGTTGAAAGAATGGTTTTGCCTGGGAACTGTCTTCTATTGGCCTCTATGACAAATGCAGTCAGGTCGATATAAACCAAAGTAGGAAAACTGGAAAAAGTGGAATGACTGTCTGTCTGGAGTGGGGGCCAACAACTGCCTGTCGCGATGCAGTCAACCGATATCCAGAGTGAAAAAAGAGGAAAAGAGGTGGGCCAGTATACGCTGGAGTTTATATATAGTCTGACTCACGTGACCCCTAAGTAAGCAGTGATTGGACTGTGTTATGACCAATCCACGTGGCGCTTAAGGGGGCAAGGAAGACAACCACTGACTAATCTAAGATACGCTATAAATTGAAATAAAAGGCGATTGTTGATGGTTTCATTGGTGATGATCGATAGTTTGTATTGATGTGCACTTTAGCAATCGAGTGCATTTTCAGCCACCCAATTACGCACGTAGACCAAACGCGTATAGTTTCAAAGTGACTTTGTCTCAGAATAACATTTTGTTTCATTAAAATACTGAAAGCCGTTCTTTTCAATACTAGTATAATGAGTCCCACTAATTGCAACTAATTCCATTTCGTCGTAGATGGTAAGTGGGTCGTGTCAATGTCAACTATTCGTGACTGTTGGGAAAATCTATTTCCTGTTACAGAAAATATCCTCAAATCCGGAGTGCCGTATATCCGGATTGTTAAAGTATATTGTTATTATATTAAGAAGATCTTTTTTTTCCTTATTAAATATTTAGCGACATTAAAGAAATGAAAGGGAGTGAAGAAACGTAGACTGGCATAGAAAAAGCTGGTAAAAAAGGTCGTCAGTTTTGTGGACAAAGGCCAATATTTAGCTATGACGATTGTATGATGTAAAATGGTCACTCACAGAAAAAAAAGTCATTTTAAAATCATTTATGGAATTTACTCGAGTTGCATCCATAGTTAAATTGGAATATCGAAAATATCAGAGAATATTAAATAAATTATTTATTAAGAATATTGCAATTAAAATTATGTCCTTTTCTTATGTTCTGTGTTATTGCATTCTTCATTACGGATTGGATTTGTTTACTGCAAAAAAACATTAAGAAATAAATGGTAAATTTCATTTTGATACTATTTATTCTAAGTTTTGACGTAATTCCATGTTTGATTTTCTTATGTGTTAATAACTTAAAGAAATGGTGAAAACAAATTACTAATTGCCCCCCCCCCCCAAAAAAAAAACGACATCTGATCTAAAATGTAATAGAGATAACAATTTGTTTTTTTTATAAACATCGCTCATCTGTTTCCGATTTCAGAACCGGAAGTCGTAATCGTGTAGACTGTTTCTCTTTTGACAAACTCCTCATATCCGGACTCCTCTTGGTTACGTTCGAATATGAGGATATCTATTATAGTTTGAAAGAAAAAATAAATTTCAAATTGCATCTGAATTCTGATGTTAGGTTTTTGAATTTATTTTTATTCACCCCAAACAAGGCATGTTGCTACTGATGAATAAGGGGCTACTGTGATAGGGGCCAGGTTTATAGGGAGCAGCATAGATAGGGATTTGAGCAGCAAGATGTTCGTTTACATTGCATTTTAATTTCTGCATATTAGTACGAACTAGGAAACAGTGAGCAAGAAGGGAATTCCAAAGGCAAACGGTCCAAGGAAAGAAGCTATCAGAGTAGAAAATATTGTGACATTTAGGGACTTCTACAGTGAAGGAGTGGGATTTTGCTGCTAGTCGGGGGGGGGGGGGGTAGGGGGTATTTACATTGAGGGAGTACAAGCGCAGTAAGTTTATTGGAGCTTTTCCGTGAAAGTATTTGTAAAACAAGCACAGGGATTCAACACTTCGGCGATGCGACATGGGCTGGAGCTTGGCAGACAGTGCGGGACCTATTATGTTAGAAATTCTATTTGCACCTTGTCCAAGAAGAATAGGCTAATAGTTTTTTTTTCCACTAGCCCGGATATGAAAACAATACTCCGAATGGTGGCTTTGTAGAGACCATCTTAGTAAGAGAACAATAAAATAAGCCACCAGGTTGTTATGAATCGGAAAATGTGACACCCCTCAAAATTTCTTCAAATAAAGAAAAAAGTCTTTATTTATGAGTAGACATATTGTGAGAATTTATAATAATGTAATGACCAAACGATACCGTATTAATTAAATTTAACTTTCAAAATCCTATTTAAAAAAAATAATAATTTAGATAAAAAAAAACAAAAATGAAAGTAAAAAGAATCCCGGGCAACGCTGGGTAGTTACAGCTAGTTTCTTATTAGTAATAAAAAAAGAAGAGTTTTGACTTGGAGAAAAGGATACGTTTTCCCCATCTCACTTGTTTCTGTCATATCGTTACTCGGAGTCGAAAATAGAAAGACTGAATATACGCTGAAGACAATATTATCAATCAAGTATATATTTTATTTATAGAATACACTATAATACAATCTGTACATATATTTGTAGTCTTTAAGACTAGTTCAGTCAGTTCGTGAGAGGTGGTTCTATCACTCCACAACATCCCCCCCCCTCTTTTTGAAAGTTTACTTCCTCCGGAAGTCGTATTTTTTTCGTTTTGAATTAATGTCCAAATTTGCAGAAGGTTCTCTTACGCTCGCCACAACGTTTCTCTTCTGGTGCTACCAGAGGTCTAGGTACTTTGAATGAATCATAAATTACCTATCATAGATTATTCCTTTCGATAATCTTTTTCAGAAGTATACCTCTTTTTTTTATCTGGCTGTAGTGTCTTTTCACAATACATTTGGTATGTTTAATAATGTACAATACTTTACCAATTCGTTCTTTCAATCACGCTATATTTCAAGCTAACTTTTCTTTTTTATATAGGCTTTCAAATAGATCTTTCCGTTGGGTTTAAATTTTTATTGCTGGAGTTGCATTATTCTTTTAAAAATGTTTTGTTTTGTTTGGTATCAATTTATCGAATACCGATCGTATTTTTCTAGCAAACATGAGCTCTGCCGGTGACATTCCTGAAGTTGTTATCTGGTTAGGAGTTATCCGATACACACTTAGACATTGCTGTAATAATTCTTCATTTTCACCTCTGACTGCTTTTCTTAACGCTCGCTTAAACATATCTACAAAGCGTTCGGCTTGACCATTAGATCTTGGTCTTGAGTAGAACAGAGCGGTTGTCACGTGACTAACATAACTTTTTTTCAGAAATCTTTCAATTCCATAGCAGTAAACTAAGCTCATTTATTAGACACAATTGGGTACTTATATCGATCTTGACCCAGTTTCCGTGAGTTTCTTGTCGGAAGCGTTCGGTTATCCTACGCAAACGCCCAAGAGATGACGAGCCGATTTGTACCAGACGACAATTTTGATACGGTGCTGCGTCCTATGATAATAATGTTTTGCTTGTTTTTTTTTTGTTTTTTTTGTTAGGGTTAGCGTTAGGGTTTAGGGTTAGTGTTAGGGTTAAAAATATTTATTTAATAACAGTAATTTCGCTCTCTTTTGCTTGTTTTATTTGTTTTGTTGTTTAAAAAATTTCTTGCAACTATAAATAAAAATTATAGGACGCAACAACGTATCAAAATAACAAAAATATTTATTTGATAACAGTAACTTCGTTATGTTTTGCTTGTTTTTTTTTTGTTGTTGTTTCTTTTAGAAAATTTCTTGAAAATATAACTTAAAATCATAGGACGCAGCACCGTATCAAAATTGTCGTCTGGTACAAATCGGCTCGTCATCTCTCGGGCGTTTGCGTAGGATAGCCGAACGCTTCCGACAAGAAACTCGCGAAAACTGGGTCAAGATCGATATAAGTACCCACAATTGTATCAGGAATACCAAATCTTGCAAAGATTTCGTGCAAAATGTTTCTTTTGCTTTTGCATGTTGGTCTCCTACATTTGACAGCTTCTGGCCACTTAAGGTGATAGATCCCATTCATTGGTCCTGCACAGTCAATATGTAGCCTTGGCCATGGTCTGTCCGTTTTCATCCACAGGTTAATTTTCTGGTGGTACTTTTGCTACTATTGCACACCATCTACAATGTTTCATAACATCTTCGATTTCTGTAACATCTCATAAGAGACTTAATCCTAGCGATTCCTGGATGTCCGTTAATATTATTTCTCAATGATGCCGATATCAACACACGCTCGCAGTACATCAAGATATCATCACAAGAAGAAAAATGTTTTCATGATTTCACTGTCTTTTACCAACTCAGGATTTCTTTATTTTTGCTGTAATAAATTTATCGAATTTGACTTTGAGTTTAAACTCCTCAAGAGTTACTGGTAATTCCTTTATCGTTTAAGTATGTTTTTTCTCTCTATTTCCATACTTAATAAAGCAATGACCGTTTCTTCTAATGTCTCGGTCAGCTTAAGAATAAGCCTTCACAATCCATCTGTTATCCTATTTTCTTAGATTGAAGAAACTCTATTTTATATATATATAATTTAAAAGAATGGTTCACCATTTTTGCCGGCGATTAGCAATATGAGTTTGTATACCTTTTTTAGACCCAATTATTTATAGTATTGGACGGTGGTCCGTTTGCAAGATGAATCTTCTTCCGTGTAAAAATTTGCGAAACATTTTACTGCAAATATAATAGCTAGGGCTTCTTTTTCTATTTGGCTAGAATTCTTTTCTGCTGCCAATAAAGTCTTTGAAGCGTATACTACTGCTTTCAACTGTCCCTAATCTTCTTTGAGTAATAAAAACGCACTTAATCCCAAGTTACTAGAATCAGTCGGAACGTATATCTCTTTATTCTGATCATAATGCGCGCGAGATAAATCAGGCGTTAAGGCTTTTATAATTTCGTCGAGTGCGTTTTGACATTCAGAAGATCCAACTTCATTTTGTATCTTTCTTAAGTAATTGATTTAGTGGGTCTGTTAATGCGTGATTTCTAGGAATAAAATTGCTGTAATAATTTGCAAGTCTCACAAAAGCTTGTCATGTTGATACGCTTGTCGGTGGTGGCATATTATTTATAGACGCTGATCCAGTCGAATCTGGTTTTCGACCCTATCCATCAATTATGTGTCCCAGGTATTTAATTGTTGTTAAAAATAACCCTTTTGTATACATAGTTATTTAAAGCCACATTCTTTAATTAAAACAACACTAATTTCACGTTCTGCATGCTTTTCACGATTTACGCTTTTTATTGATATATCGTCTAGATATGCTGCTGCACAATCCAAGTCATCCAACATGGCGTCCATAATTTTTCGAAAGATTCACGGCGTGACTTTAATAGCAAAAAGACAGTCTATTGAATTTGTACAAATCTTTGTGTGTATTTACTGCTAATAATTTTGTATATTTATCTTTCAATTGTATTTGTAGATATGCATCTGATAAGTTGGGTTTTGAGAATATTTTACCTCCATTTAATTTTGCGAATATCTCTTCCGGATTCGGTAATGGATACTTATAAGTTTTTAAACATTTGTTTAGTCCAGTAGAGTTATAAGCGCAAACCCAGAATTGTTATTTTGTTTTCACATAAACTGTGGGACTCGCCCAATCATTGTAGCCGATTTTACTTAGTACTTCGATGTCTTCTGAATCTAAAAATCGGTTGTGCATTAGCTTTTAAGTCGAATGTCGCTTTGGCCTTTGTGCACATTCCTAAACTTTCAGAAAAAAATATTGATTTAAGATTCCTTTTTAAATTCCCTGTATTTGTAGTGGCTGCTTTTACGCTATCACAATACGTATTTATTGACAAGTTCCATCCAACCTTACCTAATAGGTTTTGAGATCGATCCATAACGTATGATTTATTTTTTGTTCATAAATGATATATTAGCATAGAATTCATCTAAGAATGTTAACTTTTTACCGGTTATTCCCCGGTCAGTTTCTTTTTAAAAAGTAATTAACATTGGTCTGCCTTTTTTTCACGTTAATTTATTCATTATCGTCAAGTCAGATCCTTTTGTGTTTATTTGCAATTTAACATTCGTGTTGTCCCTTTTCACATTTACGAATTTTCTTTTTATCGTAGTAAATGCATTATCTGTTTTTTTTTTTTTTTTTTTGTGGAGTTAACTGTATTTTTAAATTCCGGATTCTTTTTTTCTTCTGTTTTTTTTTTCTACAATGAGAGAACTTATTTCTTTATTTCCACAAGTATGACCTTCTTTATTTCTAAATGGCCAATTTTTATATAAGTGTATTTGTCCACACCCATAACAATGATTAATTAAAAAAATATATTTTACTTGTTTCCTCTATGTACGAAATATCTTTTCCTTCAATTTTCGTAGTAGCAGCACGTAGATTTATTATTCGTTGACATTCTTCAGCGATATTTTTAAATTTTAGTTTCGAATGTGGTCCAGTTTTGATAGTGGACGTGATCTTATTTCAGTGTCTGTTGGTGCTATTAAACCTTGTATAAAAATAAAACATTTGAACATATCTGGAGTGAGTTCGGCGAGTTTGAATCTTTCGCATTCTTTATTCACGATACTAGCAAATGTAGTATAATAGTCTACATCTTTTTTTTTTGTCAGATTAAAGCATTACGAACGTGTGTTGTAAAAGTGAACCCCTTTCGCCAAAAATCTTTAACATAAAATTTGTTGCCTGAAACGAAGTATATCCCTGATATTTTGGTAGTATGTAATTTGCATACTTTTCATGTTCAATGACTGCGATTTTATCCAACAATAGTCGAAGTTTTTTCTCGTCTGATATATGGAACATTCTTCTTTTTTTTAAATATCTTAGTATCTTCGAAAATATGTTGCAAATGTTACTTTTGTGGTCTGTACATAAATTCTGCAATTGAGAAAAGGAATTAGAATTACTTTGGTCACTTTGTTTTGAGCAGTTGTCTAAGAGTTTCGAAAAAAATTTCTGTTGTCGTTCGAGTCCTTCTCGATGCTGTTTTTCGAGATTATCTTGGTCTTGAATACATTGCTTTTCAATTTTTATTTCTATATCTTGTCTACGCTGTTTTTCAAGATTTTCGATGTTTTGACGACGCTGTTTTCCCTGTTGGTTTAAGTATTTCAACATGAACTTTTAAAGTCCAACACTGTCTTTTTAGTTTTAGCTTCCGGATCCAAAGTAACTTCTTTTTTCTCGGAGAACTTTTTTGTTTGTCTTCGTTCGTAGTTTTGTTTAACACTGCATAGATTTATACAAGACTTCCTCGTCGCAAATAGGCCATATCGTTATTCGGAGTCGAAAATAGAAAGAATGAATATACGCTGAAAACAATATTATCAATCAAGTATATATTTTATTTATAGAATACACTATAATACAATCTGTAAATATATTTGTAGTCTTAAAGACTAGTTCAGTGAGGGGTGGTTCTATCACTCCATAACAGTTTCTTTATTTTTCTTTAAAAAACCTTTTATTGTATAAATATTTTCAATTGTGTGTATATTTTATTCGGCCCTACTCGCCCGGGATTCTATTTACTTTCATTGATCTTAAATAACAGTTTAAAGTAAAAAAAATGTGTATGTGTATTGGGGGGATATGTGTCATGTAACATTTGAAATAAAAAAATACCATGCCAGAGATGCAAAAACTCATTTAACTCTAAATACTTTATGCGACTGAAATAGGAATGTACTGTAAATGCTTATCGGAAAACAAAATGCACAAAAAGTATTTACTTTCATGTTGTTTGCGTGGTGTAAATAATATAATGTAAACAATTAGATAAAAAGTATATGAAATATAAAATTATAAAATAAATTTAAAAAAATAAATTAAATAAGTAATTAAACTCTTTAAAAACAAAACAATCAATTATAGTTTTAGTTTTATTACATTTGCTGCGGATATTAATATTTACTGCGTTATATGCAATATTGCCATCCACACGTTTTTTGAAATTTGAAACACCTACCATTTGATAAAGAGGTCTTCTTCGAAATATATTATGGAATACGGTCACACAGATTACATCAGTGTTGAAGTATTGCCTAATCAAGTAAGATTTGCTATATGAAAAAAACAATTATTAAAAAAGTTTTTGAAAAATATATAACTAAAATCACTTGTTTTGTCTTACTTTTCAACACCGACATATTTCCATTTCTTGCATTGTGATAGCCTTCTATTACTCCTCCATATACGTATTACACACAATGCTTCAAGCAAACTACCTCTCCTTATAAAAAAAGTATATAATTTTATATATTTACTTTATCTAGTATGCCCGAATGAATGAAATAAAGAGTCGTGAATAACAGGTTCGCACAGAAATCTTATGTTTATAACACCTCTGCCAATGCAGATAGGCAAGTGTTTTTCTTTTAATCTAATGCGGACAATTATATAATATATAAAGTAGTCAGTTTTTCTCCCTACATTTGTGCTTGGTAGCTTTTTTCCTAGAAGCTACATAAAAAAATCTGTTTGGTGAACCAAAAATTATTTCCTATCGATTTCTTCGATTTTAATATTTAATCCGATCAACAGTTTCTGTTTTTATTACTAATATACATGGAGTCGGAGGGGATAACTCTCTCTTAGTTCTAAATCCCTCTTCACGCCACCGAAAATCTCCATGCATAAATTTTATAACAGATAATTTTTCGATTTACACCTATTGTAAATCATTTTTCAGCGTTTCATTGGTTTGAATGCTCGATTATGCGGTCGATGTAAAGAAAATGTACACCTAATAAAATATGTCATCGCCGTCTTAAACTCTCGGAGACGGAGACACACACGCCTATTTAATTTTTTTTTCTGAGTTCAATTGCAAAAGTTAACCAATTTCCATGATTAGGGTAGGTTATAATTAATTGAATACCGGTCCATTTGGCATAATGTTTAGAGTCTTCGCTAATGGGTCGAGAGACTGGGGTTTAGTTCTCAGTCGAGATACTAAAAATAGTACCTGCTGCCTCCTTTTTAAAATGTAATTTAATATAATTTGTTTGACTTCCGAATGTATCGGGTATAAGCACCGCCGTCGTAAAGGCGGCCAGAACACTGGAAAATGACGTCATGCTGTAAAGTAACAAACGAGATCTGTCGAACAGTCAGACTCTGGCCATTTTGACCCTTCCCCTCACTTAAAAATTCATCAAAATTCAGGAAATCAACCAATTTAAATTAAATGTTAACGATCACTGAATATAATTAACCCATTACTTTATTAGAAATCTTAGTGCAAATATATTATTTCGTGTAATTTGCGTAGGCTAGACAGGAAATATTAAATTAATACTTAATAATAAAATGGTGTTGTCATAAATTTTTCAATTTTTAAAACATGAAAATGCTTCTTTGAAAAATAATTTGCCTGATTTAATATTCATTCTTAAAATAAATTCAAAATTTCCGGATTATTTTTAATGTTTGAGTTGATTGTTATGACAACCTGGTTTACATCGAATGAAAAGACTAGTATCAGTTATACTGCATAGAAATATCTCTTGGTTTATAAACACAAGAAGGAGACAAATCCCTATTCTTAGGCAGTTTTATTCTTTATATGAACATTTCATTATCATTAGTTTTAGCTGAATAATTTGATAAGAGTTGCTCTCATTTTCGAAAAAAAATAAATGATATTTTTTTATTTGTTTAACTTAAAAGTAAATAAAACATGAAAGATTATGAATTCAGTTAAGTAACACTAAATCAATAATTCCAAATCATTAATTAATAGAACATCTATTGAAATAAATTAAAATGTGTGTGTGTTTTTGCAAAGCGAACAGTTTATTTACAATAATAGTAAAAATGTATAATAAACTAAAACAGCCATGTTTTTTGGAGTGAAGGGGTTCCAAACGGACAGTTTATTTAAAATATATCATTATTTGAATATCTCGCTTATTTCGTTGGATTTTCGCAGACATTTTGGATGAAACTTATTAATTAGTCTAAAATTGTATTTTTTATCCCGAAATAGAATTCTAATTTATTTTTTCAGACTTGAAAATCGAACTTTAATGCAATGCCTTAATCGTTGGAGGCCATGTTGTAATTTTCTTTCGTGCTTGACATCTATTAAAAATGGAAATATGTTTTTAAAAAAAACGAACAAGTTAACAATGATTTCCAAGTGAATCAATAATCCTTAACAAGGAAGCCGTATTCTTAGCAGGGGAATAAAGTCAAAATAGCAAGAACATTTTAACAATGATTTCTAAGTGAATGAATGATCCTATGTACGTGAGTCTGCTTACCCTGATTACTTGTTGACAAGAGATGAACGCATGCGCGTTAGCGCCTTCGGCACTTCCGGTCAGCATTGACAGTGTTTCTTACTCCCACTATCAATGTCGTCACCAGAAAACTCGACTCGGTTAACAGGCCTTATATTACGACGGCCGTGGTATAAGTCAATATTATTGAAGTATTCCCTTTTTTGTCTTGGTCGGCGAAAAAAAAAATCATATAATTAAGTATTCGTAAATGAAATTTGAAAAGAGTATTTGTTGTATTTGTTTTATTTTTCGATTGTTCTATCTAATTATGCATTAATTGTATGCAAGGAAAATATTAAAAGGTTAATTTCAAAGGATTTACAGAAATTTAAATGTAATGTGAACAAACATGTCGCTGCACAACTCCCCGCTTAGGTTGTCCCCTATAAATATTGCTCCTAATTCACAGCAGTCCCTTACTTCTCAGTATCAGTGTGCCTTGTTTTGGGTAAATATAAGTTAAACAATTTTTTTTTTAATTAAACAAAACAAAAAATCCATGACTTACGTAACGGATGTTTTTTAATTAAACAAAACAAAAAATCCATGACTTACGTAACGGATGTTTTTTAATTAAACAAAACAAAAAATCCATGACTTACGTAACGGATATTTTTTAATTAAACAAAACAAAAAATCAATGACTTACGTAACGGATGTTTTTTAATTAAACAAAACAAAAAATCCATGGCTTACGTAACGGATGTTTTTTAATTAAACAAAACAAAAAATCCATGACTTATGTAACGGATGTTTTTTAATTAAACAAAACAAAAAATCGATGACTTACGTAACGGATGTTTTTCAATTAAACAAAACAAAATATCCATGACTTACGTAACGGATATTTTTTAATTAAACAAAACAAAAAATCGATGACTTACGTAACGGATGTTTTTTAATTAAACAAAACAAAAAATCCATGGCTTACGTAACGGATGTTTTTTAATTAAACAAAACAAAAAATCCATGACTTACGTAACGGATGTTTTTTAATTAAACAAAACAAAAAATCCATGACTTACGTAACGGATATTTTTTAATTAAACAAAACAAAAAATCCATGACTTACGTAACGGATGTTTTTTAATTAAACAAAACAAAAAATCCGTAACTTACATAACTGGCGCCATTTTTCAGTGAATGCTTGTAAAGGTTTATCTAACCAAAGACCACGTTGATTAGAACAGCAGGTTCGCCTAAAAATGATGTCAAATCTTTGCTTTGTTATTGTGAACACGATACTAATAAAATAAAGATATTATATTTGTAAGAATGTAGTAAATGTTTTTATCAGTTTCAAATCGAAATTAATATGATATTATATTTAGAAAACAGTAGTTAATGCTTATAATAAGTTTAAAAACTAAATCAATAACCAGAATGGCGTTCAGACGAAAAACGAATAGTCAATGAAATCGCTTGAAATATGACTTACAAGCGGTGAATGTGGATAAAGTATAACCTATTATATTTTTAACTGTGTCGATGGGTAGAGTGGGGATAGATTGAAGCGAGAGGGTGAAAACTCCGCCCCTTTATCTAAAAATGCCTAAAAGTAAATAAAATAGTGGTCAGAATGTAATACTAAAAATCGATCGAAGATACAAATTTTGATTTATATGACAGATTTAATTGTGTATCCTATGTTGAAAAAAGCCATTTAGCACATTTATATAAGAATAAGATACAAAATAAACAAGATTAAATTAAATTCTTGTTTACTTTTTAAAAAGTTGAGTTTCTTATTATGACGTTTACAGGAAGTGTCTAAAGCGAAATACGCCTGTTTGAATTAAAAACAGCAGCGAATGTGTTTTTTTTTTACGTATCCACTCTTGAGTGGACAAAATCTCAAATCAACAGTTACCTTCAATCAATCAACACACAAGAAATATTCAGCCCCGAAATCTCGTGCGCACTATAAAACCTCAAATACAGCATTTTCTTTCTCTTTGCTACGATAGTTTTCTTCCACATTCGATGCACGTAGGTATGATTCAGTCCCTGGTCGAAGGGCCCCGAGAACCGCAACGAGAGACTTTCACAGACTACTAAACACAGCGTCAGCACATAGACACTATTAACCGAACACTTTCGCATACAAGTTAATACATACACTCTCTCAGTAACAAAACAAAGGCACGCTAATATATACACACATATCTATATATCCCATTTACAATCATGTAAACGCGCGCGGCGCTAGCCGAAACAAACATGTGTACTCAATTTCTTCTTACACGAAAAACAACTCTTCTTTCGCCAGAACGTTCCTTTGACACTTAAACTCTTATTCTTCACAAACTCTTTATCTTTCGTTGTCTCAAGTGAATAAAAAGTAATTATTTTTTGTGTGTTTTGTCATTCATTCTTTTGATGATGTCTTATCCTCAACGAGATCTTGTCGAGAAACTGCGCCGATGAATGTGCCACGCATGTTGTGTTGTCACATCGTTACACGTTAGAAAAATATGCATATGGAGAAACTTGGAGGAAACATCCAATTGTAATTGTATATCTCCGTCGACGCCTCCCACCCCGCCGCCGCCATCGGACTGACATGGAAAAAAAAAGAAAGAAAAACGAGAGAAATTATGCTTTTTTAAAAAATCCCCCTCCTCCTCCCTCTCCTCCTCCCGTTAAAATGAGGGAATAATAAGACGAACTTCTCACCGGCTGAGCGAGCGTCTTTGCCCCTGTTTGTCTGTAATGGAGATGGAAGAATGGTGTGTGCTTTTAAGAGCTCAAATGTAATGCTTGATGAATGGGCGCAATAGTGGCCTGCGTCACATGCAGCGAACGGAAAGAGCGAAAGAGAGATAGGGCGGGGGGAGGGGAGGGTGCAGAAAGCGCGCGAGATGAGGTGGGGGCAGAAAGTAGGGGAGGGGGTAAAAGAAAGAGACGCAGATACTGAGAGAGGCTGGAGAGAGAATAAAGTCTGAGAACCAGAGAGAGAGAGAGAGAGAGAGAGAGAGAGAGAGAGAGAAAGAGAGAGAGAGAGTGGGGGGGGGGAGAGTGTATCTGAGAGTTTGGAGTGAAAAGTAAATGGGAAGAAAGAGAGAGAACCAAGTAGCGATGAGGGCGGGGGATGGGAAAAGAGAGGGCGAGGGGAAGGCGTAGAATGGGGGAGAGGCGGAGAAAGAGAGAGTGAGAGAGAGAGAGTGTTTGGGAAGAGAATCGGATCAGTGTGCGTGTAGGGCAGAGCGAGAGAAAGAGAGGGTGTTGAAAGAAAGAGAGGGATAGACGGATAGGGTAAAAAAGAAAGAGAGAGAGAGAGAGATGAAGAGAGACGGAGAAAGTAGGTGGCGAGAAATAAAGAGATAGCTAAGGAGCAGAGCGCGCGAGATGCGTGAATGGGGAGAAATGAAGAAAAGGAAAGAAAGAAGGTCAGGTAGCGAAGAGAGTGAGGAGAAGATGGGGAGAGCGAAAGAGAGAGAGAGAGAGAGAGAGAAAGAGAGAGAGAGAGAGAGAGAGGGAGTGGAAAGAGAAAGAGAGAGAGAGAATGAGAAAGGAGGTGGGGGAGAGTGTAGGGAAAGATGGTGGGAGAAAGGAAGATAGAGATAGAGAATGAATGTGGGCAGAGTGAGCATAGAGAAATAAAGATGGGAAAAAGAGAGAAAATAGAAAGAAGGTGCCGCGAAATGAAGGGAAAATGAGGGGGGGGGTGAAGAATTGGAAGTGAGACATAAGCGAGAAGGAGAGATTGTAGAGAGAGACAGCACGAGGATGTGGAGAAAGAAAGAAAAAGAGAGAAAGAAGGATGTGAAAGAGAGGAATAACAATACACAGGGGAGAGGGGATCGAACAGAGAGAGAGAGAGAGAAGGGGGAGATAGATGTTTTAGAGAAAGAGCGAATAGGGTGAGTTGATAAAAATAGAGAAAGTATGAGAGAGAGAGAGAGAGGAGGGGGGACAGAGATAGTGCGGAAGTGAGAGCAAAGAGGGAGTCGGTTTTGAAGGACTAAAGAGGGAGGGGGTGTAAAAGAGTTAAAAAGGAGTGAAAGGAGAGGAGTGGGAGAGAGAGAGAGAGAGGGGGGAGAAAGAAGAAGGGGATGGGGGTAGTGAGATGGTGGAATGGTAGAGAAGTAAAGAGATATTATCGATTCATGTACAAGGAAGTAAACATATTTATCATAGCATAAGAAGCATTTTTTACAATGCCGAAACCAGCAGCTGACCAAAGCGAGAAACCAATCACCTGCGCAGAATTTGAATCACATTTTCAATGCAAATTTTACTTATCTCTCTCAATAATCAATATATATATATATATATATATATATATATATATATATATATATATATATATATATATATATATATCGTTCCTCCTTTTTCTACACCTATACTTTCACACACATTATATATATATATATATATATATATATATATATATATATATATATATATATATATATATATATATATATATGATGAGTTCGAATACAAAACGCGGTAAACGCCATTTTGAAAATCATGAAACTGTCTCTACAAAAAGTGTTGCATTTCAACTCAACGGCACGCCAAAACTATGTGTTGCATAATATGATATCAAAATAATTTCTTTTTGATTCCAATTAAAATCAGTTTTAATTCGAGGTTTAGATTTAATATATTCGTGTTTCTTTTGTTTACGGTCTCAATTTAAACGAATTGGATTTATTGCGTTTTGCGTTCGAACTCTTCATATATATATATATATATATATATATATATATATATATATATATATATATATATATAT
>OY744532.1:14878051-14935551 GCA_963556195.1 Sepiola atlantica | reverse complement strand
ATCACGAAAACACCTGAAAATGGCTAAGAAAAGGACACTTGAATAGAGAAACGGAATCACAACTGACAGCTGCACAGAACAATGCAATTAAAAATAACTACATAAAAACTAAATGGATAAAACCCGGGAAAACAGTAAATGTAGACGCTGTGGACAACCGGTAAACCACATAATAAGTGAATGCCGCAAACTATCCCCCCTCCCCCCCAAAAAATACAAGAACAGGCATGACTTCGTGGGGAAAACAGTGCACTAGGAACTATGCAAGCGACTGCATTTTGAACATGCAGATAAATGGTTTATTTATAAAATCGGGGAACTTATGTTTTGAGGCATGTCCGTCCGTCCGTCCGGATTTTTCTCCGCAACCATCCATTGAATTTCTCTGAAATTTCGCATGAAGTTGTAACTTTGGTCAGGTGAGAAAGTGACATTCTCTGATTTTTGAAAAAAACATCTGGTTAGCCCCCCAGGGGGTTAAAAGGCCCCGAAATGGCAAAAAATGTAATTTTTTGCCCCATAACTTTTCATCCATCCATTCAATTTCTCTGAAACTTGGGCAAAATGTGGAGGCAATTGTTCCTAATTGAAAATAAGTATCGCTGATCTTGGAAAAAATCTGGTTCGCGCCCCCAGGGGGTCAAAAGCCCCCAAAATGGCAAAAAATTACCCTTTTCTCCCATAACGTTTGATCCATCCATTTGATTTTTCTGAAACTTGGCCAAAATGTAGAGGCAAGTGTTCTGGATATAAAATGAGCGTCCTTGACATCAGAAAAATTCTGGTTCGCGCCCCCAGGGGGTCAATGGGGGGGGGGTAAAAAATGCCCCAAATTGCTCAAATTTATTGCATTTTACTCTTGCCACATCGAGCTACATACAGAGGGGGACCACGCATGCGCGGCTTGTTGTTGCTAAAAAAATTTCAGAGTGATATCGTTTAGTTTTAAGATTGCATTTAATGACTTCTTCATCTATGTTAACTGAAAGCAAACAACACTTGGAAACACGCATATATATTCTTCGACATTGAAAATCAATTGAACATTTGTAGTAGATGTAATAATTACTTACCCTCACAACATACTCGGCTAAACCAATAAGAAAAAGAAACGAAAAAATATTTTTCGGCGTGATTTAAGTGTTGTTGATAGTTTGTTTCGCCATAGGCAGACGACAAACGCAGCAGTAATTATATATCAAAAAGGAATGCTTATTATGTTTTTTGTTTAAAACAAGTCCATCTTGCTATGTATATTCTAAGAATATCCTCAGGGAGAAAATCCTTTCGGAATATTATATAATGTGTTACTCCAAAAAGGGAAAAATACTGGATAATGTTTATTAAGTTTGTTTTAAGACAAATATCTTTAGGGCGTTGTATAATTTACAGGGGTTTGTCAGGACAACCTGGCATGAGGATACTTCACTCTACAAGTAAACCCTGACCAAATATTCAAAATAACATAGTATTCGAAGCCCAAATAAGATCCCCTCAGTATGGCTTATATGATAAATAGGGCACCTTTTCCAAGTGATGTTGCCGTAAGCACTAAGCTGGATACTCCACCAGACTAGATGAACTCTTATCCTGGAATTCGGTTAGACCAATAGCCCACAAGAAATATATACTACAGGGTGGGCCAAAATATGGGTCCTATTTTTAAATTTGAATAACTTGAATTTGAATAACTTCCACAAAATAAAAGTTAAACTCACCAAACTTTATGTGTGTGTAGACTGACCCTTCCGAGATATTTTGAAATAAACAAAACAAATTTTAGCCGAAAAACACTTCTTAAAACTTACAAAAACTAAAGTATTGTTTTTTACACTGTTTTGAGTTTTTTAAGCAAAAATAATGTTTTCTAAATGAGGGTACGTTCCTTAGGGCTAATACGGCTCATGCTTGCTTCGGAAGGGGTCCTTTACTTATTCTAAAAAAAAAAAATTAAAAAAATCAATAAATAAAAAAGTTATGAATTTTTAAAAATAGGACCCTTATTTTTGCCCACCCTGTATAACATAGTTTGATGGTCAATTGGGGAGACGAAAATTAATGTTCTTAACTTCTTTACTAACTCAACGTTTGACACATAAAGGAGAACCTTAATGGAATATTCGAATATCTATGCATCTCATTGTTAGCCCCAGGAAAGGGCTCCTTGATTTCTGAGAACTTCGACTGAAGTAAAATGAAACAAGAGAAATAACTTTGTGTTTTCCTCTTTATTGAACTTTTGCACCTTACTGTGGATTAATCCTTGTGCCCCCCCTCCCAGTCACATACTGTAAGTCAAACTCTATTTTCTTTCATAGCCTGTCTTCATATGTTTAAATGCGATCTTTGCTCGTCATATTAAAATAGTATTTAGGTTCCCTTTCCCATATTATACCCCATCTTTGTTTTGTTCTTTGCATGTTTATTTCCTTTATCTTTGCGTAGATAAATATTTATATTTAAACTATAACTTGATTGTTTCGTGTTGTCTCTCGCTTGTTTGTGTGTTTCTTCTCTCTATACCCGTGTTCTTTTATTCATATATCGGAACACAGAGACCACGAGCCACTTTCGGATTTTTTATCTTTTTTTATCTTTTTAGTTATCATTGTCACATGTATGCCGCCGTAGTCCCAACGAAGATTATATATATATATATATATATATATATATATATATATATATATATATATATATATATATATATATATATATATATATATACAGGGTGGGCAAAAATAAGGGTCCTATTTTTAAAAATTCATAACTTTTTTATTTATTGATTTAAAAAAAAATTTTTTTTAGAATAAGTAAAGGACCCCTTCCGAAGCAAGCATGAGCCGTATTAGCCCTAAGGAACGTACCCTCATTTAGAAAACATTATTTTTGCTTAAAAAACTCAAAACAGTGTAAAAAACAATACTTTAGTTTTTGTAAGTTTTAAGAAGTGTTTTTCGGCTAAAATTTGTTTTGTTTATTTCAAAAAATCTCGGAAGGGTCAGTCTACACACACATAAAGTTTGGTGAGTTTAACTTTTATTTTGTGGAAGTTATTCAAATTCAAGTTATTCAAATTTAAAGATAGGACCCTTATTTTGGCCCACCCTGTATATATATATATATATATATATATATATATATATATATATATATGCGTGTGTGTGTGTGTGTGTGTATACTGCTTATTTGATCGAATACCTATTTAAATCTAGAATGCTACAGCATAACATGAAATGCTATTAAAAATAACGTATTTCAAAACAGACTTAGGGAAATATATACACCAGAACTCATCTATTTTAAGATCGTGTTAATAGTTTTAGAATACAACGGCATTACTTCGTGATCTTTTCAGCATTTAATCTATCGAATAGAAAGTGATTTCTGGCTTTAAAATTCTTAGCAAATCCTCATGCATTTAAAAAAATTTTCTTTTTTATGATATTTCACCCCAAACAAGGCAGGACGCCACTGTAGATGTAAGGGGCGACTGAGAATTAGGGAGTAGGTTTAGGGTGTCATTCTATGTTGGGAGCTGTGCAGCAAGATGTCTGTTTACATTAGTTTTAAACCTCTGAATGTCAGTACTGTCGTGTGCACAGGGAGCAAGGAGGGAGTTCCAGAGGCCAGCAGCACGAGGAAGTAAACTATTGAAATAGAAGGCTCTCCAACATCTGGGGACCTCCACAGTGAATGGATGGGATTTAGTTGATTGTCGAGTTGGTCTAGTGAATTTCCGTCGAGGAGGTACCAGAGTAGCCAGTTCATCGGAGCACAATTCATTGAAGTATTTGTGAAACAAGCATAAGGATGCTACATTGCGGCGATGGGACAGGGACTGGAGTTTGGTTGACAACGAGAGACCTATTAAGTTGGCGACTCTTTTTGGACCTTGTCAAGAAGGGAGAGACTAGTAGATGATGCACCAGCCCAGATGTGGCAACAATACTCCATGCATGGGTGGATAGTGGCTTTGTAGAGATACAGGATAATGCCAGGTGTGAGGAGTTTACTAGCATGGTAGAGGGAGCCCACCTTCTTTGCGGCAGCCTTGGCAATGTCTTTAATGTTTAGGAAGCTATTTACATCCAATAATTTCATAAATAGAGATTCAAACTACATTATCATGACAAAAATGGTTATAGTTTTATAACAATTCGGTTTAATTAAGAATTTAATTATGAAACGATACCGTAATAGTGTCTTTCAAAAAATAATAAATTTATCATAATAAAAAATATTTTACTATAACAAAAATTAAAAAAAGCATATTTTACAAAAACCGTAATAAAAATGAAAGTAATAATAACAACACCGGGTAGGTACAAACCATATTCTATATATAAAAAAAAGTAAACACAGTTTTAGACATCTTACCTTAACAAAATCACATAACACCAAATTTTTTAATGAATCGATTTAAAACAAAACAAAAATACATTTCATCGTGTTTCTTCATAGTGGCTTAGTGACTAAACAGAAGTAACTCTTTTTGCTGGAATAGTTAACAGTAGTGAAATCGTAAAAACAACAACAAATGACTTCTACCAAACGCAGTAGAATTTAATTATCTCCTGACCTGTATACTTTTAATGCGCTGAAACTGTTTTTTAAGTTTTTATTTCAAAATGTTATTTCGTTTAAGGCGGTCTTTACGACAACTGTTGGGGAATGCTTGAAAAGATAGTAAAAATGACTTACCTTACCACTAATCCTGAATCCGACTGGCAAGCCCCCCCCCCCCGAGATAAGATTAGTGATAAGGTAAGTAATTTTTTGACTATCTTTTCAGGTATGAACCTCAACCCCCTCCCCCCAACAGTTAAGCAAGGGGCGGGTATTTCTTTTCGCGTGTCGTGAAGCCTGCTTAAAATAAAATAAAATTTTGAGATAAAAAAAACTTAAAAACAGTTTCAACGCGTTCAAAGTATACTGGTCGGTAGATAATTAAATTCTACTGTTTGTTAAAAGTCGTAGTGAGAAGGAGAAAAATAAAATACCAGAATACGTTTGGTAAAGGTTCTAATTACAACAGAAAGCTACAACAAATAATACGCAGCGTAGAGGCATTTGAATAGTCTTTATCAGCAAATGTTCGTATCCTGCAAGATCTTCGTAGCGGCTCGGCCAGAACTTCGCTCCCAACTGGCTCTCCACAAGGGTTTTTTCTTCTATCGGTTCAGAAAATTGCGTACTTTCCTTTTCACTTGTAAGACTTCCTGGCTCACTAACAGATGGCATGCAAGCATCCCCAAGGCTTATAGTATTATCTCGAATAAGTGATTTGGTAACCAAACCTCTTACGTTGACGGTAGTTTCGATGTCAGAAGATAGACGTGCATGGGCATAGTGAGGATTGATTTTAAGTAACGTAGCAGGTGTAACCGGAGGGTCATACTTACTCGACCTGGTATGATCTCTGACGTATACTTGGTCTTGTTTTGCCTATAGATAAATTGAAGTACCAGAAGTGGATTTACTTTAATAATTTATCGTGAGGGGTCACATTTGTAGCTTTGCAGAGCAACAATCGAATAGAATGTAGATGATCAGGTAGAATATTTTCCCAACAGGATAGTCTCATATTGCGAGAATGCAAAGTAACTTGTATGGCCTTCCATAGTGTGCCGTTTAGTTTCTCAATTTGCTCATTGCCTTCCGGTGATATCTACTCGTTTTTGAAGTCGCAACACATTTCCCATGTAAGTAGTTAGTAGTTTCCTCTGACAAAAAGCCAGTTGCTCTATCTGTGTGAATCAAATCCGGCATACAAAACATCACAAATAGTTGATTCAAACATCGTCTGAGAGTTTTGCTTGTCATATCTTTACGTGGAAATGCAAAATGGAAAACGTGAGTATTCATCGATTATTGTAAGTAGGTATTTGTTACCATGTATGGATGTAGGCAGTGGTTCGCTTTAAATCCATGTTTACTCGCTGGAAGGGTAGTATTGCTTTTATGAGAGTTGCCTTGTTACCGTTAAAGAATTTAGCTTTCAGATACTGACAAGACGAGCACGAATTAGTAATTCTTTTTATTTCGTCGAGTGAGAAAAAGTTTCTTTCTTTAGAAAAATGAAATAGACGTGTGTGGCATAACTTACAGTGAAAGTAGCGACGATCTTGTAAATAATAAGTGAGTGCAGATATTCGATAAAACGTATCAACAATAGTATTTTCCTTTCCAGGACGGTAGACGATGCTAAACTTAAATTGTGACAATTGAATGCGCCAACGGTATAGTTCGTCGTTTTTAATTTTTGATTTCCTGGTATTATCCAACATGAAGATAATACTTTTTTTTTGTCTAAGTACAGTAAAGTGCTTGCCAAGGAGGAAATGGCGCCACTTTCGTAGAGCTTCGACAATAACAGCGGCCTCTTTTTCTATTGCGTGATGTTTAGTTTCACTGGGACTCAGTGTCCTGGAATAGAATGCAACTGGACGATTTTGTTGATTAAGAGTAGTCATTATACAATTGTTATTAGCATCGATTTCTACTACAGATTATTTTCTAGGTAGACTGTTACCAGAATAGCATCTTTCAAATCGTTATTTAGTCTTTGAAAGGATTCTAATGCCGAGAAAGTTAATGGCAATTCTCTGTTGCGGTTTAGTGCTAATATTTTCTGGATAAATTTACTGTAGTAAGAGAACATCCCAATAATCCGTCTTTGTGATTTCAGATTTAGTGGCATCTCAAGTAAAGGTTTAAGGCGATCGTAGTCAGGCGATATCTGGTTGTATTTATAGTGTACCCAAGTAAAGTTATGGTCGAGACTGAAACGATGCTTTTATTCTTATTAAACGTGATGTTATACTGTTTGGCTACTTCATAAAATCTTTGAAGAGTGTAGTCATGCTCTTTTTGGGTTTTTTTTCCACAGATGGTAACGTTATCTACATAGACAATTGTATCTGATAATGTCTCCCTGCCGACAATACTGTCAAATGTATTATGCTCTTTTATTATTCTCCTTCTCACTACAATTTTAATTAAAAAACGAAATGGACAAAGTACTTCGTCTCGGGTGATTCGACACCGGGTCTACAGCCTTTAATGCAGAAAAAATACAAACATTAAGGGCTTATTTTAATGAATTCCATGCGCACGGTTAACGGCACTGAAGAAACTAGAAGCACCCAAACCGACTTCTATGCATTCGCCAATAGCGTATCGGCAGAAGTATTTGAAATCATTAGTATTATTTACTCCTCTCCAGGAGTTAGGCACAAGGCCAGTTTTATCCTACTCCCACAAGTAAGATGTGACCCAAGGTCGGGTCGGAAAGTGGGGGTTGAAAAGCCAGCGCCCGAGAGGTGAGCACTCTGACCATCAAAAATTGCCTGGGCAGCCCCGTCGGCATTCCCCGGTAGGGGCGCCTCAAGCAGTAAGCAATTAACTTACTCCTCCCCAAAGAGGGGAGGCAAAGCCTGGGAGGGTGGACCTCCTAGAACTGCACAGGACAATCCCATAGACCGACGTAAATCAAGTCCCGAAGGACAAGACAATACCAGTCTATGGGGTGCAGTATCCATCGGAACAGATACTACACTTTGATCTTAGCCAAAAGGCCAAGAAAAGTGAAATCATTAGTGACACAAACGACTATACCTCTGCCATAAGAACTCTGCATGCGGCCTACATTAAGCCCGCTATTATAGTCTACAACCGACACCAACTTATCACCATGAAACAACAGTCAGTGCAAACAATGGATTCTTTCGTGTTACAGCTTGAAAACTTTGCTAAAACATGCAATTTTCAGGCTGTGAGTGCCGAAGTAAATAAAAACCAATATATGCGGGAGGCTTTTATTAACGGTATCTCTACACCCTCAATTCGACAACAACTTATTAATAAATGCTCACTAACTTTTTAGGAAGCATACGAGATGGCAAGATCTCTTGAACAAGCCGAGAAACACTCTGCGTCCTACAACCAAGAGAGTATTATTTCCGCCCTAATAATTTCATCAGGAGAAAATACAAGCCTGGCAGCGACACAAAAATGTACGAGGCCGAAGGAAATTTGTTTTTTGCTGACATTCCTGTCATCTGCGTCGCCTTTGTCTGGCCTGTAACTCAAACTGCAAAAAGTGTTGGAAAAAAGGATATTTAGGCCAAAGTCTACAGATCTTCCGTATCGGGAGTGTTCTTCTTCTATCACGTGAATCAGGTGTTAGCATTAGTTTCCCCGATGTTTTTCTAGTTAGAAATATTTCTGGAAAGACATCGGGTACTTACGGGAAGGACCACGAGAAGGTTGCCAACATCCCTAAGTGAAAGTGGTAATGTGGAACCAACTGAATTCGAACTTGGAACACCCAGGTCTTTAGTCTTTAGTCTGTGTCGATATCCACTTAACCACCGTCACCACCGTCCCATCGGTAGTGTTAAACTAAGGTTTTTCTTTGAGTTCATCCAGTGAGGGGGGGGGGGTTAAGAATATAAATTACAACATAAGTTATTTGTTTTCGTTATTTTTGCATACGATTTCTCCACTGTTAACTATTCTGTACTTTTACTTTTTACTTATTCATCTATTTTGGAATCTAAATTAGATTAAGTAAAACCAAAATAAAATTAATTTTATCGGTATTTTCCTATTTGCTTATTAACAACGTGGTCGACCAAAGAGCGGTAACTCTTTTTGCCTAAACTTACTTATTTTATCAAATAAACGGCACAGTATATATATATAGAGAGAGAGATTTAGATTTTTCACTTATAAAATAGATCATTCAGTGAAGACCGGGGCGGTGCCAATAAAAACAAGCTCAATGATACTCGATTACAGAGTACAGAGCATTTATATGCGATTTTATGAAGGTTTACCAAAGCATTCCATTCGGGAGACCAATGATCACCATTAAAGACTTTTTCTTACAAATATTATTTATTCAAATTAAATGTTTTTTCCTACACGTGTTTCATTACTAGGTACCTGTTTGGCAGATCATCAGTGAAATTAAATGAAACATTTGTAGGAAAAAAACATTTAATTTGAATAAATAATATTTGTAAGAAAAAGTCTTTAATGGTGATCATTGGTCTCCTGAAAGGAATGCTTTGGTAAACCTTCATAAAATCGCATATATATATATATATATATATATATATATATATATATATATATATATATATATATATATATATATATAAGTTATGAGGTTTAAAAAGACTAAATATACACTCGGATTGTACACATTATAAGTTATTTCGACCGTAACTAGGTCTCTTCGGATGTGAAACACCTCCGAGGAGACCTAGTTAAGGTCGAAATAACTTATAATGTGTACAATCCGAATGTATATTTAGTCTTTTTAAACCTCATAACTTATTCATGCTTTGTTTGAACGGATATAGAGCTCTCTGATTCGAAATCCTATCGAAAATAATCGAACCTGAAAACTATATATATATATATATATATATATATATATATATATATATATATATATATATATATAAGACATCCAATATTGCTCAGGGATAAAAGTGTTTCTTATATATTCGAAAACAAAAGCAAAACATATCGTATCAAAATTTGTTATTGGAAAAGTTCAAAAATTAAACATGTTTTATTCCATTATTCATAACACTCAAATCTTCCATAAATTAAACTGACTTTGCGTCACACTGTAAGGGGCACGCAAATAAAGGGCCTTTTTTTTCCCTCCACTTTTCATACTAGCCGGATAATCCTTGGCGCATGCTGATTTTGATGGTCTGGTTCGCAAGGAGTCCGACACAACATTTTTGTTTGAATTACGTATCGTTCTGTTCTGTCCAAGAAGGTCATCCTCCCAGGCATTACCTCCCCCTTCAGGGGGAGGGGTGTTAGTTTATTACCGGTCGCTTTTTTCTGATTCAAACAATCTAACCCGAGCTCAATGGTTGATCTAACGGGTCCCGTTTTTTCTAGTAGTATATACATTTATCTTTCACACCCCATGTAGACTACTCTGTTCAGATCTATCATAGTCCATATCTATCTATCTATCTATCTATCTATCTATCTATCTATCTATCTATCTATCTATCTATCTATCTATCTCTCTCTCTCTCTCTCTCTCTCTCTCTATATATATATATATATATTCCTCGTTAAAAAGTAGAGCACTGTAAATGGTAGTAATAACACAGCGTGACGTCACTTGCTTTATATGCATCATTCCTTCACTGATAGAAGTTGAATGCCTGTATGTCTCGCCGCCTTTAAATGTGTTAAAATTATCATTGTTTATAAGCTGTTCAGAATTGGCCTATCGGTTAGCACGTTGGATTGGGGTTGAAAAATACTTGTAATCCAGGGTTTCGAATCGTGTGACCGGTAGTGAATAGTCGTACTTCTATGCTGATGAGTCTTGATTGAAAAGAGACGAAACGTATACGTCCATAGATAAATAAACAATAACAAATATATATATATATATATATATATATATATACAGGGTGGGCCAAAATAAGGGTCCTATCTTTAAATTTGAATAACTTGAATTTGAATAACTTCCACAAAATAAAAGTTAAACTCACCAAACTTTATGTGTGTGTAGACTGACCCTTCCGAGATTTTTTGAAATAAACAAAACAAATTTTAGCCGAAAAACACTTCTTAAAACTTACAAAAACTAAAGTATTATTTTTTACACTGTTTTGAGTTTTTTAAGCAAAAATAATGTTTTCTAAATGAGGGTACGTTCCTTAGGGCTAATACGGTTCATGCTTGCTTCGGAAGGGGTCCTTTACTTATTCTAAAAAAAAAATTTAAAAAAATCAATAAATAAAAAAGTTATGAATTTTTAAAGATAGGACCCTTATTTTTGCCCACCCTGTATATGTATGTATATATATGTATGTATGTATATATATATGTATATATATATGTATGTATGTATGTATATATATATATATATATATATATCTATCTTAGCTAGACACACTTTACTCAATTAACCAACGCTAGGTCGTTGATAAAGTGAAGCTCAAATGATACTTAATAGTAAATATCCAATCTTATTTGTACATTTTTAGTCTTGTGTCTGAACATGAATTGATTTTATGTCGGACAGATTCATTTAGGATGAAACATTATTTGAAATGAATACTCGTATTTGAACAGACAGTCCCATTATAATTTATATCGTTTATACGATGTGTTTTATCGATGGCCTCTCATAGTTGGTGTGGTTACAACGTGTCTGATTTCAGGAGAGAGCAAAAATGAATTTTCAATAGTTTTGTCTCAAGTAGATGTTAACTATTTATATAAAATAACTAAAAGAATACGGTTAAAATTAATTAACAATTTTGCATGACCTTTATGTCCTCTTACAAAAATAAAAATCCAGATCTAATTATACTAAACCTTATGTCTAGAATTTTTACTCTAATTGCGATCTAATTCCATTACATAATTTCGATTCTAGAAAATATCTCAAATTTAAGACTTTAGGGATCTTAAGAAGAAATTGAAATTCAGAGAACCTTGCTTAAATGGTGTCTTATGACTATGGATCAAATTGAATACAAATCTGGTATATTTGAATTTCCAAATGGAAGGTAGTGTCTATATTATGCCCCCTAAAAACCCTTTAAAATGCTCCAAAGAAACTGAAATTTGAGGAATAATTATTAATTGATGTCAAAAACCTATTGTTACAATTTCACAAAAATCAGAGCTATCTGAATTTTTACGAAAGGCTTTCACCCACTTTTTGCCTTCTTTGCATAAAACTAAATTAAACTAAATATAGCCCCCATTTGGACCCCATTACACCTAGCAGTTGTGTTGTAAAATTCATAATGATCGGTTAATTAGTTTAAGAGTGAATCATGTACATACAAATATATAAACATACACACATACCTAACTTTACATATCGATAGAAATGTAAATAATAGGAAGTTCTGTTCAAATGCAAATATTCACTTTCATTGTAAAAAAATATTTATTTTATATCTCGTTGTGGACCTGTAAGGTGTCCGGAAAGAAGACACGAACTCGGGATTAAGTGAAACAAAGTATATTGAAGAAAGTATAAATACAGCATATAAAGAGGGTGGTTGAATGTCTGTCTGCCTGCCAGTATTAGACTGAGGTAGTTCCATGTATTTAATTCCCTCCCACCGCAAGAATATGTGACACAAGGTCGGGAAGGTGGGGAGATCAAGCCAGCGTCCCTAAAGAAGGAGCACTCTGGCCTAGCAAAAATAGCCTGGGCAAACCCGTCGGCATTCCCCGGTAAGGGCGCCTCAGGCAGCAAGCAATAAACTTACCCCTCCCCAAAGAGGGAAGGCAAGGCCTGGGAGGGTGCACCTCCTAGGAAAACCCAGGACAATATACCTCAGCCCGGCAGATAAAAGGCCACCGAAATGGCCCAGTTCCTGCCGGACTGATTGTCGAGAACGAATCCTCGACTGGTATTACCCCATCCCGACGTCCTCACTCAACCGAAGTTAATGAGAGACTGATCGGGCTGGGGTTGGGTCCAGGTATTTAATCGCTTCCCACAAAGCAATATGTGACACAAGGTCGGAAAGTGGGGAGATCATGCCAGCCAACGCCCCTAAAGAAGGAGCACTCTGGCCTATCAAAAATAGCCTGGGCAACCCCGTCGGTATTCCCCGGTAAGGGCGCCTCAGGCAGCAAGCAATAAACTTACCCCTCCCCAAAGAGGGAAGGCAAGGCCTGGGAGGGTGCACCTCCTAGGAAAACCCAGGACAATATACCTCAGCCCGGCAGATAAAAGGCCACCGAAATGGCCCAGTTCCTGCCGGACTGATTGTCGAGAACGAATCCTCGACTGGTATTACCCCATCCCGACGTCCTCAATCAACCGAAGTTAATGAGAGACTGATCGGGCTGGGGTTGGGTCCAGGTATTTAATCGCTTCCCACAAAGCAATATGTGACACAAGGTCGGAAAGTGGGGAGATCAAGCCAGCCAGCGCCCCTAAAGGAGGAGCACTCTGGCCTATCAAAAATAGCCTGGGCAACCCCGTCGGCATTCCCCGGTAAGGGCGCCTCAGGCAGCAAGCAATAAACTTACCCCTCCCCAAAGAGGGAAGGCAAGGCCTGGGAGGGTGCACCTCCTAGGAAAACCCAGGACAATATACCTCAGCCCGGCAGATAAAAGGCCAACTAAATGGCCCAGTTCCTGCCGGACTGATTGTCGAGAACGAATCCTCGACTGGTATTACCCCATCCCGACGTCCTCACTCAACCGAAGTTAATGAGAGACTGAACAGGGTGGGGTTTGAGCCCAGGTATTTAATCGCTTCCCACAAAGCAATATGTGACACAAGGTCGGAAAGTGGGGAGATCAAGCCAGCCAGCGCCCCTAAAGAAGGAGCACTCTGGCCTATCAAAAATAGCCTGGGCAACCCCGTCGGCATTCCCCGGTAAGGGCGCCTCAGGCAGCAAGCAATAAACTTACCCCTCCCCAAAGAGGGAAGGCAAGGCCTGGGAGGGTGCACCTCCTAGGAAAACCCAGGACAATATACCTCAGCCCGGCAGATAAAAGGCCAACTAAATGGCCCAGTTCCTGCCGGACTAATTGTCGAGAACGAATCCTCGACTGGTATTACCCCATCCCGACGTCCTCACTCAACCGAAGTTAATGAGAGACTGAGCAGGATGGGGTTTGAGCCCAACACCGAGAGGCATGTGCTCCCGGTATTTATAGTGAAACGGAAGAGTTCATGTAGTCCGTAAGGTAAGGTACCATAAACCCCCTCCCAAGAATTACCTCCACAGGAGACTCAGTATCGTTTCCTTTTTGGATTGATAGCGATAAGATCTGGAAACTTCCGTTTCCTTTTAGATTGTCGCTGTTCTGGGTTTGCTTGGGGTATATGTATGTCGAAGGTGTCGTATATGGTATCCATAACTTCTTCTTCTTCTTCTTTCTGTAATGTGCTGTCGGTGTTATTCGACAGTCCTTTCCTAATTTGATTTAGGTGTCTCTTATGAGAGAACGGAGGGCCTTGGATTATGTAAACCATATTTCCAATTCTTTTATTTTTAAGCCATAGTCCTGGATTTGTGAAAACACTTTCTGAACGTGTTTCCAGTGTTGTTACATATATTTACTATTTATTAAAAGATCGATTTTTTTAGAAGAATTTGCCTCCATTTAGTTTCGTAAACAATTCTTCTGGGCTTGGAAGTGGATAATGGTAGTTCTTCAGTGCTGTATTTGGTCCTGTCGAAAAATCGGCTCACATGCGGATTTCTTTAGATTTTTTTTACATCGACAGTGGGTGCTGCCTATTGACTATACCCCACTTTAGATAAAATGCTGGCTCTTACTAATCTCTCTAATTCCTCGTTTATTTTTTCTAACGATGCGAAAGGCACATTTCGTTTTTTTAAATACAGGTTCAATGTTTTATTTCGGTTCAAATTTTGCTGACATCTTTGTACATCGACCTAGACCGTCAGAAAAAAATTTCGGGAAAAGGCTTTTTTACTCGGTCGTCAGATCTTCTATTTTCTGGCAAAAAGTGTTGATTGACAAATCCCATAGATTGAACTGTTGCCTCAAGTCTGTACCAAATAAATTGTTGGTTTGTTTAATACGAACATTTTAATTTTTGGGGTAGTTCCGTTTAAAGTAACGTTGGTAATAATTTAACCCTCGAATTTAATTTTTTCTCCAATCACCGTTTGTTGGTTTTTAGCATGGTTGGTTTATCCAACATTTTCCATGTATGCAGGTTGATTATCGACACGTCTGAACCAGAATCTAGTTGTAACTTGACATTTTTATTCAGTATTTTTACCTATACGTAACGATTGACGCGAAAGTTGAGTTATCTTCACTGTCTTTTCTGATGAAGTTCATGCACTTCCATCTTTTATGGAACAGAGAAGTTTTAGGGCTAAATAATTCTGTTAATTTTTATTCAGTATTTTTACCTATACGTACTTCTTATATTTATGCCGTCCTGCTCGTTTGTTTTTGTGGATTCGATGCGACTTTTATTTCCTATTTTCGTCTGCAATGTTAACTCTTGTGTCCTACTTTATTACAAGTTAGGCAGATTTTAAAACGGTATGGGCAATCCATAACCCAATGAAGGGGTCAACAACGGAAACAGGGGCTAGGCGGTAATTTTTTCCTGTTTTTTTTATTGGAATGAAATGGTTTTGTAAGAGCGTGAAAATAATACCTCTTTTTGTTTTGAATTGTTTTTAAAAGAGAGTTGAAATTTAATTTCTGACGTATCTTTCTTATGTGAGCAATGCCCAACTCTTCAATATTTTTAGAATCTTGTTTAACACTTACAAAACTCTGTCAGTCTTCGGCTAATTTATCTAATATTAAATTTGGTTCACTTTCTAACTTGTTTATGACTCTACGTCTTATTTGTGCGTCCTGGCCGATACAAGTCCTTGCATAAATATTAAGCATTTAAAGTTATCCGCGCTAAGTTCAGCTAGTTTGAAATCGTCACAGTGTTTATTAACGATTGACGCGAAAGTTGAGTTATCTTCACTGTCTTTTCTGATGAAGTTAATGCACTTCCATCTTTTGTGGAACAGGGAAGTTTTAGGGCTAAATAATTCTGTTAAAAGTTTAACAGTTTCAGAAAATCTTAAGTCGCTGTTTTTTTTAGGGAAAATATAGTCCACAAATTTGGTATGTTCGGTGGTCCCTAATTTTCAGAGCAGTAGGCGAATTTTTTAAAAGTCTGCCCAATTTTCACAATCTATATTGTATAGATCCTCATACCTTCTGAAATATGAAGCAAAAGTTTTATCCTGGTTTAGGGGATAAGTGACATTGTCAGTTGCACGCAATAGCTGATTTGAAATCTTCCATGTTTACATAGCATACGGCTTTTAGAAGTTTTTCTTTTATATTAAGCTGCTACCGTAATATTAGTTGTAAAAGTTAGAAAGAAAAGGTATAAAACCTTTTTGTCGACAAAAAACAACACTTTTTAGGTTTGTTTAGTAAGTTCTTCATGTAACAGTTTTTTTTACGATTAGCACTTTAGTCAACAGTGAAAATAAGGTTTACGATTTCGGGAATGGTACTTTTTGTTCTCCCATTCTATTCCTTTCTTGTTAAAAATTAACACTGTGCCGAAATAAAAATAATGACATAACTGACTTTCTTCTTTCTTTGAGAAAAATAAGTTGGTTTCTTTGTAAGACAAAAGAAAAGAGGGAATTCATTTGGCTAAAAGAATCCAACTTACGAGATTTGTTTTGTCTTGGTTCGTCGATAAAGCCTGTTTTTATTGGAGGTTGTCGGGTAATTTCTCCACGTTCGTCCTTTTTAAGGTTCTCAAATAAAAGTTCCTTAATATTCCTCGTTGCTAGTGTTGTGAACCTGTAAGGGGGTCCGAAAAGAAGACACAAGCTTGGGATTAAGTGAAACAAAGTATATTAAAGAAAGTATAAATACAGCATATAAAGAGTGTGGTCGAACGTCTGTCTAACTGCCAGTATTAGACTGGGGTAGTTCCAACACTGAGAGGCATGTGCTCCCGATATTTATAGGGAAACGGAAGGGCTGGATGAAAGAAGAACTTAGGCATCTTGACCAGAAGACTAGGAAACGAATGACTATGCACAATGCACTACACCCGAATAATGATACTGACCGACTCTATGCGAAAAGAAACAAAGAAGGAAGAGGACTGGTAAGTATAGATGACTGTGGAAGACTATAAAAAGAATTGTAAAAATACATATCTCAGAAAACAGAACAGCTGATGACCGCAGCAAGAGATAGGAAGCAGCGATAACAGAAGCAAAAAGACAAGAAAAAGAAAATGTGAAAAACACTTTTTGATGGACGATTCATAAGACAGACAAGAGAAGAGACTCACGAAAACACCAGGACATGGCTATGAAAAGAACACTTGAACAAAGAAACGGAATCGCTATCGACAGCTGCACATAACAATGCGATCAGAACTAACTACATCAAAGCTAAAATAGATAACACCCAGGAAAACAGTAAATGTGGACAAAAGACGAAACGGTAAATCACATAAATGAATGCAGCAAACTAGCCCCAAAAGAATACAAAAACAGACACGACTTCATGGGGAAAGCAGTACACTGGGAACTATGCAAACAAATGCTTTTGAACATGCAGACAAATGGTACAGAGTCAAACCAGAGAGAATACTAGAAAACGAAAATCACAAAATCCTGTGTGACATGGAGGTACAAACAAACAAACACATCCAAGCAAGGATACCGGGTGTCATAATAGTAGACAAGAAGAAAACAACTCCTAAATTGTAGATTTTGCCGTCCAAGGAGACCACAGGGTGAAGATCAAGGAGACAGAAAAATTAAGTAAATGCACAAAACTTGCCAGAGAACTGAGAGGAATATGGAACATGAAGAAAGTAAATATAATACCAATAATCATAGGAGCACTAGGAACAGTCTGGAAACACCTGAAAAAAAAACTAGGAGAAATTGGAATCAAAGGGAAAACTGAAACCATACATCAAACAGCAATGATAAAAACATCTGAAATCTTAAGGAAAATCCTTGAATGCGGAAATCAACTCACATAAACTATGAACACTAACCAGCCATATAGAGATTGCAAGAGAAATAAAACAAAACATGGAAGGAACATCACATAAAACCAAGGGAATTGAAACTGCAAGAACTCTTATGAACTGCTCTACCCCCCCGAAAAAAAAACCCACACAATGTGATGGCACCAACCTCGGCTAATACCACACAAAATAGTCATAAATGGTTAAGGACGATGGAAAAAACGAAGAGGGAAAGCACTGAATAGACCTCCACTGGAAGGGTACGGAGAGTACTGGGACCTTGAGGAGGCTTATTGCCACCCAGTCCAGAGAAGACCAATGGCCGTTACCAGCAAGAAATCAATGGTAAGCAGCTATTGCGATGATGCAAAATCATTTGCAATGGTTATTGAAAGACATGAAGAGTACTGGAAATCTGGGGAGACTTGTTGGCACTCAGACTCCAGGCAACACCAGCGGTTATGGTCAGTGAGCAATCACTGATAATTCCTGTGTGACAACTTCTAGTGAGAATAATAATAATAATAATAATAATAATAATAATAATAATAATAATAATAATGATAATAATAATAGTAATAATAATAATAATAATAATAATAATAATAATAATAATAATAATGATAATAATAATAATAATAATGATAATGGTAATAATAATAATAATAATAATAATAATAATAATAATAATGATAATAATAATAATAATAATAATAATAATAATAATAATAATAATAAAGCGATGAAGCCAATGAAAACAGCTGGGCATGGCTAAGAAAAGGACACCTGAACAGAGAAACGGAATCTCTGCTGACGGCCGCACAGAACAATGCGATCAGGACAAACTTTATTAAAGCAAAGATAGATAAAACCCAGGAAAACAGTAAATGCCGACTGTGTGGACAAAGAGACGAAACGATAAATCATATAATAAGTGAATGCAGCAAGCTAGCACAAAGGGAATACAAGAACAGACATGACAGCATGGGGAAAGAAGTACACCGGGAAATGTGCAAACAACTGAATTTCGAATATGCAAAAAAACGGTACAAACACAAACCAGAAACTGTACTAGAAAACGAAAAACACAAAATCATATGGGATATGAATGTACAAACAGACAAACCCATAACAGCAAGGAGACCGGATATGATAATAATCAACAAGAAAGAAAAATCCTGCAAAATCGTGGACTTTGCCGTTCCAGCAGACCACAGAGTGAAGATCAAAGAGACGGAAAAGAGAAGCAAATATACTGAACTTGCCAGAGAATTGAAAGGAATATGGAACATGAAGAAAGTCAGTATAACACCAATAATCATAGGAGCACTAGGAACAGTCCCCAAAAACATGGAGAAAAGACTAGGAGAAATAGGAATCAAAGGGATAACTGAGACCATACAAAGGACAGTAATGATCAAAACAGCTACAATCCTGAGAAATGTCCTCGAATGCGGAAACCAACCCACATAAGCAACGAATGGAGAACAAACACATGGAAGCACAAAACAACAGAACCGGGGAAAATACAACCGCACGAATGAGGCGCAAGCATAGGCTGATGCCACAAATTATGGACAGAGGGTCGAGGAGGGAAAGCGCAAACCAGACCTCCACTGGAAGAGCGCGGACAGCTCTAGGACCTTGAGAAGGCTTGTTGCCACTCGGCCCCCAGAGGGGACCGATGGCCCTTATCAGCAGGAAATCGTTGGTAGGTGGCTGTTGCGATTACCGCAAGGTCATCAGCGGTGATGAACGAAAAGAGGTGGAGCATACTGGAGGCCTGAGGAGACTTGTTGTCACTCGGACTCCAGGGAATACCACAGGTTGTTGGCAGTGGGCGACCACTGACGATGACCAGTGTGATAACTCCTAGTGAGTAAATAATAATAATAATAATGATAATAATAATAATAATAATAATAATAATAATAATAATAATAATAATAATAATAATAACAATAATAATGGTGATGTGAATGCATTAACTATAAATACCCGAGCATTCTTAAAGTAGATGTCAAAGATTAAGGAAGTGATTAAATGAGAATACATGAGAAGAACAAAAAAGCTCCTTGAAACTAAATCATACCTATGAAACCTATGAAAAGAAATAAGCATTTGTGCAATATTCCTGGTAAGATACTCTGGACACTTCATAAACTGGAAAAAAGAAAATCTCAGGAAGCTAAATCAAGAAACCAGGAAACTAATGAGTATGCACTCGAAATAGGATGCTGACCGACTCTATGCAAAAAGGAAAGAAGGGAGGGGGGGGGGGCTGGTAAATAGCGAAGCTTGCATAGACGCTGCAATTAAAAGACAAGAGACATACATGTAAAAAATAAAGAGAGGATGATTGCACCGCCAAAAGTAACATCAAGGTGAACGATACAGAGAACAGCGAAATAGATAATATGAAGGTGAGAAAAAAGAAAAACTGGAATGAGATGATAAGTTGGAGAGATAAAAATATTTATGATATAAGTATTTTTCTATCTCCGCTATTTTTGGTCATACAGGGTGGGCAAAAATAAGGGTCCTATTTTTAAAAATTCATAACTTTTTTATTTATTGATTTTTTTAATTTTTTTATTTAGAATAAGTAAAGGGCCCCATTCCGAAGCAAGCATGAGCCGTATTAGCCCTAAAGAACGTACCCTCATTTAGAAAACATTATTTTTGCTTAAAAAACTCAAAACAGTGTAAAAAACAATACTTTAGTTTTTGTAAGTTTTAAGAAGTGTTTTTCGGCTAAAATTTGTTTTGTTTATTTCAAAAAATCTCGGAAGGGTCAGTCTACACACACATAAAGTTTGGTGAGTTTAACTTTTATTTTGTGGAAGTTATTCAAATTCAAGTTATTCAAATTTAAAGATAGGACCCTTATTTTGGCCCACCCTGTAGATATAATGCCAATCGACAAAATACTCAGAAGATGCAACGCAGAATACAAATTTACGGATGAAAACGAAAACATAAGTTTCTTCATGTATTTAAATTAGATGATCCTAAACGATCGGCAAAAAAACCGAAAGGAGTAAGAGACGCTAATCAATGCAGCTAGAATCTTTAGTCAGGATATCGGAATGGAATTGGAAGTGGATTCCATCACATCAACATGAAAGAGATGATTAAAAGAAGAATACCAGAGAAGATCAAGAAAGTCCATGGTAACAAATTATATAGCATATCTACCTCCCCTGCAAAACAAGGTCAGGTGGGGTTTTGAAAAGCCAGCGCACTAGGTGAAGTGCACTCTGGCCTACAAAAAATGCCTGAGCAGCCTCGTCAGCATTTCCCGGTAGGGGCGGCTCAGGTGATTAGCAATAAATTAACCCCTTCTCAGAGAGAAGGTAAAGCCTGGGAGGGTGGACATCGTAGAGCTGAATAAAACCATGCCTCAGCCTGTCAGCAACAAAGCCACCATCGGACCGAACATGTAGTATCAGAACAGATACTACAGTTTGCTCCTAGCCAAAAGGTCAAGGTAGTAGCAATCTACTAAAAGGAGTAAATACTTGGGGAACATGCCTCATAATCTACTCTAGACTCTTCATAAACTAAACAAAAGAACTGAGGAACCTGAATCAAAGAACTAGTAAAGTACATCACACAAAATACAGAGAGGCTGATTATTGCCACCAAAAGCAGCATCAATAGAAAGCAGCGAGAAAATAAAAATGGAAAGAAAAGCATGAACTACATGAACTATTTATAAGATGGACGCAAGTAGAAAACATGGACATGACTATAGTAAAGAAACTTGAAAAGAAAACCGGAATTTCTACTGAGAGCCGCACAAAATAATGCGTTCAGGACAAACTACATAAAAGTCAAAATAGAGAAAACTCAGGAAAAGAGCAAATGTAGAGTATGTAGAGAAAGAGACGAAAAGGTAAACCACATCATAAGTGAATGCAGCAAGCTAGCTTAATTAGAATATAAAAATAGATATGACTCGATATAGAAGGTAGTCCACTGGGAACTGTGAAAACGACTGAAGTTTGAATATGCAGATTAATGGTACATGCATAAACCGGGGCCAGTATTCGAAAAGTAAATATAAAAATAGCATTGAAATAGAAACGAACAAGTAAGAAGTCCATACATAATAATGGCGAACAAGAAATGAAGAATCTGCCAAATACTAGATTTCTCCGTCCCAGCAGATAAAGGGTGAATTTTGAAAATATATCAATCAAGATGTGACATTTTTTCTTTCCTTTCCCAAAAGTGTCAAATTTGTGTTGAACACCCTGCAAGTTGAAATAGAGTTTGATTTTGTAAACACGACTAAAACATGAGACAAACCTAAATGAACTAAAACTGCCAGGGTAGATATACAAAGAACATCCCATAATATGTCACCCGCTAAAAAGAAATTTGCAGAGCCACCAACGTAGGGTTGTATCGCAGAAAATGGCCGGGAAGATTCCGAGGAATAATAGTACCGACCAGACCTCCACTGGAATCATGAGAAGGTTTATTGTCACTCAAATTCCAGAAAAAGCTGTTGACTATTATCAGTTAAAATTCAATTGTAAATGGATGTTGCGAGAACGTAAAGTGATTTGCAATAGTGATCAAAAGAAGATGAAAGTACTCGAAATCACTTGGCTTCAGTGAACCATAGCTGTCTTTGCCAGTGAGCAATCACGGTAAATGACTTGTGCAAAGATTCATTAATAAAAAAGTTAGACATTCTACAGAGTTCATCAATTTTACACTAAATGATTTTAACTTATTTTTAATCACAAAAAAAGTGTTTTACATGGATCAGGTTCACGTGAGCTCTGGGCTCGTTCCTTCTTTTTCCATCTTGGATAACTGTTTGAATGCATTGCGACAAAGCCCACAGAAGACTGTTGCAGACAGCCATTCCTCTTTTTCCAGTTACCCCATTTTAGTTGATGTTGGCCTGACTTCATTGCGACAGAAACCCCAGAAGGCAGTTTGCAGAAAACGCCCACTTCTTCCATGAGAGAAAGAGCCAGAATCGCCGGAGCCAAACGTGTAAATGCCTCATTGCCACCGGACAGAGTATTAAAATAATACACTATATGTTCATCTTTGCAGTTTCATTTGTAGTCTGATCAAAACGCGTCTATTTTGGCCATTGATGATATTATGCATAAAAACGATTGTCACTTGATGAATGGAAACAATACCAGATAAGCAGAAAAAGACTGGCATCATTTCGAAGTTTTCATTCTCCAAGACGAGTTGTATAGCCAAGGCTTGAGAGTCATGTCTTCTCTACTATTTAATCCATAGTTGGATGAAGCAATTTAAAAAAATTTTCTTTGCGTGTCTTTGAAGCATGTAGTCATACAACAGTTTCCCACCTTTTTACGCAGTCCTTTCCATTATTGTTGTACTCTGCAAGATCTTTCAAGCTGCACTGGTTGGGCAGTAGAGAGCAGACAAGGCATTATTGCATCATATGGTCCTCCTCTCCACATTCGCAGATGGTTGGGTCAGTTTTGTAGCCTCATCTACTCATAGCAACTTTTGATCGCCCCATTCCCGTTTTCAGGTGGTTAAGTGCTTTCCACTGGAGCCAGGTTGCCTCTGAACCGAGAGGGAGGACCTCAGAAGGGGGAATTCCCATGTCAGTAAGAGGGGGGGAGTGTGAGGCATTCTCTAGCCGTCTAGTCCACAGTTGTAGTCTGGTCTCTTCCTGAGATGTTGTTAGGGGTTCGACATGGCTGAGGAAGCTTCTCCTTGACTTCAGTCATTGGACCATTGGCCCATGTCAATGAAGGAAATGGCGTTCATCACTAATAGGCTTTTGTGATCTCTACTCGGCTGGCAACTTCCCGTCTCACATCTGAAGGGGCGATATCAATGAGGAGATGCAGGTTCTTCAGGTTGGTAGGCTTCAGGCAGCCAGTGATAAAGCAGCAGGTGTTGTTTAATGCTGAGTCTAGGTTTTTGGCATGTCTTGATCTCTCCCAAATAGGACAAGCATACGCAGAGGAATAGCACAGGGCTAAGGCAGTACGTTTTTTTTTTATATATTAGATTCATATTTATTCTTTACGGTATTATTGATCAATTTAATCACAAACAATTCATTGTATATTATTTATTGAACACAAGTTGCTATTTTGTCCATATCTATTGTAGAGTCATACATGTTGCAAATTTATTTGGCAAAAAATATTAAAGTGCAACAAGCCATGTAAAGAAGATGTTTACATCCACATACAGTCTAAATGTTTGCTTAAGATCGCTTTAAACCTGGATATGATAGTCATGATCACAACCTCCTCCGGCAGGCTGTTCCACGGAGCAGAAATACGGACAGAGTATCTCAATAGTATGAACTCATTGGCACCAATGGCCCTTTTTTTAGGACCAGAAAGATAATTAACCATATTTAAGCAACATCTGTCTCAGTTTTCGGTTTTCAGTATACTGTGAAAATCTAAGTTGGGAGGATACAATCAGTTTCATCTCTATCAATCAAAATTTTTTTTTTTTTTTTGTTTTTTTTTGTAAATAGTCCTTATAACAAACCCAAATTTATATATAATATAAATATCCTTCTGGCCCGACTTAGACTTGGCCACACACATATCACACACGGATACATTTTGAAAGGGGAAGACCCACCTATGTGCTGCGCATGTGATACAAGAATTACAGTAGAACATATACTAGTGAAATGTATGGATTTTGACCTAATCCGTAAAAAATACTATCAAATAGACAATGTAAACAAATTATTTAGCAAGATCGATCCAAATAAAATAATTAAATTTCTTAAGGAAATTAAGATATACACCAAAATATAGTTGGAAAAAACAAAACTTTTGAATAAAATCTCTAACTAAACTTTGTGAAGGCATCTTAAAACCACTGTTCAATCAAAATTGTATTGGCATAAAATGACCTAAGAAGGGTTGACATGCCGTTAAACCAAACAATCAAATCAAATCAAATCTAACTATCCTATAATGTCAAGTAAATCTTTGAAAGTAATTTTGCTCAAATATAGTATGCTTTAAAAGTTTGGTCCTAAAGTAAGTGTAAACGTAGGAGTTTAACATGTTGGTCGGTCATAATTCAGGAAGCGGACATTTTATAGTAAGCACCGTCCTCTTCCGGAAGACATGCGCACGGGATAACTGTTGTGCCTCTACACCGCCTGCTTGCCGAGAGGCGGTCTTTCCGAATCAGTCAACATGGGAGTCGGACGTTTGTTCCGCTTGTGATAGATGTTGGCTCTGGGGCATATAGCTTGGCAAAAATAGACTTTTACGATGAAAAGATGTTATAGTTCAGCGTTGGCCACGTGCGCGCAAATAAATACATATTCATCAGTGTAATTCATGTCCGAGATCTTTGCTCCAGTTTGCTTGCTGTTAGAGTAAGGACCATGGATTTTTTTTCTTAGAAAATTGTAAGGAATTTTTTTTTTACACATTTAATATCAAATAATATCGTATTTACAAAAGACTTTTGGTAATCAAGTAAAGAACAACCATTTGGCCACGAATGGGTTAATACTAGTACATAAGTGAACGTAATTAATCTGATAGAATTTGAACTCATCCTAACCAAGTGCGCCACAGTTACCATCACGCCATTGCATATAACATTGCAATATCTGAGATGTGCTCATATAACAAGGACATTACATTAACACCCATCAGTGATTTATATGCGACAGACTGATTTACAATGAAACTTTATTTGAAATGGATACTCGTATTTGAACAGACAGTCCCATGATAATTTATATCTTTTATATGATACAGTTTACCAATGGCCTCCCATGGTCTATGTAGCAATCTATCTCAATAAATTTGTCTCTATTTATATAAAGTTAGGTATGCGTATATCTTTATATATTTCTATGTATAGGAGTCACTCCATAAGTAATTATCTGATGATTATGAATTAACACATCGGCTAGGCGTAAGGGTGGATAATGTGGGCTATATTTAGTTTAATTTAGTTTTATATAAATGGGCCAAAGTGAAAATTCAGATACCTCCGATTTGGGGGAAATTTTCACAATAAGTATTAGGCATTACTTTATAAATATTTCCCAAATTTCAGTTTCTTTGGAGTATTTTAAAAGGTTTTAGGGGGCATAATGAGTACAACCTTTCATTTGAATATTCAAATATTTCAGATTTACATTAAATTTGCATCCATAGTCATCAGACATCAATTAAGCAAGATTTTCTGAATTTCAATTTCTTCTTAAGACCCCTTAAGCTTCAGACTTAAACGTTAGACATTTTCTTGAATAAAAATCATGTAATGGATTTTTATCAAAATTGGAATAATGAATCTAGGTTTAAAAACATTATATCTTAATTTTAATTTTCATAAGAAAACATAAAAGTGGTGTAAATCTGTTCTTTTCGGGGAATCAATTTTACCCGTCCTTGGATGTGTATTCTTCTAGTACATCTATATTCATATCTATCCGTCTATTTAAATATCTCTGTATCTATCTATCTCAATAAATTCAGATCTATCTACTCCAGTCTGATTTTCGTACATAAATTGTTAAGTTTTGTCCAAATCCTAAATCATTAAAAACACATTGAATGTAATGCATATCTTTTAACAGGATTCGAAACTGCATCAATGGAGGTAGCTGCCTTTAAGCCAGACACATTTTAACCAACCCAACCACATGGGACCATTAGTAAAGTGAAGAACTATGCATCTTCCTTGTTGCAATATGCAATGATTCTTATCATTTTTTTCTTTTGCGTTCGAACCTTAATATACATATACATATATAGAGAGAGAGTTTGAATTACCTACTAGACACCATCCTCAAGTGTCTTCGGTCTCTCTGTACAAGGGTTTGTCAGGACAACCTGACATGAGGATACTTCACCCTACAAGTAAACCCTGAACAAATATTCAAAATAACATAGTATTCACAGCACAAATAAGACACCCTCATCACGGCTTAACACTTGCTCATATGGAGAATAGTGCACCTTCTCCTAGTGATGTTACCTCAAGTAACAACACTTAGCTGGATACTCCACCAGACAAGATGAATTATTGTCCTGGAATCCGGTAAGACTAAGAAACCACAAAAAAGATATACTACAACATTGTTAAGTGGTCACTTGGGGAGAGGAAAATTAATGTTCTTAACTTCTTTACTAACTCAACGTTTGAAAAATAAAGGAGAACTTTAATAGAATATTCGAATATCTATGTATCTTATATAGAGATTAAGTGTTAGCCCTAGGAAGGGGCCCCTTGATTTCTGAGAACTTCGATTGAAATAAAATGAAACAAATATATACACACACACACACACACACACACACACATATATATATATATATATATATATATATATATGTGTGTGAGAATAAATACACGATATATCATAAAATGAAATGCCATAGCAAGGACATCCACATCGCCCATGCTAATAAAGGAGGCGGTGTTATCATCATGGATGCTGATGAATACCAACATATATATATATATATATATATATATATATATATATATATATATATATATATATATATATAATGTTAGTTTAGATCAATATAATTTGAAATATATATATATATATATATATATATATATATATATATATATATATTTATATATATACCTATATATACAGGGTGGGCAAAAATAGGGGTCCTATTTTTAAAAATTCATAACTTTTTTATTTATTGATTTTTTTTTTTTTTTTAGAATAAGTAAAGGACCCCTTCCGAAGCAAGCATGAGCCGTATTAGCCCTAAGGAACGTACCCTCATTTAGAAAACATTATTTTTGCTTAAAAAACTCAAAACAGTTTAAAAAACAATACTTTAGTTTTTGTAAGTTTTAAGAAGTGTTTAAAAATAGGTTGTTAATGTAATGAAAATTAAAATTGTTTTAAAATACTTCAAGGATTTTTCTATTTCTATTTTATACCTCAGGAAACAAAAAATTACATATAATCCTATACTTCGTCCGACATGTTCTCCTATAACCCTTAGCACATCTCAAAATATTAGTGAGATTTTGTCAAATATTATCTTACACTATTACACTTAAAGTGACATCCCCACCCATATTGACGAGATCCTTTGATGCCCACCCCTATCCTTCGATCACTCATTGGCAGAATAGAACGTTTATGAAAGAAGGTACATTTTCATTATGGAGCGCTGAAAAAGAGCCACTCCTTTTGTATAGGAGTTTGAGCTGGAGCGGCTCCTTTTTGAAAAAGGAGAGCGTGAAAGGAGCCAGCTCCAATTTTGGGTGTTGGAGCAGCTCCAAAAGTAGTGGAGCGCGTAAAGCCCTGTATATATATATATATATATATGTATATATATATATATATATATATATATATATATATATATATACACAATGTTAGTTTAGATCAATATATATATATATATATATATATATATATATATATATATATATATATATATATATCTATATATACTCCTGATCAAATATTTAAGACCACATGAGGTAGAACTCATTATTAAATTTGGTTGTTGAATGTTTTCATACACTTTCCATACAATTTCGTAGAATTTTTGTCTCTGGTCTTATAATTTTGATCAAGTGTAAAATTCTTAATTTTATAAAAATGTAAATTTCTGAATACAATGTTTGGAATGTAGCTTTTTGTTTCAATAACTTTTTAGATTGTAGTATTGGTAACCTTAAATAGGAGGAGTTTAAAATCTATCCTTAAAAAAAAGGTTTCTTTTAAAAGATTTTCAAGTGGTCTTAAATTTTTGATCAGAAGTGTATATATATATATATGTGTGTGTGTGTGTTTGTATAATTGATTTTATATCAGTGGATTGATTTATGATGAAATATTATTTGAAATGGATACACATTTTTGAACAGACGACATCTATATATCAATATGCGTAACCGTTACCACCTATATATATATGTCAATAAACTTTTGTCATAAACCGTCCTCATAAGGCATCAAATTTCATTTTTTTCAATCCTCTCATGAAATTTCTACATCATTCAACTGACAATCTATCCATCTAATAAACTTTATCCTCGAGTGGCTCTAAGCCTTGATAAGTGATGGCTTATTAATAAAACAAAGAAAAAATATAAAAATATGCGTAACTGCTACCATCTATATGATGTTATCTCTCTCGTTGTCTCTCTTTGCTAACACATGTGTCCCCTCTCTTTCTCTCTTCTGGAAATACCGGCTTCCAACCTAAAATTCACCAAACATTGATGTTATTGTTTTTTTCCTTTCCCTTTGGTAAAACTCAATCATGTTCTGCAAAGCCAAAAACAAAATCAGTGCTTTCACAGATTAGGACCCACACTAACTTTTACCCTGTCGTAGGGGTTAGATTTAGGGTCAGGATCAGGGTGGAGTTTAGGGTTAGGGTTATGGTTAGGGTTAGCGTTAGAGTTATGATCAGGGTTAGGGTTTAGGGTAAGGGTCAAAGTTAGCATAGGTCATAATCTGTGAAAGTACCACAAAAAACAACAATTTTCCTCCACAAAGCAACCAAACCGAATACCATGAATAAATATTTGAAGACATAAAGAACTTGAAGCACAAGAACTTTTACCAAAAAACAAAAAAAAACAGATTCGGCAATAAATAACCTGAAAAGGATTGATATGCCGTAAAACAAAACAACCAAACCAAATACCATGAATAAATATTTGAAGATATAAAGAATTTGAAGTATAATTTTTTTTACAAAAATGACCGGATTCGGCATTAAATAACCTGAAAAGGGTTGATATGTCGTAAAACAAAACAACCAAACCAAACACCATGAATAAATATTTGAAGATATAAAGAATTTGAAGTATAATTTTTTTTACAAAAATGACCGGATTCGGCATTAAATAACCCGAAAAGGATTGATATGTCGTAAAACAAAACAACCAAACCAAACACCATGAATAAATATTTGAAGATATAAAGAACTTGAAGTATAAAAACTTTTACCAAAATGACTGGATTCGGCATTAAATTACCTGAAAAGGGTTGATATGCCGTGAAACAAAGCAACCAAAACAACCGTATTTCTCTTTAAACTGATATAACACCCTCTTTATAACCATTGTATATATCAACATAGTACCGTCTTCTCTTTTCGTATATGTAATGCTTGATTATTCAGATGCAGTCAACGTGCAGACAGAGACAGGGGGAGGGCGACGTTTGAACACACGGGAGAGCAATGCATTCGGTCAAGAAAAGGGAAGAGAGAGAGAAAGAAAGAGAGAGAGAGATTAATTCACACGTACGTATATATATGAGAGTTAGAAAGAGAGAAGCTGGTCATGTGTTGACAGTGAGTAACATCAAATATTCATGTGTTTCGAATGCAACCTACGCAATGTATTTTCATTTCACCCATGCGATAAATGGTGCAACTTTATGAACAGAGATACAAATTAAATTATAGTTTTAAATCATCATCATCATCAGCAGCAGCAGCAGCATCATCATCATCATCAGCAGCAGCAGCTGTTTAACGTTTCATTTTAAATGCTGGCATGCGTTGGATGCCTTTAAGATATTGACTTCCAAACTAACTTATCTCTGGGCAGGTCTCTATTTATCCCTCTTTCTCTCAAGTCCAGCCTTATCATTTCCTCCCATGCCTTCCTTGATTTTCCCCTGTGAACTGAACCTGCCACTTTAACTATTCTACATCTACGCACCCAAGAACTCGCATCCATTCTTTCAACGTGGCCATACCATCGAAGTTTACTCTTCTGCACATATTTCCCTATCCTGTCCAGATTTAATATTCCTCTGAGGTCATCAGATCTAAGCCTGTCTGTAAGACTCACATTACACATCCATCGTATCATTCTCATATCATTCTCATATCATTTCTCTCCATGCAACACATGTCCTCAACCCTCACTGGCCAGGTTTCCTTTACCATGCATCATTACACTGTGTATACATGCCTGGTAGACTCTTCTCTTGGTCGACAGTTGTAACGCTCTGCTGGTTAGTAATGGCAGAAGTTCTCTGAACTTACTCCATCGTAATGAAATTAATGTGGTGAGAATACTTACTGACTTGTTTGCTTGGTCACTGCGTGTGTGTGGGTGCTTTTATTTTGAGGTAGGGCTTTGTTTTTAATTTTCAATTCAACAAAAAAATAAAATGGCTTAATTGTGTACGAATGAACCGAAATGCATTACGGTGGAATTTAATTTCGTAATGAAATTAATGTGGGTTAGGGGGATACTAATTCACTTGTTTGATTTTGTGTGTGGGGTGTGTGTATTGGGGGGGGGGGCTTTTTATAATTTACAATGTAGAATTGGATCGTTAAAAATGAGATTCTACATTTTTGTAGGCGATAACATGTAAACAACCTGAAAAGGTTGTGGGTGGCTTATCGGTTTCTAGCCTTTCGCCTGTGTCGCCCCTACCAGAGAACTGCTAAATCTATACTATTCCAGTGTGACCCCCCCCCCCCCACGGGGATGATGCTTTTCCCCACATTAAACTGACATTGTGTCACATCTTACTGGTGTGAGCGGCACATAAATAAGGGGCATTTTTTAAACTCTTCGTTTCATACCAGTTGAAGAAACCTCGGAACAATCCGATTGTAGGGTCTGTTCCGCAAGTGGCCCGACCCTTTTGTCGAAATGCATTTTTTTTTTCAGTTCAGTTTTAGGAAGACATCCTCCCAGGCATTACTTTTCCCTTCTGTAGGGAGTTTGTTTTAGTGCCGGGCACTGGTTTCCTGATACAAACAGTCTAACACAGGCGAAAATATATATCTTATGATCTATATAATAAATGTGAACGGAGGTGTGCCCGTCTCGTTTTCATAATCATGCATGTAAATTTAATTTTATGAGAAAAGAAGGGGAGGCTTAAACTTAATAATAACTGATAATAATAATAAGAAAGAAAAGAATAATAATATAGAAACAAAAGTATTCCCTTATTATTAGTAGTAGTATTGTTAGTAGTAATAGTAGTAGTAGTATTTGTAGTATTATTAATGATTCAATTTTGTCTTCTTTCTCTTATCGATTATTTTTATCTTCTTATCAATTAATTTTGTCTTCTTTTTCTTATCGATTAGTTTCGTTGCAATGATTTCAAATAGTGAATAGGAATGAAATAGCGAAGCAATAGTGAGCGAGCGAAACCAGCTAGTTGATAATATTAGTGTTGGTAATAGGATCTTTTCACCAATCTGTTTGTGTTATGCTTCAGTTTGGTATACAGTAACTGTACATTGGTAACATTAGCGACTGTGAATGTTTAGAGAAAAGACGCTAAATACTTAATGTAATAACTATGCAACTCTACATGGTGTATGTGTATCAAAATCCTTTTCACAGCACAATGAACTAAAAGAAACAGTTTCATTATTGTAGGTCAAAATTAAAGACTTAGCCAAGCTATAAAATGTTAGAGGCCATTTTGCAAGTTTGTGTAAGAATGCAATATGCTTAGATAAAAGAGAAATGTATGCTTGACACTGCTTATATACAGGGTGGGCCAAAATAAGGGTCCTATCTTTAAATTTGAATAACTTGAATTTGAATAACTTCCACAAAATAAAAGTTAAACTCACCAAACTTTATGTGTGTGTAGACTGACCCTTCCGAGATTTTTTGAAATAAACAAAACAAATTTTAGCCGAAAAACACTTCTTAAAACTTACAAAAACTAAAGTATTGTTTTTTACACTGTTTTGAGTTTTTTAAGCAAAAATAATGTTTTCTAAATGAGGGTACGTTCCTTAGGGCTAATACGGCTCATGCTTGCTTCGGAAGGGGTCCTTTACTTATTCTAAAAAAAAAAATTTTTTTTAAATCAATAAATAAAAAAGTTATGAATTTTTAAAAATAGGACCCTTATTTTTGCCCACCCTGTATAAGCGTGACGTCACATGTTATGGCAGTGTATTTTAAAATATCACAGAGATTTTCGCATTTTAGCACATCTATAGCAATAATAGTATCATAATGTATAAATGTTATAAACAATAATAGATGTAATAATGAAGTATTATTAGAAGATTAGTATCATTAAGAAAATTTGCCGCCGAGAATAAATATGGTGCCCATTTTAACATGAATTTGCTGCTGAAAACAAAGATGGCAGCCAATAAAATAATGATCATAGGTGAACAAAAAAAAACTTTTCTGAAAGGAATATTCTAAATAAATGTTATCTATCCTAACAGTATGGATCAACGATGAAGAAAAGAAAATGGCTAGTCAGAATCAAATATCGATTTGTCATATGAATTACTATTTAGGTCTATCTTTGAAAATCCGACCAACTTAATTTTATATATATATAGTCTCGGAAGTTTCTCAACCATTAAAACTATCTGGTGATACCAGATCAGGTTGCCCTGTGGCTCCCTGAGACGAAATTCACCTACATTGACGTTTTTTTTTTTTTTGTTTTTTTGTTTTTGTTTGTAAAACTTAATTATGTTCTACAAAACCAAAAACAAAAACAACAGCCCCTCTCCCTTTCTCCCTCCCCTTTTTTATTTTATTTTTCCTACCCTACTCCCGGTCCTGGATATGACCTTAAACTACATCCGATGGTGAGATCCGGCTTACGGACTTTGGGGAATGTGGAGCCTCCTCTTAATTACCATTGCTCCCAGGTCCACCCTGACCCGGAGTGGTAGTACCTGTTAGGGTCCCAACTATGGGTTAAATAGAAACAGATATTAAAAGGGGAAAGAAACAAAAAAGAGAAGAAAACAAGACCAGATTCGGCATTAAATAACCCAAAAAGGGTTGATATGCCGTAAAACAAAACTACCAAACTACCAATTAAAACTATAAAAAAAAATATATATAAATAAAAAAAAAACAAAAAAAAACAAAAAAAAACTTATAGTCTCAAGTCTTCCAGTGGAAAATCACTCATGTAAGTCAATTTATTTTTTACAGTTATTATATTAGTTAGTTTCTAACACTATTTTAAGGGATCATCAGTTGTTTACCATGAAAAACTGTTTCGGGAAGGAAAAAACTATACACACATTAAGGTTGTATACATTATAAATTATTTCGACCCCTTAATTAGGTCTCCTCAGACGTATAAACAACCACATCATAAAACCAAAAAATAAAAAAATAAAAAATTCTTCTCGCTTTGTATAAATGCAACTTAATAATCATATTGTTTTTCACCCGACGATGTAGGGTTTTGCAACCGTATAAATTTCATCAATTTGTGTACGTTTATAACTTTATAGATTTTCGGTCATATTGCCAACCTCTTCTTATTCTCCTCGGTGGTCTCGTTTTGATGTTGTGTCCAACTTGTTTTGAGGACACACAAACTGGAATAAATGTTCATTTACGTTTCCAGTTAGAAATATATTTTATTTAACTTGTAGATCTATTCGTTCCTCAAATAGCTGACATCCTATTATTACACCTGTCTTCATTCAAACCCGACTAGCTACTGATTTTACTTCACAACTTGCTAACTCATCCAAAATACCCTTTTTATGTCACATGACCAATTACATCCAATCAGATACCAATGATGCTATTATTATGTGATTAGATTTACTTACTAATGCTATCTTGTTGTAAATTCAGGTTATTCAAAAAACGATGAAAAAGGAAGCAAATGCCAACAATCTTCCTTTTTCATATTTTTGCAGCTGAAAAACTTTCTATTCAAATAGCCTCTTTTCCTCGGACCACTTGCCTTTGGAATTCCCTCTCTGCTTCCTGTTTCCCCGACTGTACCAACATGCAGAAATTTAAATGTAATGTGAGCAAACTCTTGCTGCACAACTCCCCACGTAGGATGCCTACTATGAATCTGACCCCTAATCACAGTAGCCCCTTACATCTCAGTCTGAATTGTTTGTTTAAAAAAAAACATTAAAAAACAACAACCTAATATATTTTACAATTTGTCGTAAGTTCAATTCGGACCTACATTTGATCCAGGTTAGCATTTCAGCATTGATTTGAATGGCCTTGTAAGTGTATCAATAAGTCAAGTACAGAATGAATTATAATGGATTCTGAAACGCTATTCTAGGTCACCGCATTTTTCAAAAATCTATGAAGAGTTTGATTTCTAAAGATAAAACATGGCTGGATCTGAATCTGTCTCTCTATAACTCGGACATTTAATCTTTTGCTCATGGGAATATATTGACATAGTTTTTTTTTTGTTGTTCGCCGAAACTCAAGGTTTTATCGTTTGTAAATAAATAGGATAAGAATCGGCTTACATAATCATATCAGGTTTAAATATCTAAAGATATTGGTTTACGTTTTTAAGCATGAATTTAGTTTATCTTGTTCATTTATATACTAGTGAAGATATTCGGTGGGTTTGTTGGCTGCTTTGTTTTACGGCATATCAACACTTTTGGGTTATTTAATTCTGAATTTAGTCATTTTGGTAAAAGTTGTGATGCTTTAAGTGTTCAATATCTTCAATACATTTATCCATGATGTTTGGTTTGGTTGTTTTGTTGAAAGGTATGTAAACCCTTTTGGATTATTTAATGCTGAATACAATGGTTTTAGGTACTTGTCCAGTTTACGACACAATCTTCGGCATCTTTGCGTCGGCGTCTTCCGGCAGGTTATGTAAGCAGCCGGAAGTTGCCGAAATTCAGTTCCTGATATTAAAGATTTCCTGTTTTTTGGATCGCTTACTCTTGTGGTTTGCCAAGTTTTTTACTAATTTTCATTTAGTAATTTATTTATTAAATTGTTAGGTGAAAGTACAGACTAGTTAACAAAGTTCCCATGTTAAGAATGGCTTTCTAAATTATCTTCTGCAGTTTACTGACCGTGCTGAAATAATAACGTTATTATTGAGAAATCCATTCTTAACATGGAGAAGGGTGGGCTTTGTTAACTATTCTGTACTTTCACCTAACAATTCAATAAATAAATTAATAAATATAGGAAACTGAAGAAAAAACTCTTTGACGAGTTTTTTTATTTTATTTTCTTCTGCAAAAAAAAAAGAAAGAATTATTTACTTGAAACTTTTGAAAAAAAACAAAAAAATTTTTTTACATATAATTAAACATACGGTGACTGATTTCGTCTTGCTTTACAATTTTTTGTTTCAGTATTTTTGTTCTGTTTGATTACAACGACGCGTTTTTAATTTAGTGTCTGTCAGTCTTCGAGTCAACTTTTTACGGCTGCTTATGTAACCTACCGGAAGATGCCGACGTGAAGATTGAGTCGTAAACTGGACAAGTACCTGATTTTAGTAAAACGATTTTATGACTTCAAGTCATTAATATTCATGATGTAAATTCATGCATACACCCTGAATGCTGTTTCATGTCATACCCAGGACCGATTCTATTTAATCCATGAATGGGACCCATGTCAAAGTGGAGCTCAGAGTAATTTACACTAAGGGGTGACTCTGCTCCCCCCCCCTTAACCTCCTAAAGTGCCCTTCATCACTAGATATTGCTTCGTGTCATATCCAGTTACACAGCATTGCTCACGAAAAACTAGAAAGTTTAGAGCCAATTTTTTGTATCACATATTTCTGACTTTGTCTTGTTTCTCTTAACCCGTATCCACGCATCTCTATAAGAGGCTCCGTCTGTCGGTTCTGTCGTGTTTAAGTTTCACGAAACACGTTTTTGTTGTAGATGCGGACAGACTCTACATGAAAAGAAACGAAGGGGGAAGAGGACCGGTAAGTATAGAAGACTGTGTGGGAGATACAAAAAAATGAGCTGGAGAAATACATAACCCAGAACACAGAAAGGCTGATCACCACAGCAAGAGACACCATCCCAATGAACAACTCAGGAAGCACCAAAACCAGAAATAAAAGACAAGAAAAGAAAAGTAGGAAGAAAAACAACTACATGGGCGTTTCATAAGAATGACCAGAGAAAAGACTCATAAAAATATCTGGGCATGGCTAAGAAAAGGACACTTGAACAGAGAAACGGAATCTTTACTGACGGCTGCACAGAACAATGCGATTAGGATAAACTACATTACAGCTAAAATAGATAAAACACAGGAAAACAGTAAATGTAGACTGTGTTGACAAAGAGACAAAACAGTAAATCACATAATAAGTGAATGCAGCAAACCAGCCCAAAAAGAATACAAGAACAGACATGACTGCGTGGGGAAAGTAGTACACTGGGAACTATGCAAACGACTGCATTTCGAACATGCGTACAAATGATACAAACATAAACCAGAGACAGTACTGGAAAACGAAAAATACAACATTCTCTGGGATATGGAGGTGCAAACAGATAAGCTCATACAAGAAAGAAGACCGGATGTCATAATAGTCAGCAAGAAGGATAAATCCTGCCATAATCATAGATTTTGCCGTCCCAGCCGTAACAGGGTGAAAAGCAAGGAGACATAAAAACGAATCGAATACACTGAAGTTGCCAGAGAATTGAAAGGGATATGGAGTATGAAGAAATTCAAAATAAAACCAATAATTGTAGGAGCACTAGGAACAGTCCCAAAAAACTTGGAAAAATAACTGGGAGAAATTGGAATCAAAGGGAAGACTGAGACCATACAACGATGAAAACAGCTGAAATCTTATGGAAAATTCTCAAATGCGGAAACCAACCCACATAAGCTACAAATGCTAACCAGTTACACGGAAGGTGTAATAGGAAAGAAAACAAAAACACAGAAAGAACACCACATAAACCCAACGAACAGAAACTGTAAGAAATTTCGTAAACTAACCCCCTCCCAAATAGTCGTGAAGAGTCAAGAAGGATGGAAAGACCGAGGAAAGAGAGCACTAACCAAACCTCCACTGGAAGGGTGCGGAGAGTACTGGGACCTTGGGGAGGCTGATTGCCATCCAAATCCTTGAGAAGACTAATGGCTCTTGCCAGCAAGAAATCAATGGTAAGCAGCTGTTGCAATAACGTAAAGTCATTTGCAATGGTTATCGTAAGAAGTGGAGAGTACTGGAAATCTGGGGAGACTTGTTGTCACTCAGACTCCAGGGAACACCACTGGTGATTATCAGTGAGCAATCAGTGATGACGGCCTGTGTGAGACTCCTAGTGAGTAAATAATAATAATAATAATAATAATAATAATAATAATAATAATAATAATAATAATAATAATAATAATAATAATAATGAAAGGAATATGGAACATGAAGAAAGTCAGTATAACACCAATAATCATGGGAGCACTAGGAACAGTCCCCAAAAACATGGAGAAAAGACTAGGTGAAATAGGAATCAAAGGGATAACCGAGACCATACAAAGGACAGTAATGATCAAAACAGCTACAATCCTGAGAAATGTCCTCGAATGCGGAAACCAACCCACATAAGCAACGAATGGAGAACAAACACATGGAAGCACAAGACAACAGAACCATGGAAAATACAACCGCACGAGAGAGACGCAAGCATAGGCTGACGCCACGAAAATTATGGACAGAGGGTCGAGGAGGGAAAGCGCAAACCAGACCTCCACTGGAAGAGCGCGGACAGCTCTGGGACCTTGGGAAGGCTTGTTGCCACTCGGGCCCCAGAGGGGACCAATGGCCCTTATCAGCGGGAAATCGGTGGTAGGTGGCTGTTGAGATACCGCAAGGTCATCAGCGGTGATGAACGAAAAGAGGTGGAGCATACTGGAAGTCTGAGGAGACTTGTTGTCACTCGGACTCCAGGGAATACCACAGGTTGTTGGCAGATGTAATATTATTTGCAGCAAAATGCGCCGCAATTTGGGTGAACCAAGCCCGGACGTCGCCGGAGAACGCTAGAACGGAACTACTACATATAATTATAAAAGATAAATACTGGCTAGTCGCACCAATCAATGATGTAAATGAAACAGGCAAGAAGTACGAAAAGGAGAAATTTGAAAGTATGGAACAAGGAAATTCTTTTATTTGGATGAAGAGGATGAAATTATAATAATAATAATAAGCATAATAATAATAATAATAATAATAATAATAATAATAATAATAATAATAATAATACAACACAAAAATAGAACCAATGAACAGAAATAGCAAGAAACACCATCAGCTCAACCCCCCCACCCAAGGAAAAATAAATAAATAAAAATAATCAGCTCCCCCCCCCCAAAAAAAAAAATTAAATTAAAAAAAAAAATGGTACCAGCCTAGGCTGACACCACATAAAATATTTGCATAGGGTCAAGGAGGATAAGACCGAGGAGGGACAGCACAAACCAGACCTCCACTGGAAAGGCAGAGACTGCTTGGGACCTCGGGGAGGCTTATTGCCACCCAAATCCAAGAGAAGACCAATGGTCCTTACCAGTGAGAAATCAATGGTAAACGGCTGTTGTGATACTGCAAATTTATTTGCGGTGGTTATCGAAAAGTAGTGGAGAATACTGGAAATCTGGGGAGACTTGTTGTCACTCAGACTCCAGGGAATACCACAGGTTGTTGGCAGTGGGCGATCACTGACGATGACCAGTGTGATAACTCCTAGTGAGTAAATAATAATAATAATAATAATAATAATAATAATAATAATAATAATAATAATCGTTATGTTGTGATGGTGACTTTCCTTTCGCAGATTTCGTACACCTTGTGTGCTAAAAATCTAGTATGGCTTTTAACTTTTCACTGTTCCTGTTGTACCGAAGAAATAAAAGAAAAGGTGTAAAATGACTGTTTATAAAAAACCCATTAAAACCATAAAACCACAAATTTCGGAATGTATTTAATCTGCGATGAAGTAGTTATGTACGGCGATCGAATGAATATTCCTGCAGCTTTACGGAAAGAAGTACTAATAAAATTTAATTTCGCTCACCCAGAAATTTCAAGAATGAAAAGCTACATGTATTGGACAAGTATGAACAAAGACATTGAAAATGTGGTGAAACTATGCAATGGTTGTACTTTCGTGGCAAAGACACCTCCTATGATGGTCAGACACTGCCCGAAAACTGACCGACCGTGGTCTAAGAGCTACATAGATTTTGCTGGCCCACTGGATGGTTTCTATTACCTAATAGTGGTGGACAGTTTTCCGAAATGTAATGGTCAGGCAGAATGGTCCATAGATACGTTCAAAAGAGGGCTGAAAAAAGCGAGCAGTATACCTACAGAAAAAGGGATTCAAGAATCTTTGCAGGTATATAGGATGACACCAAATAACAATGTTCCATCTTCCATGACGCCAGCAGATGCAATGTTTGCAAGGAAGATTAAAACAGTGTTTGATAGAGTATTGCCAACCCATATGAAACCAGGATGTGAAAAAAATGTCACAAAGGGACGTTTCAAAGTTGGAGAAAAAGGTTTCTTTCGGGTGTTCAAAAACAATAAATTTTACTGGCAAAAAGGGATAGTGGATAAACGGATTGGGAACATGATTTACATGATAAAGGGACCCAAGTTTATCCACAAAAGACACATGAATCAGATGAGGCAACGATATTCTGATGCTGTCGAGAATAAAACTCCAGAGGAAAGAACTGTTGTGTTCGACACATTTGAGATATGAATCCCATAAACAGTATCTGAACAGCGAAGATCAAAAAGAAAACGTTAGATTACGGATTTGATTGTAATAAACCCTACAAGGAAAAAGCATTGACTCCATACAGAGCAAGACTAAAAATGGGGGTGTTATGGTGTGATGGTAATCTACCTTATTCGTGACTATATGAACTCTTCTAGACATGATGTATAGAGGAGCCTACAACGAAGGATGAGTCCTTCTGTAATCTACTATTCTGTACTTCTGTAAATACACACTCTTGTAAATATACCACCCTGTTGTCTTATTTATTATCTGCCCTTCAAGGGCACAACAATATTAATAATAAATGGCTACAAAATGCAATTATGTTTCGATCATAGATCTCATCAGATGGTTAACTTGACTATTCCGATAATAATTTTTTTATACTGTGAAGCTCTTTTCTCTGAATATAAAATTAAATAAACAAATAGAAAATTAAATAAATAAATATATTAAATAAATAAATAGAATATAAAATAAATAAATAGATATATTAAATAAATAAATATATTAAATAAATATATTAAATAAATAAATAGAATATTAAATAAACAAATAGAATATTAAATAAATAAATATATTAAATAAATAAATAGAATATTAAATAAACAAGTAGAATATTAAATAAACAAATATATTAAATAAATAAATAGAATATTAAATAAACAAATAGAATATTAAATAAACAAATAGAAAATTAAATAAATAAATATATTAAATAAATAAATAGAATATTAAATAAATAAATATAATATTAAATAAATAAATATATTAAATAAATAAATATATTTAATAAATAAATAGAATATGAAATAAACAAATAGAATATTAAATAAATAAATATATTAAATAAATAAATAGAATATTAAATAAATAAATAGAATATTAAATAAACAAATATATTAAATAAATAAATAGAATATTAAATAAACAAATAGAATATTAAATAAATAAATAGAATATTAAATAAATAAATATATTAAATAAAATTGAATAACTAAAGATCAGGAGGCGGTTTTAAAGGTTATGAAACTTTATCAAAGTAATTAAATTAATGGCCCGAGGAGATCCACGATCAAAGCATGATTGCATCTGTGTAGCTATTCACTATATTTTTTATTCATTTTTCTAGTATATCACTAACTACCCTCCAAACCAAAATAAAAAAGAAGATAATCTCTGGAAGGATGGTATCATAGCTACAAAACAGACACTACACTACCCCCCTCCCACCAAAGAGGAATTGATGTCTGGGAGGATGGTATCATAGCTACAAAACAGATACTACACTACCCCCTTCCCACCAAAAAGAGGAATTGATGTCTGGGAGGATGGTATCATGATAAATGTACTTATACTACACTGTCCTCCAAAAGAGGGGGTAATACCTGGGATAATGCTGAATCATTGATCCGATTCTTTCTTATAATGTAAATATTGGTCCACGCTTTCGTTGGCCTGTTGCCGACGAGTTGCCAATAAATGCCGGCAGAAAATGCTGCTTTGGGGCTGGACGAAAACTTCTTCCAGGACGTTCATAGCCGAATGATAATCACTGATGTCCGATATGTGTTTAAAAATTGACGGAGACACAAGGTTGATTAACAAATTCAGTTTTAACTCGTCCGTTAGTTGAGAGCCGTTGACAGCGCCAAGAAAAATGTTGCAAGACCTCTTCCAGTGTCGTCACGTGTCGGCCGCGTCCAGTTTTGACCGGTCTAAGTCCAATCGTTCAGGCTTGAGGTATTTTTCCATCTTAGATCTTTGTCGAATAAATTGTAATGAGTTAGTCAAAAGGATAGAATAGAATGAATTTAAGAAGACTGAGTTTGCTTGAAGAAGCTTTATTTGACAAAGATCTACGCAGGGATCTAGTCTCTATGAGAAACAATGGCTGACTAAAAAGGAAAGGGGAGATAATTCAATTGACAGATATTGTCACCAAGACAAATTAAACCTGACCCGATATTTCCCAATATAACCGACGAAAAGATAAGCACTTTTTAATTTATTTTTTATTTATTATTCCCTTTGGCCACTCACATACTATTTTCTCCAAATTCTAATGTGTACTATATGAATGTACTTAATTCTGTGTTTGACTTAAATGTGTTTAATTATTGATATATATTGTCTTATTGCCTGCCTATTGATTTCCCACTGAAAAAATTCTTGAAATCCCACGCTGGTCTGAAGTTTTGGCTGTCTTTCTCTTATTTCTTTTATTTGTATTTACTTGCGAGAGGGAAACCTATCTTCAACTTTCTGTTCCCTCTGGAGTATACAGTAAACTTATTCTATCTACACACACACACACACACACACACACACACACACATATATATATATATATATATATATATATATATATATATATATATATATATATGTGTGTGTAATGAGTTAGTCAAAAGGATAGAATAGAATGAGTTTAAGAAGACTGAGTTTGCTTGAAGAAGCTTTATTCGACAAAGATCTACAATGGCTGATTAGAAAAAAAGAGTGATCAAGGGAAGTAATTCACTTCCGAAGCATACAAGGGGATAGAAGAGTTCTCTTTTCATCACATATAAGTACAGCTTTTTCGTGACATAAATCAGTTCCAAGTCACAGCTTCTTGAGTGCTCACTGACAACGCCCAACGATGACGACGTTATATACCCGGCCACCTGCAAACCGTTCCTGGACCTTCCGTGTTCACTTTCTCTTGGGAGACTGACCGACACCTCTCAAGTCGACCAAGACCCTTCCTCTATGTTCTACATCCCTTTAAATACAATGCAATCTTTTTGAAACGAAATCGTGTCTACGTTTATGTTTGCTTCACCGATAGCACAACGTTTATTGCCATTTTTGGCCTTCTTGCAACCATATGCGTTCCATAACACATCGCACATTCTTTTGTGAAATTTCACATGGTTTGCACTTCTCTGTCACCAAAAATCTGATGACCGAATTTTGGTCAAGCCTGGTGCACTCCGATTTAATAATTATCCGAAATTAAAATAATATTTGCTATAAACCAGTTACAAAATGCAGAGAGAGGGGATATATATATATATATATATATATATATATATATATACTTAAAGAAAGAGGCAAAATGCCTTCAAAAAACATGTTAGATGCAGATATTTTTATTCAAATCAAAATAAAAAATCAAAACAATATTTTTTTTTTCTTCATCTTGACTTTTTGACTTTTTTATCTCAAGATGAAGAAGAAAAAAAATATATTGTTTTGATTTTTGATTTTGATTTTAATAAAAAATATCTGCATCTAACACATGGTTTTTGAAGGAATTTTGCCTCATTCTTTAAGTTTAACATTTTAAAGATGCTTAAAAAAAATGAATTTTCTCAAATATACATATATATATATATATATATATATATATATATATATATATATATATATATATATATATTGTAAACTATGAAAATATATTTATGGCAATTAAGCTACACAGGCTCCCGCATTTCATCCCCGGAGGGAATCTTCAGGCTAAAATGCATGGAGTTAGTTTTACCGGATCTTTATATATATATATATATATATATATATATATATATATATATATATATATATATATATTGGAAGCAAAGCTTACACGCCCACATATTTAATTACGCCTTGATCTCGGAACGTTTGAACCCCGCCGCTGGCTTTAAATGTATCTTAATTTCAGTAATGTCTGTCGTGATTTCCGTTCGCCTAATGGATTGAGGCGTAGTATCGTGACTCTCTTCTGAATCTACGAACTGTGTTCGGACCCGTCTGACCGCCTGAACCCACCACTTCCTGCACTGATGAGGACTTAAGTCCGAAACAACGTTGTCTGTAGGTAAATACACTTTAATATTTAATTAAAAAAATATTCATATATATATATATATATATATATATATATATATATATATATATATATATAGCAATAGATAAAGTGAAAGAATAAAATAAGGTGCGAATCAAATTTTATTACAGTTCAATGTTCAGACAAAGTACTTTAAAGTCCTTAACTCATGAGTTTTCAAAGAAAATCTTCTCCTCAGAGAACCAATACCGCAATGACATTACTGCAGGTAATAAAAATTAAACTTTGAAACTATAAAAAATTATATATAAAAATACATAAAGGTATATAAAACATCAAATATATCGGCCCAAAACATACTTTTTTGTAAACCTATACAGTTCATCCAAGTCAATAAGTTTAAAATAGCTCCAGGCAAGATATCAAAGAGGTTGATTAAAAAATAATCCAAATAGTGAATGGTGGTCCAAAAACGAAAAAAGTTATCCAGGCAGGAAATTCGTTTGCTATCGATGCAGTAGATAACAGTGAAAATTGTATTCAAGGTGTATGCAAATTAATAAAACAGGTCAATTTAATTTTATTCGAATTGGATTTAGCGGAGCTTGCATACAGCCAGGAAGTTATGGTTTGTATTACTCCTATCAGCTCTTAAGAACCCTTAATTTGGACATCATAATATTCAACACCAAGTGAGTTTGCTGAACTTTTCATATGATTTGTTTTCTCTATAGTTTTTTTTTAATCGTTTTATTAATTTGCGTTTAATATATATATATATATATATATATATATATATATATATATATATATATATATATATATATATACAGTTATATGTTTTTTATAGTGGAAAATTATTTCAGACAGTATACAATATATTATATATTAAGCTGCTTTTTTTTGTTTATGCTATTGTTTGCATAGGTAATTTTATTAAACAAACGATTATTTAGTGTGCGGAATTGGACATAAACAAAGAATACCACAAAGTGAAAATGAGACTTGTACAGGATTCTAACCTGTGCCTCAGAAGAGGGACCGCCCAACATGAAACGAATCTTGTTTTCACATTGTTGTATTCTTTGTTTATATCCAGCCCCGACATACTAAATAAATGCATGTTTAGTAATATTACCTGCACAAACAATAGCATAAATAAAAAAGCAGCTTAATGCATAACATACTGTATATATTTTATCTAGAGAAATATGTTGACATGTCTTTTACAGTCATTCCTTGTTGAGTTACGGCGTTCGCTTCAATTACAGATCCCCACATAATTTTCATGAAACAACTTAATACGAAGTAAACGGCGTCATGAAATTCTTTGAAAAAATAACTTATTTATATGGTGTTTAATGTTTATATATAATTTATATGGTTTTTAATGTTTATATATAATTTATATGGTGTTTAATGTTTATATATAATTTATATGGTGTTTAATGTTTATATATAATTTATATGGTGTTTAATGTTTATATATAATTTATATGGTGTTTAATGTTTATATATAATTTATATGGTGTTTAATGTTTATATATAATTTATATGGTGTTTAATCTTTGCCGTCGATAGCTGTATATGAATGTCACAAGGAAGTCTGGGAAAATCGGCTTCTCATTTCGGTAAAAGAAATAATGTGAGGTGAATTAAAAAAAAAATGTCTTCTTTTTTATTTCCTTTCATACTCAAGTGATTAGAAAAGTGTGTCTTTCAGATATTTTGCAAATGGGAATATCTCCCAATTGGTCAGGTGGAAAGAAACCCGATGAAACATATCTAGTGCATTCCAGAATGCAGCAAAAAAACAAAAAACAACTCACATCTGCATGTGCATTTGCTGTTTTGCTCCTGCCTTTGTCTTCGTTGTGTTTTGCTGACCTTTTCTGCATATGTCGAGTATATCAGGTGTTTTTGCTGGTTTCTTGTGCTGTACTTTCTCACCTATGGCAATTCAATTGTTTCTTAAAGGTCATTTCTCCTTTGTGTGAAACTTTGTGAAAACAACTGCAAGGACCCATAGTGCAACGGATAAAAGTAATGTGATAATCAGTTCTAAGTGACAGTCTTCTGGAGGTTGAAGGTTCAATCCTCAGTGCGGGCGATACTAAGAATACAATTACGAATTACTTAAGACTTCTACCCAGTTATGGCTGAAGGAATGAGAGCAAACGACTCTTGTGGATTAAATAAAGGGTTCCGTTCGAAATTCCGTACATAAATATTCATGAGTTCGATAAGACGCCCCTAAAGGTTACATCGGCCGAAACGTTGTGAGAATGACATCCAAGATGAGAACAGTAGTCCGAATAATCCAAAGAATACAAACTGCAATTGGCTTTAGTCCCGGGCACTCTTTTCGTAGCATGCATTATCCGATGCTTAAAATGAATACTTGAATATAAATATGTTAGTGTTATATCTCAGGATGTTGCTATATTGCTTGGTTGCTTGCTTGTCACCGTTCACTCTTTACCTGTACATAAATGTTTCAGATGGTGAGAGGAAGGGAGAATGACATAAATAAAAGGGAAGATGATAAGAGAATTACTGAGAGATAATGGAATAATGTAAATAATTAATAAAGAGAGAGAGAGAGAGGAAGAGGGGAGATAGAGAGAGGGGAGAGAGAGAAAGGGGAAATAGAGAGAGGGGAAGGGAAGGAATAAAGAGAGAGAGAAAGAGATAGAGAGAGAGAGACTCTATTATGACATCAAAATGTATTCTAATATAGTGAAATACTTTGACTTTGTAATGGAGTTATGTAAATAATCAAAAGAGAGAGATAGACGGTCTATTATAACATCACAATGTATTCTAACTTTATGAAATCCGTTTACTTTTGCATTAGTTGCTAATCATGTGTTTACAAGGATTACAAAAGGTAAAAAAATGATATATTTGATAAAATGATATAACAAATACTGAGCCAACTGGTGTCAGGTTTTTTAGTATCATTTCAAAGCACAAAATGTTATCTACATTCATATATTATTAGATTTTCTTTAAATGTCATGTTGTTTTAAATTCAGGTTATTTAATTTCAATTATAGAAAGGAAGCAAATGCGAGCAATTTTCTTGTATGACTTCAAAATGGCGACAAAGCAGCAAAGACAGTAAGCAACGTCAACGGAACTTTCAGCCAGTAAATGTACACAAGGTTGGTTTTAAAGATTTATTTACGGAAATGAAGACCTTGAAGACGGATGAGGTTGTGGGCGTCTGTTTGCAGCTGACAATTACAAAATTGAAGAAGGCGTTAGTCAAATGAAATTCGTGCACGACTATTGAAAACAAGCGGAAAAGTTAGGTGTCAATCATCTGACAGTCGTCAAGCAACTGGGGATACCAGAGAAGATTGGCAAATGGGTGCCGTACGAATTTAAAAAAAATAAAAGAAATAATCAGTGTGAGTTTTCACAGACGACAACAACCCATTTCTCAATCGTAATGTTACATGAAATGAAAAGTGAACCCATTGGCGACGGTCAGCTCATTTGTTTGGTCAAAGTAGAGGTTTGAAACATTTATCAAAATACCAGAAATTTCAAAAGAAGATGATGGTGACGATTTGGTGGTGGTGGTGTGGCGGTGTTTACGAAACTACAGCTTCCTGAATCCTAGATGGGAGGAGGGAAATATAGGAAGTGGTAGTAGCAGCAGCAGTGTAAGAGAAGGAGAGTAAGAGGATGACATAAATGATGACTGTAGAGATACATTGACATCAAATCAACGAGATGCACAAGAAACAACATAAAAAGCATAACTACTGCTGCACGACAATGCTAAAGTTAAACAAATTCGGCTAAGAAGTTCTTCCGCATCCACAATATTCGCCGAAGCTCTCACCCACTGACTACCAATTATTCAAGCATCATTACAACGTTTTAGGGAAAAAATATTCACTAAGACGTGCGCAAAAATTTCTTTAGAGTGTTTGTCAATTCCCAGACATCAGAATTTCGTACAACCAGACCACAGACTTGTTTCTTTTTGGCAAAAATTAATTTGTTGAATATTGAAGGTTGGTTATGTCAACTAGTTTGAAATAATTGTTGTTTTCCATTCGTAATATATTAAATATCCTTAGAAGCATTCAAGGATAGTCAGGACAAAGCGTTGTCTGTTGAGTTCAGAAGGTCAAGTTTGAAACTGTGTGGAAGGATGAAACCAGAAATAGGAATCATGTGAGTCACATGACGTCATCAGGGAAGTTAGGAAAATATTTTGTAATGAGAAAACGACTGGGAGCAGGTCAAACAGAACGTAGAAAGAATAAAATTAAAAGGAATAAAAAGGAGGCAATAATGGTCTCTGCTGGTGGAAACAACATGCTCACCACTGGAACTTCGTTATGGGGTACACTTTTCTCCAACAACACCGTTTTCAATACCGATCTCTATCACTCAATGATCTTAGCCCTTTGAGTGCTAAAACGCAAGTAACAACTTCTATTAGGCTCGTCTTTTATAGATGGCAAAGCATGCTGATTACATATGGTCGATATGCATAAATACTCTTGTTCCGGCATGCACTTGTTCTTTCTCACATTAGGTTCTGTATGCCAGGTATAGACGAACCCTTTTATGGCAGATATAAGTTAAGTGAAGACTATTTCTACGACTCGATTCAGGTTCGGGCTCATCAAATTCACCACAATAATATTTTTTAAAGAGTAAAAACAATTGTCTCCCTTTCTTCCTCACCAATGACAAAGATAAAAAAAGAAAAATGTTCATACATATTTGGTGATTTATTAAAATTAGCAGCAACGGAAAAAGTTTCTCGTTCGATGACAACAAGTTCCAGATGAGATAGCCAACGTCTTGATTTCTTCAGAGTGCAGCTTCAGGAGTTTTTCAATCTTTTCAGCATTAAGTGGACATAAATATATGCAGCAAATTGATTGTAATGGTTTTTACTTTGATTAATAAAGTTAGGTTGAAGCTGATGTATAAAGATTTGAATTTGTACAATAAATGAAATTTAAATGAATAACACTGTCTTAAGTGTTGATAATCTCTCATTCTATATAAAATTAGGTATGTGTATATGATTATATATTTCTATATACTCCTAAACTAATGAACTGATCATTATGAATTTTGAAACACAGCTGCTAGGTGTAAGGGGTTGTAATGTGGGCTATATTTAGTTTAATTTAGTTTCATGCAAAAGGAGTAAAAGGGTTTGGAAGCCCTTCCTGAAAATTAAAATACCTCTGATTTTTTGTGAAATTTTGACAATAGGTATTAGACATCAATTAATAAATATTCCCCAAATTTTAGTTTCTTTGGAGTATTTGAAAGAGTTTTTCGGGACATAATATGGGAACAATCTTCCATTTCAAAATTCAAATATTTCAGGTTTGCATTAAATTTGATCCATAGTCATTAGACACCAATTAAGCAAGGTTTCCTGAATTTAAATTTATTCTTAAGATCTGTTATGCTTCAAACTTAAATGTTAGACATTTTCTAGAATTAAAATCATGTAATGAGGATTCTAGACATAAGGTTTAGTATCATTATATCTTGATTTTAATCTTTGTAAAGGGACATAAAAGTGGTGCAAAACTGTTCTGTTCGGGGAATTACTTTTAACCGTCCTGGGATGGGTATATTCTAATTGTATATAAACCTCACACAGAATGGCTACTAAGTAGCCTTAGCTAAGAGAATGAGAAAACAGAAAGGGTGAATAGTGGTTTGAAAATAAAGTTATACCATGTAGGGCAAAAGAAATGATTTTTGAGTGAATTTGTGAATGGTTGAAATGTTGTTTTTTTTTGTCTTTAGGAAAGCTGAAGTAGAGAGGCGACCAGAAGAACATCTAAGAACATCTAAGAAAATAAATTGGCAAAGCCAGAATATTCTGAGCCAAACAAATCCCTCATCTGTAAAGATAAAAGCAAATTATACCTGGCTTTTCTACAAAGGTACAAAGGGAATAAAAAGAAGATGAAGAAGATTCTGTTTGATATACTTCAAAACCAAATTCAAAGAACATATTGAAGAATATAAGAATCGACCATTCTAGATAATGATAGGGAACATATGAATTATTTTATATGTAAACAATTTTTGATGGTGGTAGCAGTTGTAGTGGAACGATAGCAATAATAATAATCTTGTATATAAAGTAAAGTTATTTTTACCTATTTCATTGACGAGCTCTCTATTCAAAAACTGCATATGCAAATCTGCTCCGGTATCGATTTAGGCCAATTCTTGATGCATGTTTTAAAAAATTATGCATTTGTTTAGTTCGCTTTCATTCATTTTTACATTTTATCTTCTCCTAAGATGGTCATCCATACAGAAAGTTGGAGAAATTTTCACAGATCTGCTACCCACGTTCACCGCCACCCACATTCACCGCCACCCACGTTCACCGTCCAGTCTTCTTTATAGGATATATTCTTTTTAGCACTATCATTATTTCGTATTACAATCTTGGTATTGTATGTTAGCTACTCTACATTTCCCACCTTCTTGGCCTTTTGGCTGAGATCAAAGTGTAGTATCTGTTCCGATGGATACTGCACCCCATACTGGTGTTGTCTTGGCCTTCGGGTCTTGATTTATGCCGGTTAATGGGTCTGTCCTGTGCAGTTCTGGGAGGTCCACTTTCCCAGGCTTTGCCTCCCCTCTTTGGGGAGGAGTAAGTTTATTGCTTACTGCCTGAGGCGCCTCTACCGGGGAATGCCGACGGGGCTGCCCAGGCAATTTTTAAACCCCACTTTCCCGACCCGACCTTGGGTCACATCTTACTTGTGGGAGTAAGATAAAAACTGGCCTTGTTCCTAACTCCTGGAGAGGAGTAAATCAATACTCTACATTTCCCACCTAAATACTGTACGCTCCCTTCATCAATACTTTCTTTTACTGTGCGTTTCGATTGACTATTCCAAAGACTTTATTTTACATTCTTGTTTCACAGAATAACACATTAACAGATTAGCAAATTTACCTTGTTCGTTAACAGTCGCTTCCATTATTCTTACATTTTAATCTTTATTTACTTTTAATACATTTCATATTACAGTTTTCGAACCATAGGATTTATGTAAAAACAACAAAAAAAGTACTCCCGGGTCATGCTGGGTACATTACTATTTAAGTTTCTTTTTCTCCTCTTACAATAGCGATTTTTAGAAGCTTAAAAACATCTAGGTGAAACGTGACACTTTATTTCATTCCAAAAGCATAGATTTTTCATTCTTAAAACATCAGAATAACATTTTTTGAACACAAAGCGACCTTTGGAGTCAATGATACAATTTTTGACCAATGTTCGCTTACATTTTTCAAACAAATATTCATAATTTTTTTTTATTAGATTCTAATAAATAATTTTTGCACACTATAAATTCTATAAAAAATCTAGATTCCAGGCTACATTTAACTACTCGTTTGACTTTTTCTAATTTCATAGAGTATCAATTCTCAAACCGGTTAAAAACATCATGTTGTAGCGTGCCACTTTACTCGACAATCAACTAAATCTCATTCATTCACTGTGGAGGTCCCCAGATGCCGGAGAGCCTTCTACTCAAATAGCTTCTTTCCTCATGCTGTTGGCCTCTGGAACTCCCTCCCTGCCCCTGTTTCCCCGACAGTACTGACATGCAGAAGTTTAAAACTAATGTAAACAGACATCTCACTGTGCAGATCCCAATTTAGGCTGACCCCCCCCCCCAAAAAAAAAACTTCTCCCCTTTTCTTTTTTCTCAGTAGCCCCTTACGTCTACAGTGGCGGCCTGCCTTGTTTGAGATGAACCATGTTAAAAAAAAAAATTAAAAAATTGCCAGCCTTTTACAATCTCAGCATAATGGAATACATTCTCTTGTTCATTTATTCACCTGCTGCTACGTCTCCGCTACTCGATGTCATTTGATCTAGACAGTAGCAGTCAGACTGGTTGCTATGGTTACAATTAATGTTGTAGCTGATTATTTTGAACTATACTCCACATAAAAACGCCCGAGTCGCTCTCATCGGTAGGGAAGTATCGATGGAACAGATCAGGATATATATCTCTTTAAATTGAATTTTAACAGTCCCGTTATGCCCACTGCGTCTTTTCTTTTTTTTCATATTGCCACTTGAACTTAGGGTTACTTTTAGCATACAAAATAAACCCAGTGCTTTTTTGTTATTTAGAATTCATCACAGCTACAAAGGTAATGAAAGACCATCCTCCCAGGCATAACCACTCTCTTTCGGAAGAAAGATTGGTTTATTGTATATCGCCTGAGAGGCTCTCATTTGTGAGGAAGTGCCGACAAGTACAGTTTCAGGAGAAATTGACTTTTATTGGTCCTTTAGACTATAAATTGACTTTTATTGGTCCTTTAGACTATAAATTGACTTTTATTGGTCCTTTAGACTATAAATTGACTTTTATTGGTCCTTTAGACTATAAATTGACTTTTATTGGTCCTTTAGACTATAAATTGACTTTTATTGGTCCTTTAGACTATAAATTGACTTTTATTAGTCCTTTCAACTATAAATTGACTTTTATTGGTCCTTTAGACTATAAATTGACTTTTATTGGTCCTTTAGACTATAAATTGACTTTTATTGGTCCTTTCGACTATAAATTGACTTTTATTGGTCCTTTCGACTATAAATTGACTTTTATTGGTCCTTTAGACTATAAAGTGACTTTTATTGGTCCTTTAGACTATAAATTGAGTTTTACCAGTTCCGTTATGCCTACTGTACATGCACGATTTCTGTCTTTTTTTTTTTTTGTATTGTCACCCGGACTAGTGTTGAAACAATAAGCGTGTATATCGATATTATCGATATTATACACACGACATCACATATAAATAAAAACTCCTAGTGAGTATATGTAACGATGTTGCTTCTCTGAGGCGTGTATAATCCTGTTAATACACGCTGGTCGACACACCCTTTCCGTCGTATTCACATGGACACCAAAACTTTTTAATGGAGGTTGATTAATTCAGACACAGTGACAAATTACAGAGACCATATATATATATATATTTTTTTTTTTTAATGGAAATCGCTCCAGACAAGGCATGAAGCCACTTGATGTAAGGAGCTAATAACAAATACTACTTCAAGGTGAAAAACTAGCCAACGATACGTTTTAGATGGATAGATTCCGACCCAGAAAACAGCAATTCTTCCCCCTTTGTCAGAAACATCGCTCATTGAATGTGAGGACTAAAGGACCAAATGAGGGAAGCGGGAGTTACGAAAGTGAACCGAAAGTTCACTTTCTACTCTCATTATAGTTTTAGAGGTGGGTTACTATGTTAGAGAGAGAGGGAGAGAGAGAGAGAGGCAGAGAGAGAGAGAGATAGAAAGAGAGAGAGATAGAGAGAGAGATAGAGAGACAGCTATATATAGGAAGACTTGAGACTATAAGTTTTTTTTTTTTTTTAGTTTTTTTTTTTTATATAGTTTTAATGGTTGAGAAACTTCCGAGACTATATATATATATATATATATATATATATATAATTAACTTGTTACAAATATCCAGGGGGTATGAATCCGAAGGAAGTTGAAACCGGGTTTATGAGAGTGCTCAATGAAAATTCAGAGCAAAATATATATTTTTTAATTTTATTCCATTAGTTGCGACAAAACAGGTTTTGTTTCATTGGTGCGGATAGCTACCAATTCATCAGGCCGGCGAAAGGAATTTTGAATTCCTTTCGCCGGCCTGATGAATTGGTAGCTATCCGCACCAATGAAACAAAACCTGTTTTGTCGCAACTAATGGAATAAAATTAAAAAAAAAATATATATATATATATATATATATATATATATATATATATATATATATATATATATATATATATAGAGAGAGAGAGAGAGAGAGAGAGAGAAAGAGAGAGAGAGAGAAAGAGAGAGAGAGAGAGATACGACTTGGGTCACCATGCTATATACGTTTACATCGTACGTCGACCCCACCTCACCCCGACTGGGATTTCTAGGGATGAATACATTTTTGTTCACCCTAAACATATTGCCACTGAAGCGTAAGGGTTACTGTGATAGGGATCAGATTTATAGGGGGCCAAACTGAGTGTTAGGGTTTTGAGCAGCAAAATGCTTGTTTACAATACATTTAAATTTCTGCATCTCGGTATGGTAGGGGAAAGGTAGCAGATAAAGGATTCCAAAAACAAGCTGTTCAAGGAAAGAAACTATTAGAGTAAAAACATCTGCAGTGAAGGGGTGCGATTTTACTGCTTGTGGGGATATCAGGGTATTTACGCTGAGGGGGGTACAAGTGCAGTAAATTCATCGGAGCACATTCCATGGGAATACTTGTAAAACAAGCACAGGGATGCAACACTGCGGCGATATGACAGGGACTGGAGCTTGGCAGACAGTGCGGTACCTACTAGGTTAGAAATTCTTTTTTGAACCCTGTCCAAATCTGCAAGCCTCCCAAATAAATTACTGAACATTTTATTGCATCACGTTGCAATAACATTTGGCTGCAATGTACGTAGAGTCATTGTATCCCAGCATGCACTGCCACTCGTACAATATTGCTAAATTGAATCATACAGTTGTTTATGTATACATCTCTCTAAGCCTTGAAATATTTAAACTGGGAAGCCAATGTAAATAAAATTAAAAAAAACTTACAAAGAATTCTAAATCTTTAGGTTTAATCTGTGAGTTTAATCCACTGAACATCTCAGAGTCTGATGCGCCTCAAGAGTTATCCTTTCTTGTTATTTATTTATATATTTATGCGTTTATTTATATATTTATACGTTTATTTATATATTTACTTATATATCTATTTATATATCTGTCTCACCTGCAACGGAACATAGAATTTATTTATGTATTTGAAGAGAGTGTATCTTTCTCTGGAGGCATAACCTTAATGCCGGGAATAAAAATAAAATACTACTTGTTTTTTTTTTTGTTTTTTTTTTTGTCGGAATCAAGTTAAAGGCAAACAGTGAATTTAACTCCGTTTTTCTATCATATATAAAAAAAAAAACACACAAGCCCAAAAAATCCTGACTTAATTAGGAGGAAGTAAAAATTGTTGTTGCGCGGAACAAAAATAATTTCCAAATATTTTCTGCTGAAAAGTTATGGAAATGGTGGTGGTGTAGGGGTTAGGGTTAGGGTTAGGGTTAGAGTTAGGGTTAGGGTTAGGGTTAGAGTTAGGGTTAGGGTTAGAGTTAGGGTTAGGGTTAGGGTTAGGGTTAGGGTTAGGGTTAGGGTTAGAGTTAGGGTTAGAGTTAGGGTTAGGGTTAGGGTTAGAGTTAGGGTTAGGGTTAGGGTTAGGGTTCGAGTTCTGTTTGTGCTAGTGCATCACTTTTAATAATATCCTTGGGAAAAGTATAAATTCAAATATCCTATACGTTAAATAGTAGAGTAGACTAGAATTTCAAGCCTTGGTAGAGTAACTAATCTTGAAGAATCACAATTCTGCAATAACACATTTATCTGTTTATCTTATCATTGTTTCCAGTTGATTTGGACTTCCTGTCGTTGGATTTAAGCAATGCCAGATCAGGGGAAAAAGATTTGAAATGCCAAGAGACGATCAAAGATGATCAGCTAATAGATGCATATCACTAAGAGATTCAACAATATAGATATATTATCTATATGATACTAAAAGTCTGTGATTATCTTGCTTGCTTGCTTGCTTGCACATTGAATGTTTTAAATGGTGGGAGGTAGAGCGAATGAGACAAAAAGTGGTGCGAAGAAGAGAATAGGGAAGGGTAAGTGGTGGGAAGAGGAGAATAGAGAAATAGTAGTAGTAGCAGCATCGTAAGAGAAGGGGAGTAAGATTATAATGTAAATAAATAAATGATGTAAATAAAGAAGAAAAAGGAAATTTGAAAATTACAGATCTATAAAAGGGAGCCTTCGGGTTGCCCTCGACTACAGTCGATATATTTATTCTTATTTTATAAAAATGTTACTGTAGGGTTAACCACTGAGTGCAGGGGTTGTCATTCATGATCGAGTAACCCTGGGTGGGGTGTTCTATATTATGAATGATTCTTTTGTCTTTTTGCAAAGATAGCGTTTCTTTTCTCTCCTAAAAATTCATTAATCCTTTGTTCCATATGCCAGTGTGAATTTGGTTACATAGGATCTACTATGAAACTGATGAAGTTTAAACTCCAGGGCGCCTAATCTCAAAACTAAATTAAACTATAAATAGCCCACATGCCCAGCAGCTGTGTTACAAAATTCATAATAATCGGTTAATTAGTTTATAAGTGAATCCTATACATACAAATATATAAACACACACCTAACGTTATATAAATAGAGATATACATGTTAAATATTTACCCATGAAGCCATACATATTTATGTAGATATACATTTAGATATATCTTATTCTTATCTATACATACATAGGTGCGTATACATACAGACATATTATATTAGAAATGCATATGCTAATTTAATTCCCTTCCAAATAGACACATTTCTTGGAGAAACGCCAGTTGGGATTCTTTGAAAACCGTTTCTTAGAATCGCTGGCACCAAAATGTCTCCAATTTGTCTCTTTGGTTTAGTTTAAGTTTATTTTTCTTATTTCCTTCCAGATGTCTTTGCAATCTGCAACTGAAATCACTTCAATAATTTTCCTTTCAGAACCAGAAGTCGGTCGTTTCAAAGACTTTGAGAAATTAATGGCACGTTTCATTTCATTAAGTAAATTCAATGGTTCTTCATTGTTTTGGTGGGCATCAACAGTGTAAGCGAAAATGTCTGAACTAATAGAATTTAGTTTCTCTGAAGAATGGGGATAATAAACTTTAGTTTGAATTTGTTTTGAATATAAAGAACATGCACATATTTAATGGATATGCTAACCATCTCCTTAAGAAACTCTGTTGGTCTACCAACCAGTATTCAAAAAGATACTTTGTTACACTAGGACCTATGCTAACTTTCGCCATGACTCTAACCCTAACCCCAACCCTAACGTCCGTGCAGAGAATCTGCCAAAATGGATGCCATTTTGGCAGATTCTCTGCACAGAAGGAGTTTTCCTCTGATGTTTATTATTATTTTTGAGAAAGGGAAGTTTCTTTTCCCGAAATATTAAATAAATGATTTTTATAATCATCCGGACATCACACAAACAGCTAACACCACACTTGCTGTTATGTAAGATTTTATAGGAAAAATAAATAGTAAGTCACATTTCGTATTCGATTTATTATTTTTGTTCCTTCCAGCTTACATCTTACCTGGAATTTGCATTGTCCACAGCCTTTTAAAAACATACTACTAATATATATATATATATATATATATATATATATATATATATATATATATATATATATATGAGACAATTTATCATACTGATAAAATGCAGTGGTTATACTTCTCATTCGTACAACTGAATCGATGTCAGGTTATCAGACCCCAGGTCTAAGCTTAAAACCGTGCAGTCGCTGAGTCAGTTGTATAGAGCCACGCTGATGAGTCTTTATAAAACGAAATAGACGCTTGTCTGTGAATATAATTATTTAATTATAAAATTATAATTATTAAATTATATTTATCGGCCCCTTTAAAGGGAGGGCACTCCGTTTGGGAAGA
>OY744532.1:14840551-14873051 GCA_963556195.1 Sepiola atlantica | reverse complement strand
CTCATGCATAGAGATTTATACTTTAGTGATGTGATAATGAAATGGTTTGGTTGATATGTAGTCATACCCTTAATGACAATAAAAGTGTAAAAATTTGGGAATTTCCTTGCTTTTGTACATTTAGTGTATATGAATTTTCATCTTAACCCGATTAAGGGCATATGATTTCAGTATACTGGCATTTTTCATGGAATATATATATATATATATATATATATATATATATATATATATATATATATATTAGTGAAATTTACTCGTGTAAAACAGACTTCATGATGCAGGTTTGAATATGTTGCTCATAACTGACATGGTATTTCTCATAGATCTCACAAATAAACGGCTTGGAATTGCAATTCTATCGTCAGTTAACGGATAAAAGTCATTGTTTGGAGTAAATTTTTTTAATGCAGAAGTCGTTCAATGCCTCAGCATTCACATATGGTGACTAATTAGAAATGGTGATTAATTAGAAATTTGAAGAGAATCCAAAATGAACAAAATTTGTTTCTATTGTAATTTATGGCTGATGGGAGTAAAAAAAGGGAAAAGAAGGAAGAAAAGATGGTCTCTATTGGAACTTTGGTACGTTGTATACTTTTCTCAAGTGACACCGTATTCATAATTCAACAACTTGACGTAGTAGACTTTTCTTTAACAACACCATTTCAAAACTGAACTGTGGAACAATGTGTTCACCACCGGAACATTAACCCATACTCTTCTCGAGAAACACTGTTTTTAATACCAAACTTTTATCGCTCAATGATCTTAGTCCTTCGAGTGCTAAAATGCGAGTAACAACTTCTATAAGGATCGTCTTTTATAGATGGTAAAGCATGTCGGTCACACGTGGTTGATACGTATATATACTCCTGTTCTGGCGTGCACTTTTTCTTTCTCACATCTAGGTTCTCTATTCCAGGCATAGACGAGCCCTTTTATGGCGGCGAAATGTTAAGTCAAAACTATTTCCATCACTCGATTCAGGTTCTGGCTTATGACGTCCACCACAATATCATCATATAAATATCATCATATCAGGAAGAAAGCAACTAAATTATACCTGGCATTTTTAACAACCAAAAAAGACTTTAATTTCTCAACGATTTTGAAAACAACAACAACAAAGACGTCCTTTAGATTTCTTTTGTCGTTAAAAAAAAAGAAGTAACTAAATTATTTCTGGCATTTTTAACAACTAAAAAGACATTAATTTCTTGACGATTTTGAAAAGAAAAACAACATTTCGCTCTTTTAAAGGAACAGGGCAGCTAATCTATACCTATATATAGAATGTTAGACTGCCATAACACATATATAAACTATCTAAAATCCAACCCTTCCTCACCGTGGTTGTGGTGGGGGTGAACGAATAATGTCAGAGTTATGCTGTTGGGAACTTAAGTTGCTGGTAGGGTCATCCAATACAGATTGGTCTGACACCCAGCGGTATTAGGACCCCAACCTGACTAATCAGGGCTCTGGTGAGAACCAAGAAGTGTCTGATCCGGCAACCAGCGACTTCAAACCGTCTTGTCCCTGCGTCTGTGGATAATCTGCGGCAAACAAGTTGTTCTTCCAACAGAGATATACTTGCGGTTGGGGACCACTAGTGAGTTTACTACTCCCAAAATACTCCATACATTTCCTTCATGCTCCTATGATAAAATATGATGAATTCTGGTATGGCGTCCACAAAAACTAACATGCTCATTACCTCAGTATTGTGAGTGTCAAATCAGCAAATTCAGATAATCATGAAACATAAAAAAGACTATTTTTTGGGGTTATTGAAACTTCAGAACCTTGATGCAGAAAGAAACCCAAGCACTAAGAATTGGAACTCCCTCTTCAAGTATAACATTGTCATAGCCTGCCTCTCATACTTTCTGATACAGGCTGTCGTAAAATCAAAGTCTTCCAACATGACGTCTCATATCACCTCTACCACAGTGGTCTGACTAATACCTTCGTAGAGTTGCCTATGCTCTTAGTGATCGTAACAATGTATCGCTCCTTGCCTGAGAATCAATCTCTCCTTGTTTGACCCATATCCACTTGAAAGTTTCGGTTCTCAATGTCAGTGTTATTGTTGTCTATGCCCGCGCCCTTAACGCTGACAATCAAGATAATGACTATTTCTGCAACAACTTGCAGCTAATGTTGACCGCGTACCTTCGAGTGATCTTCTAATTATTGCAGGTGATTGGAACGCCCGCACAGACACAGGCGACAGCAGTAACAGTCATATTCTTGGACGATTCGCGATTAGAGACCAATTTGCTAATGGTGAAAAATTCTCAACTTTGCTGCAGAAAAAAAAATCAGTAACCGTATACAGAACGCCTACTTACTTGGTACTCCAATGACCGTGTCACAACTAACCAAATCTACAACTTTCTTGTTAAACGTCGTTGGTCATCAAGCGTTCTTTATTGTTGTCGAGTGTTCTGGGATGCAGAAACCGGTAACGAATTTGGTTCTGATCATGTATTGGGACGGGCAAAAATACATCTTCATCTCAAGGCCGTCAAGTCGCGTGCTAAGCTTCTCAGATACGCCATTTCGAAACTGAAAAGTAAACAAACCGATGATACATTGCGCATAGAACTATTCAATCGGTTCAACGATCTCAAGGTACACCAATCTGAAGATGCTACCTCAGATGAGTTTGGCAAACTGTCACGTGTAACCTCCAATTTTTGAAGTCTGAGACGTTCGGAACCATTAAGCGAAAAAAAAAAAAAAGGTTGGATCTTGGGGCAAACAATTGAAATTGCTGAAAAAGCAACAAATCTGATGACTTCAGACGATTACACCATTAAGCTATCAGTTCTGATTATATTAAACGAAATGCATTCTGGAGGAAAGTGGCAGAAGACATGGAACGTGCTCCAACTGTTAGGGGATTCCTATAAACTTTACAGCCTCCTCCATTCGAGTACAAAGACAGGCTGGGGTGGTAACCAAACCATCTTGAACTCGAATAACGAGCCAATCACCAATGTCAATGAACGCCTCATCTGTTGGAGAGATCACTTCGCCAATCTGCTAAACCATGACCAACACCCCCCATCAACTGCTCATATGAATAACACTGATCCAACTCCTTATCACTGCTAAACAACTTCCCCAACATTTGAAGAGGTTGTTGTCGTTATCAAAAGTCTAAACGATAACAAAGCTGCAGGTGAAGATAACATCCCTGCAGAGATCTCCAAACACACCGCAAATATACTAGGGCCTGTGATCCATTACATTATCAACCGGGTCTGGGAGACTGAAATACTCCCCCAAAACTGGAGCGATGCAACATTGGTACCATTCTTTAAGAAAGTTGCTGCAGCAGCGTTTATCACCTACCGTTGTATCAGCCTGATCGATGTGTCTGCTAAAATATTTGCTTCGATTCTTTTAAGAAGATTCCAATCAGAATGCGACTCCAATACAAACTCAAACCAATGTGGTTTTCGTCCAGGTCATGGCTGCACCAATCAAATCTTCAAACACAGCGCAAATATACTAAGGCCTGTGATCCATTACATTATCAACCGGGTCTGGGAGACTGAAATACTCCCACAAGACTGGAGCGATGCAACACTGCTACCATTCTTTAAGAATTATGATAAGCGGTGCTGTAGCAACTACCGTGGTATCAGAATGATTGACGTGTCTGCTAAAATAGTCGTTTCGATTCTTCTAAGACATTTCCAATGAAAACGTGACTCCAGAACGAGCCCAAACCAATGGGGTTTTCGTCCAATCAAATGATAGTCACCCGTTTCATTGATTTCGCTACTGCATTCGACTCTATCGACTGCGCTACCCTCTGGAAGGTCATGCAAGCAGATGGTATTCCACCTTCACTTCTCAGTCTTCTTAAAGTATACTACTGCTCAACACAATCCCGCATACACATGTACGGTGAGGTTTCGGAACCCTTCGAAATACGGTCTGCCATTTGGTAAGGATGTGTTCTTTTGCCAACACTTTTTAATTATGCCATTGACTGAGTGATTTCGAATGCCTTAAAAGAGTTTCCTGGTGTAACTTTGGATTTAGATTACGCAGATGATATTGTGCTACTCAGTGAAACATTTGCTGATGTCTAGTCTGCTATTAATGAGCATATTGCATCACAGATTGAGATGAAAATAAATGCCACAAAGACAAAAATACTTGCTGCCAGCTTTGCCCCAACAGGAAAAACACCCATCGTCCTAGTGATGTTCTTGAAGAGGTTGAGTGTTTCAAATATCTTGGCACCACCATCACAGCCACGGGTCAAGGTGAGGCTGATATCAAAGCGCGAATTGACCTTGCACGTCATGCCTTCTGCTGACTCAATTCCCGGCTCTAGTCAATATTTGAGATAAGTGCAACACTAAAATAAGGATCTACCAAGCGCTGGTGCGAATGATCCTCCTTTATAGCAGTGAGTCATGGCCAATGAGAGTGGAAAACGTTAGGTGATTGGAAACTTCTGATCACCACTGCCTGCATCACATCCTTCATGTTCAATGACAGCACTTCCTCTCCAACAACACAGTATGCAAAATGAACTCCCTCCAACAAGTTATCTTCACAAGACGTTTCCGCTTGCTAGTTCATGCCCTTCACCATCAACCAGGAGAATTTAGCTATGAAGCAATTACCTCAGCTCCCCTACAGGGGTGGAAAAAGCGATGTGGCAGACAAAGAAAAACCGGGCTGATGACGGTTAAAGCTGACGTGGAACCCAACTTGGATCCCCGAATCTACAGAGTTCGCTGTTGGAACAGTGAGTGGCTAGAGATCATCCAATTGTTGATTTCAAATCGTCAGGCTTGGTCAGCGTTAATCAGGGATGCAGTGGCAAGGATGGATGGAGCCGGCTCAACCCACTCTTGGTGGATGATCTTTTAAGTTCAAGTACAAGTAGTACTCCATTCAGGTTCTGGCTCATCACGTCTGCCACAATGGCATATCAACACTTTGCTAATTTACTAGGTCATTAATTATTCCCAAGAAACTTATTTTGTTCTAAAATCATGATTTATATCATTTTCTTGGGTAAAACAATAATGAAAGAATATTAGGTAACACTGGTTATTATCGCAATAAAAATGTTGAAATTAAACATGGTAACCTGTTTTCTTGAACAAAATTATGTAGGGGCGGATAACTCGAGTTACTTCTGGCTTCAAAATATATCTATCTTTCCCTGAACATCAATAATAAATCCGGATTCCATGCCAGTAAACTAGGAAATTAGCCTTCATATTAAGACTAAAATATGCAACAAGACTTGTTCTAAGATGCCACTGATGATTAGATAATAAAATACGAAAGTAAAATTGATTTCAGGTTGATTCAGTTATTGGGAGTAGAGTTATGGGTACTTGGGGGTCTCCGTTAATTAATCCCACTAGGGGACAATGTTTAACATACTTTCTGTTGAGTTTGATTTTTTGCTTGATTTAGACTAAAATTGTCTGAGTTAAATTTTCTTCTATCACATCAGTAAGACAATAAGCGCATTCCTTTGTCTTTTGGCCAGGAGCAAAGTGTAGCATCTGTTCTGATACCACACTTCATATTTTCTATCTTTGGTCAGTGAAGGAGAAATCCTTTTAGGCTGAGGAAATTTTTATTTTTGTCCCAATCCAGAGTGCCTTTTATTGGAAGTTGGATTTTCCCTACATTAAAAACTGACCTTGTGTCTAACTCTGCCCTCATGCGGAGTCAAGTAAATAGGGACCATAAGAATAAATCGACACATAAAAAAAGTAAACATCAACACAGACAAATACAGTTCGTAAAAAAAAAACCTAATTAAGTTTTTTATGTTGTTACCATGACAAATTTGAGCATAACTTCCCTTTCTATAAGTATTGTCGAGGGAGTGGTCAGCTTATTTGCTATGTGTGTTTCTATGGTGTGGTTCTTTTTGTTTTTTAAGTAACCCACCACCAACCGTCAGAATTAAGAATTTGGGAACATTAAAACAGAAATTATTCGTAGTTCAAAACTGTGGAATTGTAAGTACAAAAAACGAAGCAAAATTTGAATAGTTACCGTGTGTTTTTTGGTTTTACTCCAATTGATGAAGGATGCTACCTAACCCTACTTTTTTTTACATTTACTAACTTATACGTAGAAAAGGGAATTTACCGAGTGAGGGGGGGGGGGATTTGAGATTACTACTATTATTATTTTTTCTTAAATATTTCCTTTTTTCCTTTTCACCAATTTTCTTTATTCTAACACTTTAAAGACATTTATACTATTAATACGCCATCCTTTCTTAATGCTTTCTTAATTCCTATTTTTACCATTATTTCTGAATTCATCTGATTCCATCTTAAGATGTTCTACATTATTGCTGTTCTTAATCTGATTCTGTTCCAAAAATATATTACTCTATTAGCAAAAAAATCAATTGGTTAATAAATTTAGTTTCTAAAATCTGTCTTGACAATAATCTTTGAGATTTTCATATTAGTGTTAGATTCCTCACATCTTCCCCTTTTTTTTTATTCTGTGGTTGCTAGAAAATTAGGAAATTTGTACAAACGGTCATTTACTTTTACAAAAAATAACTTTTATAAAGTTTTTCAAAGGCTAATATTATAATACACTCACAAATGCTCAAAATGTCGCCCGTGTAAATCGAAGAAGTGAATAAGCCAGACGCAATAAAATTTAAACAGAATAAAATTCAAACAATAAAATTTACAACCTCAAATTTCCCGCTTTTCTAGCGTCCACCCTCCCGTATTACATGTGAGACATTGCAGTGAACGGATGTGTGTCACTCTATATTAGTGACTTCGATTCTCCAAAAAATACACACAGTTTTATACACAATCTTTTAGCAAAAGTTTTTTTCTAAGCTTGTGACTGTCGAAAATATTTTTTTTCACACATCACGTGTCCAAAAAAGTTGTTACCGATTTTTACTAATCTCATTTCCTTTAACTTTATTTCGTTAAATTATTTAAATTATTTTGTAAAGCAAGTTCTTTATTCACTTAGTCTTTAATTATTTTTTTTTCAGCCAGCAGGTTCAGTTCATAGCGGAAGGCCTAAAAAAACATGGGAAGAAGTGATAAGAATGAACTTGAGGGAAAGAGGGATAAATAAAGACCTGGCCAGAGAGAGGTTAGTTTGGAAGTCAATTTCTTTAAGCTGTCCAACGCATGCCAGCATGTAAAACAGAGGTTAACTGATGATGATGATGATGATGATGATGATGATGATGATGATGATGATGATGATGGTATCAATATACAAGTCAAATTCTTTTAAATATTTCACCCAATAGTTCCCAAAAATGACCCCTTAATTCTTTGCTTTACTATTATATCTGAGTTCACCCAATTCCATGTTAAAATGCTCTATCCTATTGTTGGTCCCCCGATTTATAAAATCAGGGGACTTATGTTTTGACGCATGTCAGTCCGTCCGTCCGTATTTTTCTCCGCAACCATCTATTGAATTTCTCTGAAATTTTGCATGAAGTTGTAACTTTGATCAGGTTAGAAAGTGACATTCTCCGATTTTTGAAATAAGTCTGGTTAGGCCCCCATGGGGTCAAAAGGCCCCGAAATGGCCAAAATGACATTTTTTGCTCCATAACTGTTCATCCATCCATTCAATTTCTCTGAAACTTGGCCAAAATGTGGAGACAATTGTTCCTAATAGAAAATAAGTATCGCTGACCTTGGAAAAAATCTGGTTCGCGCCCCCAGGGGGTAAAAAAAAAAAAAAATGGCAAAAAATGACTCTTTTCTCCCATAACGTTTGATCTATCTTTTCAATTTTTCTGAAACTTGGCCAAAATGTAGAGGCAATTGTTCTGGATATAAAATAAGCATCCTTGACCTCAGAAAAATTCTGGTTTGCGCTCCCAGGGGGTCAAGGGGGTGTCAAAAATACCCCAAATTGCCCAAATTTATTGCATTTTACACTCGCCACATCGAGTCACATACAAAGGGGGACCATGCACGCGCGGCTTGTTGTTATTGATCTAATCTGGAAACTTGTTCCAAAAATATACCACTCTATTAACAAAAAAATCAATTGGTTTATAGATCTAGTTTTTGAAATCTGCCTTGACAAATTGTTTAAAATATTACTTACAGAGATACTTATGTAAACACCCACGCAATAGTAATTTTGAATTAGTGTCTCACACAAACCAACGAAGACAGACTCTTAAAAATATATATCAGTTTATTTTTTACATAATACTGAGATCCACTGATTCTTTTTCATCCTGTTGAATACATATGTCACCGGGATGACCTTGATGATCGCATTGGTGGTAAGGAAAACAGTACATTACAACAATGGGGCTATAGCAAGACAGAGATGCCACCTATGTGGGTGGAAGAATAACATCAGGCAGAAAGACAAGGAAGTCACCTAAATGAGTAAAACGTTGCCACCGGTCACTGCAGCATAATCAGCGCGACCACCTGTATAAAATAGAAAGAAATACATCCTTTTGCTAATTAAACAATACATAGCTTGAGAGAAGCATGGCTATATAAAGTTGTGTAAGCGACCTGCCAGAAACGATGTAGACACATCGTCGCGTAGGTGACATGCTTGAAGAGGCGTTGCAGTTTGAGGATGTTTGCATGCCCAAAAATATTATATTAACTAGTCTGACTTTTGATTGAGCAGAAATCGACTGGCTAGAGAATCCGAGATTTCAACTCCCGTCAACTCTGTTTGGGTACCCCAAACTTCTACGACTCACACACTCTACTCATTCGTCGCAACTCAAACAATAAAGGTATGCCCTTATACTTTTCTACACAAGTGTTCGTCGTCTTTCTTTAAAGCAGGGCAGAAATGTACTATAACTCTACATGGAGAGTAAGTATTCCTTAGTGCAGACGCATATCAAAGAATATAGACTTTAAGGTGCTAATAAAAAGATATCAGTTTACTTTTATAATACTGAGTTCCAGTGATTATTTATTCATTCACGGAGAATCAGTATTCAACTCGGTCCACACTGTATACAATGCAAATGTTCCCACTAGTTTCTTAAAGTAACTAAAGACTATTAGATACTTATGTTAACGCCCTGTAGGAATTTTTTGGTTTGTGTTGAAGCAAAGACAGAGGATTTCTGTTCTGTGCGAAGTGTCAATTTACTTTTTGTTCTTTGTTTCTGAGTCTGAGCCACCATTTTGAGTCTGAGCCACCATTTTGTGATGAACAAACCCGACCATCTGATTATGCTACAACTTACAATAAAGTTCAATTATTATTGACGCTGCTTCCCTGCTGTCAAGAATGCTTGATGAATGACGTCTCTTTCAAGATTTATGTGTTTTTCAATGGATTTATACCTTTTTTTTGTATCTTATTGTCTATAAGAAGAATCAATATATCTTGATTATATATAAATCTTGTCAATCTATAATATAAAAGTTGTGTCTCTACTATACTGTCTGTCTGTCTGTCTGTCTGTCTCTCTCTCTCTCTCTTTCTCCCTTGACCCTGAGTATGACCTTAATGTACATGCAGAGATGAGATTCAAATTTGCAAACATAAATCTGGTGACCCTAGAAGAAGATTAAATCTGGACAGTATAGGGAGATGTGTGCAGAAAAGGAGACTTCGTTGATTTGGTCACATTGGAAGAATGGATGAGAGTGCTTGGGTTAGTAGATGTAGAAAAGTTGAGGTAGCAGGTTCAGTTTACTGGGGAAAGCTATGGAAAACATGGGAAGATGTGATAAGAATGGACTTGAGAGGAAGAGGGAGAAAATAAAAAAAACTTGCCAGTGATAGGTTAGTTTAGAAGTCAATTTCTAAAAGCCGTCCAATACATGCCAACATGTACAATGGATGTTAATCCGATGATGATGATGATGATGATGATGATGATGATGATGATGATGATGATGATGATGATGATGATGTATACAATGACACATTTACAGCAGGTGAATCACTCCACAGTGCCCAGTTCTCAAAGCATCTTTTTTCATTAGATTTTGTCATATTTGGTTGGTACGGGTGACGTGCGTGTGTGTGTATGTATCTGTGTGTGTGTATGTATCTGTGTGTCTGTCTGTGTGTTGTAGAGAAAAAAACCTGTTTTAAGTGTATGCGTGCATTAACTTACATGTCAATTCTAGAGACATTAAGCATTGCAGCTGACCGAATATTGGGATTCGTATTGTGTCAACCTCGACTCGGTTATTTAGGTCAGGACGATTTTCTTTTAAGATTGAAAAATAAAAATAAATAAATTAAAAAATCTTATTTAAATTTTGACGGATAGAACATCTTAGGAAATTTAAATTACGTTTTTATATGTGCAGATCACGTGTTCAGTTTAAGAAAGTAATTTTGTCTCATTTCTATCAAATGCATCCGTAAAGACAACGGTGTTGGCCGAAAAGGGTCTGGGTATCCATGGCTCTGACCCCAAACATCTCCGCAAATGTGTAACCAAATAATGTTTGTATAAATAAAAAAAATTATACCTAATATATATATATATATATATATATATATATATATATATATGTATATTAATATTTTTATTTATACAAATATGTACAAAAGAAACACTGACATGACGATGTTTCGATCGGTAGTCATTAAAAAACTGCGATATTTTCAGGCAAAGAAAGTCAGTTTTTTTTTAGCTGTTCAAATTGAAGAAAGAAGAAATAGGAAAAAAGAAAAAGATTAGATTAAAAACTGAAACGTCACACGATCAAATTTAAAATAATATTTTAAATAGACCGTTTGTATATAATTATTTCAGAAACTAACCTATTTTAGTATTGAATACGGGTCATCTTATTTGGAGTTGATCAGACGGTCAAATTATATGTAAAAAAGGAGTGAGAGGCCGGATGTTACAATTCATAGGAGTTGTACAGGGAGTGGTGGGGTAGCACATACTAAAGAAAAAAAGGGGGCTTCTGGGGAAGGAGGGCTTTATCGTTACTGAACACACAAACACTTTTTAAAGAACAAAAATACCAGGATTTTTTCTTAAGTCTGTATGGAAATAAAATGAATTAAAATTAAATTTTATAAAGGATTCAAGAAAATAATAATAATAATAATAATAATAATAATAATAATAATAATAATAATAATAATAATAATAATAATAATAATAATATTTATAATAATGATAATAATGATATAATAATAGTGATAATAATTATAATAATAATAGTAAAAATTATAAGAATGATAATAATAATGATAATAATACTAATGATAATGATAATAATGATGACAATATTAATCATAATGATTGTAATGATAATAATAATGATAATAGTGATAATAACGATAATAATGATAAAATAATGATAATAAGTATAATGACAATAATGATAATAATAATGATAATAGTGATAATAATGATAATAATAATGATAAAATAATGATAATAATACTGATAATAATCATAATGATAATATAATGCTAATAATAATACTGATGATGATAATAATGCTAATGGTATTGATAATAATAATAATAATAATAATAATAATAATAATAATAATAATAATAATAATAATAATAATAATAATAATAATAATGGTAATGATAGTAATTAATAATTTCATCAATAATAAAACTAATATTTATACTAATAATCCCAGTAATTTTCATAATATTAATACTAATAATATGTGGTACTAATGTTACATTATGGAGGGCCCTATGTGGATAGAAAGTAAATCAGCTAGTATAAATTTTGACAAGGGTCGAGCTGAAAAACGGGCAGTGGTGACACGAAATCGGCAAAAGGGAATCGTTCCCAGAGTGAATCATCAGATTAAAACACAAAGTATGAGGTTAAATAGGTTAGACAAAAAGGGATATGAGTTGACATTACGCATGACGTCATAAATATCATTGACGAAGGTTTCAGAGCAGACGTTTGTGGAGCTCGAAACGGGACGGATCATCGGTAAAAATGTAGAAAAGAAAAGTTTAAATCGGCAAAAAACGAAAATCTTCCCCCCCAATAGGTCTGTTGTTTTGTCCATCCATTTATCCCCAATAAGACAGTTAACCAATTAGTTAAGATAAATCTAGTCTCTCTCACATGTCAGTTAATATTTCTCTCCATGAATAAACTTAAAAGAAACTCTCACCCGTCTTCAGTCTTCTTTCTGTGCAATAAAAAGTTTATTTCAGCTAGCCACACTGAAGAAATTCGAACGACCACTAGACGTATCAACGCCCATTGAGAGGAAGAAAGACAGTAAGAGTCAAGGCGGCGACTGCAGCGACAGCGAATGAAGAGGAAGACAAAGCGAATCATGTCAGTAATGAAAGAGAAGAGGAAGACAAAGCGAATCATGTCAGTAATGAAAGAGAAGAGAAAGACAGTGAATTAAGGTATATTTCATGCATTATAGTTATCACAGATATTTAAGCTTGTCTAATGTACACTCGAGCACACGTAAAAGGATCAATGTGTATGCGAACGTTGCGTACAGGAAATAAGGTATGTGAAAAGCACGTAAGTGAGAAGCAAGGAAAATAGCGTATCAAAAAGACTTTTTAAAACATTCAAAACGTTACATCAATAATAATACTGATAACTAATAATAATATAACCAAGAGCAATAATAATATTAATAATAATAGTAAAACTAATACTACTAATAATAATACTCATAGTAATGCTAATACAAGTAATCATAACCGTAATAATAATGGTGATAATACCACTATTGATAGTAATAATAATAATAATAATACCAATTCTAATAAGAATAATGGTAATGGTACTGCTACTACTACTTATACCAATAATAATAATGATAATAATAATGAAATAAAAATAAATAATAATAATAGAATAAAATAAAATAATAATAATGATAATAATAATAGTAATAATAATAGTGATAATAATAATAATAATAATAATAATAATAATAATAATAATAATAATAGTGATATTAATAATAATAATAAAGAACTAAAATTAATATATAATAATAAAATTAGTGATAATAATAATGATAATGATAATAATAGTAGTGATACTAATAATGATAATCATATTTTTAATAATAATAATAATAATAATAATTGTAATAATAATAATTGTAATAATAATAATTGTAATAATAATAATGATGACAATGATGAAAATAATGATAATAACATAATGAAAATAATAATTGTAACAATTTAATAAATACAAGAGAAGCTATAAAATTATAATGTACATATAATACGGGTAGACTATAAAGATGACCGTTAACTGGTATTGTGGTACAATAGAGCAAATGTATATATAAATAAATAAACAAGTAAAGAATGCTCATAAAGGCAAAGATATATAATATGTGTGAGGAAAAAGGTTACATGGGGGGAGACCATCTATTCTAAAAGATAGAGATTATAGGTTAATAGATTAGATTAAGGTGTATAGTTATTATTAACTTTATTTTATAGGAGTACTATATATTCAAGAGGTTATATGTAGGTTGCTAAGAAGGTGTGACTTACTATGCTTACAATTAATCAAAGTTTCATGTTTTTTATTAAGAAGTTTACCTCTATCACTATATCTGATTATCTCAAGCTATTCGTTTAGGCAGAGGTAACATGGTGTATTTAGAGATTTACAGATGTTAGTTTTTCTAATGTTACTCGATTTGACTATTGGTGTTTTATTGTTTGTGTTTAGGTCCCAGTTATTGTTTATATAATCGATATTATTAAAGGAGCATTTATGGTTGGTGAATATTTCTTTGAAGGTATTTCTAGCAATGTCTATATAGAATTTGTTTTGTGTTGGATTTTCTTTTGTTGTAATTGGAGCTTGGTAAACTATAGAGGTTGATAAACATTTCTGCATTAACGTGCAGTTTGTTTTATAATACAGTTATAGTTCTTTATCGTCTTAGCTTTATTGTTGAGTTGGGATAATATCATTTAATATTTTATTATTATGTTTTATAATTATTCTTTCTAAATTATCACTACAACTGTAGCTTAATTCAAGGGTAGTTTTATTAAATATTTTATGGAAGATATTTTTAGGAAAGAAATGAAAGTAGATTGAGTTTAGGTATCTTTTACTTAGTTTGCTTTTAACCATGTGATTAAATGGAGGTGTAAACAAAATAATCTTCCTATTTCTTACCTTTTTAGGTATTTTGTTAGGTGATGTTGGTTTAATATATTTGATTTTGGTACTTTTATAGCCGCTATCTTTTAATGCTTTGTTATAAAAAGCCTTATGTGCATTAAAAGTTTGTTCGTTTGAGGAGTTGTTATTAATTCTTTTTTCAATTGATTTGGGTATATGCTTGATTATTGTTTTGGGATGATTTGAGAGTGGGTGGACGTAGATTGGGTTAGCATTGTCCTTAGTATATGGTTCGTAAGTTCCCATATATTAATTTATGTTTTGGTACAGAAAAATTAGTACAACATTAGTACCGTCGGTTTCAAGCTCAGAAGGACTTAGCCATCCGGCTCTCTTCAGCTTATGTTGTCATCTGTTTCAGAAATGTGAAGTCACCTGTCACTCTCGTTTGGACGCGCTATTTGCTTAGAGTGTTATGTATATTTGTTTAAATTTAGTGTAAGAGAGATTTAATAAGGTTTTAAAAAGGGGGGGGGGTGAAAAGTAAAAGATGAAATTTAAAAATGGAAAAGATTTGAAAATATAAAAAAATAAAAAATAAAAAATATTTCTATATAAATCCCGTGAGTCAATGTTTATAAGTAGCATATATTTGGCCGTTATTGTTCTGAGAGTTAATAATGTGTCTTCTAAAGAAAATAGGGAGAGAAAATGGGTTTAAGGATTATACTTATGAAGAGATAAAAAGGTTAAAACACACACATTAAATTCAAGTTTAAATCCTTGATTAAATGACTTTAAATCAATCCAAAAGGAATTTAAATAAAGATATAACCCGGGAAGTTTGTCGATCGGTATAAGGGCAGTAACTCTGCAGGGTTTTTGAATGATTTGTATTCGGGATTTAACATTATTAACTAAGGTATAGTGAAGGAGTAATAATATTGGTATACTGATTAAGACTAGTTTAGAGATAAGAGTAAGGATTGGGTCGACAAGATTGAATCTGTTTGGGAGATATGGGAGGTTAGCATTCTAACTAAGAAATGATGGGGACTTATGGGAGTAATAATAATGTGAAATGGGGGTGTTACCCTCTAATGACTGGAAATTTATTATTGGGAAAGTTATTAATTATTGGTCTTGAGTAGTGGTGTGGATATGGGCCGATTAAGGTATTTATTCCTATTTTTTAATTTTATTTATATTTATGAGGGGTGATAGTTGGGAGTATTTTCCAGTGTGGAAGTCGGTATTTAGTGGGGCAATTATGGGGTTATGTATTAGGTGTAATATAATTTAATAAAACACATTACTATCGCTATTTGACTGACCGTTGAAGGCCAGTTTTCAACATGGCTGCATCTTGTTTCCATGGTTACTGTTGCATTATGGTCGAGTATTTAAAAACAATTTTGTGGAGAGATGAGTAAAATTTTATTTCTGGACTAAAAATAATGCAACAGTAACCATGTAAACAAGATGCGGCTGTCTTAAAAAAATGGCCTCTCATCATCTCTCAAACAGTGATTTTAATGTTTTGTATTAAATTATATTGAATAAAGGTAGTTGAGAAATTATTTTAATGGAAATACAGTTGGGAAATGAGTCAAAAACAATCTATTTTGCTTGACCTACTCATTTGTGACCTATTTGCGCTAGAAATAATTAATATTTATAGTTTTTAGTTATAAGTCTTTAAAGTTCAAGTAAATACCGGTTCTGAGCAGAGCAGCCATTTTGTTTATGTTTCTAACTGACTAAACAAAGATGGTTGCTTTCCTCAGAATCGGTAAGTATGCAAACTTCTAAAAAAAATTTAAAAAATTAAACACAAATAGGTCACAAATTATTTGGTAAACCAAAAGGAATTGTTTTTGACTAATTTCCCAACGGTATTTCCTTTAAAATAATTTATGTCAGTAATAATAATAATGATTACTAAAAAAATAAAATAAATATAATGGTTTTATGCAATAATAAAGTGTTTTGAAATAGTGCTGAGTGGCATTTTGTTTTTGGGATTCCTCTAAAGTTAATATGGTACTGTTTCGGAAAAGGCAACCAAAAATTTACTGCGTGACGTATGTGTAACGAATGCTACGAAATCTAACAGAAAAATACGAAGCAAGCATGACCTATGTACTATGAATGTGAACGGAGAAAGACGAAGCAAGTTACGCCGTTCTGAATGTTACTGAAGCACCCCCCCCCTCTCTCAATGTTAAGAATGGCTTCTAAAACTTTGCCTGTAAATCTATGTTTACGTTATCCGAAACAGTACCTTGTTCTAAAAAAAAAAGGTACTGTTTCGGATAACGTAAACAAAGATTTACAGATGGAGTTTTAGAAGCCATTCTTAACATTGGTAACATTCGGAATGGTGTAACTTGCTTCGTCTTTCTCCGTTCACATTCATAGTACATACGTCACGCCTACGTCATACCTGTACATTTTTGGTTGCCTTTTCCGAAACAATATCGTTAATATTATGGAAATCGACTAAGGTCCTAAAACTTAACGAACATCAGAATATTGTATTGTGTGGGTTTAATAAAAATGACAACACAGTATCTTGGGAAAATATAATATGTATATCTATTTGTCGGTAACGATGAAGGTGGTGACGATGAGGGTGGTGGTCGGAGAGGCTTGTGCACATGGAATCAGACGGTTGCTTCTCTCCGAGGTTCGATCGCCAACTAACTTCTTTCGATTTTCGGTTGGAATTATATAACAATTTCGTGGCCACCTCGATGATCTAACCGAGCTTGCACCCGGTGACAGCTTGAACTCATTTGACAATTCAACAAATTGGTCTATCTTTTCCTGGCATGACACAACCGCACCTGGCAATATGATCTTTAACCTTTCCGACATCTCTGTTTTCTTCTGACATCACTGTTTAAGTGATCCTTGCAGGTGCATCCTTTTATTTGGTCGGAAGAAACTTATCTTTTGACAATCGATCATATGTTGCTTCTTCCTGTGCAGGTGTTTGTCTGGTTGTGAGTTTTTTGTTTTATTTTCAAATAACTTTTTGGTCATCCGGCAATTATCTTATCAACTGACAATCGCCAGGTGCATCTGTTTTCAACAACCTTTACCGTGCACCGACTCGGATATGTAACAAGAGAACTCACAAATTAGAATATTTATAAAAGAATTATAAGGCACTGTTTTGCAAGAAGCTCACAACCTTTAATTAAAAATGTACTTGTCCTATGAACCTTCCTTGTTTTGGTGCTTCTATAGAACGGTATCCATATCGGAGTGAATGTTTTTGATTTCGATTTATGGAACAAACTGGAAATGGCCGAACCAGTTTACGATTTGAAAGCCACAAAAAAAAAAATATATAAAAGGGCAGACGACACTAGGTTATGGTTATGGTTAGAGTTATGGTTAAAAATCTTTTTTAGCCTCTCAAAAAAAATAATGTTTAAAAAACTGGCTAAATAAAAATAAATAAAAGAAATAAACTTGATTCATTTAATGATTTGATGAAAATCATTAAACCTATTTTAACGCGGAGGTGGGGGGGGGGGAAGGGGGTAATTGACCCTAACCTTAAATCAGGGAAAAAAAAATGAAAAAAGTTGTTTTATTTAATGTCGTTACTAATTGAGTGTTCGGCGACGGCTCTACCATTTTGCGGTCTGTTCCGTAAATCGCAATTGAAAACATTTGAGACGATATGGGCCCCCTCCTTGTTGTTCTATTGATTAGTTACATGTAGGAGTGCCAGAATATAAGGCAAACGTTTAGAAGAAAAAAAAGTCTAAAGCAAAAAAAACAAAAAAACAAATTGTATCAACCAGTGAATAACAAATAAGTGTTTTTATATTCAACGGATGTTTACTTTTGCTTATATCTATTTTCCATCTTCTTTGATACATAGACCATAAGTTATCAGAAACTAAAATAAACATAATAAAGAGGATATGATAAATAGAAAAAAAATACGTAAAAATACATAAACCAAATGGAAAATAGACAGAGAAGCAAAATAAACATATACCAGACTTTTCATCTCTTCCTGGTGGTAAATTATTTCCAAGTGTTCAACCCATGCAATAAACACTGTGTGAGCAGAATATGTGAGTTTTATAATTCTAGAAACCCATACAAGAGAGATAACTACATGAACTGTTACACTCCCACCATCACACATTGTGTAAACTTTATGGTTCAACCAACCTTGTCTTCAAGCTTCGAGCAGCAACACAGTTTTGTGTACTGATCGTTCAGGACAAACTGGTTTTCTTATTCGTTTACCTTAGTCATCGAACATTTTGTTACCAACAAGTAGTGTGATGCGTCTGATTTCCCCATCATTTCCCTGAAACACTTCTATTATCTTCACCAATTTCCACTAGTTTCTTGGCAAATATCGTTTTGTAGCAAAACTATAATTGCCAATCCTTGCATCTCTTTTACTGTTGATCCATTTGTTCCGCTGTTGTAGATCCATCAGATATTCGTTTCTCCATTTGTTCCAGAAAACGTTGATCAAGTATTGCATTTGCTTCCATCTCTTTTTAAATAGAGATTTTTCTCTAACAAACTCACTAGGTGGTGGTGCAATGATTCACCATTTCATTGTGAGCAGATCGGGTTAGGTGTCAGAGGTTCTGCTTCCATAGGGTCATTAGAACCTGCTGCAGATAAGGGTCGGCTATTCACTACTGACGTAGCTTCGTCCATGGAAGTTTTTTTTTATGGAGGAACTGTTTAGTCTTACATCATTGTGAATAGAATGTGATTTAAAACATTTCTTACTGCTCTAATCAGCCTTTTCCCAACACTTCACATGTGGCTAAAAGAAGGTGGATTCATAATGAATCTACACTTCACATGTGGCTAAAAGAAGGTGGAGTTATAATGTATCTACACTTCACATGTGGCTAAAAGAAATTGGATTCATAATGAATCTACACTTCACATGTGGCTAAAAGAAATTGGATTCATAATGAATCTACACTTCACATGTGGCTAAAAGAAGGTGGATTCATAATGAATCTACACTTCACATGTGGCTAAAAGAAGGTGGATTCATAATGAATCTACACTTCACATGTGGCTAAAAGAAGGTGGATTCATAATGAATCTACACTTCACATGTGGCTAAAAGAAGGTGGATTCATAATGAATCTACACTTCACATGTGGCTAAAAGAAGGTGGATTCATAATGAATCTACACTTCACATGTGGCTAAAAGAAGGTGGATTCATAATGAATCTACACTTCACATGTGGCTAAAAGAAGGTGGATTCATAATGAATCTACACTTCACATGTGGCTAAAAGAAGGTGGATTCATAATGAATCTACACTTCACATGTGGCTAAAAGAAGGTGGATTCATAATGAATCTACACTTCACATGTGGCTAAAAGAAGGTGGATTCATAATGAATCTACACTTCACATGTGGCTAAAAGAAGGTGGATTCATAATGAATCTACACTTCACATGTGGCTAAAAGAAGGTGGATTCATAATGAATCTACACTTCACATGTGGCTAAAAGAAGGTGGATTCATAATGAATCTACACTTCACATGTGGCTAAAAGAAGGTGGATTCATAATGAATCTACACTTCACATGTGGCTAAAAGAAGGTGGATTCATAATGAATCTACACTTCACATGTGGCTAAAAGAAGGTGGATTCATAATGAATCTACACTTCACATGTGGCTAAAAGAAGGTGGATTCATAATGAATCTACACTTCACATGTGGCTAAAAGAAGGTGGATTCATAATGAATCTACACTTCACATGTGGCTAAAAGAAGGTGGATTCATAATGAATCTACACTTCACATGTGGCTAAAAGAAGGTGGATTCATAATGTCTCTACACTTCACATGTGGCTAAAAGAAGGTGGATTCATAATGTCTCTACACTTCACATGTGGCTAAAAGAAGGTGGATTCATAATGAATCTACACTTCACATGTGGCTAAAAGAAGGTGGATTCATAATGAATCTACACTTCACATGTGGCTAAAAGAAGGTGGATTCATAATGAATCTACACTTCACATGTGGCTAAAAGAAGGTGGATTCATAATGAATCTACACTTCACATGTGGCTAAAAGAAGGTGGATTCATAATGAATCTACACTTCACATGTGGCTAAAAGAAGGTGGATTCATAATGAATCTACACTTCACATGTGGCTAAAAGAAGGTGGATTCATAATGAATCTACACTTCACATGTGGCTAAAAGAAGGTGGATTCATAATGAATCTACACTTCACATGTGGCTAAAAGAAGGTGGATTCATAATGAATCTACACTTCACATGTGGCTAAAAGAAGGTGGATTCATAATGAATCTACACTTCACATGTGGCTAAAAGAAGGTGGATTCATAATGAATCTACACTTCACATGTGGCTAAAAGAAGGTGGATTCATAATGAATCTACACTTCACATGTGGCTAAAAGAAGGTGGATTCATAATGAATCTACACTTCACATGTGGCTAAAAGAAGGTGGATTCATAATGAATCTACACTTCACATGTGGCTAAAAGAAGGTGGATTCATAATGAATCTACACTTCACATGTGGCTAAAAGAAGGTGGATTCATAATGAATCTACACTTCACATGTGGCTAAAAGAAGGTGGATTCATAATGAATCTACACTTCACATGTGGCTAAAAGAAGGTGGATTCATAATGAATCTACACTTCACATGTGGCTAAAAGAAGGTGGATTCATAATGAATCTACACTTCACATGTGGCTAAAAGAAGGTGGATTCATAATGAATCTACACTTCACATGTGGCTAAAAGAAGGTGGATTCATAATGAATCTACACTTCACATGTGGCTAAAAGAAGGTGGATTCATAATGAATCTACACTTCACATGTGGCTAAAAGAAGGTGGATTCATAATGAATCTACACTTCACATGTGGCTAAAAGAAGGTGGATTCATAATGAATCTACACTTCACATGTGGCTAAAAGAAGGTGGATTCATAATGAATCTACACTTCACATGTGGCTAAAAGAAGGTGGATTCATAATGAATCTACACTTCACATGTGGCTAAAAGAAGGTGGATTCATAATGAATCTACACTTCACATGTGGCTAAAAGAAGGTGGATTCATAATGAATCTACACTTCACATGTGGCTAAAAGAAGGTGGATTCATAATGAATCTACACTTCACATGTGGCTAAAAGAAGGTGGATTCATAATGAATCTACACTTCACATGTGGCTAAAAGAAGGTGGATTCATAATGAATCTACACTTCACATGTGGCTAAAAGAAGGTGGATTCATAATGAATCTACACTTCACATGTGGCTAAAAGAAGGTGGATTCATAATGAATCTACACTTCACATGTGGCTAAAAGAAGGTGGATTCATAATGTCTCTACACTTCACATGTGGCTAAAAGAAGGTGGATTCATAATGTCTCTACACTTCACATGTGGCTAAAAGAAGGTGGATTCATAATGTCTCTACACTTCACATGTGGCTAAAAGAAGGTGGATTCATAATGAATCTACACTTCACATGTGGCTAAAAGAAGGTGGATTCATAATGAATCTACACTTCACATGTGGCTAAAAGAAGGTGGATTCATAATGAATCTACACTTCACATGTGGCTAAAAGAAGGTGGATTCATAATGAATCTACACTTCACATGTGGCTAAAAGAAGGTGGATTCATAATGAATCTACACTTCACATGTGGCTAAAAGAAGGTGGATTCATAATGAATCTACACTTCACATGTGGCTAAAAGAAGGTGGATTCATAATGAATCTACACTTCACATGTGGCTAAAAGAAGGTGGATTCATAATGAATCTACACTTCACATGTGGCTAAAAGAAGGTGGATTCATAATGAATCTACACTTCACATGTGGCTAAAAGAAGGTGGATTCATAATGAATCTACACTTCACATGTGGCTAAAAGAAGGTGGATTCATAATGAATCTACACTTCACATGTGGCTAAAAGAAGGTGGATTCATAATGAATCTACACTTCACATGTGGCTAAAAGAAGGTGGATTCATAATGAATCTACACTTCACATGTGGCTAAAAGAAGGTGGATTCATAATGAATCTACACTTCACATGTGGCTAAAAGAAGGTGGATTCATAATGAATCTACACTTCACATGTGGCTAAAAGAAGGTGGATTCATAATGAATCTACACTTCACATGTGGCTAAAAGAAGGTGGATTCATAATGAATCTACACTTCACATGTGGCTAAAAGAAGGTGGATTCATAATGAATCTACACTTCACATGTGGCTAAAAGAAGGTGGATTCATAATGAATCTACACTTCACATGTGGCTAAAAGAAGGTGGATTCATAATGAATCTACACTTCACATGTGGCTAAAAGAAGGTGGATTCATAATGAATCTACACTTCACATGTGGCTAAAAGAAGGTGGATTCATAATGAATCTACACTTCACATGTGGCTAAAAGAAGGTGGATTCATAATGAATCTACACTTCACATGTGGCTAAAAGAAGGTGGATTCATAATGAATCTACACTTCACATGTGGCTAAAAGAAGGTGGATTCATAATGAATCTACACTTCACATGTGGCTAAAAGAAGGTGGATTCATAATGAATCTACACTTCACATGTGGCTAAAAGAAGGTGGATTCATAATGAATCTACACTTCACATGTGGCTAAAAGAAGGTGGATTCATAATGAATCTACACTTCACATGTGGCTAAAAGAAGGTGGATTCATAATGAATCTACACTTCACATGTGGCTAAAAGAAGGTGGATTCATAATGAATCTACACTTCACATGTGGCTAAAAGAAGGTGGATTCATAATGAATCTACACTTCACATGTGGCTAAAAGAAGGTGGATTCATAATGAATCTACACTTCACATGTGGCTAAAAGAAGGTGGATTCATAATGAATCTACACTTCACATGTGGCTAAAAGAAGGTGGATTCATAATGAATCTACACTTCACATGTGGCTAAAAGAAGGTGGATTCATAATGAATCTACACTTCACATGTGGCTAAAAGAAGGTGGATTCATAATGAATCTACACTTCACATGTGGCTAAAAGAAGGTGGATTAATAATGAATCTACACTCAAGTTCCTTTATCTGATCTTGGTTAACTGCTTTCATTAATGACTGAAACTCTTTCTTAGAACCGACAAAATTAGTTCCTTGATCACAATGGAGTTGGCTGACGTTGCCATGTATGCAAATGAAGCAACACAATGCATTGATGAGTGCATCAGTAGTCAAATCGTGTAGTGCAATCACTCTGCAGCACATGCAGGTAAACAACAGTCTATATAATTTTATTTATTTATTTTCTTTTATCTTTAACATAAAAAGGCCCCCCTCCCCCCAAAAAAAGATGCCATGCCACTATAGGTAAATGGAGGAGTAGTTTCCATTCTTTTCGGGGGGGGGGGGTAGATCAGCCATCCTTTGAGTTTGGCTACCCTTTCTCAACTTTCTAAATTTTAGGCACTTGTAGATGAGGGATGACACCTGTCTACGACATCCCAAAATCCAAATACTGTTGGATCTAATGTTATTGATGGTAATACCTCGATGTTGATGGTGTAACCCTTCATGAAAGTTGTCCATGATTAGATGGGAAATGTGATGTCTTTTAGGAAGGATAGTGGATGTTTCACACAAGGGTGGAGTGCTGCTTTTGTTAGTCTCTCTCCCACCCTTAATGTATCTCCTTTGTCCAAGAACGGATTCACTTTATTCAATTTTGATGGAGAGTTAGAGTTGATCTCTTTTTGATGGAGAGTTAGAGTTGATCTCTTTTTGATGGAGAGTTAGAGTTGATCTCTTTTTGATGGAGAGTTAGAGTTGATCTCTTTTTGATGGAGAGTTAGAGTTGATCTCTTTTTGATGGAGAGTTAGAGTTGATCTCTTTTTGATGGAGAGTTAGAGTTGATCTCTTTTTGATGGAGAGTTAGAGTTGATCTCTTTTTGATGGAGAGTTAGAGTTGATCTCTTTTTGATGGAGAGTTAGAGTTGATCTCTTTTTGATGGAGAGTTAGAGTTGATCTCTTTTTGATGGAGAGTTAGAGTTGATCTCTTTTTGATGGAGAGTTAGAGTTGATCTCTTTTTGATGGAGAGTTAGAGTTGATCTCTTTTTGATGGAGAGTTAGAGTTGATCTCTTTTTGATGGAGAGTTAGAGTTGATCTCTTTTCCTAGTTTCAGAGCCTGAATTTCATTACTGAATGATTATCTTTGCACTACACGAATGAGAAATTTCTCAGCGCCTTTTCTTTCTTCAAGTGTTGTAAGTTCTTTGGAATGTTTTCTTTGCCCAACAGACACTTTAAGAATCGTTTTCTACAGGGTGTCTCAAAAAAATGTACTCACTCTTAGAATGACGAGAAAACCTCGAATCCCTTGGTGCGCGTTATCAGCTTTGTTTGAATAATAATGGTCATCAGTTTGAACATTTGCGAACATGATTCTTCAATTACATCTGTTTCATGTATTCGATGCTATTTCATTTCACTCTATGTTCATAAATAAAAGTTTTCTCGTCATTCTACGAGTGAGTACATTTTTTTGAGACACCCTGTATAAATATTTGTGCTCTGACAACATATTTTCTTTTCTATAAATATTTGTGCTCTGACAACATATATCCTTTCTATAAATATTTCTGCTCTGACAACATATTTCCTTTCCATAAATAAGATTCAAGGACTTTTATTATGTCTCCTGGTAGGATTGTTTCTTTGATGTTTGTGTTATGAATGAAGTGTATTTTGGATTTAAACTGGTGAGACGATTTTATAACTGATAAGACCTGTCACATGAGCCCGGGTAAACCCGGCTCGAAACTATTGTGTTGGACACCATACCCCTGTCTGCATTTGTCGTCCTCTTATGGACATGTAGGCATGTAGGATGAAGTGTCCCGCATGTATCACATGCGGCTTGAGTAGTACAATCCACAGAGTGATGCCCAGTCGTAAGACATCCAAATCACAAATTCTTCAGCTACAGGAATACTATTCTCTCCTTAATTGGTCTTTGCATCAAGTCATGACATCTCTCCCAGCCGTGTTCAGAACTCTCACAATAGACACATTTAGAATTCTCATTAGAACCGGTAACAAAGGTAACAAAGGTAACAAAGGTAACAAAGGTTTGCATGTTACAGTTCCTTTGTATCTTGGAACTCTCCCCTCGAACTATTGACTGCAACGATGTAATAGAGTTGCAGGCAATCCTTGCTTCCTTGTTCAGAAAACCCAGTAAACAGACGCGATCATATCCGAGGCAATGGCTGAATCTTTAGAAAATGACCTCCAGGCTGTAGTGGATTGGGGTCATAAATAGTTGGTAACTTTTAATGCCGCAAAGACAACACTCCTTTCCTTCAATAACTACAAGAAACCTCTCCAACCACCGATTGTCATGGCTAATAACATCCTACCTGAGAGTTCATCATTCAAACTCCTCGGCCTAACCTTCACAGTTAACATGAATTGGAACAAATACATTGAAGACATTGCCAAGGCTGCCTCAAAGAAGGTTGGCTCCCTCTACCGTGCTAGTAAACTCCTTACACCTGACATTATCCTGTATCTCTACAAAGCCACCATTCGCCCATGCATAGAGTATTCTTGCCACATCTGGGCTGGTGCATCATCTACTAGTCTCTCCTTCCTTGACAAGGTCCAAAAAAGAATCGCCAACTTAATAGGTTCCTCACTGTTAACCAAGCTCCAGTCCTTGTCCCATCGCCGCAATGTAGCATCCTTATGTTTGTTTTACAAATACTTCAATGGATTGTGCTCTGATGAACTGGCTACTCTGGTGCCCCCTCGACGTAAATTCACTAGACTAACTCGACAATCAACTAAATCTCATTCATTCACTGTGGAGGTCCCCAGATGCCGGAGAGCCGTCTACTCAAATAGCTTCTTTCCTCGTGCTGCTGGCCTCTGGAACTCCCTCCCTGCCCCCTGTTTCCCCGACAGTACTGACATGCAGAAATTTAAAACTAATGTAAACAGACATCTCGCTGCGCAGATCCCAATTTAGGCTGCCCCCCCAAATCTTCTCCCCTTTTCATTTTCTCAGTAGCCCCTTACGTCTACAGTGGCGGCCTGCTTCGTTTGGGGTGAACCATGTTAAAAAAAAAAATTTTTTTAAAGTTGAAAATTCATTGTGTTGATCCTGAAATTTAGTCACCGCTCTGTTCCAACGAGAAATCAACCAGTCTGGAAGCTTAGCTGCAATTCTTTGATTTTCCATACAATCATTCAGTACTTGCAGACAGATGATATGAGACATTGCAGACTCTACACCGATTAAGAAGTCTACAAAGTCACTGAGATTCTTGCATTCGTTTGAGGAAAACATATGCCATGAATGTATTTTATCACGATATGCTTTTCCAATGACAAAATGGATTTCCAAATCTATCCTCTAAAATGTTCCATGCTGCACAATATGCAGTTTCTGTTCCTACCAATAAATTTCCTTCGATAGTCCTTTTTGCTTGACGACCAATGTATTTTTGTAGAAAAAATAGATTTTCTTCTGTTAGTAGAATTTTACGTTCAATTAAGGCATGGAAGGACATCTTCCAGTCAATATAATTTAAAAGATCCCCAATAAAAACGACAGGTTCCGGAATTGGAATCTGTTTGCTGAAATGGCTTCAGCTTGTTAGTAACTTAACGACACTTCCATGTATTTCACCCGAACTGCTAGCTACGGCCAGTTGAGAGAATGGTGCATGCTGGATAGGAGAAAGTAAATTCAATGGAGCAATGGTCTTGGACGATATTGGTTGTTGATGAGAGACAGTGTCTACAAATGATTGAAAAGGGGCGTTTGAGTTTGGAATTTTAATTGAGTTGCACTATTTTTTATTAACTCCTTCAACTTTTCTACTTCTTTCCTTCTTTCATCCAACTCCATCTTCATCTTTCTATCCTGTACCTCTTTTTCAATTATTAACAGCTTGTTTTCTGACTCGAGTCTATGCAATCCCTCCTCGTGATGGTGTAGTTTCTGCAGTTGCAACAATTTTAATTCTCAAGTTCCAGCTTTACCGATTCGAGTTAGTTGCCGTTGCAGTGATTTGGGAGCAGAATGTAGGGACAACCCACTAAATTGTCTAGATGCGACACTAGACACAGTGTCTTCAGAAATTGATGCGGGATCCGGCTAGAAAATGTTGTTTGGGTTAGTATCTCCTGTACGGTGTGTATGTAAAAAGGGGAGACGTTGTCCCTCTCTTAGGTTTCAGACACGAAATGAATTAATAAAACCTCTTTATAACAACAACGAAAAGGGTTTATTCACAAAGGTTACCTATACCGTTTGGTAAAGGTAGAAAGAAACTTGGACAGTGTCCGAGAAAGGAAAAGGAAATTAAGAGTTCTTAGAGCTGCTTGAGATCTGTCAGCAACTATCTTCAGGCGAAGATAGTATTTGCTGTGAGCGTCCAGTGGACAGGGGCAGATGAGAGAGTAAAAAGAAGTGTTTCCTCGTTGCTTGCTGGGGTCTCTCTGGGGACCGCTTGTGATTCCCAAAGGGGCTGAAGTAGTTCTTCATCCGACAGAAGGAATCAATGCACCCTGCAGGTTGATTGGTCAGTGTGTGACCCGCTCACTCAATGGAGACATTTTTCGGAGGGAGAAAGTAGGTCTATGTTTATGACCGCTACATGTAAGCTTTTCATTTGCAACCAAGGTCACTGCGTGACAATTCTTCTCTATTTTTCTTTTTGTTTCGAATTCAGGAGTAATAATCTCCCTACTCTCCTCGTAAAACCCAACTGACTTCTGAGTGAGTCACATTTATGTTATTTACAACTTCCTCAATCAAATCAGAAGCTTCATGTTTTTTTAAAAAATTCATCTCTTCAATCCATTGACATAAAAGTTCCATCTTCTGTAGGACTTTTTAAACTTTGCATCTAATTCTTTGATTCTTAGAGCGGATGGTGTTGTCGTCTTCTCATTAAGTTTGCGAATACATTCACTCCTTCGAAGTATGGAAGTAGGCTGAGTCTGAGAATCAATGAACCTGGCAGGTGTAACATATCTGGCACACGCTAGGGAGTAAGTGTAGTATCTGTTCCGATGGATACTGCACCCCTATAGACGGATGTCGTCTTGTCCTTCGGGGCTTGATTCCACCTGTCTGTGGGTTTGTCCTGTGCAGTTCTAGGAGGTCCACCCTCCCAGGCTTCGCCTCCCCTCTTTGGGGAGGAGTAAGTTTATTGCTTACTGCTTGAGGCGCCCCTACCGGGGAATGCCGACGGGGCTGCCCAGGCAATTTTTAAATGGCCAGAGTGCTCACCTCTCGAGCGCTGGCTTTTAACCCCACTTTCCCGACCCGACTTTGGGTCACATCTTACTTGTGGGAGTAATATAAAACTGGCCTTGTGCCTAACTCCTGCAGAGGAGTAAATAAACATGTAATGATGTGGCATTGGGCTCGGTGTCGCTTTCAATTGTTGGAATGGGTGTAGTCATTATGTTAAATGCGGTCGGTAGAAACAATTTATAGAGTGTCACAAACAGATGCCAAGCAATAGAAAAATTAATAAAACGAATACAATTTAAACAGCCATGCAACTACTACTATTAACAATGGTGAAAGGGAGATAACTTTAATGATTTTTTTTTGATACACAAACAAATCAATTTAACAAATTCACAACAATAGAAATAATATACAGTTCAACAATTAAAATAGAGAAAAGGAATTGATAGAGTTACAGTTAATATAATTCTTTTTTTTTTCTTGCATTTTTGTTATTGAGGGGGTTAAAACGAGGCATAACAATTGCTTTTTATACAAACTGTTGTGAAGTTGTCCAACAGTAAATAATAAATAAAGGAAGTCAAGTCGAGGGTTGGTTTAACAAGTGTATTAACAAAGTAAGAAAGTGACTAGCACTTGGCTAGACAGTTACAAGACTGGGTATTTATCTACTCCCCACAGAGTAAAATGTGACACAAGGTCGGAAAGTGGGGTTTTGATAAGTCAGCACTCTAGAGGAAGAGCACCTATTACCTTTAAAAATTGCCTGGCCAGCCCCGTCGGCATTCCCCGGTCCTCCCCAAAGAGGGGAGGCAAAGCCTGGGAGGGTGGACCTCCTAGAACTGCACAGGACCAGTCTCGTGCAGTATCCATCGGAACAGATACTACACTTTGATCTTGGCTAAAAGGCCAAGAAAGCGACTGAACGACAGTTACAAGACTGTGCTTTGTCTTCTGTGTCTTTGGTGACTCGCACTATTTATAGTGACAACCGGTGCAGTTTCTCCTGTGTAAGAACGGCCGGTGTAACACAAACAAATTAATTTTAAAAATTCACAGTAATAGAAATAAGATACAGTTAAAAAGAAAAAGAGATAAAACAGTTTCCAGTGAATGTAAAATGTTCTTTTCTTTGACTTGTTTTTTTTTGGTCTTTGTTAAGAGGAGGGTCAAATGAGTTGTAACAATTGCTCCCCCCCTTTTTTTTTTGTAAATTAGAACTCATGAAAGTGTATTTACTATACCAGGCAGTGAAGAACAAAAGAGTGTTTTTATATTCAACGGATATTTATTTTTTTGCTTTTATCTATTTTCCGTATTCTTTGACACGTAGACCATAAGTCATCGTAAACTAAAATAAAAAAAATAAAAAAAATAAAACATTTTCTTCTCTTGGCCTTTTGGCTAAGATCAGTGTAGTATCTGTTCCGACGGATCCTCACTCTGTAGACCGGTACCGTCTTGACCTTCGGGTCTTGATTCCGCCAGTCTGTGGGGTTGTCCTGTGCAGTTCTAGGAGGTCCACCCTCCCAGGCTTTGTCTTCTCACCCTTTGAGAAGGGAGTAGTTTATTGCTAATCGCCTGAGGCGCCCCTACTGGGGAATACCGAAAGGGCTGCACAGGCATTTTTTGTAGGCTAGAGTGCTCATCATCTCAGGCGCTGGCTTTCCAATCCCACTTCCCGACCTTGTGTCACATCTTACCGCTGTGGGATGGAGTAAATAATAATAATAATAAAGTAAACATAATAACATTGTGTGAGCAGAATATGTCACTTTTATAATAGTAGAAGCCAATACAAGGAAGACAACTACTTAAACGGTTATACAAATTGAACATTCTAAATCGACAGTTTAAAGGCTTTAAAATCAGTCGAATTTATCACAGATACATCGCTGTGTCGGAAATAACTTTCATCAATACAAATTTTTTATTTACCATTAATCAAATATTTAGTGAAATAAAAAAGGAAATAACAAACAAATTCAAAAAAGCATATTAATTATTTATAAAAGTAAGAGTAATAAAAATCTAAAATTATTAAGAACAATGTAAAATAAATATTTGAATTAAAAAAATGATTTTATGTAATTATAACGTTTTCTTTTAATAATTACTATTTGACTCGACTTATTTGCATACACCAGAGGGCTTCGCCACATGCTTGAAAACAAAATTTCAGCACTTTTCACGGTCTTGGGCCAGTCTTTCATCTGTCAGGAGCGGCATGCAATTCGCAACCCTTATCTGGTCGGCCCTTTTGGCTAAGATCAAAGTGTACTGCACGCCTGTCCTGTGCAGTTCTAGGAGGTCCACTCTCCCAGGCTTTGCCTCCCCTCTTTGGGGAGGAGTAAGTTTATTGCTTACTGTCTGAGGCGCCCCTACCAGTAAGATAAAACTGGCCTTGTGCCTAACTCCTGGGGAGGAGTAAATAAAACCCTTATCTGGTCGGCCCATCTCTTTGGCGGTCGTCCTCGTAATCTTTCTTGAATTAAACTTTCTTGGTGATCTATGTAAAGATAGCCGGAGTTTGGTAGTCGGGAAACCTGTCCAAACCATGTTAATCTCTTTTTATGAATGATGTCGTTGATGGATCTGTTATTAATATTAAGCCTCTTTCTGATATCTGTCTTTCTTAGTTTATCTCGCAAAGTTACCTCAATGATAGTTCGTAAACATTATAATTATTATGAAATAAATAGTTATATAAAATAATCGAAAAAGCCAAAATTTAAGCCAAATTAAAAAAAAAAGACCAAATATAATTTTTGAAGTCTAAACTGCTTTAAAAAAAAAAGCCACATAGGTCAAATTCGCCATTAAAACGGCCAATCTGGCAACTCTATAAGTATGTGTGTGAATCACTGAGAATCTGAGGAAATCTTGTGACAAGGGAGATAATTATAGCTTTACTTAACAGCTTTTTGATAGACACACACGCATTTCCATTTTTAAAGATATTTTTTTTTGATAAAACCGCCATGGGGAGATTTCATAAAAGTTAAACAAAAATTTTTTTTTAATAAAATTTAAAAATAAACGTCAAATTCAAAATTTTCAAGTATATTTATGTAATTCTTAAAGATTTTCTTTTTGATTCTGAAACATAAAGAATCTATTAAAAAAAAATCATTATGTAAATTAGACATCCCTTTTACTCTGGTAAGCGCCATTTCTTTCTATGTAATAGATATTGCATGTTAATAATGTGTGTTTTTATGTTTTATTTACCTCCCCAGGAGGTTAGGCACAAGGCCAGTGTTATGTTACTCCCACAAGGTAAGATGTGACCCAATGTCGGGTCAGGAAAGTGGGACTTGAAAAGCCAGCGCCCGAGAAGGTGAGCACTCTGGCCATTAAAATTGCCTGGGCAGTCCCGTCGGCATTCCCCGGTAGGGGCGCCTCAGGCAGTAAGCAATAAACTTACTCCTCCCCAAAGAGGGGAGGCACAGCCTGGGAGGGTGGACCTCCTAGAACTGCACAGGACCGACCCATAGACTGGTGTAAATCAAGCTCCGAAGGCAAAGACAATAGCAGTTTATGGGGTGTAGTATTCATCGGAACAGATACTACACTTTGATCTTAGCCAAAAGGCCAAGAACTTTATGGTAACGTCTTCCTCAGAGCGTACGTAGGTGTTAATGTTAGTATTAATATTAAAATAACACAAGTTTGTGCCAAGTTTGTGGAAAGGGAGTCAGGTTGTGGCCTTCATACTTTTTTTTACAAAGGCCATAGTCAGGTGCACAAGAAGTGCTGTAGAATTACTGGTAGGGCGAGAGATGATAACCAGTTTATAAGCACAAAGTGTCAGACAATGGAGAACTCAAATGTGGACAGAGAATATTTGGATAGCAAAGCTTTTGAGGTTGTCCAGAAGTTTTGTTACCTTGATAATACCATTGGAGCACAGGGTGGAGCAGGTGCTAATATGATTGCAAGAGTTAGGAGTGGATGGAGTAAGTTTAGGGAACTTCTGTCTTTACTAACCAGAAGAGCGTTACAACTGTCGGCCAAGGGAAGAATCTATCAGGCATGTGTATGCAGTGTGATGCTGTATGGAAGTGAAACCTAGCCAGTGA
>OY744532.1:14745551-14838051 GCA_963556195.1 Sepiola atlantica | reverse complement strand
ATATATATATTTTATATTATTTATTTATTATAATATATATATATATATATATATATAATATATATATATATATATATATATATATATATATATATATATATATATATATATATATATATGTCATGCTAATCAGCTGCCAACCAGAGATGGTAACACAGTTTCGGTGGCTAAGGTGGTACTGCCACTCCTGGCATCACCAGCAGCCTTTGCCACCAGACAGGGTATTAAAAAAGACACATATGTTCATATTTGCAGTTTCGTAATATCTTATTAAAACATGTTTATTTTATTTCTGTTGATGACATGTTCAAACGATTGTCGCTTGATGTCACATAAACACGGGAAATAGTATTTTGTCACACGTGCTTTGCTATTGTGTCACTGAATACTTTGCTAGCTTAGAATGTCTCCAAAGCACTGTTGTCAGAAATGGGATCCTGAACAGTGTAAATGCAATCCTGATTCATAATCCTATCATTCGGTTGATATTCTTTGATAATATGCCCGGGAGCAATAACTTCAATGTGTTTTCTTATAATGCTGTATACAAGACGAAAAATTCGGCGTTGCCTGGGAGAAATAATATTAATAATACAATATTAGATTTGTTAAGTTGTATATGTTAATCCAAAAGTGGTCAATACATTAGATAGAGCAAATGTGTTTTAACGACACGTTTCCCGGGAGAAAGAACTTCGATGTGTTTTGTTATAGTGTTGTATACTAGAAAAGAAACCCGGTGTTGCCCGAGAGCAATAAAAGTAATAAAACAGTATTACATTTGGTCTATGGTATATGTTAATCAAAAAGAGCTCAATATCCTAGATAGAGCAGGTGTATTTAAATGCTGCGTTGCACAGGAGCAAAATCTTCAATGCCCAGGAGCAATAATAGTAATACAGTATTAAATTTAGTTAGTGTTGTATATTAATCCAAAAATGTGCAATACTCTAAATAGAGTAGGTGTGTTTAAACGCTGCATGGAAGCAAAAACTTGAATGTGTTTTGTTATAGTGTTGTATAGTAGACAATAATAATACTCCACGTTACCTTAGAGCAATAAAAGTAATAATAACGCATTACATGTGATAAGTGGTTTATGTTAATGTAAAAGTGTTCAGTATCCGAGATAGGGCAGGTTTGTTTAAATGCTGCAATAACTTCAATGTGTTTTGTTATAGTGTTGTATAGTAGACAATAATAATACTCCACGTTACCTTAGAGCAATAAAAGTAATAATAACGTATTACATGTGATAAGTGGTTTATGTTAATGTAAAAGTGTTCAGTATCCGAGATAGGGCAGGTTTGTTTAAATGCTGCAATAACTTCAATGTGTTTTGTTATAGTGTTGTATAGTAGACAATAATAATACTCCACGTTACCTTAGAGCAATAAAAGTAATAATAACGTATTACATGTGATAAGTGGTTTATGTTAATGTAAAAGTGTTCAGTATCCGAGATAGGGCAGGTTTGTTTAAATGCTGCAATAACTTGAATGTGTTTTGTTATAGTGTTGTATAGTAGACAATAATAATACTCCACGTTACCTTAGAGCAATAAAAGTAATAATAACGTATTACATGTGATAAGTGGTTTATGTTAATGTAAAAGTGTTCAGTATCCGAGATAGGGCAGGTTTGTTTAAATGCTGCAATAACTTCAATGTGTTTTCCTATAGTGTTGTATAGTAGACAATAATAATACTCCACATTACCTTAGAGCAATAAAAGTAATAATAACGTATTACATGTGATAAGTGGTTTATGTTAATGTAACAGTGTTCAGTATCCGAGATAGGGCAGGTTTGTTATAATGCTGCAATAACTTCAATGTGTTTTGTTATAGTGTTGTATAGTAGACAATAATAATACTCCACGTTACCTTAGAGCAATAAATGTAATAATAACGTATTACATGTGATAAGTGGTTTATGTTAATGTAACAGTGTTCAGTATCCGAGATAGGGCAGGTTTGTTTAAATGCTGCAATAACTTCAATGTGTTTTGTTATAGTGTTGTATAGTAGACAATAATAATACTCCACGTTACCTTAGAGCAATAAAAGTAATAATAACGTATTACATGTGATAAGTGGTTTATGTTAATGTAAAAGTGTTCAGTATCCGAGATAGGGCAGGTTTGTTTAAATGTTGCAATAACTTCAATGTGTTTTCCTATAGTATTGTATACTTGACACTCGGCATTACCCGGGAACATGATAGAAATAATAGATAATTACATTTGTTAAGTCGTATATGTTAAGCCTAAAGTGCTCAATACCTTAGATATAGCAGGTTTTTTTAAAATGCCGTATTACCCTGGAGCAAAAATCTCAATGTGTTTTGCTATAGTGTTGTATACTAAAAGATAAACTGAGCATTGCCTGGAAACAATAATAGCAATAATACCATATTACATTTGGTAAGTGGTAGATGTTAAGCCAAAAGTGCTCAATACCCTATATAGGGCAGGTGTGTATAAATGCCGCTTCGCTTGGGAGAAAAACCTCAATGTGTTTTGCATAGAAATAATACAGTATTAGATTTTGTAAATGGTGTATGTTAATAAAATAAGTACTCAATGCATTAGATGGAGCAGGTGTGTTAGAATGCGTTGCCCTTTGATGTGTTTCATTATAGTGTTGTACACTAGACAAGAAACACGGTGTTGCCTGTGAGCAATAAATGTTATGATGCAGTATTACATTTTGTAAGTGCTATACTTTAATCCAAAAGTGTTCAATATCCTAGATCAGAGGCGGGCAACCTCCGGCCCGCGGGCCACATCCGGCCCGCGAAGGCTTAGCGTCCGGCCCGCCACCCTGCTATGCTTTATTATTGCAATCCGGCCCGCGGACCTCCCAGTAAAACTCATATCATTTTGTGACATAGACGTAAAAGTAGGTTTCGATTAAGATTTACAGTGGGATGAAAATGTATAAATATCAGCGAGCGATGATGCATGTATATTTCATTTTTCTTTAACTATTAATTTCAAATCCTTGGCCTGAGATGAAAATAGAAAAAGAGAAAGAGAGAGGCAAAGAGGAAACGAGAGACGAGGAAAGGGCATGAAACAGAGAACCTATGTGAGGTGTGTCAAAACGAATGCTGGATCAACTTGCTACTTCCTTCGTCATTATTTTTTATGATTCCAAAATGGCTCTTCGTCGGCGCCTTTTATAACATCACATACAGAAGTCTCCTGAGAAAAAAATATCAGATTTGTAGAGTGTTCAATGCAATTTTTCTACAATTTATTAATGTAAACAAAATATAGTAATTCTGAGATTTCGTTTTTCACTTCGGCCCGCGATCTCCTTCCAAAAGTCTCATCTGGCCTTCACTCTTAAAATGTTGCCCGCCCCTGCCCTAGATAGAAGAGTAAAGGTCTGGATCAAGAACTTTAAATTGTTTGTTATAGTGTTGTATAATAGAACAGAAACTTGGCGTTACCTGGGATCAATAGTAATACAGTATTACGTTTGATAAGTAGTATATGTTAAGCCAAAAGTGCTCAATATCCTAGATTGAGCAAGTGTGTTTTCATGCTGTGTAAATTAAGAGCAAAAACTTAATGTGTTTCGTTAAAGTGTTGTATACTATAAAAAGAATTCGGCGTTACCCCAGAGCAATAATAGCAGTCATCTTCTATTATATAAAGGCCAGTTGTCTGTATGTCTGTCTGTCTGTCTGTTTGTTTGTATGGCCAGCTACTTCTCAAAAACTACTCGGCAAACTGTCGACAAGTCGACATCTTTAGGACCGGACAACACCTGGGAGCATAATATCTCAAAATTACAACAAAAAAAAAATGTCCCCGGGGGTCAACGGGGCCAGTTTTCGGGGGCGGGTCTGGTTTTTTGAAACTTTTTCAATGTTATTTACTGGTGATTTTGAAATAAGCCAATGTATTCATGTAACAACTTGATAAAAATGCACTGTCCGGTTGTATCAAGTCATCCCATAACTTCTGTCCGGATCTATCGATAACAGTGAAACAAGGGTTGCTCAATCACATCCGCACCTAGCAACCTAAACTTATATCTTTTAAAATAAAAATAGTGCTTTGGGGGGAGGGGGGGGGGAAGAATGTTTAAGACGTGGGTGGGGTGGGGGAATTTTTTTTTTAGGGGGGGGGGAGAATTTTCGGTGGGGGGAGGGGGGATTATCAACATTTTCATCCTGCGGGGGTGCTTATACAATATAGGACCCGGAGGCTGGGGGGGGGGGTGTTCTTCTGCAGTATAGGCACATGGGGGGCGCTTCTACAGTATAGGACCCAAGGATATCTGCAGTATAGGAACCAGGGGTGCTTCTACAATATAAGACCCGGATGCTTCTGCAAAATAGGGACCATGGGTGCTTATGCAGTATAGGGACCAGGGCTGCTTCTACAGTATAGGGACCAGGGGTGCGTCTACAGTATAGGACCCAGCACCGGGGGTGCTTCTACAGAATAGGGAACATGGGTGCTATTGCAGTATAGGCACCGAGGGTGCTTCTAAAGTATAGGATCAAAAGTCTTCTGCAGTACAGGGACGGGGGGTGCTTCTGCAGTATAGCTACCGGGGCGCTTCTACAGTATAGGACCCAGCACCGGGTGTGCTTCTACAGTATAGGACCCAGCACCAGGGGGGGGGGACTTCGTCAATTTAGGACCCAGAGGCTTCAGCGTTGTCCGGGAGAAAAGTGCTAAATGTCCTAGATAGAGCTACTGTAGTGTTTCTCTTCGGACTATTGTGCAGATGAAAAGGAGGGGGGATCGGTAAGAGGGATTTTAGTAGTGCTCTGGAGGTCATCTTGATTTTCTAAATACTCGGCGTTGTCCGGGAGAAAAGTGTTCAATGTCCTATTTTGCTTGCGAAGAGGAGGAGGAGGGAGAGCCCCGGGCAACGCCGGGTACCCCTGCTAGTACATTATTAGATCTAGTAAGTGCTATATGTTAAGCCAAAAGTTCTCAATACTCTAGATAGAGCAGGTGTGTTTAAACGTCGCATTGTCCAGTAGCAAGAACGTCAATGTGTTTTGTTATAGCGTTGTATACTAGAAAAGAAACTCGGTATTGCCTGGGAGAAATAATTGTAATAATACAGTACGTGTTACAATAATTGTAATAATACAGTACATGTTAATCTAAACGTTCTCAATACTCTAGATAGAGCAGGTGTGATTAAACGCTGCATTGCCTGTGAGCAAAAACTTAATTTTGTTTTGTTATAGTGTTGTATGCTAGATAAGAAACTCGGCATTGCCCGGGAGCAATAATAGTAATAATACAGTATTAGTTTTGGTTTATGGTATATGTTAATCCTAAACTGCTCAATACACTTGATAGAGTAGGTGTGTTTAAACTATGCATTGCCTCACCAAAGACAAGAATGGAGGAGAAGACTTAGATCGAGACTAGACAATCAGGCCCCACCCTCATCAGAGGATTAATTGTGGCCTGATTCAACAAATAAACTAGTTGATGATGGTGATGATGATGATATATATATATATATATATATATATATATATATATATATATATATATATATATATATATATAAACATTTCAACCAAACAAACCATACATTAGATAAATGTATTTTTATTAAATGCATTTTTATTAAAATTTCTATCCATATATGCACTCAAGCAAAATGCATATTAAAAGTAAATGCACACAAATCAGGCTGAACAACTCCGATGTCAGTGTACGGAATATGTATACGATTTTTTAAAGACTCAAAAAGATCTCGTTTTGAGATCAGTTGGTTGAAGGGATTATTTTTGCTTAACAAAAAGCAAAACTTCTCTTTGTTATTCGGGAGAATGAGTGTACGTAAAGGCGAAGAAATGAGCGTTGTACAAAGTTGATTATTCAATTCAATTAAGTTGGCAAAAATAAAACAAGCATGTTTCAGTTACCATGTAAGGAAAGGGTGGTAGAAATTTACACAGAAGAGGATACAGTAGACCAGAACCTGCCAAAATTCACCTTGAATTGCTGCGTTGTTGGCGCATTTATTACCTCCCTTGGAAGACTATTCCAAGAGACAGGAATCCTGATTGAAAAGCGCCCCACTTCCGGTTCAATCGAAATCGGTGGTGAAATAGTTTCTTGTTGTGTCGCGTAGACGTCTTTCTGGTGCATTAATAATTGGATGACAGAATTATACCAGAATAATTCAATTTAACTTTCAAAATCCTACTTAAAAAAGGGTAAATTTTTAGATTAACTGTCACTGATACACCCATCCCACTAAAAAAAAAAAAAAAAAGAAATGAGATTCTACCTTTTGTTAGGTGATTACATGTGAACACCCAGAAAAAAACTTGGCGGAAAGAAGAAAATTAAAAAAAAAGAAAAAGCCCCGTTATTTTAGAATTTAGAGTGGAGGATCATTTTTATATATAAATTTAATGTAATTTTTTTAGGGCATTTAACTATTTTTACCACTAACCCTAAGTCCAAATGGCAAGGTACTAAATCCATACAAAACTGCCCCGAAATAAAAACTTGCAGGAGTTATCTCCCATAGCAAAAAAGAAGGTAAATTACCCTAAAACGCTAATGGCCCGGAAATAGGAGCATCATTTTACGTTAAATTTATATGCGAAACTGATCACCCACTCTAAATTCTAAATAATATATATATTTTTCTTTATCCCGCCAAGTTTTTCAAGGTTTTCTTACGTGATCGCTTAAAAAAGTAGAAACTCATTTATTTTGTGAGGTTGATTTATGGGAGGGTGTTTATCTACAATAATACCCTATCCCCAGATAATAATTTGTTAAAAGAACATTGGCATAGAAAAAAAAGCGAAAAAAAATGTAAGTAAAAAGACTAGCGTGCTGGTTATAATTATGATTTTATTTAAAAACAAATAAAGTTATAAACCCCGAATAAAAACGTAAGGGAGGTAAGCAGACGTTGCTTAATCCAAGGGAGATCATTCATTCAAATATTTCTTCTCGGACTTTATATTTTTACGAGCTGAAGTAAGCCTTCGTAAATATAATTGATTTTAGGTGGTATTGCCTTAGTTGAAGTCGTCGTCTAAGCAAAGTAAATCTAAAAAAAAAAAGACATCTTTTCAATTTCTTGCGGTAAAAACGTATTGTAGTATCCATATTTTGGGAGGCTCTGCGCATGCGTCAGATTCATTCATAAAAAAGTCGTAGTGAGTGATTCAAACCAGCGCATGCGCAGAGGAAACAGAATGAGAACAAACAGGCTAAAAAAAAGTGGGCATTTTTAACAATTAAGTTACTATCGCTGAAAATAAACATGCTAAAAGTGAAGAAAACGAAAGGTGTTAAGAATAAAAACAACTGAAAATGAAAACAAACACGAAAGAAACACGTGTTTTTTAAAATTTTTTTTATCTAAAACAAAAAATGAAACACGTTTTTTTCCTACAAACTGAATTGTGTGCGCATGCGCTGGTTTGAATCACTCACTACGACTTTTTTTATGAATGAATCTGACGCATGCGCAGAGCCTCTCAAGAGCCTCCCAAAATATGGATACTACAATACGTTTTTACCTTTCTTCCATGTAGTTTTAGTGAAGCGAATATTATCTGTCCTAAATCTTTCTTAAAACTTTCATACACCCTTTATTTTTGTATTCTCCCCTCTCCTCTGGGACATACAATCAAACCCCACCCATTCCTAACGTATAATCTTCACCTACTTCAATTAAACCTGAAACTTTATGACATTTAATTTGTACGAATTTAGTCTTCAAATCCGCCGCAAATTACGCGTTACATGTTTCGACGCGTTTTCCAAAGTTTGTTATAGGAGTTTAGTGTAAGTTAAATTCTAATAACAAACTGAAATACTAAAATAAAACTATAAAAAAAAAAAATTTTTGTTAAAAAAAAAGGCCAAATTAGTTCAAATCATTCAAAAACAATTTTTTAATATGAAATTGAAACAGACGATTGGCCTCGTGAGAGACAACGGCTACCCCCTTAAAGGATGCTTGCACGATGAAGAGCTTATAGTAAAACAAGGGTTGCATAATAACTTGCCGCACGTCTCCTGAACCGGTTTCAATCCAGTGGTAAGGAGGAAATCTAAGACGATCGGAAACAATATTTAGATAAGAGGAGGAGGGGGAGGAGAAGGAGGGGGAGGAGGGGGAGGAGGAGAAGGAGGGGGGGAGGGGGAGGAGGAAGACTGGTGTTATTTCGGAGTTTTCTTTCTCCTAGACTAGTTGCCCTACAAATGCTTGAGAGTCTAGTCTACCCTACTATTCAACCATAGCTAGAAAGAAGGGAAATGAATTAATAATTTTCAGATAAAATGACTTTACAATTGTCTCCACTTCAGTCACCCATATAAGTACTGACAAGGTGCAATGTTGCTTAACTTTAGTGAACTTGAAGACGATCAGTATGCAGGGATTCACTCCCGTGACAATGAGTTTCACAGAGGGGAAGTTCTTGGAAAGAAACTCTGCTCAGGGAAATTCCCTTTGGTTTTAGGTGCACAGAAGAAGAAGAAAGGAAAATTCTTTGCAGTGGGGGTAGCTAGATGAGTTCTTGCTGTGAATGACTTACAGGAAAAAAAAAATCAGAGATTGGAGCTTAGAAATAACGATAGAGTATTGATTTACTCCTCTCCAGGAGTTAGGCACAAGGCCAGTTTTTATCTTACTCCCACAAGTAAGATGTGACCCAAGGTCGGGTCGGGAAAGTGGGGTTTAAAAATTGCCTGGGCAGCCCCATCGGCCTTCTCCGGTAAGGGCGCCTCAGGCAGTAAGCAATAAACTTACTCCTCCCCAAAGAGGGGAGGCGAAGCCTGGGAGGGTGGACCTCCTAGAACTACACAGGACAGACCCATAGACCGGCGTAAATAAAGCCCAGAAGGCCAAGACAATACCAGTCTATGGGGTGCAGTATCCATCGGAACAGATACTACACTTTGATCTTAGCCAAAAGGCCAAGAACGCACTAGCAACGTCTCTTCTATGAAAAAAGGGGCTGTAGAGAAGAGATCATTCCCCACTAGATTGCGAAGTTGATTTTGTACTTTGTCAAGGCAAGAAAGGATACACTTAGTGACACCTCCCCAGATGTTGCGGTCGACAGCCATTGTGTATGTATAGATTTGTTGTTGCTTCAAATCTGTCGACTGTATTTTTTCATTTCGAGAGTCGTTCTTCTCGTTGTCAATATTTTAATGTTTGATTTGTTGACTCCGACAGTCGAATGTTTACTTGTCCATTCCAAACACTGGTGACGTGTTCACCCATAAATCTATGTCAAAGTATGTATGAAACTGTGAACGATCAACAGGTTTCATCTCTCATTCTATATAAAGTTAGGTATGTGTATATGTATATGTATATACAGGGTGGGCCAAAATAAGGGTCCTATCTTTAAATTTGAATAACTTGAATTTGAATAACTTCCACAAAATAAAAGTTAAACTCACCAAACTTTATGTGTGTGTAGACTGACCCTTCCGAGATTTTTTGAAATAAACAAAACAAATTTTAGCCGAAAAACACTTCTTAAAACTTACAAAAACTAAAGTATTGTTTTTTACACTGTTTTGAGTTTTTTAAGCAAAAATAATGTTTTCTAAATGAGGGTACGTTCCTTAGGGCTAATACGGCTCATGCTTGCTTCGGAAGGGGTCCTTTACTTATTCTAAAAAAAAAAAAAAAATCAATAAATAAAAAAGTTATGAATTTTTAAAAATAGGACCCTTATTTTTGCCCACCCTGTATATATATTTTTATGTACAGAATTCACTACTAAACTAATGAACAGATCATTATGAATTTTAAAATATAGCTGCCGGGCGTAAGGGGTCCATATGTGAGCTACATTTAGTTTAATTTAGTTTTTATGCAAAGGAGATAAAAAGGGGACGGAAGCCTTTCGTGAGAATTCAGATACTTCCAATTGTTGTGAAATTTTAACAATACTAAACATCAATTATATTACCCAGATTTCAGTTTCTTTGGAGTATTTTAAGAGGTTCTAGGGGGCATAATATTGACACAGCCTCCCATTTGAAATTTCAAATATATCATATTTGAATTGAATTTGATCCTTTGTCGTTAGACACCAATGAAGCAAAATTCCCTGAATTTCAATTTATTCTTAAGACTCCTTAAGCTTAAGCCTACAATTTGAGACACTTTCTAGAATCAAAATCGTATAATGGATTTTGATCAAAATTAGAATAAGGATTCTAGACATCCAGTTATATGTTGGTTTTAATCTTCATAAGGGGATATAAAAATGATGCAAATCTGTTCTGTTCGGGGAATTAATGTTACCTTTCCTGAGACGGGTATTCTTCGAGTTTCTCTCTCTATATATATATGATCGTGGATATCATCATTATATTGATACAATTATTCATTTAGGTATCTGAGAGAGTCGCTCGTGTGTATAGCCTTGTAGACATATCTCATCCTCAATGTTAATTAAATACACAAGAAATAAGGAATACGAAAAGCATATATAAACAATACAAAAGTTTTATGTATAAATATACAAAATTCATGTATAAACTTGGAAGAAAGTAGGAAAATAGTCTGAGGTGAGTGAGTCTGTCTATAGCAGGGTGTAAGTGTACCTGTCGTTAGTAGGACGTAGGTGTGACTTTCCATAGTAGCGTGAATATGTGAAAAGGCTTAGTAGTATTCGTTGTGAGAAGAGTTCAACATATGTGTGCCTAAAAGAAAGAAAAAGAAAGGATACTGGAGTGTTCTTTGAAGAGAGACATCTAAGTTAGTGAGGTGAGGTAAACGTGCATGGCCACGAGGTGTTTGAAGTCAGGCGCCGTAAATGTGGAAACAGTTTTTGACCTCAACAATCCTACTGGCTTGATTTGAGGATTTTGCCACTTTTATAATGTGAGCGAAACCTAAATGTCCGGACAAACCCTTGTACAGAGAGATGACAAACCCTTGTACAGAGAGATGACAAACCCTTGTACAGAGAGATGGCAAACCCTTGTACAGAGAGATGACAAACCCTTGTACAGAGAGATGACAAACCCTTGTACAGAGAGATGACAAACCCTTGTACAGAGAGATGACAAACCCTTGTACAGAGAGATGGCAAACCCTTGTACAGAGAGATGACAAACCCTTGTACAGAGAGATGACAAACCCTTGTACAGAGAGATGGCAAACCCTTGTACAGAGAGATGACAAACCCTTGTACAGAGAGATGACAAACCCTTGTACAGAGAGATGGCAAACCCTTGTACAGAGAGATGACAAACCCTTGTACAGAGAGATGACAAACCCTTGTACAGAGAGATGACAAAACCTTGTACAGAGAGATGACAAACCCTTGTACAGAGAGATGACAAAACCTTGTACAGAGAGATGGCAAACCCTTGTACAGTGAGATGACAAACCCTTGTACAGAGAGATGACAAACCCTTGTACAGAGAGATGACAAACCCTTGTACAAAGAGATGACAATGTGTATTTAATTGAAAATGCTTTTATTCAAGTTAAAATAAATATTTAAATATTTATGATTTTACAGGTAATGCTGCGTGGAGCCACCTGCGTACAAAACGTTTTGAAAATAGGAGAGTAGAAAGTGGACCTTGGGTTCCCTTTCGGCAGCCTTGTAATTCCCTTATTTTGTCCTTTAGTTCTCACATTCCATGAGCGATGCTTCTGACAAAGGGGGGAGAATTGCTGTTTTCTGGGTCGGAATCTATCCATCTAACACTTATCGTTGGCTAGTTTTTAACCTTGGAGTAGTTTTTTTAGCTCCTTACATCAAGTGGCTTGATGCCTTGTCTGGAGCTACTTCCATAAAAACAATCATTTTCTATTTGGACGTTGCTGGTCATCTGGTTCTCTGTACGTCACTACATAACTTTCATCCCAGTAAACGGAGTTGTTGCTTGTTTTTGTTTTGTTGTTGTTATCTCCTTTTTCCTATGACGTCACTTCCCATTGTTTGTGAGAATATTCTTTTTGGGTTTAGTTTTGTTTTGTGTAAATTCTTTTTTTTGGTTTTTGAGTTGCACACCCATGTCTATACATTTTTTTGTTTGTAAAGATATTTTTGTTTGTTTTGTTATTTGTTAAAAGTAATTTTTGTTTGTTTTGGTGTTTGTAAAGCTGATTTTTTTTTTGTAAAATATTTTCTTTTCGTTGCATAAAAATTTCTCTTTATATTTTGTTGATTATAAGGATATTTTTTGCTTTTGCGATTTATTCACTTTGTCTTGGCTATATTTCATGTCCGAATTGAACGTGTCGAATTACAACACGATTATTTTACTCAATAAAACTCCTACCACTTCCGACCTTCAGTCAGTTGTTGCAAAAGCGCTCTCTCTCTCTCACTCTCTCTCTCTCACTCTCTCTCTCTCTCTCTCTCTCTCTCTCTCTCTATCTATCCATATCTCTATCTATCTATCTATCTATCTATCTCGACATGTGTTGTTTGCAAGCGAAGCTGAAATCAAACTCATTATCGACATTTTTTCTTTATAGAAACAGACATAAATCATTCAGACGAATCTATAGCGAGTTGACAATCAGTAGTTTATTAAGACACACGCTGTTTCATTATATCATGTACAAGGGTTTGTCATCTCTCTGTACAAGGGTTTGTCCGGACAACCTGACATGAGGATACTTACCCTTACAAGTAAACCTTGACCAAATATTCAAAATTACATAGTATCCGCAGCACAAATAAGATCCCCTCAGCGCGGCTATACACTTGCTCATATGAGGAATAGTGCATCTTCTCCTAGTGATGTTACCTCAAGTAACACCACGTAGCTGGATACTCCACCAGACTAGATGAATTCTTGTCCTGGAATCCGGTAAGACCAACAGACCACAAGAAAGATATACTATGACATACTTGACTGGTCAGTTGGGAAGAGAATAAATTTATTATTCTTAACTTTTTTACTAACTCAATGTTTGAGAAATAAAGGAGAATTTTAATAGAATATTCGGGTATCTATGTATCTCATATAGAGATCAAGTGTTAGCCCCAGGAAGGGGCGCCTTGATTTCTGAGAACTTCGACTGGAGTAAAATGAAAACAAAAATAGTCAGGTATGTGCTGACGATGTACTACTTTAAATGGACCCGTGTACGAAGCTTTCCTAGATTTCTGTACTGTGTCCGTACTTAACCGAACACTTTTACTCTTTTGTAAATCCTTAGGAATATATGAATTTGGTAAAGAATGCAAATGTCCACTAGATAATCTGTCTGTCAAATTTTTACATATTTTCAGCCAAAGCTTTATATGAGTATTTATTATTCCAGTGTTATCGTCTTTGCATGCATCGATTAATAATTGTGGAAATTGTACATTAGAATCTGATACTGGTGTAAGTGTGGAGTGATTAGAATGATTTTGATGCCAAGAAGGACAATAGGACGAGCCGACAACTACGATTCTTTCCCGGCGATGATTTCCATCTTAAACGTTCAATGTGACCGTTCGACACTTCCATTCACATATAAACAAAAGCCGTTGGTAGTTATTTTGCTGTTATTTTCGTTATTGGACACGCTCCAACCCATCTCGCATTTTTATCAATACATGTCAACAAATATCGGTATGGTTCTTTACTGGTGATAAAGGACCAACAATATCCACGTGTACCGTTCACAAATGACTGGAAAGTAATTCAAATGAATAAACAATCAGCTCCTATGTGGTGAGAACCTTTTATATTTGAAATATCACCAACATATTCACTTATAAAACAGAAGTGACGCTGTTGTCTGTTGGGTTTTAAGGAAGATTGGCCATTGAAAGCACCACACAGTGGTTTGTGGTTGGCAATAATAATACATATCCGCCTTCTACTTGGTGTTTTAATATAATACTGCTAAAAACCCAGTTAGCAATTCTCTGTTAAAAGTAAAATATTCTTCTTGGATCTGCGTCAATTTTTTTGAGAAGAAACCGATAGGGATCGATTGATTATCAATCATTTGATGAAGTGCTGCTTCAATAGGATAATTAGAACTTTCTGTTACAAGCCGATAATTATTAACTTCCGAGTTGGGGTAAGTAAGAGCGGTTACACTTGATAAACATGTTTTTACACATTTGAAAGATTAAATTTCCTTTTCTGTCAAATTTATTATGCTTTATTTTGGGTTGAAACGTATGCATTTTGTGTGTGGTAATATAAACCCACTGAAACTAAGAATTAGCCTTCTGTAAAAATGTTCCATTCCTAGGAATCGACACAATGATTTAGAATCGTTTTGTTGAAGAAATTCGTACATTTAAAAAGTTTCTTTAACGCTAAGTTTAAGAGACGTGGAATTCCCAAAATTCAAGTCCATTAATATTGAAAATGCATTTAGAAAGAAAGATTTTATGGTCGTACTGACTGAGTTTCTGCAATACGACATCGAGGTGTTTGGAATGATTTTCTTCATATTTGAAAAAATGAGGATGTCATCGATGTATATGAAAGTACAATTGATGTTGCAGAAAATATTGTCTATTATTCTTAGGAAAATAATGGATGCATTCCACAAATTGAACGGCATGTAATGAAACTCATATAAACCGAACGTTGTTGTGATGGCAATTTTGCATACATCATCGGGTTGGACCGTACTTGATGGAAAGCTGACAATAAATGGATTTTTGAAAATAATTTCTGACCATCTTTTGACCACAAGGAATTTATATTCGGTAATTGATAGCAATTTGCTTTTGTTATTCGTATTTAGTAACCATTAGTCACCTATAAGTTCCACGTGATGTACACACCATGTATAAGGATGAACCCCAATGCGATTGAGAGGGGATAATCATTCCTGTTTTCGGGAACTTTCACGATTCTTCTACGGATATGCCGTGTTTCTTGGTTGATAGCTTTCTCGTTTTAAAGAATGAAGGAGGGTTGCCGTCTTTTAACGTTATTTTTTTTTTGTATATATATTTTTTTTGGGGGGGGGGTAGGGGGCATTTTTAAATTTTTTTTTACTTTTCTAAGTTTTCTATTGAGCTCAGCGGACGACGACGAACAGACAGAAGAATAGGAGGGTCTCGTCGAGGCAGTGGAAGGAAGCTGCTGGTCAACCACCGGGTAGGCTTCTGCCATCTGCGCTAATATGTAGACGAATTGGTTGTTTCGAAACTTTTGTCTCCACATGAATTCGCGCAGATAGCTGTCTAAGAGTTCCTTGCTGGTAACACATTCTTTTTTTGTTGTTTCTTTGCTTGGCTTCCTTCCACATTCCTTCGACGTGGTTGGTGGTCGCCTTCGTTAATGGGTCCACGAAATTGCGACTGTGGTTCACGGTCAGGTGTTCATACCCCTCCTCCTCCTCATCTAACTTACTGTACGCCTTCAAACAGTCTGATATGACCGTGGTCACAAGGAAACCCTCCTTCTCTGCGGGGTTGTATCCCCCCAAAGACTCAGAGCGGCTGGACGACTCTACCGACGTTGTTTTTTCTGCGGTTAAACACGCGGATATCGTAAAAAATAATATTCGCAGACCTCCCTAAGAAAAATTTTCCAATCGGTCTGCGTGTTGGTTGATAGGGCGCCACATTCCTTCCGCAAATTCTTCGACGTTGCCATTTCCTGGGACCACAGGTATATTAGCTTTAAAATTTTCGCGATGTCCATTCTGGATCGAGAAAAAATGTGCCACTTCTCACGAAATGCCAGTCAGGCGCGATAGTTCGTGTTCGTACACCTCCATGAACATTTGTCCCTGCAAGCTTTTCTTTCAACCAAGCGGCATTTGTAATTGCATTTCGGACATGTTTTTCTTCTTGTCACCAACTTCTTTTCCTGGCAGAAAGAAATGACTCCTTCGCGAGAGTTAACTGTAATACACAGCTCTTCGTAATTCATTGTTGTTGTTGTCGTTTCGTTTTTTTGTTTGTTTGTTTTTTGTTTGGCAATTACCGGGAAATAAATAAGATGCACTGGCTTCGAACAAATGTTTGCATCTTCAATTGATTTAAATAACGCTTAGAAAAATGATCGTCTGCTTATTGACCGCTGATTGGCTAATCGCTTGGCTAATCGCTTGGCTAATCGCTTGGCTAATCGCTTGGCGAATCGCTCGGCTTCTCTTTCTCCCACCATTCGGCTCGTCATCTCTCGGGTGTTTACGTAGCACGCCCGAACGCTGCCGACACGAAACTCACAGAGATTGGGTCAGGATCTGAGTAAGTACCAGATAATTAGTATTCCACTCATTATTCAAATTTATTTAATTGAATACTTTCTAATAATTTAGGTTTCGTTAAGTTTACAAATACACCCGAAATAGAAGATGATGATCAATTATTTTATTTTTGACAATCCACCATATTTGTTTTTTTTTCGCACAGGTGGCCCGACTTCAACCAACTATTATTTTATTTTTGACAATCAATCATATGCTGTTGTGTTCTTCAGGCCAAGTGCGTGTCCATGCCAAGTGAACCTACTCCTATCCAATGACCTTTTCAGTACACCCGGCTGGGATATTTAACACTAAGAGCGTATCGAAACAAGGGGCGTCTTCAAGGAGAGAGCCGTTTTCGACTGGGGAAAAACAAGGCTCCCAGCGTTAATAAGGAAAGGAGAGAAGTTTGGTTTTAGAGATTAGGGTTACGGTTAGGGGTAGGGTTAAGGTTAGGATTAGGGTTTGGTTTTAGAGGTTAGGGTTAGGGTTAGGGTTTGGTTTTAGAGGTTAGGGTTAGGGTTAGGGTTTGGTTTTAGAGGTTAGGGTTAGGGTTAGGGTTTGGTTTTAGAGGTTAGGGTTAGGGTTAGGGTTTGGTTTTAGAGGTGTCAAAAGTAACAAGATGCGTTTCCCCAGTGCATCACATGCTCCAAATCCGAAGAGGGGGATTCAGCAAAGGGAGATAATTTTGTTGTTTTGTTAAGTTTACAAATACAACTGAATATAGAAAAAGGAAGAGTTAAGTATCTGAAATGTTAGAATAAACTATAAACATGAGTTACTTACCGTGATATGGTAAAAGATTAAATATTACAGAATAACGTAGTTTTTGACAGCGTACACGAAAGACACGTGACGTCACCCGATGTGACAGTGAAGTTTCAAAGATTTCCACGATTTATTATTTTTTTATACCTCTGTTTTGATTATTAATAATAATGTGATATTATTAACTTTTATTTATTAAAAATAAACGCACTAATATATTATTATGAGTATTTACTATTAATTTCTACATTTGTTGCTGAGAAGAAATCGTCCATTTTAATGAAAGTTTTCTGCTGATAACAAAAAATGGCACCCATATGAAAATATTCCTAGTCAGATTTTCAAAGGAATAAAATCGAATTGCATTTTATTGTTCTGAAGAACATGGTGTCAAGATCCACAATAAGAACTGGTTATTCAGAATAAAATATTGATTTTGTAGGTAGGAACGTATCGATGGCAAACATCGAAAATCAGACCGGATTTACTTTATTATATGGATGAGAAGCTAAGAGTCAGAAATGCCAAATCAGTAAGCAGGCCGATAGAGAGAGGGGGGGAGAGAGAGAGAGAGAGAGAGAGAGGACTTCTCGATAAAAAGTGAATAAAACTGATGATTATGTGTGTGTAACATTCCGAAATCCGCAATTCCTACTCTAAATCGCATAACAGGTTTTTTTAAAATACTGTCGCGACTTAAAACAAACAAACACCCTTGCATAAACGTTACAAAAATTTATTTATGAAAAGCAAACATTTTATATAGTCACGGATGAGCCCCCAACCCCTTCAATTTTTATGTCAACCCGATAACCAATTTCGGCAGCAATTTGTCTCACTTGAGACAAACATGAGCACCATTCGGCACAATAGTCTGATTTTAGAATGAAAGTTGATCGTAGATATTTCCATTCTTCAGTTCTGACATCTGGAATACAATTTTGGAACCACCCGCTGGCATCTATCGCTGCTCCATTTAATGGGGCGAAATGATGCCCTCCCTTGCAAACGTGTCCCAACGGCTATGATCTAAGGATTTTCACAGAAGCTCTCATTATAGACAGGCGACAGACGTTTGAGACTTTCTATTGGCCCTTAACGACACCATACTTATACGTCTGATAGCGCGTATACATTTCAAATAAACTCTCAGCATGTTTAATTACACCAGCAAAAGACCATAAAGAATATCTCGTTTTTTTAACGAAAAACAATAAATACATAACTGGTGGCTTTGGTAAACCCCTAATCCAAGGGGAGGAAGAAGGAACACCCTTAATCCAAGGGAGGGTGAAGAAAAATTTTAATGACGGAAGACAAACCCTGCAAGAGAGTAGAAAGTTGACCTTGGGGTTACTTTAGACAGGCTCGTAACTCTCGCTTCCCTTATTTTGTCCTTTAGTCCTCACATTTCATGAGCGATGTTTCATGAGAATGTTTGGCTATTCTACATTCATGAAAACCCTTTTACAGCCTGAAAATGGTCCTAAATTAAAGTACTATATCAGATTTAACCATCTATATCCATCCATAGCTTTTGAGGATGTTTTAGGACCTGCAATGTCGCATGAAACCACTTTTTCACCGAAAAATGATGGATTTTGAGTCCCGTGGAGCCCTAACGGCTATTTTTGGCCTGCACCTTCTGAATTTTGCAAAATTTTCAAAATGTTTGATTGGTTAGTGTTATTTATGTATAAATGAACACAAAAAAATACTACTCGCATGAATCTGAAATTTTCACCCATTACGTCCCACTCCTAATTGAATATAAATTTTGAAGTAAAAATTGCTGGCATTATTTACGGATGCCATAATAAGCGATATAATGGATTATTTTCAGTTTTTGTTTCATGAATTAAATTAGAAATTAATTTAATCACATTAGAACACAGTTAGCAAACTACCAAACTGGGCGAATAAACAAAACAATAACGAGGAACAAAATATTTCACAATTAAAATATTTATGCTTATTGCCGCCATCTTTTTATTTAAGAAAGTAGGCGTGGCTTATATTTAAGACGCCATGACATAATTTAAAATGTAAAAAAGCTACAAAAAATGATTAAAACAAGATAAAATGTCACGTAGATTAATTTTATTTACACTATATATTTGTGAACTGTTGAAAAGTTAAAAGAAAATATTTTAGAATTTTTAATATACGTTTTTTTTTTCAATGAAAAATATTCGCTAATTTTTTTTTCGCCGTTTTTAGGCATACCTAGAGACTACGAGCATTTCTGTATGAACATCTGAATTATATAGCTACGGATGATCCGAAATAACCTATTCTAATTAAATTATTACAAAAATAGGATTTTTAAAAATTGGGTTCCATTTTTTATTTCAATAAATGTTCGATTAATTGTATATTAAGAAACTATTCAACGTGTCATTATTAAAATTACGTTGTATGCATTTATGTATATATTTATGTATATATATGTTTGTGTTTGTAAAACTGATGCATTTGGTGTTGCCCTCGTGTCAAATAGAACATTTATTAAATTCTACCTTCTCCCCCCCCCAAAAAAAAAATATTACCCTGAAAAAAGAAAAGAAGCTAAAAAATAGAAAAGTGATTTGGAGAAATTTTATGCAGCCACTCTATAAACAGGTCAGCGTGAGAGCAGATAATTATAACTGTTTCTCTTTTCTTCCAGACAACAGACGTGCGCACGATATAATCCTGCTTAGCCTCTTTGAGACGAAGGGTCCCTCGTCAAGCAGCACAGATGCAACGAGAGACGTTCACAGATTACTAAACACAGCACCAGCATATACACGCTACTAAATGAACTCCGTCGCACACAAGTTAGTACATAGACTCTCTCACTAACAAAACAGGCACGCTAACATCCTCCCCAACAAACACATGCGTGCACATATAAACACACAGAGAAACTTTATGCCTATCCCATTTACACATTTGCACTAGGCGCCAGCCGAAATAAACATGTGTGCTCAATTTCTCTTTATATGAAAACAACTATTTTACTCAGAAACGTTCGTTGGACTCTTTGAACTCTCATTTCTTTACGAACTCTTTCTCTTTCGTTGTCTTAACAAGTTGTCAATAAAAATGAATTATTTTGTATGAAAATACTCTGTCGTTCTTTCATTTGATATTGAATTTCAAAAATCAAAATTAGTCCATTTAATAATGAAACCTTTCAGTTGATAAATGTTTTGCAGCTGCTATGAGTGTCTTCAAGTTATATAATTCCGGGGTTTACTATTCAATGGCGTCTTTGGCAGTAAGCTATGCACAGTTTTCGCGATTCATATCTTTATAAAAAGTCCTGCCACGCAATCCTCAGAGATCGTCAGGACGAGAATTTTGATTTTTTTTTGTTTTATAATAACAGCTCACATATTTTAATTCCAGCAAAAAATGTAAAAAAAAAAAAATTTAAAAAAACAACAAAAAAAAACAAGAAATTTATTTGAAAGTGTTTGCCAAAATACCCGGAAACACTTACGTCAACGTTTTGGTGACTTGTTTTTACCAATAAGTATTTGAATTGGTTCATCCCGGAATTGAGACATGCGCACTTATGTTTTGCATCTGTTGTACAGCAAAGGGATGGTTATATTCGGTGATAAAACGCAACGTCATGAATGATGAATTGCAAAGAATTTGGTAGATTAGCAATGAAAATGCGGTTTAGTAAATTATCTATAAACAATGGACAATGGTCTCATTGCGGATGATAGCAAGGCTGAGACCTCCTCTCCAGGTCAGGTCAGGTTTTGAAAAGCCAGCGCATTAGGATAAGCGCACTCTGGCTTACAAAAAAATGCCTGAGCAGCCCAGTCAGCTTTCACCGGTAGGGGCGCCTCAGGCGAGTAGCAATAAATTAACCCCTTCTCAGAGAGAAGGTAACGCCTGGGAAGGTCGATCTCCTAGGACTTAAATGATCCATAGCCCAGCTTGACAACAACAAAGCCACCGTCGGACTGATTGTCGCGGATGTATCCTCGACTGGTATTAACAACAATCCCGGGTTGAAGCCGTTCTGTAATGTGTATAGAAGATAAAATGAGAAATAAGCGGATATACCAACGCAATGCGATCAAATAAACTCATATAGTGAGATTATAGTATTTCGTCTCTCATGCAAAAGACAGGATCGGAATTGAGATTTTTTAATACTTATCAAGACCCAAAGGCTACTCGAGGATAAGGGTTAATGAGACTTTTGGTTGGACAATGAAGAACACTATGAGAGGATTGGAAGCAGTGGTTGAAATGAGCAGAATTTGATTATTCAAGATTTATATTTAATGATTATTTAATTATTATTTGAGAATAATTCGTTTAGATTGGAATTGAAAACGACCATGTTGTAGTCAGCTGGAAAGCAGCCCTGTGGTATTGTGTTCCACAGATGGGAATTTCTCGGAAAGAAACTTTGTTCATGGACGTTTCGTTTGGTTTTAGGTACACAGAGGAAGAAAAGGAAAATTATTTACAGTGGTTGTAGCTAGACGAGTTTTGCTGTGAATAACGTTGTTGTTGTTGTTGTTGTTTTTAAATTTTTTTTTAGAGATTAACAATTGAACACGTAGACATGAGAGATAAAAACGGAGAATAGAAAAAGGGGGGGGGGGGGGGGGAGAAAAGGAAGATCAAAAGAAGGTGGCGGCAATTTCAACCAGTTTTTGAAAAATGTCTGTTTAACGGATATTTTCTCACCCTTTACGTCTATAGGCGCAATTGTAAATATCTATATAAAAAAAATTGTAAATATCTATATAAAAAAAATTGTAAATATCTATATAAAAAAAATTGTAAATATCTATATATAAAAAATTGTAAATATCTATATAAAAAAAATTGTAAATATCTATATATAAAAAATTGTAAATATCTATATAAAAAAAATTGTAAATATCTATATAAAAAAAATTGTAAATATCTATATATAAAAAATTGTAAATATCTATATAAAAAAAATTGTAAATATCTATATAAAAAAATTGTAAATATCTATATAAAAAAATTGTAAATATCTATATAAAAAAAATTGTAAATATCTATATAAAAAAAATTAAAATAAAATAACAACGTTAATCAGTTCCGCTGAAAACAAAGATAAACTATAAAAAGTATCAGCATTTGAACACATTTGAACACATTTGAACACATTTGAGTGTAATGTGTTGGTAGGTACGATTTCCCCCCCCCGGTGTATCTTTTGCATTTTGTCAGATTTATCCTTAGTTAAATCAAACTCAGCTTCTCTCTCTCTCTCTCTCTCTCTCTCTCTATCTATCTATCTCTCTATCTATCTCCCCCCTCTCTCTCTATCTCTCTCTCTCTGTCTCTCTATCTATCTCTTTCCCCCCTCTCTCTCTCTCTTTCTCTCTCTATCTCTCTCTCTATATATATATATATATAGTAAAGTATAAAGGTATACTCAAAAAAGAATAAAAGGGAAATACCAGTAGAGTGCTCAATTAAATTAAATTAAGAGCGTAATATTTTTATTTTTAAATACAGATTTTAATCAGACATGGACCAGTGGTTTCTGACAAGAAACGGGTTTAATTCCCGATTCCGTCTTCTTCAGCATAGTCTGAAATAGTAAATGATGGAATTTCTTCAAAAAACACTTATAACCGTTATGAAACGCTATCTCTCTATCTCTCTCTCTCTCTCTCTCTCTCTATATATATATATATATATATATATATATATATATCTCCCTCTCTCTATCTCTCTCTCTCTCTCTCTCTCTCTATCTCTCTCTCTCTCTCTATCTATCTATCTATCTCTCTCTCTCTCTCTCTCTCTCTCTCTCTCTCTCTCTCTCTCTATATATATATATATATATATATATATATATATCAATCTCTCTCTCTCTCTCTCTCTATCTCTCTTTCTCTCTCTCATCCACTGCGCCATGACAATGACTGAGATCGAACAAATTGTCGCAATCATTTGTCTTTGTTAATTAAAATTAACAGCAATTCCATTCTATAACTAAACTATTAATTCAACCTGTAACTATACTGCAATCGTGAACAACCTAAATATATCATGTGATCCCATATTTCGCAAATTAGTGATTTGCAATTTTTATTATGTTTCGGAACTTGAAATGTTTCTTCAAAAGCTCAACCTGCACCCTTGATCCTCCACCCCTCTCATCTAAGGATATTTTTGGGGATGGGGGTCAGGTTGAACTAGTGTTGTATATCGGGGGGGGGGGGGGGGGGATTTTAAAGCGTTCAAGGACAACTGTAGAAAAGTGGTTGTTTTCGAGGTGGAGAGGTTAGGTTTGCCAAGCGTGTCAATGGAGAAAGCTAAAGTAGAAAATGCATGGGTGGGTGAAGGGTGGGGGTGGGGGGTGGGGGCTCACAGTATCTAAACAGAGCCCCTAGACCGCCAGGTCAGGTCATCGCCGTGCTATATAACAGTGTGAGTCTCTGGCAGAAACTACAATTATTTATGTAGTTCTTATTCTTATTAGAACCCCCCCCCCCCCTGCGTTGTATTTTGTTTTATGATAGGGCTTCTTTTATTGAAGTGTTTATAACCCTTGCTTATGGGTGATATGCCCACCTACATTTTTCTCTTTTACTTAATATTTTTTTAATTCTATTAAAGATTGTTCGGTTGCTTATCTCGAATAAATTTTTTTTTCTATTGTTGGGTTGGTTTGGTGTGACATATTATTATTATTATTTGTTTGTTATGCCTCCTTGGGCATCTCCCCTTTAACTATCTTCTCAATTCAACTGTTAAAAAAAAAAGAATTAAAAAAATTAAACTCTTAGTTCAGTATCGATATCTAGATCAAATTCTGTCAAATATTTCATTTGACAACTCCCAAAAGTGCCCCCTCAATTTCTCCCTCCTACCATTTTCTCTGAATTCATCCAACCTCATCTTAAACTGATCCGCGCTATTGCTGTTCTTAATCCGATCTGGCAACTTAATTCAAAAATATATTACGCTGTAAGCAAAAAAACAAACTTAACTGGTTAACAGATCTCGTTTTTGAAAACTGCCTTGACAATAACCTTCCAGATCTAGGAAAAATACTAAAATGGTTGGCATTTTTATAGAATCACTCCCGTGTCTAGCCATTGTAGTTGGAGGAGGCGTTGCCACCCGGACTTAGGGTCAGTGGTAAGTTTGAGGAAAGTCTTTTTTTATTGCTGTCGGACTTAGGATTAGTAGTAGGGTTAATGGAGGTATGGATGGGTGGGGCTTGTCACCCAAACTTAGATTGAAAGGCAAAAGTGATTCTATAAAATTACCATAGGTTTTCGCACAGGCCTGAGATTGTAATCCTGCACACAATTAGGCCCTCCGTTCAGTCTAGAGAGACTATGGATACCCTTATAAAGGGGCTGGTTGCGCGTGTAATTATGAAGCAAGGGTTGCGCAATCCCTAACAACACCTCTCCTGAGTCGGCACTGCTTGATTCCAATGGCAAGCAGTTCAAGACGACTGGAAACAATGCCGAGATAAACAGAGAGCAGATACAGCACCTGGTAGTCCCAAATGGTTACCCATTTAATACTGGCCAGGCTCAACGTCGCTTAACTTCGGTGATCTAACGGGAACCGGTGTGTCAACGTGATTTGTACCGTATCTGCACACAATTATGCCTTTTATTAAACTGTCACTTCTCAGAATTCCCATTGTGATGCCTGTTATCGTAAATACATTACAAACTCATCAAATTGTTGTCTTCTTAATTATTTAGGCTAAACATTGAGAGTTTGTTCTCGGTTCGCAGTACTTTTCGAATTTAGTCGCTATTATTTATTTTTGTTCGGTTATTGAATGTTTATGTTGAGTAAAAATCCTGTCTTTGTCACGTTTTGCGGAATGTATGTAAAGAATAGATATATATATATATAGTATGTAAAGAATAGATATATATATATATATAGTATGTAAAGAATAGATATATATATATATATAGTATGTAAAGAATATATATATATATATATATATAGTATGTAAAGAATAGATATAGCAATGGTTATTATACTCTGCTTCGATACTATTCGGCAGCTTAAAGGACGAATGTAAATTCGTATTTCCAAAACGACTGAGACTAGTTTCGCCATCTGTTGTCTGTGTGTTCACCTTCAAATTTGAAAGCTGTGGGTGCTGTAAATCTTCCTTTTTTTGTGCAATAATTATCTTATCTGTGGATCTTTGATGACTTCGATTAGTTTTTGATTAGATACCATTGGCTATTGATCGCCGTAGGTAAATGTGATTGGTTGCCATCGATTATGATAACCGATTAACTAGAGCCGTGAACAATAGATTAGGGACATAAGAAGATTTCATTCACGAATGAAGAGAGATTACAGAACAGAGAAAGAGCATTAGTTCGTGCATCAGTTGATTATGAAACAACGAGGCAAATGTTCGCTGGCAACGATCAAATACGCGTTCGTGTTTTTTGTTGTTTTTTAAGGAAATCGCTCCAGACAAGACATGAAGCCACTTGATGTAAGGAGCTAACAAGAACCAAATATGATTATCGCAACAAAAAAACAGGAGATGTCTATTGGCCTTAGTCTTGAAAAGACCAAGATTATAGGTAGGAGGAAAACAGTCAGCAGGAAGAGAGTTCCACAAGCCTGCAGTTCTTGGAAATAAGCTACTGGAATAGAAAGCTGTTTTACCATGAGGTATCAAAACAGCGAATTGATGGAGACCACTAGACCAACGAGTCAAACGAGCTGGAACAAAAGAAGCGGGGAATAGATCACACAATTCCGAAGAAGAAAGGGTAGGGCCAATCAAATTACAGATACGTTTCTGCATCTTATCAAGAACCCTCAAATGGGACAGAGATTCACCAGCCAAAATATGACAACAGTACTCGATACATGGTCTGATAGTAGATTTGTAGAGGTAGAGAATAACCTCAGGTGTGAGAAAGTGTTTGGAGCGATAGAGAGAACCGACCTTACGAGAAGCAAAAAAAGCAATGGATCTAATATATGTACCCCAGGAAAGATTTAATGAGAAAGAAAGACCAAGAAGTTTCAGAGTCGATTTCTCCTCAAGAGCAGAGCCATCCATGAGAATCTCAGGAAGAAAAGGGACACACCTACGATTGAAAGACACGATGTGAGTCTTAACAGGATTAAACAAAACAAGCCATTTCGTACCCCGATCCATAACAGAACCCAGATCAACTTCTAGATCAGCTGCATATTTCGACTGATCCGAGGGAGATGGGTGAGAAGCAACACCAGAATAGGGAGTGATATCATCAAAGTAGATGTTAATTTTCTTGAACAATATTCTCTGGAAGATCATTTATATTGAGAAGAAACCGTGTTGGGCCTAGAATAGAGCCCTGAGGAACACCAGCATTGATAGGAAAAAAGAATGAAGAGATCCCATCCAAAGTTACTCGTAAACTTCGATCAAAAAGAAAAGATGTAATAATGTCAAGAACCTCACCACCAATACCATAACCCTGCAGTTTGTGTAGGAGACCAGAATGCCACACTCTGTCAAACGCCTTCGAAATGTTAAGTGCAATGGCTCTACCTTTTCCTGAATTATCCATAAACCGACAGATCCGCTCAGTTACAACAGTTAAAAGATCAGCAGTTGAACGAAAACCACGGAAGCCATACTGAACATCACTAAAGAGGCCCAGACCTTCCAGAAAATGAACATGCTTGCCATTGAGCAACCTTTTAAAAACTTTGCTAATAAACGAGAGAAGACTAACAGGGCGATACTTAGTTGGATCAGACCGATCTCCAGCATTTTTTAAAATAAAGACAACAGAGAACTCCTTCCAACAAGAAGGGAAACAGGATTGAATAATTTAGAGAGGATAGAATGAAGTTCAGGAACACAAAGCTTGAGAACGACAACAGGAATTTAATCAGAACCGGAAGTCTTAGACTGTTTGGGGCGTATTTTCCTTTTTTTTTGCTGTTCTTTAGGATTTATCCCAAATTTTGCTGGAACAATATTACACACCGCAAAAGCCAATTCTAATTTTTTTACTCATTTTTAGGTAAAATCTGGAAGTGTGTAATAAAAAAGAGGATTTATATTTTATACTTGATACGCTATTTCATTTTTATTTCACGACATACTCGACTCAAATTATGTGAGCGTCAAAGACGGCGAGTTTTGTCTGCATCCGTTCTCCTGTGATCATAGTGCCGACCGCTTTCCAAGACAAGCAGCAATAAGCGATATTATCAGAGAAGTTCCTGCATACAGTTGGGTTCTCTTCTCAAATCGAACATGCTAGACCATGACCATACTAATGGAAAGCCACCGGATAGGATTACCATTTTTCATTTCAAACAAGAAGAAATTCATTGATTTGAGATGCCATCTGTTGCCATAGATTTTCGACTAGCAATCTGGTCAGGTTCGCAATTGAACAAAAGTCTGCCGCCGAAATGCAGTGATTACAAAAGTAAATAAATATTCTTCTCTTGTGGGTAAATTTATTCTTATTCAGTGGCAGTGACGACTTCTGGAGTTGTTGCCACTCGTTCAATTACTTTCCTTCGAATGATTAGTGGGATTGCATGTCAGAGTTTTAGTATTACATAGCTATGTAAAAAAACAAATGAAACAAACCGCGCGTGCGTGGTCCCCCTCTGTATGTGACTCGATGTAGCGAGTGTAAAATGCAATAAATTTAGGCAATTTGGGACATTTTTGACCCCCCTTTGACTCCCTGGGGCGCAAACCAGAAATTTCTGAGGTCAAGGATGCTCATTTTATATCCAGAACAATTGCCTCTACATTTTGGCCAAGTTTCAGAAAAATTGAATGGATGGATCAAACGTTATGGGAGAAAAGGGTCTTTTTTGCTATTTTGGGGGCTTTTGACCCCCTGGGGGCGCGAACCAAATTTTTTCAAGGTCAGCGTTACTTATTTTCTATTAGGAACAATTGCCTCCACATTTTGGCCAAGTTTCAGAGAAATTGAATGGATGGATGAAAAGTTATGGGGCAAAAAATGAATTTTTTTGCCATTTCGGGGCCTTTTGACCACCTGGGGGGGGGGGGGGGGCTAACCAGATTATATTTAAAAAATCGGAGAATGTCACTTTCTAACCTGACCAAAGTTACAACTTCATGCAAAATTTCAGAGAAATTCAATGGATGGTTGCGGAGAAAATTCCGGACGGACGGACGGACGGACGGACGGACATGCCTCAAAACATGTCCCCCGATTTATAAAATCGGGGGACCAATATTTGAAGAGTACAAATAGAAATTGTAAACAATCTGGATGGGATTACCATTTTCTCTTTTAAATAGGTTGATTTGGGATGATACCTGTGGCGACATATTTTCGACTAGCAATTTGGTTAGGTCCACAATTGAACCAGGATCTGTCAATGAAGACGCAAATGAATATCTTCTTGTTGCATTTTATCTTACTGACGAGTGTGTATAAACCATTATACACCCGTGTCGTCGCCGTCGTCGTTGTCGTCGTCGTCGCCGTCGTCGTCGCCGTCGTCGTCGTCGTCGTTGTGAGCCCAGGTTCTTTTCGTTTGCTTATAAACTCACTCACTACGACGTCAGTTGTTTCTATAAAAGGATTATTTATAAAAGGTAGTCACAGAAAAAACATCAGAGACACAACTTGTATACGAATGAGAGAAAAAGAAAGACGGACAGATAGATAGACAGATAGCCACACGGTGCGCTGGCTCCCATTGGAGACAGCAACCAGACGCGTCCTTCCTCTTTGAAATTTCGCCAGCTAAAACATCGAAAATCTCTCCCAGGACATCATGTGGTTTCGTGACTTCTGTCTAGTTTCACCTCTGACCTTTGACCCGTGAACTTTTTCAATAGCAATGGTACTGAATAATGTTTTCAGCATCGTCGAGGATGGTAGAGGATAACAAAGACTATAAACAGGAACTTTTAATTTCTATAAATGAATATAAACTCTTGGACAAGGAATAGCTAAGTGAAATATTGCATAACTGAAACTCGTATGTATAGCAGCGTATAAGACACAATTATGATACCACCTTGAATACTTTTGTAAATTATGGGTACGAAAATCTTGTTGCAGAACCGGAAGACTATTCTGAATGGAGAAATTTTCAAGAGGAAATGTTGATATATTGATGCGTACCTGCACTAGTGTCTATCGAGGTCAAAGGGGTCAGGTTTGACAGGAGTGTGAATGGAGAAAACGGAAGTAGGAAATGCGTGAGTCAAGTGACGTCATCGTATTTATATATATATATAGTAAGCTGTCTCATTTGCTGCGGTGCTGTTCTACTGTTACTTCCGCCCACCGTTGGTCGCGCGTTTTTATGTCATTTTTTTGCACCTTTCCTAGTCCCATAAATAAATTCAATCACTCTACGTTTTTTATTGTCTGACTCCTCACCATTATTCATAATTGTATAAAAATCATTGTAAATAAAATTAATTTAAAACCATTGTAAATACTTTAGGTAAGGTAGTCCATAGAGTAAATGTGGTATTTTGGTGATTGCTGAAGTGAAAATGATGGATAAATGATGAAATAATGAAAGGAACAATGCTTAGACGAACGGGTCGTAATTGAGTCGAGTTTAGACTAGGATAGACATTGAAGACCGAAACTCTCCCTTCTCCTCAAATTCTTTGGGATTCATGCCTAATTTGATATATTTATATATATAGAAGAATTTTAGTAATAAGGTCATAACGTTCCGAGTTTCTTATTCAAAAGATTTTATTCAAATTCATACGATCGTTTCAACCGTTTTAAAATATACAATTTTCCTGATGGAAGAAACGATCGTATGAATTTGAATAAAATGTTTTGAACAAGTAAGTCGTAACTTTATAATCTCATTACTATATTTAACGCTCTAGTGATATAGGCACTAGTGAGTTTTCAATCTACTTCCGGTGTGAACTTAAGGAATTCAAATAATAAATTATAAGAATTTAATATGGGTTTATGAAATAAATTCTATCACTCAACACGTGTCTTTTATGTTCCCCTTCCTTTGATTTATTTTCATGTCTCATTTGCTTCCACTCATTGTACAATGAATCAACGAGTAATCTAACTAACCTTAGCAATCCAACAACAAGGATTATTGAAAGCATGGACAATTTGAGTTATAAAGTTTGATGAAAAAAAAAGATGACATTTAGAACGAAGAATGACGGGTGATCTAATTGGATTCTTTACAAGGTTAAACGTGCATAACAAACGTGCATAACAGCTATTAACAATTTTTTTTTAATATTTCAAAGAGAATGAGAAATTTGGTCGCTGATTCCAATAAACATCAGGATTTAATTAAGAAGAGAGTCATTTCTGGAACGAGTTCAATTTCTGGAAAAGTTCAATTTCTGGGACAAGATCAATTTCTGGAATAAGCTGAATTTCTGGGACAAGATCAATTTCTAGAATAAGCTGAATTTCTGGGACAAGATCAATTTCTGGAATAAGCTGAATTTCTGGGACAAGATCAATTTCTGGAATAAGCTGAATTTCTGGAACAAGATCAATTTCTGGAATAAGCTGAATTTCTGGAACAAGATTAATTGCTGGAACAAAATTAATTTCTGGAACAAGATCAATTTCTGAAATAAGTTGAATTTCTGGAACAAGTTGAATTTCTGGAACAAGATCAATTTATAGAACAAGATCAATTTCTGAAATAAGTTGAATTTCTAGAGCAAGATCAATTTCTAGAATAAGTTAAATTTGTGGAACAAGATTAATTTCTGGAACAAGTTGAATTTCTGGAACAAGTCGAATTTTGTAACAAGATCAATTTCTGACAGAAGTTGAATTTCTGGAAAAAGTTTCTTTGGCATGCCACGAATGTAAGTAGTGTAACTCGTTTTTACAATATTATTGATAAGTTTGCTGATTATGATATAACGATTAGATGCATGGACATTATTGGGAGATTTCAGATGAGATTTTTAGATGAACCTGAACCGGAAGTCATACAGATATGTTAAAATAAAATAATGAACAACTTTTTATTTGAGGGAATGAAGGGTCTTGATTTTCTACATTATTTCTCTTTGGACAATTGTTCTCAGCGTTGATACTTATATTTGGACTACGTTTCGATCGATCTGCTCTCCGACCTTCTTCAACAATGCAAACAATGTAAACACAGTGTAATAATTTTTAATTTACTGTATGTTGTAATAACATTTTTTTTCGCATAGTGTGGTTTTGTTTTACCAAGTTGTTCATGGAGACATGAATAAATAAATTCATTGGCCAAATGAGCAGGTCTAGACGCGGGTCGATTAGCTTAAACTGAAAAGACAACATGGCGTCCGGTATTAATTCAGATGTTCCATTATTGAAGAGGCCACGTTCTATTTATGAGATTACGTTTTTCAAATTTCGTAGTTTCTGTCGACAAGAAAAAAGTATTTGCTGTTGGGTTTGCCCTGGCAATAGTTTCCTTCATTCACTCTATTGAACAGAGCCAGAGCCATAGACACCGCCGTCGCCTACTTCCGAACACCCCGTTTTAATATACGGTGATGTGTGTACGTACATACACACGAGCATTAAAGAAGTAAATAGACACCCTTATTATCATTAATAACGAAGACTGCTGTCAGAGGGTCTTGATCAACCTAGGCGAGATGATATTGATCATTTACTATCTGATGAATTAAACAATCAAGTGGAATCCCGAGGTTCGCAGTCAACCAGCATGCTTTTTAGATGGATTATAAATATATATATCTTATCAGAAAGTTAGTTTTCAGAGAGAATGTCCTACGGGAGAGCTTTAAACAATTCTAATTCAAAGATGAATACAGAGTTATTTCTCCTTAATCATGTTAAATGCAAATCAGAGTTCGCTCACTTGATGGTATTTGAAAACTATTTTACAAAAATGTTCCTTACTTTTGAATCTGGGTCTTTGCACTTTCTGGTGGATGTAGGTACATCAGCCGCTGCCACTTATTAGTCTTTTAACGTTTTACGCTTCGTTCAATAAGTGAATATTGATTTTTAGCTTATCTCTGTAGTGCTCATATATATTTTTGGGACATTAACATCTTCGCCTTTAATTAAATCTGTCTCTTATAGTTACGTCTCTTATAGTTACGTCTCTTATACTTACGTCTCTTATACTTACGCCTGTGGAGAGCTGGTCTTTAAATACACTGAAAGACCAACTCGTATAATAATTTGTAGCAAAAGGGTGGTCAAATGAAAGGAAAAAACATGCACTTCTATAAATAACAAATAATATATTTATTTAAGCAGTGCCGGGTTAAGGCATTGCTGGCCCTAAGGCACATTCTTAACAAGTGGCCTGAAATAGTGAAAATACAGGTATTTTGGACTCATCGAGAAAAAGAAGAAAAGTAAAAATATTTATTAGGCAAAAATTACATTACAACTTTGCGCGCTTTTACAATTGCAAATTTGTCAATTAGTTTTTTGAAGTTAACCTTCTTGAGCAAATCACTTTCAATGCAGAGAAGTGACAGTACACGAAGACGCCGTTGACCAATCAGCGATCGTTTTACATCTTTAATTCTTTTCAATTGTGAAAATGAGCGTTCTGCTGAACAATTGGTTGCCATCAGACATAAGTAGATCCGCAGTGCTTGTTCAGTATTTGGAAATGCTTGATAGACACCAGAAATGTGCAGCATTTGAAACATTTTCGCAACACTTGATCCTTCATTGTTTCTGTTCTTTATACCAGCACATAAATTGTTTGAATTCTGCTGGGAAATCAGAACAAAGATCTTTTGAATACACAATAACCAATCATTTCACAGCAACATCAATTTATACCTAATTAAGAAAATTTAGATCAAATTGAAGTTCGTGCAGAAATATAAGATATTAGTAGGCAAGTGGAATTGGATTGTTAAAACAAATGCTGTAATTTCTTTCTTTCATTATAGATACAAACTTATGCACTTTTTTTTCGTTCGCTTGAGCGTAACAGTGTACGGGCAAAAATACCCCGTACCTCCAAAATTTTTATGACCTGCATTTTTGGCCTAGATTTTTGCCTTATTGTTAATCCGGTCCTGTATTTAAGTTTAGACAGTGACCAAAGGAATTAAAGTAATAAAGTTTGTCGGCTGCCAAAAGTCTTCAACACTCAAGATGAGAACAGTAGTCCGAATAATCCAAATAATCCAAAGTTTACCTTTTTCAAATCCTTTTAGTTTGAAAATAAATATTTAAGCGCATTCATAGTTTACATTAGTTGGTAGCAAAAAAGTCAAAGAATTTTATTTTTCGTAGAATTTGGTATATTCGGACTACTGTTCTTGGGTGTTTTTATCGCAACGTTTCGGCCGATGTAACCTCCGACCTTCTTCAGGTGTTTGTCGAACTCGGGAATCTGGACGGAATTTCGAATGGAACCCGTTCTTTATTTAATCCATGTTCTCGTTCCATCTGCCATGACTGGGAAGAAGTCTTCATAATTCGCAATTTTTTGTATTGTCCGCACTGAGGATTGAACCCCAAACCTTCAGATGACTGTCATTTAAAACTGAATTATACTTACTACTATATCCACTGCGCCACGGGTCCTTGCAGACAATATGAAGAATTGCGAATTACTGAAGACTTCTTCCTAGTCCGAATATACAAAATTCTACGAATTATCAGAAGCAGAATTTTATTTTTATATATTTGAATAAAAATTCGTTTTCATAAAATAGATGACATGGATGGTTGAAAAATAGTATCTAATGAATTTCAGATAAAAATTTCAGATAAAAATTTCTAAAAACGTCTTTGCAGTTTTTTTTTCGTACAAATGGAGCATTTAAATAGACTTTAAAATACTTCGGTTTAATGGTATTTTTTTTTACAATTATTTTTCTTTGTTGTATTTTGTAATTTTCCGTGAAGGTATTTGTAAAACAAACACAACGATGCAACACTGCGACGATGCATCAGTGGCTAGAGCTTGGTTGACAGTCCGGGTCCTATTAGGTTAGAAAGTTTTTTTTGCATCCTGTCCGAGAGGGAGTGGCTAGTGGTTGGTGCACCAGCCCAGATGTGACAACAATACCCATGCACGGACGAATGGTGCCTTTATAAAGATATAGGATACTGACAGGTTTGAGAAGTTTTCTAGCCCGATAGAGGGAGCCTACTTTCTTTGCAGCAGACTTGGCAACATCTTCTATGTAATTATTCCATTTCATTTCAGTCTGAGAATGTAAATCCGATGAGTTTAAACGCTGAACTCGCAGGAAGAGTGTTACGGCCATCAGTGATGAGAAAGGTGACGTATAGAGCTTTAGTATACTCATTCGAATAAAATATCACATCCTAAATAATGTCGTACACGAAACTAAAAAAGGGAACACTTAGAAGAGAAACATGAAAATATGAAGAATTATTTTTTTAGGACTCACCAACGAACGATAACTGTGAATAGTCACATTTTATTTTTATTTGATGAAGTTGACTTATGAGACTGAGATCTCAAGGGAGAGAGAGAGAGAGAGAGAGACTATAACATGTTATGAGCATAGATTTTAACAATCCATGGCACCAAACTGTAAACAAACTAGATTTATTAATGTATGTTTCACTGTTTCAGTATTAGCTGTGCGTTATAACTAATAATTCATGCAGGTTTCGGGGGAAAAACGTTACATTGTAAATTAAAAATAAGTCTCAGTAAATATAAATGACTGTGGACTCAAGGGAAAGTAATTTTGTTCTGTTTGATCTTAGGGTGGACGTTGTAAGGGGGGTTACATCCCATGTAAAGGTGATATTTTTTAATATGTCTCTGTTTTTTTGTGTTGTTTATTTGGTATGATGATTTGTGATGATTGGGAATTTTGGGTCCTATATCTCTTGTTAAAAGAAACAGGGACACCACTGAAAACTTTGAAGTTATTTGTTGGGATATATGAGGCCTGCCTAAAAAGTATCCGACCTTAGGCCAGAAAAATATTTCAAATACCTGACGGGGTTGGAACCCTAATCCCCTTCAAAGTAGGCCCCTTGTGCTTGCACACATTTAGTCAACCGATCCATACACTTCCGGAAACACCTCTGGAAGTCTTCTTCTGGAATGGTGTTCTTCTCCGCCGTCGCGTTCCACATTATCTCTTCTTTAGTCTCAAAACGGGAACCTTTCAGTGGCATCTTCAATTTTCGAAACAACTAGAAGTCGCAAGGAGCCATGTCTGGAGAGTAGGGAAGTTGGCGAACGACTGGAATTCCATGTTCGTCCAAGAAATGTTGGATCAATTGGGATGAATGTGCGGGGGCGTTGTGATGCAATTGCCAGTTTTTCGCCGTCCACGTGTCTGGTCTTTTGTGCCGAACTGCGTCACAGAGACGCCGGAGAACATTTTGATAGTACTCCTTTGTCACTGTTTGTCCTTCCTGTGCGTATTCGTGATGCACAATTCCACGGATATCAAAGAAGACAGTCAGCATCACCTTGATTTTGCTTCGCACCTGTCGCGTTTTTTTGGCCTTGAAGACTCGGGATGCTTCCATTGCGACGACTGTCTTTTTGTTTCTGGGTCGTACCCGTACATATATGACTCATCTCCAGTTATCACGGTGTTCAGAAACCCAGGATCAGTGTTGGCGGTTTCCAGAAGGCCCTGTGCAAATTGAAAACGGAGGTCCTTTTGTTCCTGCGACAATTACTTGGGCACAAATTTTGCAGCCACTCTGTTAATGTTCAAATCATCACACAAAATTGCATGTGCAGAATCTTTACTCACTCCGACCTCTTGGGCGATCTCCCGCATGGTTGAATGACGATCTTTCATCACCAAATTTCGCACCGTCTGAACAACAGTTGCATTCTTAGCAGTTTGGGGCCTGCCAGAACGCTGGACACTCTCTGCTGATGTGCGGCCATTTTTGAATCAGTTGAACCACTCCTTAATTTGTGTTACACCCATCGCATCTTCTCCAAACACCTGCTGAATCTTACGAATTGATTAGCTTTGAGAATCACCAAGTTTTTGACAAAATTTGATGCAGTACCTTTGCTCAACACGTTCAGTCATCTTGAGAGAATCGGTAATCCGACGAACACGTTGTGTAGCACCTCACTCAGCGACTGACAGGCAGCGACTAACGCGCAGGAAGGCGGTGATAAAATTCACACATGCGCATGAAGGTGTCTTCCTTCACTGTGTAGAGTGATGCCGTCCTATCGTCTCTATTTCGCACGGAAAAAAATAACGGTCAGATACGTTTTAGACAGTCCTCGTAGGCTTGAAGATCTGTAACTAAGAATAATGATGATGTTTTGGTTAAAAAGAGGCGAAGCAAAATGCCTAGACCATGGTTTCTGTGAAGTGTTGTGCGCAGAGAATGCATTGTTTTGTTTTTTTAGAGGTTAGGGTTCATGGTCTACCGTACACAATCAAACAAGGGACGTGATACACTCTATATCGAACGACATAGGGATAAATAGTATTTAGCAGTGTCTTTATTTATATGCGTTTGAATAAATGAAGAGTAAATGACATTTACATGGGGTTCCAATATGTGATAGTTCCAGCCAATTTTCTACGGTCTCAACGGCATTAGATTGGGAATATTTATACGATAACGGCATAGAGGGAGTCTGTCTTTGACCAAAGATAAAGTATCCAGAAATAAACAACATTTCTGTAGGCTAAAAGAGAGTGAAAAAGGGACGATAACGGGGTAAGAAAATTCCGTATGCAGTTTTAGAAGCTTAACGGAGATTTTGTTTTGTCAATGCTCACAACTAGCGGAACGATTTGTGGTAGTGGGGCTCAGTTTTGATAATTTCATACGAAGTTTTCACAAGTCACTGTTTGGCTAAGATCAAAGTGTAGTATCTGTTCCGATGGATACTACACCCCATAGACTGTTATTGTCTTGGCCTTCGGGACTTGATTTACGCCGGTCTATGGGTCTGTCCTGTGCAGTTCTAGGAGGTCCACCCTCCCAGGCTTCGCCTCCCCTCTTTGGGGAGGAGTAAGTTTATTGCTTACTGCCTGAGGCGCCCCTACCGGAGAATGCCGACGGGGCTGCCCAGGCAATTTTTGATGGTCAGAGTGCTCACCTCTTGGGCGCTGGCTTTTCAACCCCCACTTTCCGACCCGACCTTGGGTCACATCTTACTTGTGGGAGTAGGATAAAACTGGCCTTGTGCCTAACTCCTGGAGAGGAGTAAATAATACTGGTCGCCTCTCCTTTTTGATGAGGAAATTATATTGATTTGTTGGTGAAACAACGAATGTAAGAGTACTACTCTTGAGGTAGGCAGATAAAGTAGTAGTAGTAGTAGTAATACTACTAATACTACTACTAGTACTAATAATAATGGTAGTGATAGAATGGATAACAATATTAATGTGCTGGTGATATTTGTTCTTTATTACGAAAATGGGTTACACAAAATACAATTGTAAAAGGAATGTAAACAATGAACTTTGCTCTCATTTTGGAATTCAAGTATTGCCTGTTTTGACAGGTTTTGAATTTGGTAAATAGAGATAAAAAAAGTAAACGTTGAATTTGTTGTTGAGGAATTTAAAAGTAAAAACAAACTTTGATAAATGCGACCAGTTCATCGAAAAACAAGGGGAGATGCTTTTTAGATTTCGACGAGTAATGAGTACACTTCTTTGTTCGTCTCCCGCCAGAGGACTTCGTTAGAAAAAACGGCTTGAGATAGATCGATGTTCGTAAGATGATATCGACATCAATAAAAGTTAAAAACATAAGTCCTTTTGTTTCGAGTCTTCCTGTTAGTCGTGTAGGTCGGGGGTATTTTCGTTAAGAGGTAAAAGCGCAGTAAGTTCATCGGAGCACATTCCGTGGACGTACTTGTAAAATATGCACAGGGATGACACATTGCGGCGATGGGACTGAGTCTGGAGATTGATAGACAATGCGTTGATACAATTTGGAAAGAAATGAAACATTTTCCTCCAATTATTCGTAAAAGATCAGTGAAAACGAGTCAGCAATTAATCGTTTACTATAGTCTTCTACAGTAAATCGTTTGCAACAGTCGTCTAGAAAACATCGTCTACAATTGTGGTTTACATTGGATCTTCTACAATAATCGTCTAGAATTAATTGTTTACAAGAATCCTCTACACTGAATATTTTACAATAGCCGTCTGAAATTTAGTTTTCAAAATTTGTCTACAATGACTCGTTTACAAAATTCGTCTACAATAAATCGTCTTCATCAGTCGTCTATAATGGATCATACTTAATGGTCATCTACAAGTAACCGTGTTCAGTAGTTGTTCACAATAGATCAGGCATAATATATATGTAGAATTATCATTTGCAATACTTAATGTTTATGTCCGAATAATAAAAAAAATCTTCACATTAATATCCTACAAAACACATAATACGTCGTAAAAATACGGAATGCCATGTCCTTTTCTTTTTACTAAAAATCAAAATATTTGCTCGTTGCAAATATCTGTTAAAATTTTAGGTCACGTAATGGCAATAATTCACTTTTATTTACCAGAAATTCTAGTTTTAACATGTCTACAATGCAATGCAAAAAAATCTGAGTAAATACGCACACAAACGTATTTTGATATCTTTTTATTTTTATTTTTTTTTAAATAGAGAACAGAATTCACCCGGTGATAGAGAACAGCATTCACCCGAGGATAGAGAACAACCTTCACGCAGTGATAGAGAACAACATTCACCCGAGGATAGAGAACAACCTTCACGCAGTGATAGAGAACAACATTCACCCGAGGATAGAGAACAACCTTCACGCAGTGATAGAGAACAACATTCACCCGAGGATAGAGAACAACCTTCACGCAGTGATAGAGAACAACATTCACCCGAGGATAGAGAACAACCTTCACGCAGTGATAGAGAACAACATTCACCCGAGGATAGAGAACAACCTTCACGCAGTGATAGAGAACAACATTCACCCGAGGATAGAGAACAACCTTCACGCAGTGATAGAGAAAAACAGTCATCCGAGGATAGAGAACAACCTTCACGCAGTGATAGAGAACAACATTCATCCGAGGATAGAGAACAACCTTCACGCAGTGATAGAGAACAACATTCATCCGAGGATAGAGAACAACCTTCACGCAGTGATAGAGAACAACATTCACCCGAGGATAGAGAACAACCTTCACGCAGTGATAGAGAACAACATTCACCCGAGGATAGAGAAAAACATTCACCCAGTGATAGAGAACAACATTCACCCGAGGATAGAGAACAACCTTCACGCAGTGATAGAGAACAACATTCACCCGAGGATAGAGAACAACCTTCACGCAGTGATAGAGAACAACATTCACCCGAGGATAGAGAACAACCTTCACGCAGTGATAGAGAAAAACAGTCATCCGAGGATAGAGAACAACCTTCACGCAGTGATAGAGAACAACATTCACCCGAGGATAGAGAACAACCTTCACGCAGTGATAGAGAACAACATTCACCCGAGGATAGAGAACAACCTTCACGCAGTGATAGAGAACAACATTCACCCGAGGATAGAGAACAACCTTCACGCAGTGATAGAGAAAAACATTCATCCGAGGATAGAGAACAACCTTCACGCAGTGATAGAGAACAACATTCACCCGAGGATAGAGAACAACCTTCACGCAGTGATAGAGAAAAACAGTCATCCGAGGATAGAGAACAACCTTCACGCAGTGATAGAGAACAACATTCACCCGAGGATAGAGAACAACCTTCACGCAGTGATAGAGAACAACATTCACCCGAGGATAGAGAACAACCTTCACGCAGTGATAGAGAACAACATTCACCCGAGGATAGAGAACAACCTTCACGCAGTGATAGAGAAAAACATTCATCCGAGGATAGAGAACAACCTTCACGCAGTGATAGAGAACAACATTCACCCGAGGATAGAGAACAACCTTCACGCAGTGATAGAGAACAACATTCACCCGAGGATAGAGAAAAACATTCACCCAGTGATAGAGAACAACATTCACCCGAGGATAGAGAACAACCTTCACGCAGTGATAGAGAAAAACATTCATCCGAGGATAGAGAACAACATTCACGCAGTGATAGAGAACAACATTCACCCGAGGATAGAGAACAACCTTCACGCAGTGATAGAGAACAACATTCACCCGAGGATAGAGAACAACCTTCACGCAGTGATAGAGAAAAACATTCATCCGAGGATAGAGAACAACCTTCACGCAGTGATAGAGAACAACATTCACCCGAGGATAGAGAACAACCTTCACGCAGTGATAGAGAAAAACAGTCATCCGAGGATAGAGAACAACCTTCACGCAGTGATAGAGAACAACATTCACCCGAGGATAGAGAACAACCTTCACGCAGTGATAGAGAACAACATTCACCCGAGGATAGAGAACAACCTTCACGCAGTGATAGAGAAAAACAGTCATCCGAGGATAGAGAACAACCTTCACGCAGTGATAGAGAACAACATTCACCCGAGGATAGAGAACAACCTTCACGCAGTGATAGAGAACAACATTCACCCGAGGATAGAGAACAACATTCACGCAGTGATAGAGAACAACATTCACCCGAGGATAGAGAACAACCTTCACGCAGTGATAGAGAACAACATTCACCCGAGGATAGAGAACAACATTCACGCAGTGATAGAGAACAACATTCACCCGAGGATAGAGAACAACCTTCACGCAGTGATAGAGAACAACATTCATCCGAAGATAGAGAACAACATTCACCCGACGATAGAGAACAACATTCACGCAGTGATAGAGAACAACATTCACCCGAGGATAGAGAACAACCTTCACGCAGTGATAGAGAACAACATTCACCCGAGGATAGAGAACAACCTTCACGCAGTGATAGAGAACAACATTCACCCGAGGATAGAGAACAACCTTCACGCAGTGATAGAGAACAACATTCACCCGAGGATAGAGAACAACATTCACGCAGTGATAGAGAACAACATTCACCCGAGGATAGAGAACAACCTTCACGCAGTGATAGAGAACAACATTCACCCGAGGATAGAGAACAACCTTCACGCAGTGATAGAGAAAAACATTCATCCGAGGATAGAGAACAACCTTCACGCAGTGATAGAGAACAACATTCACCCGAGGATAGAGAACAACATTCACGCAGTGATAGAGAACAACATTCACCCGAGGATAGAGAACAACCTTCACGCAGTGATAGAGAACAACATTCATCCGAAGATAGAGAACAACATTCACCCGACGATAGAGAACAACATTCACGCAGTGATAGAGAACAACATTCACCCGGTTATAGAGAACAACATTCATTCAGTGATAAAAAACAACATTCACGCGGTGATACAGAAAAACATTCACCCGATGATAGAGAACAACATTCACCTAATGATAGAGAAACACATTCACCCGGTGATAAAGAACAACATTCACGCGGAGATACAGAACAACATTCACTCGGTGGTAGAGAACAACATTCACCCGGTGATAGAAAACAACATTCACCCAGTAATAGAGAACAGCATTCACCCGAGGATAAAGAACAACATTCACGCGGTGATAGAGAACCACATTCACCTGTTGATTGAGAACAACATTCACCCGGGGATAGAGAATAACATTCACCCGGGGTAGTTACTTCTACAGAATATTGCATTAGCCTGGTCATCGTTGGACAAAAAAAAATAGATAAATAAAAAGTTTTAAACAATAACGAAAAATAAACAAGACGACTATAATTTAAAATCTATAAAATAAATTAAAATAATATTTCAAGTAATAGATGAGAAATTAAATAAGGTTAATGTTATTTTAGGAAAGAAAATAAACCCTGAAACTGTTTTAGTTTCTCTCCGTTATAAATAACTACGAAAATGAAGAAATTACATTTTTTTATGAAAATACCGTAAAAATAACAGAAAAATAAATATGAGCCGTGTAATTCTAGAAAAAGAAAAACCCTAAAAAATATTTATGTGCTATGATTCCACGTTTTCAACTAAAGTAAGCTTCAAATGTGAACGACAAAATCATTAAAAGTATGAAAATTATTAAAAGTATGAAAATTATTAAAAGTATTAAAAGTATTAAAATGATTAAAAGTATTAACATCATTAAAAGTATGAAAAGTATTAAAATTGTGAAAATTATTAAAAGTATCAAAAGTATTAAAAATATTAAAAGTATTAAAATTATTAAAATTATTAAAAGTATCAAATGTATCAAAATTATTAAAATTATTAAAAGTATTAAAATTATTAAAAGTATTAAAAGTATTAAAATTATTAAAAGTATTAAAATTATTAAAATTATTAAAAGTAATAAACTTATTAAAAGTATTAAAAGTATTAAAAGTATTAAAAATATTAAAAGTATTAAAATTATTAAAATTATTAAAAGTATCAAATGTATCAAAATTATTAAAATTATTAAAATTATTAAAAGTATTAAAAGTATTAACATTATTAAAAGTATTAAAAGTATTAAAATTATTAAAATTATTAAAAGTATTGAAATTATTAAAATTATTAAAAGTATTAAGATTATTAAAAGTATTAGTGTTACAAAATTTTGTGTAGTGGATTTCTTTGCACCTTTTTTAGTGGGTTTCACTACTTTGGCGTTTTTCTCCTTCTTAGAGCTCTTCTTCACTTTGTGTACCATTATTTGAAGACGAGTTTCTATTTTACCCAGAGGGAGAATTGTGGGTTTATGTATTTGTATATAATTCGATCAGAATTAAGTAGGGCAATTCTCTATCTTTTATACATATGTTGTTACCATGACTATTGCAGAGAAATGAATGAAGAAGTATAAGAGTTTATTATAGATAGTCACTAGGAGTAGATTACATTTCAGAACATAATTAATGGGTGGAGAGAGAGTGGGGATCAATACAAAAAAAAAAGTTTAACGGACCCTGCACCAGAAGATTTTACACGAAAGAAATATGGCAGCTTTTGTGTAGCCAACCATAACTGTATTTCTATTATAATTATTATCACCTTAACCTCTATATTGAGAACTGTTAAAATATATACAGAAAAATATACACATAATATATTATATAGTAACATAATTATTATGTATATATATATATATATATATATATATATATATATATATATATTCGTAGTTTTAATCCACGTTTCTATTATGGCAATCTATTAATTTTAGAAGCAATAGTTTCAATTTGGTTGAACGTCTCCCTAAGTTTACACTTCCGTTCAGTTTAGACTAATTTTTAAAAAAATTAAATTCTTCAGATTTCACTCACTAAAAATAAACAAAGAACATTGTACCTACAGAACCTTTAAAATTACGGTTGACCTCCTTAAATAATACCTAAATATATACTATACATTACTAGTAGAATATTTCTTAGGTTAGAGTCTGACCATTTAACATTTCAAAAGTCGAGTGACTAAGCTATTTACGGCACAGCCCATCTCTGCTTCGAGTTAACTTGCCCTATCAAGTAATAGTCTGCCTGGTGTTTAATAGGGATCTGATTGATAAACTTCAAGCCATGGACAGAAAGTTACATACTCCCCTTTCCAAAAAGGCAGACCATGGCTAAATAACAAACTATTGTAGAATAACTTTCATCACAATATCCTCCAAAATCTACAACAGACTTTTGTTGAATCGCATTAAACCTGAGCAAGACACAATTCTCTGCAAAAACCAAAATGAACAGTTGGCCAAATTCTAACCATCCTCCATATAATTGAGGGTGTACAAACCAAGAACCTCAAAGCTGTGTGTGTGTATTTGCCGATTTCTCCAAGAAAGCCTTTTATTCCATCCATCGTGGAAAACTGAAGATCATATTGGCATATGGGATCCCGCAAGAGTCATTATCATCTCTAATCATGATACAGTATAACAACTCATGCTCAATGGTTCAATCTCAAGACGGAGATATGGAGTTCTTAAACGTTGTCGCAGGAGTTTTGAAGGGAGATACACTTATTTCCTTTTCATCCTGTGACTGCAGACATCTGCTGATCTAAACATGGATTTGGGATTGGCCCTTTAAAGAGCAAGAAGTTCATGTCACCCATCAAAAATAATAATAAACTTGAATTATGCAGATGACCTTGCCTTGATGTCAGACACGATTGATTGATTCCTTCTTGTAAACTATTATAACATCTGGTCTCCTTGCTTGAATGAGTTTGTACTCCATCTCTTAGAGGATTTTGTCATTTTCATTTTCCAATACTGTCTCCAGTTTGTGTTTGTACCATTAGTCTGCGTGTTCAAAATGCAGTCGTTTGCATTGTTTAAAAGTCTATAGTATATATATATATATATATATATATATATATATATATATATATATATATATATATATATATATATATATATATATATATACGTTGTGTTTACTTAATTTTATTTTTACTTTCCTCCTTAGATCCATAGTTAATTATACTTATTAGTGTGAGTCGTGATATACCAAAGACTAAAGGTCGTCGTCTGCCCCATTCATACAAGGTCGACCGTTTGCCTTGCTTCTGTCGGGCTGAGGTATGGTTCTGTTCATTCCTAGGAAGTCCACCCTCCCAGGCTTTACATTCTCTATTTGAGAAGGGGTTAGGGTTAGGGTTAGGGTTAGGGTTAGGGTTAGGCTTAGTTTAATTCTAATCGCATTAGACCCCCCCCCTACCGGAGAACGTTGACGAGGCTACGCAGACATATTTTGGAGACCAGGGTGCACTTCCTCTACTTTCAAACCCCCACCTGACCTTGTGTCTAACCTCCCTGGTGAGGAGGTAAATAAAACTGAGACTCACGTTACAATGAAGTAAACTATTTTATTAACGAAAATAAAAGAAAGCGACACTCCTCTTCTTCTAAAGTTTTATGACTGATTTTTCTCATATTTCCGGCAGTTTAATGACGTCACATCGACTTTAACTTGACAACGAATGACAACAGCATTTATGTCATTATTTAATTGCCTCTCAACAGAGAAAGTTAGACACAAGGTCTGTTTTTTTATGTGAGGAATATCCAGCTCTCGAAAATGGGACACTCTAGATGGACAAAAATCAAAAAATTGCTCAAGTCAAGAAGGATTTCTCCTCATCTGATCGATACAGATACTAAATTATGATTTTAGTCATATTTGCAATTCGTTTCTGTTCTTATCTTTCAAATTTAATATCAGTAAAGATTTAAAGTAAATGTTATCCTATACTAGCAGAGCCCGTGTGTCAGCGTTGCCCGGGGAGAATATAAAAGAACGATTCAACTATAAAAAAAATAAACATTAGATTATCACTTCTGAAAAATAAAATCAGAAAAGAACCCACTGTAAGTTCTATAGGTGATTAAAATAAGATTTTAATTGTTGTAAAGAAATAGCTCCCCCAATGCCGTCAGAAATAAGGATCATAAATTGTATTAAATATTAATAATTTTAATGTAGATAGGTCAGAAATGGATATGTAAAGAAAAGAAATAATGTGTTACTGCCGGTCTGGGCCTACCACTAAACCTAAGTCCGTGTGGAAAAAACAAAAGCAAATTACAATAAAAAAGAAAATAACAAATTCACACACACAAAAAAAACTTTCCGTTTGTGACCTACGGAAATGTTTAACATATTAAGCATTTGGTATGAAGTCTATAATGTCCAAAGGTAAAGGGAAAAATAAGCGACTTTACTTTATATATTAGATAAATAGAGATTTCCGTCAGTCACAATTTTTTTAAACGTAATAAATACATTGCGGAATTTGTCTAATTTCAAATCTGAACTACTTTTAGAAATTGAAAATATTGCATTGATAGTAAATAATAAATTCCCAACAAATAAAGCGGATGCCATGACCGGAAATCGAACCCGAAACCTTGAGATTTACTATGATTAATGGGCCCATCAATTCCAGTTATATAAAGAAAAAAGGATTTTGATTTTATAAAAATACAAAAATGATATTCTTTATTAGGCTTTCAAGCTAGGATCAAATGTAGTATCTGTTCGGTCACAGGAGGCTATTCTCCCAGGAATTTCTTCTCCCTTTTGGAGGGGGGTAGTTTATTCACTGTTTCCTAAAGCGCCATCGTTTGTGAAAGAGTGCGAACGGAATCATATAGGTATTTTGTTTTTCACTTTTATTTTTGATTTGCACTTTTATACAGTGATTGATGTCTTCTCAGACTGAGATTAATAGTACTAAAACAAATTATGTGTTTGGCATATTAAAATAACAACACATTAAAAACACATACTCTTATTAAGTAATATATATATATATATATATTTTTTTTTTGTTGATTTTATTCCATAATGGAATAAAATCAAAAAAAAAAAAAAAATATATATATATATATATATATTTTGCTCTGAATTTTCATTGAGCACTCTCATAAACCCGGTTTCAACTTCCTTCGGATTCATACCCCCTGGATATTTGTAACAAGTTAATCATATATATATATATATATATATATATATATATATATATATATATATATATATATATATATATATATATATATATATATATAGGCAGCATCTTCTCTTGCAGGCAAGTATTGTCGAATATAAGAGACAACTTATGTCTGGATATCCTTTGGTAGATCCTACCAAAGGATATCCAGACATAAGTTGTCTCTTATATTCAACAATAATATATATATATATATATATATATATATATATATATATATATATATATATATATATATATATATATATATCGAAAAGAGGGTAGTGCAGTATTAGTGCAGTTCCAACGAAAGAAAAGTAATATGTAAAGTGGTAAGGCTACCAACATTTGTACAAAGTTTTTTTCAACATTTATTTATTTATTTGTTATTTTATCATTTTATAATTTTACATAACGCGTTTCAAGCGGTGGTCCACTCTCATCAGATATGTAAATCCATTTGAAGAAATGTCTTTCGATTTGAAAGAGTGTTGCTTCATTTGAGAAAATGTGTTATTGTTTAGCGTTTTTGCGCATGTGTGGGTTTGCGTGTGTGTGTGTGTGTGTGTGTGTGTGTACGTGTTTTGATATTTTTATATCTTCTATTTTTAATTTTAATTTTTCTTTTTTTTCTGCTTCTCTTGGTCAAAGTCGTGTGTGTTTATTAAGTACGTGTTATTTTGACCATTATTTTATCGGTCATCTCCATTTCTTGGAGTGCTTGGATTTTCTTTTGAAATTTATTATTTTTTATTGCCCTGTCGGCAAATTGGCTGTTGTGTCCGTGCGCGCCCGCGCATGTGTGTGTGTGTGTGTGCGTGAGTGTGTGTGTGTGTGCGTGTGTGCGTGCGGTTAGTTCTGAATCTTGTACATCGGTGAGCGATACACATACACACCCACACACACACAAACACGCACACACACATATATGTGGATACTCACACAGGCGTATGGTTAGATAGATGATAGAGAAAAGTTGATAGAAGTGCGGTCCGTATGGTGTGTAGTTTGAGTTACGATCTGTTCAATGCTGGATTGAATTTAAATATAAAGTTTTTTTCTTGTGTTTGTAAGTATGTATAATCTTGGCTTTGGAAAATTGGCATTATTTTAAATTTTCCTCCGCTGCATGAGTGCACATGTTGGGAGACAAATAATTTACGGTTTTCTTTGATTTTAATGTTGCTTGTATAACGAAGGACCCCACACGCTTCGCCCCGTGGGTATCGTTGTCGGCTATTCGAGCACAGGTGTTTGATATCCCGGTCGCGGTGCCGAGTAGAACAGATATTTCACTCTGATCCGGTGTCACTGAACCCCTTGTAACATAGGTGGTCCACTCGTGTCTCTATCTCTGTACTCACACGTCTGGTTCTCTGCGCAGAAATCTTTCTAGACTGTGAACACCCTCTTTGGTCAGTGATCGTCAATAGCGGCTGTAAAAAGAAAGATGTGTTGAATTTCCTCCGGGTCAGATGATTATGATTTCGTGATTCTGTGGAACAATTCAACAATAGGAATAATTCAACAACATCGGTTTCTTTTTGTATCAAATAATTATTAACAAGATAACAACTGTTTTTAAAAGTTGAATCAAAGTCTGCTTTTCGATAATGTCTTTGGTTACTAACTATCTCGTCTGTGTGTGTGTGTGAATCACTTTTACGACTGCAAAGCCTTAATTGAGACATAACTTGTCTACTGAACGGTGGGGGGGGGGAATCCTATGGCCCGTGCCATCCCAAACGAGAGCGATCGTTCGCGCAACACCCTCGCTTGGCCGGCGCTCGTGTACTGAGCTCCGGCCAACACGACCGTCCAAGCCGCGAACCCAAATCTAACTGACTGTGTAACTGTCTTTTCGCTTTAAAACCAAAGTTCCCTTCTCTCCCCAAAAGGCATATTGTCACACCTTCTCCCTTTCTTGGGAGTGGGTTGGGGTTGTATTGAATTCCTCTCTCAAAAGGTAATTACTCTCTTGCTCTCTCTGTATGGGGGGGGGGGGGGGCGTTCGTACGCGACCCCCCACGAGCTGATATTCATCAGTGACTAAAAAACCCTTGACCAAAATTGACCAAAACAGTCATCTATGTATCTTTTCCAAGATTTTATAAAGAGAGTTTGAATATACTGTCCATATATTTATTCTATCTTTTCATACAAGATATTCTCTAGGTAGGCCAGTGTTAGGGTGGCATATGTTGGTGCCCTTTTGTGTTCCCATTGCTGTACCTAGAATTTGGATGTAGTTTTTGTTATTGAATTCAAAAGAAGTTATTGTTGAGAATAATGTCTATGCTGTCGAGGATGAATTGTTTGGTCAATCCGTGGTGTAGTATTTGTGGGTGTTTGTCAATCCAGTGTGATATCGCCTGTTTACCTAAGTCATGGGGTATGTTGCTATATAAGCTGCTGATGTCAAATGTAACAAATTTTGTCCCGGGATTTATTATTTGTGGTAAGGAGCCTAGGAAGTGTATGTCATCTCTTATGTAGCCCTTGACTTGATCGGTGAATGGTTGTAGTAATATGTCAATTAAGTTACTCAGTCTGCTTGTTTGGCATGATGGTTCTGCTACTATGGGTCTAAATGTAAGGTCACTGGGACTCGGGTCACTAATATATTCTGATTTCTGTGTGTTGATGGCATTTCTTATTTCTTTTTTTTTTTAAATATATTAATGAGTTAAAATAAATAAATTAAAATTTTGTAAAGTAAGTAAATATAAAAGAAAAAGTACATTTAAAAAAAAAATTAAATATGTTTTTAAATTTATAAAAATCAAGTAAAAATTATATGATAAATTTAATGATAAATATAAAATATAAACATATAAATTATAATGAATTAATTGAAAAATTTAAAAACTTAAATTAAAAAAATATTAAGAAAATTAAATGAAATTTAAAATTTAAAAAATAACTAAATAAAATAAAATAAAATAACCTCCTTTTTTCCAAAGAAAAACTACCAGTAAAGAGGCATTAAAAACTATCAAGGTAAAAAAAAAACTTTTGTTAATGGGATATAGTGAAGGAAGGACCAATGAGAGAAAACATGCAAGGCATGGTTGGGTCATTCGAGCGAATAAAATTGGGCCCAAACCATACGACTCACATGGCCAATCTTCCTCCCTCTCACAGGAAAACTTCTGAAAAAATCAAGCTCCCCTAAAAAACCCTGATGTAAATTTTTATCAAAATGGTTAAAAAATGCTTTTCTGAAAAATTGATTCCCCTCCCCAAAAAGAGAAAAAAAAAGGAATCATGTGACCACAATGTTCTCTTATATGTATGCAGTAAAGTGTCTTTCTTTTCAGCATGTATTAATTCTGCTTTATTTTATGTCTATTATTTATATATTAATCTCTGCTTGTATGGTGCGATGAATAGGAAAAAAATAGAAAAAAAATAAAGCTTAAGTACCTTAGGTACCAGAAAGTATATATATATATATATATATATACTTTCTGGTACCTAAGGTACTTAAGCAAAGTTTATTTATACTTCAAAAGTTAATATTTTTTTTATTTTTCTTACAAAACCTTTTAAGAACAGATACATTTCAGTGCAAATTATTTTACGGATCGTTTCGCTGTGTGTAAATCAAACAACATTATTATGTCAATATTGAATCCGTTCACCTCAAGCACGTCAGAAAAGTATGTACACTTTTCTTAATTTTAAAAGATTATACAACGTAGTGTGATATGATAGACAAACGTTCAGGAGGCAAACTTTAAACTCACGTGCGACTTTCATAGGTCTGCCATCTTGAAAAATATATATATCTATATGACCTACTTCTGTAAAGAAGGTCACCCCTACATGATTTCAGCGCCCAGTTGTGGGCACGCAGATAGCTCAGCAGCTTCGTTTATTTTTAAGTTATTGCTGCAGGTATGCCATATAAGACCACTGGATTTCGTTTGTACATTGCTTTGTTCTACTGTTTGGCACTCGTGTTGTTTTATGCTGCCAGCAGATCTCATGTGGCACGTTCTACAATAGGAATCAATCACATTGTCAGGCTTAAATGTGTCTGAGACATAGTAATCGATTCCATAAAATAAGGTTCGATATTGAGTACACTAGTTGCTTTGCCTCGAATAGAATATTTCCAAACGTAACTGAATTTCAAAAAATGAAAAACAATTAAGCATGTATTTTGTATTATTAAAGTATATAGGAAAAGCCTTTAGGAAACAAACGTAAATGCACCTAGCTTTAGCATAATGATAGATATCGAATGTTTATCTGTTTTTTTTTTAACAAATAACCCTTGCTTTTACACAAATAATCCTTGCTTTCCATAAAATAACTCCTGATTTTCAACAAATAACCCGCTCTTTACAACAAATAACCCCTGCTTTTCGACAAATAACCTTTGCTTTTACACAAATAACCCTAGCTTTTCAACATATAACCCACGCTTTTCAACAAATAACCCCTGCTTTTCAACAAATAACCCTTTCTTTTCAACACATAACCAATGCTTTTACACAAATAACCCCTGCTTTTCAAAAACTAACCCCTGCTTTTCAACAAATAATCCTTGCTTTTCAACAAATAACCTTTGCTCTTACACAAATAACCCACGCTTTTCAACACATAACCCACGCTTTTCAACAAATAACCCCTGCTTTTCAACAAATAATCCCTGATTTTCAATAAATTACCTTTGCTTTTACACAAATAACCCTAGCTTCTCAACACATAACCTTTGCTTTTAAACAAATAATCCTTATAATTTTTACTTTTCAAACAATAACTTCTACTTTTCAACCAATTACCCCTATGCGAAACGTCTTGCGTTGATCTTGGACTCTTCTTAAGCCCTTACCGACACGTGAATCACATCTCAAACATCAGTTGAGATTATATTTTCTTTTATAATAAAATACCAGCCTGAGAAAGTCGGTTCGTACTATTTTTAACAATTTATTTTTATTGCGACAATAAATTTGTTCTTTTGAATGCGTTTTTTTGTTCCTCCCTCGGACGTCAGATACAACTGACCTTGATATCACAAGGAGTCAATTCATGGTGTTCAACCAGAGCTTTTACATAACAAAGGCCAAAAAATAAAGAAGAAGAAGAAGAAGAAGAAGAAGAAGAAGAAGAAGAAGAAGAAGAAGAAAAGGAAAAGGAATCTTGATACGTTTACATCTTTGTGATTATATCTTGCAACAGAAAAGTGAGCGGACTGCAGACACTCTTAATTCACAGCAGACCAAAACTCAATTCGTATTATCTGATTGCGTAAGTTCTAACGTCAGGTTTTCTTTTTGTAACTTTTTTGCTAGAAAACGATTGTAATCTTTATGATGGCCACCATTGCCGGTGGAATTAGCTTTGCCGTGTTGAAATCTTATCGAATGTGTTTTTATTCGCATTACTAGCGTGTCCGTTCCTTAAAAAATATGTCAGACTTTTTCATTGTTTCCCAACTTTCCCAATAAACAAGAAGTCACATCCAACGTTGCCCGGTAATGAATGAGAACCCCGATCTACCGTTGCTCCCAGCCCTGAATCCCAACATACCAATTTTATTCTTACTTTCTTCTAATTTCGATAATTTCAAAGTTATAAATGAAATAGAGTATTCGTTTCGTCAAAAGTCACAGAGAGAGAGAGAGAGAGAGAGAGAGAGAGAGAGAGAGAGAGAGAGGGGGGGGGAGAGAAAAAGAGAGAGAGAAACAGCGAGAGAAAGATGTTACATTTTTCGAAAGTATCAATCGAGCATTTTTATTGTGCCCTAATCCTTTTGTACTGGTCGGGACGATATTATGACGTCACTGTCTGTCCCTGAGATCGATCGGTCACTGGGCGTTGATCTGCTGAACTTGTTGTCTGGATGAAGGCCGCCGATGTCGAGGGTTCTCGTCTAGTTACTAACACACTCCCCACGTCGTGACTGTTTATAACAGTGAGCAATCATAGGGCGGACAGTAACCGGTTATCTCTGCAGAAGGAAGGCGTCATTCAAGCAGAACAACAAAAAAAAATGAAATAATGACATTCAACTCGGTCTGAGTTTTTGCGTTTTCCTTAGGAAAATAATAATTTCAACAAAAAAATTCATGAAATCAAATTACACCTAGTTGATTGCAAAATAAAGTCCATTCGGTACTCATAAAGTTAAACTGTGTGTTTTTTTTCTGGAAGAACTATAAAAACAAAAATAGGAAGAATCTAAATTACACTCTCTTGTTTCAGCAACAAGCGAGTCCGTCTATAACCCAGTCTATTATTTATTTGTGTTAAGCGACAGTTTTGGTTGTCAATTGTCCGTGAAAAGAATTCCTCTAAATCGGGCAGGCACGCGTTCCTCTTTAACGATGGGCGAGGGCGATGGTCGGGGAGCAGAATTTCTCTCGTACGTTCTTCTCGCGAACTTAACACGACTCTCCTCGTGCGCGAAGTCCCATCCTGTTTTATTGAAAATCTCGTGGCTGGTATCCCTCTCCCGTCACATCTTTCCTCTCCCTCACTCCAGCTCGCCCACGACAAGTTAAGATAATTTCATTTCTCTTTGTCTGGTCACAACAAATTAAGTCTTTTCAACCCTGTTTATCGGAGAGTGTTTGTTTTAGACTTGTCATCGAAAAAGTAAAGCAAAATAAAACAAGAACGACAAAAATTCCTTTAGTAGAGCTGGTCAATCTCTTTGGGCTCTCCTCCATAATTAACCGTGACTGTTTACATGATTTTCACAGACTTCTAGGCACCCTGCTCTTCTGCACTGATAATTCCATTTTTAAGCAAAATTCACACTAATTTCATACTCTCGCTTCATTTCGTAGGGCTCTCTCCCAGTATAGAATTTTCACTAAATGCATACTAGTGCGCTATTAGAGTTTTCCTAACTCTCGTGGGGCCGGCGGATACTTGTCACATTATATCAAAATAACATTTGTCTTCACATTCAAACAATGAACTATTTAAATCATCCGTTTCTGGTAGAGTTACTTATTTCCCATGGGTTGTTCCTTGATTTTGAGATTACACATTATCACGGCGGGTAACTCTCGAATAAGTTATTTCCCATGTCAAACAAACATAAAAGATTCTCAGAGTTTTAGCATTACATAGAGTTCGCTTCGAAAAAGAAAAGTTGCCGTCGTGTTTAGAGACAATACTTAAGCATCGAGTTAGCTGCTCGCAGATAGATACGCGTGACAACATAAACTAACATATTTTGCCACTGCAGATTGCACGCACATATTTAAATAGAAAATGTCATCTACTTACACAACAACATCTTTGTGAAACAAAATAAAACTCCTGTTTTCTTCACACATTTTGGTTCCCAACTTAGCTACGACTTTTATAATTAAATTCATTTGAAAAAGAAAACAGTTTACATTATAAAATTAATAAAACTTGACATTCGGTGCAAGCGTTCGTTTAAATATCTAGTGAATTATCCTCTTTACGTTTCACGAAAAGATATAGCTATTTATAAATATATCACGACAGCGAGCGCGTGACAATGATAAATATTTAAAAAAAAGGTAAAAGTGCCCGGAAGTGGCTCGTAGGTCTCTAGGGCCCAATATTATCAACAGAATACAGGGGGAAGGGGATTTTCCAGTTCCAAACATCATTTTGATTGTCAATCAGTAACAACAGAGCATATATAAATAAATCAAGTCCATTTGATGTTCCAATAACCATGTTTTCAAAAATAAAATTACATTTCCAAAAAACAACATTTCTGTGAGATTTATATTTACGGTCCGTTTCTTTTGAGGTGAGCCAAACAATATTTTTATGTCAATATCGTCTCCTCAACACTTCCAAATCATCAGAAAAATCCACAAAAGAAGAAAAATTCTTAAATTGAAATGTCTTGAAAAAAAAAACTACACCACACAGTGGGTCATTATTGGCGCCATATTTGATGTGCCATAAAAAACGCCCCATTATTTACAAGCCTGAAACACCTAGTATTCTAGCCGGTGAGGCTTATTCGTACTGGGAAAAATGAAATTTTCCTATCATGTGTAATGTACGAAGCGTGCATTTTGAGAACGACTCTGCCTATGTAAACCTAAACACCTCCATGCTGCTTAAGTGGCAACGCTAGCGCAGTGGCTTAGTGGTGTAAACTAACTACCACGTACGATAGCTTCTTTCTCCATTGTATATCTATGTTGCTTCGCTCGCATAACGATACCCATAAAAAATGATCACCATATACTAATACACATATATTTTCAGGGTCAAACATGAGTTAAGCCGCCAGTAGAGAAACTTGTACTTTATACGAACGGGATTTGGACTGTGAAGAGACTGTGGTGCTTCTAGTAAAGGGTGATTCAGGCGAAAACCGTGCGAGTATCGAAAGTGGTGTCAAAGTAATTGTTGAAGCCGGAACTAATGTTAAAAAAACATGCTGGGCTAACCACATAGACAAGAAAGGGATGATTCTGCTCGGCCAGTAGAAAGGAATGCTCATGTTTCTCTGGGACCATATGACAGTAAAACGCATTGCTTTTTCTGGGGAACTGATACTACAAAAAAAAGACTATAAACGAAAAAGTGAGGGAAGGACTTGCTATGTGAAGACTGATACATTTGCTCAAACTACCTAGTTCATTGAAAAATAAGAGGAGATGAGTAGGCCACTGCTATTTAAGGTCGGATCGAATATTTTGGTGATCTTCACGCTGCAGACTGTATATACCACCAGTCATCTAACGTCTACTCCGTACAGTGTGAAGCATTCCAAGACAGTTCACGTCAGTTGAATTAACCAAATGACGTACAAGTGGAAGAGAAAAAGACAGCGATAAGGATGAAGCATTCGAAACGGGTGTCTGTATTCTATGAGGTAAACGATGAGGAACAGATAACGATGTCGGACCTTGTTGCTAAAATGGGAGAATACTCACGAGGTAGTAAATCGACGGCGTATGGAAATCAGTACCTTAAGGAAAAGCTGATAAGTCGATATGGAAACTTTTTATTTGTGACCAAAGGCCATTGTGGTGTCGCAAACATTGTGATATAGACTTTCTTGTATGTGGTGTGGTGGTTCAGTGGCAGAGTACTCGCCTCGCATGCAAGTGACTCGAGTTTTGAATCCTGAGTTCGGATATGGTTTACTGATGAGCCTAAAGGAGGGCGAAACTCGAGTCCAGGATTTCCGGTTTGTGGCTTTCATGGATTGTGTGGGCTGCGGCATTGTCTGATTGCTGAAATAATTATATATATATATATGATCTCACATTAAAAAATCTTATATATATATATATATATATATATATATATATATATATATATATATATATATATATATATATATATTTATTTTGGTACAGAAAAATTAGTACAACATTCGTACCGTCGGTTTCAAGCTCGAAAAGCTTCTGTTGTCAGATGATGTTGAGATGACAACAGAAGCTGAAGAGAGCCGGATGGCTAAGACTTTCCGAGCTTGAAACCGACGGTACGAATGTTGTACTAATTTTTCTGTTCCAAAATAAATAAATATTATGCTCTTAATTTTTAACTTTAATTCTTAATTAATCGAGCACTCTGCTGGGATGTTTCTTACCATATTACAAAGAAGTTATATATATATATATATATATATATATATATATATATATATATATATATATATATATATATATATATATATATATATTAGATTTCTGAATTTTTGAGATGAGGATTGATAATTTGTATAATTTTGGTTATTCGGACATTTCTCATCTTGGGTGTTATCATCACAACGTTTCGGCCGTTGTAACCTCCGGCCTTCTTCGGGTGTATCTCTTCGAACTCGGGAATATTTCTGTCGAACTCAGGAATCTGGACGGAATTTTGGGGGTAGCATGCTCTTGTTCCTTCAGCAATGATTGAGAGAAGTCTTGAGTAATTTGCAATTCTTCATATTGCCCGCACCGAGGATTGAACCTGAAGACTTCTCCCAGTCATGGCTGACGGAACAAAAGCATTCACCCCCGTGGGTTCCGTTCGAAATTCCACCCAGATTCCCGAGTTCGACAGAAATATTCATGAAATGCTAAGTAATAATCAGTTCTTAGGGATGGTCTTCTGGTAGTTGAACAGTCAATCGTCAGTATGGCAATATTAAGAATACATTTACGAACTATTACCTGGTCATGGCTGACGGAACGAGAACAAGCTACCCCCCGTGGATTACATAAATGGTATCGTCCAAAATACCGTACAGATTCTCAAATTCAACATAAAGATTACCGGTTTCTACAAGACACACCTGAAGAAGGTCGGAGGTTTACCTGGTGCGAAACGTTGTGAAAATAAAAATAAGATGAGAACAATAGTCCGAATTATCCAATAATACAAATTGTCAATCCTCATCTAAATAATTCCAAAAGACAGATTCTCCAAAGTTTGATTACTCATATGCAGCCATACAAACAAATGATCGCGGGAGAGGGCTATTTTGGAGAAGGTCAAGATTAGTTTTTGTAAGATATGTCACAAGGTCACGTTATACTTTTTGCGGTGTCTGGCAAAAAAGCATAACTTCTCATGAAATCAATCGTCCGCTACAAAAAAAAAAAAAAAAAAATAAAATAAAAAAAAAAATAAAAAAAATAAAATAAGGTAGATAAAGAATTAGAGATATTTTTCGTATTGCCACTCGGACTTAGAGTTAGCGGTGGAGTTAAGGAAGAGTATGTGTTTTTATGACTTTTATGACTTTTGATTTAAAATTAAATAACATTTTTATTCTCGTTTAAATCGATTTAAAAAAAATCAGAATTTAGCCCGTGGCAAAGAAGCATTTACGTCAACATTGTTAAACATTTCTGAGTGGTACATTGCCCCACGTTGACATTCACATCAAGATGTCGATGTTACTAACTGTGTTGCCTAGAATACGTATCCCATAATTCAGAATGATAAATTCATTAGTTCATGAGTTTACCCCGCACATGCAGATTAACGCTCATGCGCGTGCACTAGTCCGGTTAAAATTTTATTACATAACTCATAATTAATTCTTTTTGTATCTCACTTATTTTAAAAGTTTATATATATATATATATATATATATATATATATATATATATATATATATATATATATATATATAGGGGGGTGGTGGTGGCTGAATAACGTGGGCACATTCTTTTTTTAGGGTGTACCCCGACCCCCGAAAAAAGAAAAAAACTTAAAACTAATGCCATTACAATCTACTCCTTACACTATATATAGTAGCTGAGCGGCGTAGTTATTTACATTTAATAAGGGTGTCCGACTTACATCGAAAATCGACTTATGACGTGTCGTAAGAATGGAACTCTGACGTAAGTCGGGACAGCTCGCATTAACAACGTATATAGATTAAAACAAGAGATGCTAAAACGGACATAAAAAATGATTACCTAAAAAAACAAAACATGTCCAGACGTGAAATATGGTTAAACAATTGATCTGTTTTTAAAATGTCTTCAGGAATTTTGGCAATGTCTTAATCCATCTGAATTCTATAGACTTTTGTTTCGAAGGTGACCCAACCTTCCTAGTTTAGCTGACACCGTGGAAGGTATATTTTACTAAAGGCTGGATGAATACAGAGGCTCAGACCGCGGCCATTTTGTGAAAGACAATTTCTGTTACTTTTTTGCTTTGTCTAACGACCATTTTACACAGGTAGGTGTGATATGAAACAAGACAGGCTGTTTACCCCCCCCCCCCCCCACCTCCAAAAAAAAAATCATGTCAGTCTCTTCAGGATTTCCTCCAATTGGGAGGTACGAGAAAAGACGAGGCTTATTCATGAAAATATCATCTTATAATGGAGCTTATGCGTCGGTAACAGAGACTGTGTTACTAACAACCATTGGAGGACCAAATTGCGCCAAGTAGTAGAACCAAATATATACAGCTTTAGTCACGTTGCTAGACTAGTTCCCGTAAGATCACGGGTGTTAAGCGACATTGAGCATGGTCAGTTCTTAGATGGGTGCCCATTTGGAAAAACCAAGTGCTGTATGTAAAAGTTCAGAAATTCATTTTTAGATCATTTACTTAATATAAACTTATTACCTATATTATATCTCTTATACTTACTTATACATTTTCAGAAATAACTATTTTTTTAAAACTAACATTTTCATTAAATCCTTCGGTAGGATTTGAAATAAAAATTCCTTAAATAGAATCTTTTATCATAGAGAAAACTGAAATGTCAAATACCCGAAAAAACAAGAATAATTAAGAACTGAAGAATAATCAACCTGAAACTAAAACGAATAATCATTGTGATCTGCGCCGACCAGATAATGTCCGGCGATGCTAGATTCAATTTTAAATTCAGTAAAACCGAACAAGATATGGATTTTGGGGCTCCCCACGCAACCTGCATTTGTTGTTTGTACAGAGAACGAAATAAATTAAGTTGGCCTTATCATGCCAAAATCTAGGACAATGCTATTGAGCTTAGTGTTTATCATAGTTGTTTAGTTTTTCAGCATATTAATCATTTCGGGTTATTTAATACTGAATCGAGTAGTTTATTATACTTCTAGTTCTTAATATCTTCAAATAGGTATTCTTTACTAGCAGGAACTGTGGAATCACACAATTGTATCCTTTATAAGGTGTATATTACTGCCGTACACTCCATGGACGTCGGGCGCGAACGCAGACCCCACTATAATATTTTAATACCTTTGTTCAAACTGAAATACACTTATTTAAGTACTCTGGTTTATGTAGTTTCACAATATATGTGGTTATGGAGGTCTATCTTCAAAACCTTTGTAGGAGTTTGTGACATATTTCTATTATATGGACAGAACAGATACTACACTTTGATTCTAGCCAGAATGAGAAGAAAGTATATTTTTTTTATTCAAGTTTCACGTTCGACATCAAATGGAAATTTTTTGCATGGCATTTTTGCTAATCGGACGACCCCATCTTTTAAAAACACGTGGAAGGTGATAACGTACGTACAAATATGAAATTGCCTTAGCGTATCATTATGTAATTGTTTGGTTTGGTTTGGTTGTTTTGTATTACGGCATATCGACCCTTTTTTGTTTTGTTTATTTAATGCCGAATCTAGTCAGTTTGATATCCAGACGCCTCAGTTCCTGTTTTCACGCATTTTTTGTTGTTGTTGAAGAATTGCATTGAACTATTCGATCGCAAGTATGCAAGTATTCTGAACCCATTACGGGACGGGTATTTCGAAATATTTTGAAATAAATTGAAATTATGATTTTATCACAAAAATAGTTTAAGAAACGTGCCAGAAAAAAAGAGGAAAACATGTGATAAGAAAATTGCCAGCAACGTGTTTGCCTGCAGAAAATTCTTCATTCAGATTTTGAGCGCCATCCTTATACGATTTATCCACCTTTTCAATCGGATTAGTTCTACTATTGAGTCACAACTTATCAAAGCCAAGAACCACTCGAGGATAAGGGTTGAAAGGCTGAAATGATTGTCAGCTGTAAGATAAGGAACACTATGGGAGTTTTAACATTGATCAAAAGTATGAACTTATACAAACAAATACTTATGTGAAAGTATTACTTATTGGGGCAGTTTTTAACAAGAATATGTTGACATTGGATTTGAAGACTACCAACTTGTAATCAACAGGGAAGCAGCCCCGTGGTAATGTGTTCCACCCACAGACAGGAAGCATTTGCAAAGAAGCAAGAAGCCCTGCCCATGAAAATTTCACGGTGAAAGAAAGGGAAGTCTTTTTTCGATGTGGTAGCAAAACGGGGCTGTAAGAAAGAGGTCGTATGGAAACGATCCCCACCAGATTTTTTTTTTTAATTTACCTCCTCGACAGGAGGTTAGGCACAAGGGCAGTTTTATCTTACTCCCACAAGGTAAGATGCGATCCAAGGTCGGGTCGGGAAAGTGACGTTTAAAAAGCCAGCGCCCGAGAAGGTGAGCACTCTGGCCATTAAAAATTGCCTGAGCAGCCCCGTCGGCATTCCCCGGTAGGGGCGCCTCGGGCAGTAAGCAATAAACTTACTCCTCCCCAAAGAGGGGAGGCAAAGCATGGGAGGGTGGACCTCCTAGAACTGCACCCGAAGGCCAAGACAACACTGGTCTACAGAGTGAGCATCCATCGGAACAGATACTACACTTTGATCTTGACCAAAAGGCCGAGCCAGATTTTATTTATCTACCTCTCACAAGTTAAGATGTGACACGTTGTCGGGAAAGTGGGATTAGATAAGCCAGCGCTCGAGAGGTGAGCACTCTGGCCATTTAAAAATTGCCTGGCCAGCCCCGTCGGCATTCCCCGGTAGGGCTCGTCAGACAGTAAGCAATAAACTTACTCCTCCCCAAAGAGGGGAGGCAAAGTCTGGGAGGGTGCACCTTCTAGAATTGCACATCGGAACAGATACTACACTTTGATCTTGACCAAAAGGCGTTATTTAACCCCCTACCCACAATAGGAATATGTGACACAAGGTTGGAAAGTGGGATTTAAAAAGCCAGCGCTCGAGAAGGTGAGCACTGGCCATTAAAAATTGCCTGGGCAGCCCCGTCGGCATTCCCCGGTAGGGGCGCCTCATGCAGTAAGCAATTAACTTACTCCTCCCTAAAGAGGGGAGGCAAAGCCTGGGAGGGTGGACCTCCTAGAACTGCACAGGACAGATCAGACCCATAGACCGGCGGAAATCAATCCCCGAAGGTCAAGACAATACCGATCTATGAAGTGCAGTATCCATCGGAACAAATACTACACTTTGATCTTGACCAAAAGGCCGAGCCAGATTTTTATTTACTCCTCGCAGAGTTAGGCACAAGGCCAGTTTTATCTTACTCCCACAAGTAAGATGTGACCCAAGATCGGGTCGAGCAAGTGGGGTTAAAAGCCAGCGCTCGAGAGGTGAGCACTCTGGCCATTTAAAAATTGCCTGGGCAGCCCCGTCGGCATTCCCCGGTAGGGGCGCCTCAGACAGTAAGCAATAAACTTACTCCTCCCCAAAGAGAGAAGGCAAAGCCTGGGAGGGTGGACCTCCTAGAACTGCACAGGACAGGCGTGCAGTATCCATCAGAACAGATACTACACTTTGATCTTAGCCAAAAGGCCGAGCCAGATTTTTATTTACTCCTCGCGGAGTTAGGCACAACGCCAGTTTTATCTTACTCCCACAAGTAAGATGTGACCCAAGATCGGGTCGAGCAAGTGGGGTTAAACGCCAGCGCTCGAGAGGTGAGCACTCTGGCCATTTAAAAATTGCCTGGGCAGCCCCGTCGGCATTCCCCGGTAGGGGCGCCTCAGACAGTAAGCAATAAACTTACTCCTCCCCAAAGAGAGAAGGCAAAGCCTGGGAGGGTGGACCTCCTAGAACTGCACAGGACAGGCGTGCAGTATCCATCAGAACAGATACTACACTTTGATCTTAGCCAAAAGGCCGAGCCAGATTAAGCCTGTTAAGGCAATAAAGAGTGCTCTATGGAGCTTCTCCCCTGATGTGGCAGCAGTATTCCAACTTGAATAATAATAGAGAAAAAATATATTTTACAGAATTAAAAAAAAAAAACACGCCATGAGAATTATTTTTTGTAAATATTATTTCTGCAGTATATTTTACCATTTTATACGAAAATTAATTTTTACTGTACATTAATATATAGAAATTATTGAATAATACTATATCCTTATGTCAGGGGTATTATTTTAAAAAAATTCCTTTTATTTTAGCATAGTTTTTATTTGTTTTCTTATACGGTAATTAATTATTGCTATTGATTAATATTCAAAGATGATTTTATTTTAATTATTTAAACTGTACACTACGGCAATTAATTTGTTATGGTTATTTTCTGACTTTCTAGTATGTATTTTATTAATTTTTTTCATACGGGAATTATTGTTTGCTATTTATTAATATACGAGGATTATTTTTTTTTAAGTGTTTCATACAGTTCGCTATCGGAATTGCATTATTTTTAGGTAATTATTTCCTTTTTCTGTATTATACTTTTGACTTACTATTTTATAAGAGATTGATTTTTTTTTATTCATTAATATACGGGAATTATTTTACAAAATATTTATAGCACACGCAATGGTAATTATTTCCTTTTTCTGTAGTATACTTTTGATTTACGATTTTATAAGGGATTGATTTTTTTTATTCATTAATATACGGGAATTATTATACAAAATATTTATAGCACACGCAATGGTAATTATTTCCTTTTTCTGTAGTATACTTTTGATTTACGATTTTATAAGGGATTGATTTTTTTTTATTCATTAATATACGGGAATTATTATACAAAATATTTATAGCACACGCAATGGTAATTATTTCCTTTTTCTGTAGTATACTTTTGATTTACGATTTTATAAGGGATTGATTTTTCTTATTCATTAATATACGGGAATTATTTTACAAAATATTTATAGCACACGCAATGGTAATTATTTCCTTTTTCTGTAGTATACTCTTGACTTACTATTTTATAAGGGATTGATTTTTTTTATTCATTAATATACGGGAATTATTTTACAAAATATTTATAGCACACGCAATGGTAATTGTTTCCTTTTTCTGTAGTATACTTTTGACTTACTATTTTATAAGGGATTGATTTTTTTTATTCATTAATATACGGGAATTATTTTACAAAATATTTATAGCACACGCAATGGTAATTATTTCCTTTTTCTGTAGTATACTTTTGATTTACGATTTTATAAGGGATTGATTTTTTTTCATTCATTAATATACGGGAATTATTTTACAAAATATTTATAGCACACGCAATGGTAATTATTTCCTTTTTCTGTAGTATACTTTTGACTTACTATTTTATAAGGGATTGATTTTTTTTTATTCATTAATATACGGGAATTATTTTACAAAATATTTATAGCACACGCAATGGTAATTGTTTTCTTTTTCTCTAGTATACTTTTGACTTACTATTTTATAAGGGATTGATTTTTTTTATTCATTAATATACGGGAATTATTTTACAAAATATTTATAGCACACGCAATGGTAATTATTTCCTTTTTCTGTAGTATACTTTTGACTTACTATTTTATAAGGGATTGATTTTTTTTATTCATTAATATACGGGAATTATTTTACAAAATATTTATAGCACACGCAATGGTAATTATTTCCTTTTTCTGTAGTATACTTTTGATTAACGATTTTATAAGGGATTGATTTTTTTTTATTCATTAATATACGGGAATTATTTTACAAAATATTTATAGCACACAACCATGGTAATTATTTCCCTTTTCTGTAGTATACTTTTGACTTACTATTTTATAAGGGATTGATTTTTTTATTCATTAATATACGGGAATTATTTTACAAAATATTTATAGCACACAACCATGGTAATTATTTCCCTTTTCTGTAGTATACTTTTGACTTACTATTTTATAAGGGATTGATTTTTTTTATTCATTAATATACGGGAATTATTTTACAAAATATTTATAGCACACGCAATGGTAATTATTTCCTTTTTCTGTAGTATACTTTTGACTTACTATTTTATAAGGGATTGATTTTTTTTTATTCATTAATATACGGGAATTATTTTACAAAATATTTATAGCACACGCAATGGTAATTATTTCCTTTTTCTGTAGTATACTTTTGACTTACTATTTTATAAGGGATTGATTTTTTTTTATTCATTAATATACGGGAATTATTTTACAAAATATTTATAGCACACGCAATGGTAATTATTTCCTTTTTCTGTAGTATACTTTTGATTAACGATTTTATAAGGGATTGATTTTTTTTTATTCATTAATATACGGGAATTATTTTACAAAATATTTATAGCACACAACCATAGTAATTATTTCCTTTTTCTGTAGTATACTTTTGACTTACTATTTTATAAGGGATTGATTTTTTTATTCATTAATATACGGGAATTATTTTACAAAATATTTATAGCACGAAACCATGGTAATTATTTCCCTTTTCTGTAGTATACTTTTGACTTACTATTTTATAAGGGATTGATTTTTTTTTATTTATTAATATACGGGAATTATTTTACAAAATATTTATAGCACACGCAATGGTAATTATTTCCTTTTTCTGTAGTATACTTTTGACTTACTATTTTATAAGGGATTGATTTTTTTTTATTCATTAATATACGGGAATTATTTTACAAAATATTTATAGCACACGCAATGGTAATTATTTCCTTTTTCTGTAGTATACTTTTGATTAACGATTTTATAAGGGATTGATTTTTTTTTTATTCATTAATATACGGGAATTATTTTACAAAATATTTATAGCACACAACCATGGTAATTATTTCCCTTTTCTGTAGTATACTTTTGACTTACTATTTTATAAGGGATTGATTTTTTTATTCATTAATATACGGGAATTATTTTACAAAATATTTATAGCACAGAACCATGGTAATTATTTCCTTTTTCTGTATTATACTTTTGACTTACTATTTTATAAGGGATTGATTTTTTTTATTCATTAATATACGGGAATTATTTTACAAAATATTTATAGCACACGCAATGGTAATTATTTCCTTTTTCTGTAGTATACTTTTGATTTACGATTTTATAAGGGATTGATTTTTTTTATTCATTAATATACGGGAATTATTATACAAAATATTTATAGCACACGCAATGGTAATTATTTCCTTTTTCTGTAGTATACTTTTGATTTACGATTTTATAAGGGATTGATTTTTTTTTATTCATTAATATACGGGAATTATTATACAAAATATTTATAGCACACGCAATGGTAATTATTTCCTTTTTCTGTAGTATACTTTTGATTTACGATTTTATAAGGGATTGATTTTTCTTATTCATTAATATACGGGAATTATTTTACAAAATATTTATAGCACACGCAATGGTAATTATTTCCTTTTTCTGTAGTATACTCTTGACTTACTATTTTATAAGGGATTGATTTTTTTTATTCATTAATATACGGGAATTATTTTACAAAATATTTATAGCACACGCAATGGTAATTGTTTCCTTTTTCTGTAGTATACTTTTGACTTACTATTTTATAAGGGATTGATTTTTTTTATTCATTAATATACGGGAATTATTTTACAAAATATTTATAGCACACGCAATGGTAATTATTTCCTTTTTCTGTAGTATACTTTTGATTTACGATTTTATAAGGGATTGATTTTTTTTCATTCATTAATATACGGGAATTATTTTACAAAATATTTATAGCACACGCAATGGTAATTATTTCCTTTTTCTGTAGTATACTTTTGACTTACTATTTTATAAGGGATTGATTTTTTTTTATTCATTAATATACGGGAATTATTTTACAAAATATTTATAGCACACGCAATGGTAATTGTTTTCTTTTTCTCTAGTATACTTTTGACTTACTATTTTATAAGGGATTGAATTTTTTTATTCATTAATATACGGGAATTATTTTACAAAATATTTATAGCACACGCAATGGTAATTATTTCCTTTTTCTGTAGTATACTTTTGACTTACTATTTTATAAGGGATTGATTTTTTTTATTCATTAATATACGGGAATTATTTTACAAAATATTTATAGCACACGCAATGGTAATTATTTCCTTTTTCTGTAGTATACTTTTGATTAACGATTTTATAAGGGATTGATTTTTTTTTATTCATTAATATACGGGAATTATTTTACAAAATATTTATAGCACACAACCATGGTAATTATTTCCCTTTTCTGTAGTATACTTTTGACTTACTATTTTATAAGGGATTGATTTTTTTATTCATTAATATACGGGAATTATTTTACAAAATATTTATAGCACACAACCATGGTAATTATTTCCCTTTTCTGTAGTATACTTTTGACTTACTATTTTATAAGGGATTGATTTTTTTTATTCATTAATATACGGGAATTATTTTACAAAATATTTATAGCACACGCAATGGTAATTATTTCCTTTTTCTGTAGTATACTTTTGACTTACTATTTTATAAGGGATTGATTTTTTTTTATTCATTAATATACGGGAATTATTTTACAAAATATTTATAGCACACGCAATGGTAATTATTTCCTTTTTCTGTAGTATACTTTTGACTTACTATTTTATAAGGGATTGATTTTTTTTTATTCATTAATATACGGGAATTATTTTACAAAATATTTATAGCACACGCAATGGTAATTATTTCCTTTTTCTGTAGTATACTTTTGATTAACGATTTTATAAGGGATTGATTTTTTTTTATTCATTAATATACGGGAATTATTTTACAAAATATTTATAGCACACAACCATAGTAATTATTTCCTTTTTCTGTAGTATACTTTTGACTTACTATTTTATAAGGGATTGATTTTTTTATTCATTAATATACGGGAATTATTTTACAAAATATTTATAGCACGAAACCATGGTAATTATTTCCCTTTTCTGTAGTATACTTTTGACTTACTATTTTATAAGGGATTGATTTTTTTTTATTTATTAATATACGGGAATTATTTTACAAAATATTTATAGCACACGCAATGGTAATTATTTCCTTTTTCTGTAGTATACTTTTGACTTACTATTTTATAAGGGATTGATTTTTTTTTATTCATTAATATACGGGAATTATTTTACAAAATATTTATAGCACACGCAATGGTAATTATTTCCTTTTTCTGTAGTATACTTTTGATTAACGATTTTATAAGGGATTGATTTTTTTTTTATTCATTAATATACGGGAATTATTTTACAAAATATTTATAGCACACAACCATGGTAATTATTTCCCTTTTCTGTAGTATACTTTTGACTTACTATTTTATAAGGGATTGATTTTTTTATTCATTAATATACGGGAATTATTTTACAAAATATTTATAGCACAGAACCATGGTAATTATTTCCCTTTTCTGTAGTATACTTTTGACTTACTATTTTATAAGGGATTGATTTTTTTTATTCATTAATATACGGGAATTATTTTACAAAATGTTTATAGCACACGCAATGGTAATTATTTCCTTTTTCTGTAGTATACTTTTGACTTACTATTTTATAAGAGATTGATTTTTTTATTCATTAATATACGGGAATTATTTTACAAAATATTTATAGCACACGCCATGGTAATTATTTCCTTTTTCTGTAGTATACTTTTGACTTACTATTTTATAAGGGATTGATTTTTTTTATTCATTAATATACGGGAATTATTTTACAAAATATTTATAGCACACGCCATGGGAATTTCTTTTTTGTAATAATTCTCTTTTTCTTCTGTATACTTTATTTACTGTTTTATACGATAATAATTTTGTGCTATTCATTAATATGCAATATTAAAAAAAATTCTTTATGCCGAATATCACGACAATAAATTTTATAGAGAATCTCTCTTTCTTTAGTATACATTTATTTATTTATTATTTTATACGGAAATTATTTTTTTCTATTTATTAATATACGATTATTATTTTAAAACAAATTATGTATACCGTACGCCAGGTGAATTATTTTGCTGTAATTATTTCCCTTTTATGAGGATACTTTTTAAATCACTATTCTATAAGAGAATTACTTTTTGTTATTCATTAATTTACGGAAATTATTTACAAAATTATTTGTACCGTACGCCAAGGAAATTAATTTTTTTGTAATAATTTCCTTTTTCTTTTGTATACTTTACGACTTACTATTTTATACGAGAATTTTTTTATTTTATTTATTTAATATACGGAATTATTATTTTTTTAAATCAACTTTATACTCTATGACAGAGGTGTTATTATTTTAATAAGTATTTTCTTTATCTTTAGTATACTTTTAACCTACTATTTTATAAGGAAATTAATTATAGCTATTTATTTACATATGAAGACGATTCTGGTTTAATTGCTTATACTGTCCGACATAACAGTTACTATTTTATAATTACTTTTTTTCTCTTTAGCATACTTTTTTAAATACGATTTCATACGAGCATTAATATTTGCTATTCATTTATATACAGGAATTATTTGATACAAATTTTTATACCGTCATTAGAATTATTTTTTTAGTGATTATTTTTTCTTTTGCTATAATAAAACTTTATTTCTTTTACTATTTTATACAGGAAACATTTAAATTTTAAGTTTTTGCGACTATTTTCATGTTCTTTTCATACTTTTTTTTAATGTTTACTATTTTATACGGAAATTTATTGATTCTTTATACAGCAATTATTTTGGGGCTTATTTTATTATATTCGTTATTAGACTTTGGGAAGACATTTTTTGCTGTTATTTTTATAAACATCTTTTGACTTCATTTTCGCTAAGCATATTTTATACCTTTTAAGTTGGAGGTCACATTGAAGGTTCAACTTATTCTCTCTCTTTCTCTCTCTCTCTCTCTCTTTCTCTCTCTCTCTCTCTCTTTCTCTCTCTCTTTCTCTCTCTTTCTCTCTCTCTCTTTCTCTCTCTCTCTCTCTTTCTCTCTCTCTCTTTCTCTCTCTCTCTCTCTTTCTCTCTCTCTCTCTTTCTCTCTCTCTCTCTTTCTCTCTCTCTTTCTCTCTCTCTCTCTCTCTCTCTCTCTCTCTCTCTCTAACATAGATACTAATCTTCTTTTCTGGGGTTGACCGTATTAGCGGAGGAAAACTTTTTTTTTGTTTTAAGAAAAACAAAACAAAACAAAAAAAAAACACGCACACAGATCGCTGATAATTAAAACGGAAATATTGACTATGTGGAAGAACATGTAGCGCCAAGTCTTTTTTTTTAATAAAATGATGCTGATTCCTACAAGATGAAGTCCTTTTTAATGATATAATAGTGATGCAGTCGAAAAATGCTGTTTTTTTGTTGTTTACGAGCAAAAATAGTTGACTTTCGCCAATACTGTAAGTACGGTGCTTCTATAGGAGGGGGCCCATATCGACCCGAATGTTTCCAATTGCGATTTGCGGAATAAACCGGAAATGGCTGAAGCCATTTACGATTTGAAAGTCGCGAAAAAATGTAAAAAGGTAGTCGACACAAACGTATACAAATGCAAAATCAGGTTAATTTAGAGTTAGGTTAGGGTTGAGCATGGACGACGGCACCGGGGGGGGGGGCAGGGGGGCTCAAGCCCCCCTACTTTTTAATGCCCCCCCCCACTTTACGGTCATCAGTAATGAAGTTATATATGCATGTGTTTAACCGGCCCCCCACTTTTTAAGAGACCCCCCCAACTTTTATAACTGTCCCGCCGGTCCTGTTGAGTTAGTGTTAGGATAGGGTTGATTTTTTTAGTCCCCCTAAAATAAATAAAGTTGAAAAAACTTTCTAAAAATAGAAAAGAAATAAAGTTGATTAACTTACTGATTTTAAGAAAATTATCAACCCTATTCTTAACACGGAGGTAGGGGGGTTAATTGAACCTAACCTTAAGTCAGGTAAAAAAAATGAAAACAGTAGTTTCATTTAATATCGGTACTGTAGGGACCCCAACAGCTAACCATAGAATTTACTCCCCACTATATGTAACACGATGTAACATAGGTTAATATTATCATCATGACATGTTTACCATTCAAAAGAAGAAACATGAAATAAATTACTGGTGATTTTGTGCAATTTTTTTCAGCGTACGAAAACAATGAAAATTAGAAACTAAAAACGTGTGTACATTATTGACGCCTTAAAACAACGTTCCTATGTAGTGGCGATTTTGCGCGCTCTGATAGACACGTGTTTAATAAACTTCGAAAAACTCAAGTAATGATCAGATTTTCACGAAATTTTCGATACTTATTCAGTATTTGACTAATTTATCTTTAAAATGCTGTTTTCGTAAAATATAAGAGTTGAATTTTTTTCTACGCGACCCCCCGTATTTCATTTTATGAAATTTGAACAAAATATATTCAGGTCGATCGAAATTGTAATGTTTATATAAAGCGAAAGAGTCTCAAGAAATACATCAGATTTATTTTCTTTTATTGGTGCCGTTTCGTAAAGTATCCGTGAATTAATAAATAAAAAAATGGAAGTAAATACCAACCATATTATTATATTTTAAATTTTTTTACTCAATTTTCTTATTAATATAAACTTTAATCTGTTGAATTGCAAAGAAAAAAAAATGTTCTAAACAGTAATTAATTTTTCAGATTTAAATACTTCATCATTTAGACATTTTAAAGTTTAAACATTTATTAAAAAAAACGGTTTCTCAATTTTTTCAAAATCTTTAAATATAATATAAACATAACTGTTATTGGTCGTAAAAGACCGACATCGACTTCGACCTAATAATTTGCGCCTTTTATGGAATATTTATTTGCTCGAGATAAGCAAGCGTTTCGTCAAATTCCTCTATTAACGTGTCAACTCGTAAAGAGAAAGTAGTCGCTTTTGCAAACGCACGTGTGTAAATTTTATTTTTCTGTTTACAAGGTTTCTTTTTGCTTAAATTCTTTATGCTGAATATAAAAAAACTCTGGGTTTGTACGACAAAAAGGAGTATCATATACTTTTGATCATTTTTCCTTTTTCAAATTTAAATACTTATCTTTTCAAAATTCTTTCGACTTTTAATTTTATTCGATGAATATGCGATCTGACTTAAAACTTATTTTTACTTTGAAATCGTTTCATTTATTTTTAATTGACAATTAATACTGTTAAATCATTAACAAACGACAATATTTTTAAAATTTTCATTTTTAGTTTGATTTTTATTATATATAAAATTTAAGCCAAACACTAACAAAACAAAATAATAACAAAAATCGTTACTTCCATTAATCCTTTCAAACTATTTTTTTATTTTGATGAAATTCAAAACTTTTCCTCTTAAAAGTGTTCACTTCAATTACATATTTTTATTATTACAAGTGTTGTATTACATTTTCAATCATACAATTATTCATTATTGTATGAAGGAATTTTTTTGCAAGAACAATTGTTAAAATGTCATTTTAGTGTCGGAAATTGTTTTTAAGGAAATCAACTTCGTTGAAAATTATTCCAGTATTATTGATAATTATGTTGTAACAACTAATAACTTTCAAAAATTATTCCAGTATTATTGATAATTATGTTGTAACAACTAATTACTTTCAAAAATTATTCCAGTATTATTGATAATTATGTTGTAACAAATAATTACTTTCAAAAATTATTCCAGTATTATTGATAATTATGTTGTAACAACTAATTACTTTCAAAAATTATTCCAGTATTATTGATAATTATGTTGTAACAACTAATTACTTTCAAAAATTATTCCAGTATTATTGATAATTATGTTGTAACAACTAATTACTTTCAAAAATTATTCCAGTATTATTGATAATTATGTTGTAACAACTAATTACTTTCAAAAATTATTCCAGTATTATTGATAATTATGTTGTAACAACTAATTACTTTCAAAAATTATTCCAGTATTATTGATAATCATGTTGTAACAACTAATTACTTTCAAAAATTATTCCAGTATTATTGATAATCATGTTGTAACAACTAATTACTTTAAAAAATTATTCCAGTATTATTGATAATTATGTTGTAACAACTAATTACTTTCAAAATTTATTGAAGAACTAAATAACTAGTAACTATGAAAACGCTTTTTAAAATATTTAACCAATAATTTTTTTTCAGTAAAAAAAAAAGTAATAATTTGTCTCAAGAATGTGCAACCGAATAAACATTTTAAAAAGCAGTAAAAACTTCTTTAAAAGTCGTTAATTTTGTCTACAACAACATAATGTAAGTAATTTGTTTGCCTTTTGCTCATCCATACATATTTAACATTTCACATAATAATCTCATTTTTTGTGTAAACAATAGACCCGCCATAGAAAAAAAGCAGATTTCATAGTTATATCTTAAGATAAAGAATGTGTTTCTTTCCCAGTTCGATAATTTAATCTTTAAATAAACTATTTTACATTAAAACAACTTCCTATGAGCATAACTTTATTTTATGGAGATTTAAAAATACAATAAAAGTAATGCGGATGATTGGATTTTTTAAAGAACGCAAAACCGGTGACATCAACGATTCTATGCTATGTTTTGGAGGTCCCTACGGTACTAATTAGCTGTTCAGCGACGGCTCCGCCATTTCTGGTCTGGTCCGTAAATCACAATCGGAAACGTTCGGATCGATATAGGGGCCCTACTATAAAATTACCGAAAGTACGTTCTATCCGTCAATTTAAAAGCTTCAAAATAACTCTCGCATGTCAAATACTATGACGTAACATTGTTAACTGTCGTGTCTTCCCCATTATCTCTATATTAACAACATTGTGTGACCACTTCTCGTCTGTGTGTGTGTGTTTCTCGCCTCTACGTGACTTACGCATTATTATTTTTATTTATTTACTTTTAATCGAATATTTATTGAAATAAAAAATGCAATGGTGAAAAAGCAAAATTTAAAAAATCTTATTTAAATGAATAAATTTAATTACGAAATAAAATCCATCGCAATGCATTTCGGTTTATTAGTTCAACATTTTAATCTTTTGTAAATAGGTGAAAAGAAAAAAGACTGAATTTCTATTTTAAATTGTCAAATAGAAAGTCATTTCTGACATTAAAATTCGTAGAAAATCCTCGCGTATTAACAGATTAATGAATAAATTTAATTACGAAATAAAATCCATCGCAATGCATTTCGGTTTATTAGTTCATCATTTAAATCTTTTGTAAATAGGTGAAAAGAAAAAAAGACTGAATTTCTATTTTAAATTGTCAAATAGAAAGTCATTTCTGACATTAAAATTCGTAGAAAATCCTCGCGTATTAACAGATTAAAGGTTTTGGAAGCTATTTAGTTATACGTTTATAACAATTTGGTTGGATTAATAGTGTATAATGACCGAATAATAACGGAATAATTAAATTTAACTGTCAAAATCTTATTTAATTTAAAAAGAAACCAATTTGGTAAAAAAACATCCGCATAGAAAAGCAAAGCGCAAAACTGAAAGTAAAACAATTCCCAGGCAACATCGGGTAAGTGCAGCTAGTTATAGATTAAAAAAAATAATGATCGTCATAACGGTCGTAAGAAATCTGAAAATGATTTTGAAGCCTTTAAGATTTCGAGAGTAATTTCCGGCTAGAATTAAAGTTAATAGTCAAGTACGTACAATGACCCTTTTGTGTGCTTAGATGAACGCCTATCTGCCCGAGACCCGTGAAGAGAGACAGACGGTCACCTTTCCACTTTGGTAAATACTAACAGTATATTATAGTGTTGTGGATGGTGAAGGTATCTGAAAAGGAACACTCCGTTGAAGGCCGAAGTGATGAAACGATGAGCGTGTTTAACGTTAACAATACTAACATTAATTTACTGTGTGAAGTGCGAGAGAAGATGTTGTACACATGTATAAAGAATCGAAAGAGAGCGTTTCTTACAAGTATTTGGTTAGGGTTAATCGTTAAGAAATGAGAGTGAAGCTGCACCTATGTATGTGACAGAATTGATACAATCGTGGGTGTCGATAGAATGGGTAAAAAATCTCCCTAAGACGTGTGGATGTCACATATTGCCAGTCTGAAAGAGCCCGTGAAAAGAGAGAGAGAGAGAGATGTGTCAAACGACGTATTTTCAGCTCGCCCGTTTGTATTTAAGAGAGAGAGAGAGAGAGAGAGAGAGAGAGAGAGAGAGAGAGAGAGAGAGAGAGAGAGAGAGAGAGAGAGAGAGAGAGAGAGAATCACGTAATTGATGTCACCGTTCAGAGCTAGGGAGATTTAAATAGGTGCTTATTTTCGTATTTGTCCGCTACATCCTTTTTTGTCGCCTTGGGTTGTAGAATACGCCGACTGCACTTCTGCAGAGAGGTAAGATCAGATCAAAAGGCCACCTGTGTTGGCAATGAGTGGCAACCTGTGATGTCTGAAGACAGGAGCCTGGTGGCTGAGAAGCTGATGATTATATAGCTAAAAGGCCATAAACTACAACACCCCCCCCCCTGTGGCTCTGACTTGGACTAGCCAAATAGCCCGATACAATCGATTGGCTGATCACGTCAAGCCCTAACACCTATGCATTTAGCTAGACCGTATTTTAAAATATATTTTGTAGCAAACTATAATTGTAAAAATAAAAATGACCCCTCTACCATATAGGTGCTAGAAAGCGGTGGCTAAGGGCCAATTGTGTTGAGAGAAACAGGACACCGATCACTGTTTCAACATTCATCATCGGTTAAACAGAGACTAGAAATCTACTTTTAATTCGAGTATACTGTCTCAGCTAGGACAAATGTGTTGGATATTGGGCGAATAAATCCACTAGTATATATAATAGTTAGTTGATATTAACAGAAAATGGAAACCACTGAAAGTTCAACCGGGTTACACTTGATGATCCCGAAGTTAAAATTGATAGGCTGTGGGAATATAATAGAAACAGATATGACGTCATTTGGCCCAAAGAAAAGGTGTGATAGAGAACAGGAGAGTTCGTTTGGGAGCACACAACGCGTGGACGTGTAAAATGATATGGGCTAACATTCACAGATAACATGAATTGGAACAAAACATAGAAGACATTGCCAAGGCTGCTGCAAAGAAAGTGGGCTCCCTTTACCGAGCAAGAAAATTCTCACACCTGACACTATCCTGTATCTCTGCAAAGCCACCATCCGCCAATGCATGGAGTATTGTTGTCACATCTGGGCTGGTGCACCATCCACTAGTCTCTCCCTCTTAGACAAAATCTAAAAAAGATTCGCTAATCTAATAGGTCCCTCACTGTCAACCAAGCTCCAGCCCCTTCCCATCGCCGCAATGTTGCATCCTTGTGCTTGTCTTACAAGTACTTCAATGAAATGTGCTCCGATGTGCTCGCTGCTCTGGTGCCCCTCAACGTAAATACACTCAACCAACCCGACAATTAGCTAAATCCCATCCATTCACCGTGGAGGTCCCCAGATGCCGAAGAGCCTTCTATTCCAATAGCTTATTTACTCGAGCTGCCGGCCTTTAAAACTCCCTCCCTGCTCCCTGTTTCCCGACTGTACCGAGATGAAAAAATTTAAAACTAATGCGAACAAGCATCTCGCTGCGCAACTTTCAATTGAGGATGACCCCCAAAAACTTTCACCCTAATTCTCAGTCGCCCCTTACGTCTACAGCGGAAACTTGCCTTGTTTGGGGTGAACTAAGTTAAAAAATAAAGTGTGTGTGTGTCCAGCTAAAAGGCAAAAACTACAAAAACAAAGGGCAACAAAGTTGGTAGCTTTTTGATTAGCGTTGCCCTGAATAAATAATATCTAAAAATTAAAAGAAAAATCATTCTTTGAGTGTCAACTGATCATGGTTTCGTTAGGGGGGCTTGGTTTTTCAGCCATTTTAAGGGGAAGTAACTATGATTTTTAATCAAAGAGTGAATTCTCTTATGCCGACTCATTCATCGAGAAATCTAGATAAAGAAAAGTCGTCTGTGTGTATATCCAACTAAAGAGGGATGGGCTGAGCAGAGAAGAAATAGGGGGTTGGGGAAAGGGAGGGGAAAACGAGAGAGCGGAAAGAGAAAATGATAGAGATACGGCTAGAGAGATAGAAGTTTTAATAGAAATATGTTACACTTTTCCCCCGGGCAACGCCGGGTAGCACTGCTAATTAATAATAAAATCGCACACAGTTAAATAAAACTGCAAACAAATATATAAGCAATGACTATATCGGCAACCCCACACAAGAGAATAACGATATGCCCCCTCCCCCTCGTACACCCTGCAAAAGACATTACAGAAAATGAACTTGAAAATCCTATCCAGCAACTCCCAAACCGTTCATTTTGACGGAAGATTTTAACAGCTACAATGATATAAAGGGGTAACAAGGAAATAAACCAATGAATCAGAATCATAGGATCCATAATTGAAAAGAAGAATCTACGTCTATAACAACAACCAAAAACAATACACTTATTTGCAACCAGTAACAGGCACCTACACTGCTATAGCCACCATTATCTGTGAGCCTATTATATTACCAGACTCTGACTGCAAAGTTCACAAATATAATTGTGGGAGTGATCACGTAGCCATCATCATAGAAAACACTTTAACCTGTCCTGGTGCAGGACTCCTCCCATAGGCGGGTTAAGCCGGCTTCCTCCTACGGAAGTTTCTAGGGAATATCATATTCACAAATGGTCCCCACTCGCATGTGATTCCTGCTCAGGCAACGTTAATTTTGCAGGGTTTTTTTTTGTAGAGATGTTGGCCATAGAAAAGTCGCACATCTATCCCTGCTTAAACAAAAATATCCGCCTGAGGTACAGACAATACGTTGGAATCCCCCAAAGAACTAACTGGAGGGGGGGGGGAATTTAAGCAGCTATGTCAATACAAGTTGACCTCAGAGTCAAACGACCATTTCACTGATACGTTATTATCAATAGAAAAGTGGAGTATACCAGAAAAACACCCGCTTCTATAAAACGAAGTAAACCATGGTTTGATGACGAATGTATAAAGGCTGTAAAGAAACGCCGAGCAGCTCTAAGAAAATTTCAAAACAACCCAACAAAGGAAAACGTGAATGCATTTAAGAACTGTAAGGCCCATACTCGTCAAACATTTAAAGAAGCGAAACTACGATTCTATGGAGAAACTACGATTCTATGGAGAAACTGTAGCAGTCACCAATAGGGACTACTTTTGAATGCGTAATCACTGTCCCTGTGAGCTGGATTGTCTAATCAAATCACAGGGCGCAGTAATATCGTTAGTTCCCTAAGAGACTACTTATGTCCACTTAGGGTTCGAGGAAAAAGATCAGACGACTTCCTGGCACCAGCTTGGACACATCGCAGAGAGCACCAGCGAGGAACGAGGAAACGCTCTCTCTCCCGCCGCCGTCGCCGTCGCCACTTGACGACTACTACCATCTTCACCTGAAGAAATCCACGGGCGGCCCTAAGAACTCTTATATTCTTCCTCTTCCTCAGACGGACACTGCCCCACTCTCTTCTACCTATACCAAACGGTATAGGTAACCTTGAGTTGATAAACCCCCTTTTTGTTATAGTTACAGAAATACTTTTCGTTGTTCCGTTTCTTTACGAGAATATAAAAGGATAACCCCTTTCATCCTATCATCATCCCCTTACAAAACTACGATTCGAAAATTACCATAAATACAAAAAGTAAGACTATATGGAATATGGTAAAAAAAAAAATAGTTAGGGAAAATAAATTTCATTAAATATTTAGCACATAACACAAACGATCCACATAAGGAAATAGCAAAGAACTTGGCTTGGCAGAAACTTTTGAACAAAACCTTTTTGAAATTCAAAGAAATAGTGAATTCCAGAAGATCAAAGAAAAAGAAAAAGAAATAGACAAAAACAAAAACAAAAAAAAACAAATTAACTTCCAAACAAAAATTCCAAGATTATAACCAGCCTTTTACAATGAACTAATTGAAAGATTCCACGGCAAAATTCCGCATGAAATCTACTATGACTTCCTGAGGAACCTCTACCCCCAAAAGCAAGAGATTATCAAATGTCAATCTATAATGATATATGGACAACAGACAATAACCCCCTCAACAAGATATTGACAATACAACCCAATCTGGGAGAATGGAAACAGCTGTAGAAAGTTACGATCGGAAGAGGTCGTCCTTTCCCGACATCCTATAGGCCATACAGAAGTCACACATTTATTCCTCATTTAATCAAAGAGACACCGTCGTGTACGCCTTGTCATGTCCTATTCATAGCGAGGCACTTTATAACAGAATTTACTGATTTTAGCCCCATGCGACAAAGATACAACGTTAACGTCATGAAACAAGTGTTTGATGACATCAAGATAGAACTTATAGTGCCCCTTTTGAAGACAGTGGGCTTCTAATATCTACAAGCAAAATCAATAAAAATCAATAAAAATCAATAAATGAACAACTTAACACAACTCTGAAAACCAACCGATCTTGTACGGAATAAATTGACATCAAATGACCCACAAGGGTTGATATGCCACTAAACCGATAAAAGCAAACATAAACCTAAGAAAAACTGTATTTTACGACCGCGCCACAACTCACGGAGTTTCTCTTATTTCGGAATTATAAGGTTGAAAATTGACGAGGACACCGTTAGGACCACAAACACGACCCACAAAAATAAGGAACTACTAAAACGTTAAATAAAGTTCTTTTAAAGTTTCGCCAAGAGAAATCTCGACTTCAAGAAAAGCAACCTATACCAACTGGCAACTGACACAAATCGCAGAAACAAAAAAATATCCACCGTAAAAACGCTCTCTCTCTCTCTCTCTCTCTCTCTCTCTTTAACTTTTGTCTTACCAGCATCAAGTCCAGCAAAATAACAATCCCAAATTCTCAATTCTTTTTCTTTTTATTTTAAAAAACGACTCATTCAAATAACTTGGTTTATCGCCAGGAATCTTTTCATATCACACATCATGCAAACTGAATAGTTTGCATAACCCAACACATCTCGCCTTTGCTGTCCGGGATGTTTAAAATAGAGATATTATAAGTCGTCATCGCCTTGACTGGCGTTGATGTCCGTTATCACTAGGCCAGTGTTCGAATCATCTCGTTCCCCCCCCCCCCCCCCGATGAATGGCACAAAACACACGCCGCATTCTTTTACGGGACTGTTCACTGTCACGTTCATTAAAGGAATCTAGGACTTTTTGGTCAATGAACGTTTTGATCAATGGACGTTTTGGTCAATGCACGTTCTAGTCACTGGATGTTTTGGCCAATAGACGCTTTGACCAGATTTTTTTTTTTCTTTTCAAAGAGAAAAGTTTTGGGTCAATTGATGAAATAAGTAAAAACAAAATTGAAATTAAATTAAAAATACAAGATTAAGCTAACTTATTTCGTGCAAATACTAAAAGTGTTAATTTTAATTTATTTTAAAAGTATAATTAATTAAAATTATGCAAAATTTATTCATTTGAAAAGCATTTTTGTTCGCAGTGAAATCAAAATATTTTCGTTATTTTTATTAGCAAATCCGAGTGAAAATTCTCTGAAAAAATTCCAATCTTTAAAAATGTTATTTCAGAGATTCGGAAAAGAGGCCCCATCGTCTTTGGCGGATTTAAAATATTTAAAAAAGAAATTGTAGATCGTTGTCGATTACCAAGTTTAGAGCAAGATTATCGAGGAGGAAAAATGGTGATTAATTTGCAGGCACGGACGTGGTGCATTTCGATATTATATCTTCATTGTAAAATGGACACTGAATTCTGAATATAGAACATAGTGTCCGTTGCCTTTACGTAGAAAATATGGCTATAAAGTCAGTGTTCATTTTATTATGAAGTTGCAATAGTGAAATTACCCCCACCCACCCTCTATTCCGACGTTCCGGCGAATTTTGTTTATCTTAGGTTAAATTTTACCATTGCCCCCCCCCCACGCTGTCAACAACAAAAAATAAAAATGGCCTTCTTTTCGTGCGATTACACAGCAACATCTTGGAAATACCTAGAAAACTAAAAAAAATTTTTTTAAAAACATTTTAGACTTTAGAGTAGGGTTCACTTTACTATATAAATATAACGTAAAATGATAACCCAGTTCTTTACCAATAATATAATTACGAAATTAAATCCAGCACAATGCATTTCAGTTTCTTCGCAAACAAGTCAGCTAGTTTAATCGTTTTTTAATAGTTGAAAAATAAAAGAATGGATTACTTCGTGACTCTTCAAAATTTGAAAGGAATTTGAAAGCATTTAAACTGTCGAATAGAAAGTCATTTCTGGCTTTAAAATTCTTAGCAAATCCTCATTTCAAAGTTTTAGAAGCTATTTACATCCGATATGTTTTTTGTTTGTTTTGTTTTAATACAACATTATCTTAACAATTAGTTATAGTTAGGGAGGGGCGTACAGAAGTGGGAGGCGGTGGTCGCCCCGCGCATCCAAATTGACGGATGAGGATGGGGGTCATCCAATCATATTCAAACGATCTCGTTTTCTCATAATATTTCTCAGTACTAGGACTTGTACTTGAGTCGTTGGGACATACAATCAAGGAGTTTGGCTCGGGCATCACCAGATTCCTGCACGCCATTAGTTATAGTTTCAATTAATAATTCAATAATCAAACGATATTGCAGTAATTAAAGTTAACTTTCAAAATCCCATAAAAAGTAATAATTTGGTAAATAACCGCCCCCCCCCCCAAAAAAAAAACCCCGGCAAGTTTTCTAAAAAGCGGAACAAAAATGAAAATAAAAAACTCCCGGGCAACGCCAATTATGTACAGCTATTTTTCAATATACTTAGTAGTCCTATTATTTATATTTTTTGAAGGGGGAAGTTTTGGGGCCAATACAGACACACCTCGGTTGACGAACTTAATTCTTTCCGAAATGTTGTTCGTAATCCAATTTGTTCGTAATCCAATTTGTTCGTAAAGTGAAACTCATTTTTGAATAAGAGAGAAAGTAAAAGTGATTAATTCGTCTCTAAACACGAAAAAAAAAAATTTGTTGTAAATGTCCAATAAAATAAATATGCATATAATGTAAAAAAAAAAATTGAATAAACAAAAATTACAATCTTTAAGTAAAATTATTTTTAAGTAACTAATTTTAAATCAATAAATAAAATTTTGGTACTTATATCGATCTTGATCCAGTTTTCGCGAGTTTCTTGTCGGAAGCGTTCGGCTATCCTACGCAAACGCCCGAGAGATGACGAGCCGATTTGTACCAGACGACAATTTTGATACGGTGCTGCGTCCTATGATTTTAAGTTATATTTTCAAGAAATTTTCTAAAAGAAACAACAAAAAAACAAAACAAGCAAAACATAGCGAAGTTACTGTTATCAAATAAATATTTTTTTTATTTTGATACGTTGTTGCGTCCTATAATTTTTTATTTATAGTTGCAAGAAATTTTTTAAACAACAAAACAAATAAAAACAAGCAAAACAGAGCGAAATTACTGTTATCAAATAAATATTTTTAACCCTAACCCTAAATCCTAACCCTAACTCTAACGCTAAACCCAAACCCTAACCCTAACCCAAACCCAAACCCTAACCCTAACCCTTACACAAACCCTAACCCTAAACCCAAACCCTAACCTTAACCCTAACCCTAAGCCCTAACCCTAACCCTAACCCTAACTCTAATCCTAACCCTAAACCCTAAACCCTAAACCCTAAACCCTAACCCTAACCCTAACCGTAACACTAAACACTAAACCCTAAACCCTAAACACTAAACCCTAAACCCTAATCCTAACCATAAAACCCCCCCCAAAAACAAGCAAAACATTATTATCATAGGACGCAGCACCGTATCAAAATTGTCGTCTGGTACAAATCGGCTCGTCATCTCTCGGGCGTTTGCGTAGGATAGCCGACCGCTTCCGACAAGAAACTCGCGAAAACTGGGTCAAGATCGATATAAGTACCAACATTTTTTTTCATCCGTTGGCGAAATATCCGTTCGTCAAATTGTCCGCCTACCCGTATTTTCTCAGCAAACACGATTTTACGCAACTCCACTCTACATCAGTATTATCATCATCTCTTTCTCTCTCTCTCGAACTCGAACATATTTCTACTACTACTACTACTACTACTACTACTACTACTTTACGGAACTTGGCCGCCTTATTCGCGCTTCTTGTTCACTCTTGTCTTTTCACGCAATGAAGCAATAAAAAAGCATTATACAAATACGGCTTATATAAATAATTTAACAAGCAGCGAAGAAAAACGTAGTAATTGAAGTTTATGACTTGAAACAAATCTAGTTCTACTTACTTATAACTATATATAAATCAAGAGGAAAAAAAGAAAGAGAAAAAAAAGAAAGAGAAAAAGGAAAAAAGAAAAGAAAGAAGGAAAAAAACAGGAAAAGGAAAAAAAAGAAAAAGTAAATAACAACAACAAAAAGAAAAAAGAAAGAGAAAAAAGAAAAAAGAAAAAAGAAAAAAGAAAAAAGAAAAAACATCACAAAAAATGTATCACAGAAAAGGCTAACAAGTTTAAAATAAAAATAAAAATATATATATTTTTTTTTTATAGACAATATCGCGACATTTTTAAAGAATGAAAAAAGGAATTGTTTCAAGTACAACAGCAGGAGTCCGGTTGAAGAAAGGGGAAAACAATTGTACGAAGTTATAAAAAATTAAAAAAAAAAAAAAAGTATTGACGAAGGCTCAAATTTAACTGAACTCGAAAGCGTAAAAAGAATTATCGCTCCAGAAATGAGTTCGCATCCTCACATTCGACACACTCACCGACATTGCGATCATTGATTTTACTTACTTTTTACTTACTACCAGGTGTGGATTACTTGCCGGACATCTCTCTATCAAAGTTTTGGGCGTATCACCTCAGGTGAGAGAGGTAAGTCAATTCAATTGTTTATTCTTTAATGAATGGGGTCGGTTTACTTACGAAGGCAAAGTTGAAATTTCACACGTAAAAAAAGAGATGAACAAAGGTTCATTTTGAGCGTGCTTTTTAATTTTGATTTTAAAAAATAATTTTAAATGTTTTAGCTCAATTGTACTATAGATATCGTTGGATTTTCTCGCCGATTTCGCTTGTTATTCGCCTCCAAATTGTAAAACAGTAAACATATTTTGGTGCAAGAAAAAACACACACACACACACAAGGAAAAGCAATGGCCGCCAGCGATGAAAATATTGAATTAAAATTAGATTCTCCGCACTTTTAAAAGTAGATTGGAATTTTATTTCAAGACAAAAAATATACTTCAAGACCAACAATTAATGTCATTAAAAATTTGGAGCTAAAAAAAGTAGAAATCGGTGATGTATTGCAACAGTCCTTAATCTCTCTCTCTCCCTCTCCCTCTCTCTCTCTTTCTCTCTCTCTTTCCTTTTTCATTCCTGAAAAGTCACTATTTTTATTGCGTTTTTTTCTTTCATGTAAACAAACTGACTACTGTGTATTAAATTGAAAATTAAAAATTAAAGGGTACACTTTTACCACCCCCTCCATTGTCAACGGAAAAATAAAAATGAGATTCTACCATGCGATTACTCGTCAACACCCTGGAAATACATCGACAAAATTTTACAAAAAGAATTGAAATAAAATACGTTAGATATTCAAATGGGGATTCTATTTACTATATAAATATAACCTAAAATGACCACCCAGTTCTTGGTCACATAGGGCAGAACAGAACGAATAACCATTTTTTAAATTTAAAAAATGACCGCCATCTAGAAAAAAATGGTTACTCGTTCCGTCCTACGCGATGTGGCTAAGAACTGAGTAATCCATAATGCTTTCTAATCAGGAAGTGATAATCTTACTTTATATTTATATAGTAAAGCGAACCCCCACACTAAAGTCTAATTTATTTAATTTATTTGTTTCGAAAAATTAAAATAATTTTTCGAACTATTTCCAGAGTGTTGACGTGTAATCGCACGAATCTTAGTTTTATTTTTCCGTTGACAGTGTGGGGGCAAAAAACCAAAAACAACAAAATAACCTAAATTATTCGAAAGTGATTTTGAAGCCTTGAAACTGTTAATTCGAAAGTCATTTCTAGTTAAGATTATGAGTCAAAGTCAAGTATTACGGTTCGGTTGTACTCCTAGACCAAAGAAAAACAGTATTTCTTAAAGATCGCCACTATTCTAGAAAAGAACCGTAATTTCTGACTAGAATTAAAGTTTAAAGGCGAATAGGTCAAGCATTATGGTTGGTTTGCGCTCTTAATCAAAAAGGAAAAGATGAATTCGCGTCACACGCGCACCTGTCGTGGTTGTTGTTGTGTAATAATCACAACGAATGACAAATGAATACAAATGCACGAAACGAAATGCACCTCTTTCCGGCCATCGTTGTGCACTTCGGACCTTTTTTCCCCAGTTCTTTTTAAAGAACGTGTTACAAACTGGCAGAAAATATGTTCATTTTTCACGTTGAAACAGTTATTGAATATCACAAATATAAGTTGTTTTTTCAATGTTATTTCTAATATTACATGATGCATCGCGGTGATTGTTTTGTTAACGAAAACAAAAAACATTCATTTCGCTCGTTTTTTTTTCGTTAACAAAATGTTAACGAAAAAAAAACAAACATTCATTTCGCTCGTTTTTTTTAGAACAAGCACATGTGCAAACACCCAATAACACATTAAAAAGAAAAGAAACACAAGAAAGATGTTTTGGATTATTTTAGACTATTCCGTCTATTATTCTTATCTTTATTGTTATTTTCACAATGTTTCGGCCGATTTAATGTCCGACCTTCTTCAGGTGAAACTTTTCAATCTTGGGAACTTTCCGGTCTTTATTTACTCGCCTCCCCACGAGCTAGACACAAGATCTGTTTCTAATGTAATCAGCTCCCACAAAAGGGACACTCTGGAGTGGTAAAAAGAATTAAAATTGCCTCAGTCTTAAAGGATTTCTCTTTCACTGACCGAAGACAAAAAAGATGAAGTATAGAATCAGAACAGGTACTATACTTTTCTCCTGGTCAAAAAAAAAAACAAGGAAGATCCCTATTTGCTTGCCTCTCCGCGAGGGCAGAGTTAGATACAAGGTCGTTATTAATGTGGTGAAAATCAGCTCCCTTAAAAGGGGTACTTTGGATTGGGACAGAAGTAAAAATTGCCAAGGAAGGTCCAGTTCTTATTACAGACGATAATAATAAAAATTGGCAAAAGTGAACACTTTTACCCAGTAATGGCTGACGGAATAAGAACAAACTACCACGGTGAAATAAATAAAGGGTACATTTCGAAATTACGTACAGATTCCCTAAATGGTTTCCAAGTTCGAGTAGAAGATTTCCTAATTCCAAAAGATGCGACTGAAAAAGGGTTGGGGTTACATCGGCCGAAACGTTAATGTAAATATATGAACGAAGATGAGAATAGTAGTCCGAATAATCCACATTATACACATTATCAATCCTTATCTAAAAAAATTCCCAAAACAATGAGGATGTTATTCTTAAAAGTACGAACGTTTTCTTTTTGTTTTTTTTTTACAAAATAGAAAAGAAAAAGATTTAAAGTTGGAGTATATATTTTTTAAGTGTCTTGCGTGGGAAATTATGTTATAACTCAGAAAAACTTTTCATTTTTTCACATCATTCGATACAAATGGATCCATTTACGGATACAACGTTGCATAAAGATATCCAAAGTCCCCCCCCCCCTCCCCCCGAGAAATAAAATGGATACAGTATTTGGGAGAACCTCCTACCCCTGGATCCCTGGGATATTTTTTTTATTTTATATTACTGAATGTTTTGTTTTAAATTATTCAGAAGCACCGAATTTTTTTTTCTATAATGACGTTTTCGGTTAAATTTTACTCTTTGCCCCCCCCCCCCACCACCACCACCACGCTGTTAACAAAAAAATAAAATGAGATTCTATTTTTTGTGCGCGATTAGAAATACCTGAACAAAAAATTAAATAAATATTTTTGACGGAAATTGTCGCGCTTAAAGTATTCCGGAGAATAAAAATAAAACATCAGTAATACAATTTTTTTACGGTGTACGCTCACGCGCACGCGCGTGTGTGTGGAGGGAGCGTCGTACACGTCCGCTCTTTTTTGTAAACTTAAAACTAACGTTCTTATGTTTTATTTACTCCTCCCCAGGAGTTAAGCACAAGGCCAGTTTTATCTTACTCCCACTAGTAAGATGTGACTCAAGATCGGGTCGAGAAAGTGGGGTTTGAAAAGCCAGCGCTCGAGAGGTGAGCACTCTGGCCATTTAAAAATTGCCTGGGCAGCCCCGTCGGCATTCCCCGGTAGGGGCGCCTCAGACAGTAAGCAATAAATTTACTCCTCCCCAAAGAGGGGAGGCAAAGCCTGGGAGGGTGGACCTCCTAGAACTATACAGGACAGGCGTGCAGTATCCATCGGAACAGATACTACACTTTGATCTTAGCCAAAAGGCCAAGAAGCCCAATTTTAAGGCCAGATAACCTAGTAACCTTTCATAAGATATAGTTTAAAATAATGAAAAATAAAAAGCCAAATTGGAATTAATAATTTTTTCTCAAGTTTCGTTTGAAATTCAAAAGTAATTTTGACGCCTGTCACCAGAGGCGGTCTGATTCATTTTAACCGCCAGAGAATTTGGACAATTTGGCTATCGACCAAGTTGGCTACCAGAGATTTTGACCCAAAATATCTTTTCATCCTGGACAGTTTGACCCAACTATTTTTGGGGGGAGAGAAATGTTTGACTCAATATCTTTTCATCCCTCGGGGTTTTGCCCAGATATTTTTGTATAAAATTTAAGGACATAAGTTAATTTAAAACATTTATTGATTTTTGTCGGTCATCTTATAGTAAATATTTAATTTTTAATCTTTAAATAAATATCAAACTATTTTTTTTCGTTATACACGAACAAAATTTAGGAATTTGCCACACACCACGATTTTATTAATAATATAAATGTTATTCTTCAGATTAATCAACGTTTATTTTATTTTTAAATAAGAAAATGTTTTTGTGTTTTTCCGTAAATAAATTTAATTCCTATTTTGAAAGGGGGAGAAAAGGGGGGGAGCTGCATTGAGAATTTAGTTTTGAAATTTAAAAATCATTTATAATGTTTAAATTTAAAGTTATATTTGTACTTAAAAAGAAAGAGAAGACAAAACTTTAGTTAGATAAAAATAAAATAAAAATAGGGGAAACGACAGAGTTGCCCGTGGACTTTTAGCTAGGAGCAAAGTGTAGTATCTGTTCTGATACTACACCTCATCTGCTCTGCCCTCAGTCAGGGAACGAGAAACATTCTAGAGTGACGCAATTTTTATTTTCGTTCCAATTAAGAGTTCCCCTTTTTGGGGAGCTGGATTTTCGCACATTAAAAACCGACTTTTTGTCTAACTCTTCTCTCGTGGGGAGGCAAGTATATCGCGAGAAAGATGTAAAAAAAAAAAAAATAGTTGGGCCCAGGGTAAAACTATGCGGTGTACAGATTTGAGGGTCAAAATGCCCGGGTCAAACTCTCCGGTGGTCAAACTCTCCGGTGGTTAAAATCTCCGCATACGGACTTCGCGTTTTTTTTTGTTGCGTATTTGCGGAGTAATACTACTATTACAACTACAACAGCAATTATCACTACTACTACTACTACTACTACTACTACTACAAGGTCCACGTGTCATTTCGAAATTAATGAAAATAGCAGAAAGGCTCTTCTATCAATAAACGAACCGTGGCCATTTATTGACTCACGACCCCCCATTGATTGTTCAATTTGATTCATAAAGAAACGAACGGAGAGCTGGAACAACATTCAGCACAATTTGCAGGTCATGATAAATTCAAAGATGCAAGTGTTATGATATTACTCATCCTTTGTGTTTATTCTTTTTTCTTCCTACCATGAGAGTTTAAGTGCATAAAATGACTAAAAAAAAAAAAAAAAAAAAGAGTTGAGCGCGGGGATAGTGAAGGAGGGGGGGGGGCAGTTGAAAGACAAGAGCGCAAGTGTGTGTGTGTGTGTGTATGTAGGGTAGGGTGGGGATTAAAAAGAGCGGATGAACAACGATTGAAAGGAGGCAGGATGAATATCTCTTGCTGAACCGTATCCAGTTCAAATATTGTCGACGCCAACAAAATAAACAAAAACAAAACAACAAAAATAAGCAAACATTACAAAAACAAAAACAAAAACAAAACAAAAATATCCGTATTATTATATTAACAACATTTCTGAACCACACCGAAGTCAGTTTAACGTTGGTGGAGCTGCTGGGAGAAATCCAGCTCCCCCAAATCGGGGGTACTCTAAAAGGGTGTGTGTACAAAATTTGCTATGACCGCTCCCGTCGGCATTCCCCGGTAAGGGCACATCGAGCGAAAAAAATAGTTACAGTCTGGGGGAGTCGCATCTTTGGACCGTACAGCACCATAATTCAGATCAAGCATGCCTGACCCCTGTGCCAGGATTGGTCAGACGAAAACAGATACTACACTTTGAATTATTTATTCGCTAATAAAAATATTATTCATTTACAAATAAGACGCAAAGCCATCAAAGGTGTGGGGAGTAGAGGTCGGTGGGCACCCTTTGTTTATCCTATTCTTAACTAATTGCTTTTTTTTTTAAACCATTTGTACAAGGATTGTTTCTTTCATTCTTTCACGCTCAGTAGTCACCACAATACCACATTTACTCTATATACTATCCTACTTAATATGCTCTCGATAGTTTGAATTGAATGTTGTTTATATATATATTGTAACGACTATTAAATTGGTTTTGAATGTTTAAAAACAAGAGAAAAACATGCATGAATTAACAAAAGAGGAATGGAAACCGGAAACACTATTTAAAGATATATATATATATATATATATATATATATATATATATATATATATATAATCCAGGTAAAACATCCACAGGGTAGTAATCCAAAGAATTTCAACCGGGTTTATAAAAATGCTCAATATCAAATATAGCTTTTATATATGATTATTTTTATTTACACAGACATGTACAAAATCTGCGACACTGGCATGTCGATGTTATCGATCAACAGTTATTATAAACTGAGATCTCATCAGGCAGAGTTAAAATCTGATCTTAACCTTAGATCATATTTGGAAAGAATTAAATGGAGAAAAAAAAAGAAGAGAAGAAGAAGAAAAGAAAACTGTTGATCGATAACATCGACATGCCAGTGTCGCAGATTTTGTACATGTCTGTGTAAATAAAAATAATCATATATATATATATATATATATATATATATATATATATATATATATATATATATATATATATATATATATATATATATATATATATATATATATCCAAAATTACAAGACATTAATTGTTCATTTGAAATGTTCAGTTCAGTTAGAAGTTTATGTCTGTTATTTATGATGCGTGCGGCGGTGGATATATGTGTGTGATGCTTTGCGTTAGAACGCGTAAGTGTGTATGAATGTGTGTCGCCTTTTGTCAGAGTGCGTAGTTGTATGAATGTGCGCACGCGCGTGAGTTGAGAATTGATAGGGCGTGTAGGTATTTGTGTGTGTGTGCCGTTTTTTGTCAGCATGTGTTTGTGAATTGAATAGTAGTCGCCCGAGCCCCGAAAGGTGCGAGGGAGTGGAAACGTTGTTCCTCCTGTTCCGGTTGCTGATTTTTTCAACTCTCTGTTTCTCGACGAAAACCTCAGCTTAAATGACATTTTATCAGCTCCCAGTGCATGGTTTTATTTTAGCGGGAAACCAGGATTTTAAGCACATGGTGTGGCGGACGTAGGTGAAAGCACACCACGTGGCAGCCATTTTTGCGTTTTCGTTGAATATACTTGTGGAAGCCGTTTTTTGAACCAAACATCTTATTTCGTTTCTTAGATGGAATTTGGAGGCGTGGCTTGTGTTTTCGTCCACACCGTCGGCCAATCAACATTATAGGAATTGGATGCATGTCGACGATCTCATAATATATATCAACTGAGCATTTTACAAAAAAAACAAACTCTGAGGCGTTGATACGAACTATTAGAGTTTTTCTAATCAGTAAAGGCCTTCTGTGTCAGTGAAACCATAGGCCATCTACAGAATCAGTAATATGTAGTTTTTAAATAAATACTTTGTGTGTGTACTTATTAATGTTTTATAGAAGATCAGATCAAATCAACATAATAGCATAGGTCGCTTTGTTTATAAATATAAACAGACCAAACGAAAATTAGGTTTCGATCTGGGCCCGCCCCAGGCTTGAAACCGATGGTATCATGTTGATTTGATCTGATTTTCTTTAACACTATTAATAAAAAGATATGCTCTTATTATTAAATAGTTGAGCACTCTGTGTGATTTCTTTGTACCAAAAAAAAACAAAGATATATATATATATATATATATATATATATATATATATATATATATATATATATATATATGTATGTAAGATAATGAAGAGTAGCAAAAATGAATCGTACGCGAGTCCATTGTGGATGGGACGTCGAGAAAGAAAGCGACTTGATAACTGTTTAAAAGGAGAAAATTACGCAGTGCAAGCGAGACTTGAAAGACGGCGGTTTCAGAAACGCGAAGACTGGAGCGCTTGGTGATCGGAGTATCGAAGTACCGGAAGAATTGGAGTTTACCGATGTTTATGGCACCGATGAAGTTTATTGGCTATGGTACCCAAGCCCGTCTTGCTGTTAGGCTTTCGTGTCCGCTGACTAAAAATGCGACTGATAAGCAAGTTGGTACCGTGAAGGAATCCCGACTTGTATTTCATCAAAGTGCGGATAGACAATGCAGAGCAAATTGCTTTCTAATGGGATGTATATATGAACGAGTTTCTAGCGGAAACCAAGTCTGTGACCTCAGCAAGAAAAAGACTTTCACGAGACAAAAGTATGTCAAAAGACTTTTTTTTTATATTTGTGCGCATAGCCGGCGTAAACCATCCGATGATGAGAAATAAAGAACACCAAAGTTTTTCCATATACGTTCTGTTCATTGTCATTCGTGTTGGATCTTACCGGGTACCCCGAAAGAACGGGTAATGCAACATATATATTATTATTTACTCACTAGGAGTTCTCACACAGGTCATCAGTGATTGCTCACCGAAAACCGGTGGTATTCCCTGGAGTCTGAGTGACAACAAGTCTCCCCAGATTTCCAGTATTCTCCACCTCTTTTTGATAGCCACTGCAAATAAATTTGCAGTATCACAACAGTCGTTTACCATTGATTTCTCGCTGGTAAGGACCATTGGTCTTCTCTGGGATTTGGATGGCAACAAGCCTCCCCAAGATCCCAGCCGTCTCTGCACTTCCAGTGGAGGTCTGGTTTGTGCTGTCCCTCCTCGGTCTTCTCATCCTCCTTGACCCTATGCAAACATTTTGTGTGGTGTCAGCCTAGGCTGGTACCATTTAAAAAAAAATTTTTTTTAATTTTTCTTTTTTTAAAGTAAAAATTTGTTTTTTAAAATATTTTTTATTTATTTATTTATTTTCTTTGTGATGTGTTCTTTCGGTAGTTTTGTTTTCTCCCTGTATTAGATTTCGTGTGACCCTTCGTAGCTTATGCGGATTAGTTTCCGCTATCAATGATTTTTCTTAAGATTGTAGCTGTTTCGATCATTGCTGTCCTTTGTATAGTTCCAATGATCCCTTTGATTCCAATTTCTCCCAGTTTTTTTTCCAGGTTTTTGGGGATTGTTCCTAGTTCTCCTACGATTATTGGTATTATACTGACTTTCTTCATGCTCCATATTCCTTTCAGTTCTCTGGCTAGTTCCGTGTACTTGCTTCGTTTTTCCGTTTCTTTGATTTTCACTCTGTGGTTTGCTGGAACGGCGAAGTCTACGAGTTTGCAAGATTTTCCCTTCTTCCTTCTATTATAACATCCGGTCTCCTTGCTTGTATGAGTTTGTATATCCATATCCCAGATGATTTTGTGTTTTTCGTTTTCCAGTACTGTTTCTGGCTTATGTTTGTACCATTTGTCTGCGTATTCGAAATTCAATTGTTTGCACAGTTCACGGTGTACTGCTTTCCCCAGCAGTACACCGGGAACTGTGCAAACAACAATAATTATTATTATTATTATTATTATTATTATTATTATTATTATTATTATTATTATTATTATTATTATTATTATTATTATTATTATTATTATTATTATTATTATTATTATTATTATTATTATTATTATTATTATTATTATTATTATTATTATTATTATTATTATTATTATTATTATTATTATTATTATTATTATTATTATTATTATTATTATTATTATTATTATTATTATTATTATTATTATTATTATTATTATTATTATTATTATTATTATTATTATTATTATTATTATTATTATTATTATTATTATTATTATCATCATCATCATCATCATCATCATCATCATCATCATCATCATCATCATCATCATCATCATCATCATCATCATCATCATCATCATCATCATCATCATCATCATCATCATCATCATCATCATCATCATCATCATCATCATCATCATCATCATCATCATCATCATCATCATCATCATCATCATCATCATCATCATCATCATCATCATCATCATCATCATCATCATCATCATCATCATCATC
>OY744532.1:14735551-14740551 GCA_963556195.1 Sepiola atlantica | reverse complement strand
GACGCACATTAAACCGACGCTTTGTAACACCCAACTCGAATTTTCTGAAGGGACAGGGGTAAATACCTACAAGTTTTTGTTTGTTTAGTTTCCCGCTTCAGCAAAACGTCGACCCACTGTAGCTTCGTCGCCAATGCTCGACAAAGGAATGCATATGCGCTTTTGTTGACAGTCCTCGCCCTGTCATCTAGAAAGCAATAAATAAAAAAAATACAAAAAAGCTTTACGCCGAGGATAAAGATCTCGGCTTTATTTACTAAAACAACATCTCGCTGTTTGATCAAATTTGAAGTCGTATGTTTATTCACCTCATCTCCAAGGAGTTAGACACAAGGCCAGGTGAGTTTTTAGAAAAGCAAGCGCAGTAGGTGAAGCACATTACACCCTATAAAAAAATGTTCATGTCTAGGAGGTCCACCCTCTAAGGGCGTGCATTATCGCTTTCGGAAGAAGTTTTTTTCATTGCTAACTGCCTGGGGCGTTTTCATCGGGGAATGCTGCGACGAGGCTGCTCAAGCAATTCTTAAGTGGCCAGAGTTTACCACCTCGTGCGCTGACCATCCAAATCCCACATTCCGACCTTGTGTCACATCTTTTCCGCGGTGGAAGCGAAGTAAATACCACGAAGGAGAAGCGAAAATAAAATTGAAATAAATATGTAATTCCTGAAAAAAATATGTTGTTCATCTTAAATTAATGAAAACATTGGGGTTGGTTTTGTAATTAGTTATGTTTTTTTAAACTGTCATTCATTTTTTTTTAGGTATCTCTTGGGCATTACATTAATTATATTAAATTGTTTCAGATTAAAACTTACTTTGAACAGTTACGTTTATTCGTGAAGTTAAGGTGGTTAGTGTGATAACGATGATAATTGAGGGTCAAGATTTCGCAAGTGCTAAATTCACCTTACAGGAATCCTGGTTTGGATGAGATATAGGCGATGGTTGCGTCTTCGGATGCACCAAGGCACACCATAACATTTAATATGTAATAAATGGAGTAATGGACGAAATGGTTGCTGTAAACGAAAGGGATAACCACATGGTTAACGAACAAAGTTTATTTACAGATGTATTAAATATATTTTTCTATTAGAAAATTGTTCGTATATAGGTTGAAAAGTTACATGTTCTCATTTGTAAAATATTCGAAATTAGAAAAGGGCACGAGCCTTTGAAATATGTGTGCGTTTGATTAGAGTTTCATTGTTTTATGCGAGTGTCTTTATCTTTTTTGTTGGGCTGTAATTGTTGAGAGAGGAACAGTCGTAGCCGTTAAGGGATCTTCAGTGAGGCATAAGTCGTGGTTCTTTGGTGCGTCCTCTGCTTTTGTTGGACGTTTGTTGTTGCTTTTTTCGTCATCTCTTCGGAGTACCGGTGCGTGGGTGTGTCAGCCAGAGAAACCCTTCTTTTAAGTTCATCGAGTTACTGTATATTGGGATCAGAGGCTCCCAAAAACACGCCGTTTCAAACGCGCTAGAATCTTTATACATCGGTTGAGAATTCTCGAGTTGACACCTACACGTGAGTTAATGTTTTTAACTATTTATTTCGAGATCTCACGCTGCGATTATGCCGACGTCAGAGAGAGAGAGAGAGAGAGAGAGAGAGAGGGGGAGGGGGGAGAGCAATTGATTTGAGTGCGTCCCATTTCCACTCTGCACATAAAGAGGTAGAAGTGAAAGGAAAGTGTAAGCTGAACGAACTAAGAAATGAAGGGAAGTACTTTATGCAAGCTGGTATCTTTGTCACCTTCGTCTGTCTCGCATACCTATTTACTAATAAACCATAAAGTAACACTTGATAAAAGTTGTCGTCACAATGACCACAATAAAAATCTTAAGTCATTTTGACGCCTGTATGGCGAGAATAAAAATTCCTATGAAAAAATCGAGTATTATGGTTTGTTTGTGCTGATAACAAAAATATTTCTGAAAAGAGTAACAAAATTGAAATTGAAATTGAAATAATAGTGTAGTTTCCAGAAAAAATATGAAAATTTTGGTGTTATTTGTGTGTGTGTGTGTGTGTGTGTGTGTGTGTGTGTGTGTGAAGAAGCAATGGCATGTCAGTTCATTCTTAAGAAATTCCTTGTTTTTGCCAAAATGTAGAATGAACTTCATGACAAAGTAGAAATTGAAATAACAGCTGTTGCATGATGACCCTTGTTCTCTTTTGTTTTAAATCGGATTTTTGTGAAGTTTAATTAAATTACTTACATCTATATAATAAAATAATGTCGTTTTTTCCAATGCAACTTCAGACATTATAGGAAAATAACCAACCACTTTATATGCTATTTGTTCCGCACTCCAATTACCTTAAGCACTCATAAGTGTTTCCAGAAAATCTACATTCAGTTCATCCTTAATCCATATTAATTATATTTTTCTCGTACCACGGGCTTTCCAAAATAAGCCTTTCAAGGAGAAGGTAGCATCAACTTTCACCCGCTATTATTTTTCAACTACAACCGCCACCAGTTTCACCGAGTGCATTTTTTTCCTGGGATTATAATTAACTAAACACTGATTATTCCAGAATACAAAACGTTCGCATTTCTTGAAAACCAACAACAATTGCGCACTTATAATTCATATGTCTGCATCGCTAAACTTTTCCGATTACTTTATTTTTACAGTTAATTCTTTCTATTTGCCCTAATATTATTCATGGCACACAAAACAACATCTCTATTCACTTAAATTTATACATTAAATTACGTCGACCTTTCTGTCACCATACTTCGTAAACAATAGTCCTACAATCCGTAGTAAGAAATTATACTTTTTTGCTAATATCAACTACACTCGCGTATGTTACTAGAAGTCATTTACACCGTAAGATATGCATCTCAATGGAGGCGCTGGAAACCGGTAAACTGCTGCTTTTTTCTTTTACATAAACAGTTTATCAGTACGACGATACCTTTTATTAATGAAAATGTATTAGACTATTCTTTCAAATTATTAACAACTTATTGCACTAGTTTTACAATAGCGTATTTAAAAAACTTCTTTTCAATATTGTTTGTAAAAACATATGAACAATTATACATAAATGTTTGCTTTGATTATTAGTCAAAGAAAAATACTACATTTCCGACTACAAAATCTTTTGCTCTTTTATTATTTACAATATAAGTTGTGGAAAATCCGGCTATCCAAACAAATTAAACAATTTCTTCTTGTGTGAATAAAAATACAATATCTCGAGATTATTCTTTTTTGGATACGTTGTATGCACTTATTTCAATTTTTATTAGTCAGTTTCGATGATTTATTTTTATATACTTTTTTGATAACACAGACAGGTCGCAAATACAAGGAAGTTCCGACGTGTGGTAATTCATGCTCTCGAAACAAAATAAACAGTGGGATTTCTTCTTAGTCCGAATCAAATTATTTTCTTCGGGAATATTCTGTATTGAATTCTACGTTATTAGAAAACAATTTTTAGCATACATTTTTTTACAAGCTTTTTTTTACAAACAATAAAAAAAATCGTCATAATAAAAAAATTACGACTAAACATAAATGTTTGCTTGGATTGTTTGTCAGAGAAAAATATTACATTTCCGATTAAAAATAGCTATTTGCTTTTCTTTTTTTATTTACAATATTAGTTGATGGAAAATCCGGCTATCCAAACAAATTAAACATTGCTTTAGTCGAGAAGGGTTTCTTCTTACGCGAATAAAACTACAATATCTTCGGGATACGTTTTAGAAACTTATTTCAATGTTTATTTGTCAGCTTCGACGATTTATTTTATATATATTTTTTTTTTTATAAAACAAATACGTGGCTAGGAAGTGACCACGTGTGGAAAATGAGGCTATCGAAACCAAATAAACAGTGGAATTTCTTTTTAGGTCGAATAAAATTATTTTCTTCGGGAAACCAATAAGTCTATAAACATCTTTCATTAAATATTGGTTTATTTTGCTTTGTCTGCTTTTTCATGATTTCATTTCTTTGAATGTATTTAGAATTGAACAAATTATTGTTTTTTTCATCATCCCAATTTGCAAATTTGAACGACTATTATTCAAAAGTTATTAAAACAAATAAACAACACAATGCCCGCCAGCGATTAAAAGGTTATTTGTTTTCCTTAATGACATTTTCAAATTCGAGCAAAAGTTTGTTTTGTTTTTCTTAAACAAACACATCTCCCCACTCGATTTTTTTAGGGTGAACGCGGCCATTTTAATGTAGCTGATTTGCCATATTTTATAATGGTTACTATACTACGATTCCCACACCCCTTTCTCTGTCTACCCGCCTGTCTCTCCCCCTCTCTCTCTCCTACCGTATTTCCTCTTCTTATCCGGTTTAAACTTACACCAAAACGTATGATGTCGCTTTTATGCACTGCACAGGTGTAGTTTACTTCCCAAAATTTTATAATAGTCTCTATGCTACAATTGCCACATCCACTTCTCTCTGTCTGTATCTCTCTCTCCTCAAACACTTTCTAAATAATAGACCGCCCACTGTTTTTGGTTTGTTCAGAACCAAAAACAATCAGGTCAATCTCTAAATAAGAGTGGGGGTCTAAGTGGGGGGAAATGCAAACGGGTGATAGAGTTTGGATAATAGGTGGTTTCCTTCCAAGATAAATGCAATTTTGGAGGGGCCGAGAACAAAAAATGAAAGTGGAGAGTGGCCATCTTGGAGGATTTCTATTACCGGGGGGGGGGGGGGGGGGGTTAATTCATTCACTCGACGAGCTAAGAGGCTAAATTTACCCGAAGTGCTGAGGTCTGACAGGATCAGGGACCGCGTGCGCCATGCTCAGGCGGGAACACGCACACTTTGAATTATTTATTTGCAGAAAATATTAAAATAATTCCATCAAAAAAAAATTAGCCAAAAGGCCAACTAAGCATAAAAAAGCATAAAAATGACTCAGATAGGTTGCTTGATATATTTACTTTTTAAAAGTTAAATCATTCTTTTCGATTTCTTCCGGGCAACGCTGGGATACGGGTCT
>OY744532.1:14635551-14730551 GCA_963556195.1 Sepiola atlantica | reverse complement strand
GCCTTGATAAGTGGTGATCGATTAGCAAAAAAAGAAAGAGAGAAAAGAAAACAACATATCTCGACGATCTTATTTGTTTCCAATGAGACTGGATAAGAAAAGGTTTGTTTTCCTTTCGCCGCAGCTGTCTCTTTCTATTCTGATGTTTGTTAATGGCGTTTCGCTCTACGCAACTCTGTTCGTCACTTGTTGTTCGCTTTGTGTTGTCTTTATGCTGTTTCCACCCCTCTTGCTGTTCGTGGCGTCTCATTCTTAAATGTCACCAATGGCTTCTCTAAGTTGCTTTTTTCTTTTTCAAAAATGTTTTTTAATGCCTCATTCATCACTTTTTTTATTTGCATCCTCGTTGCCATTATCTGCATTCAAGCTGCATCTACGACATTTACACTCTGGGAATAAAAAAAAAATAACAACATATTTATAAGAAGTTTTTACGAATATGTAAAAATAGTACTAAGACCCGGCACTGCCCGGGATTGAATGAGGAACCCTGTATCATTTTGCTCCCTGTCCATAACACCATATTACCGTTGTTGTTGTTGTTGTTGTTGTTGTTGTTGTTGTTGTTATTATTATTATTATTATTATTATTATTATTATTATTATTATTATTATTATTATTATTATTATTATTATTATTATTATTATTATTATTATTATTATTATTATTATTATTATTATTATTATTATTATTATTATTACTACTACTACTACTACTCACTCGGAGTTATCACACAGGTCATCATCAGTGATTGCTCACCGACAACAATCGGTGGTGTTCCTTGGAGTCTGAGTGACAACAAGTCTCCCCAGATTTCCAGTACTCTCCACCTCTTTTCGATAATCACCGCAAATAACCTTGCGGTATCGCAACAGCCGCTTACCATTGATTTATCGTTGGTAAGGACCATTGGCCTTCTCTGGGATTTGGGTGGCAATAATCCTCCCCAAGGTCCCAGCACTCTCCGCAATCTTTCAGTGGAGGTCTGGTTTGTGCTGCCTCTCCTTGGTTTTCTCATCCTCCTTGACCTTTTACAAATATTTTGTATGGTGTCAGCCTAGGCCGGCGCAATTTTTTTTTGGGGGGTGGGGGGGATGGAGTGGAAGCTTATGGTGTTTTTTTCTTGCAATTTCTGTTCATTGGTTTATTTTTATGTGGTTTCAGCTAAGGCTCGTGTAATTTATTGGGGGGGGGGCTTATGATGTGATGTTTCTTGCAGTTTCTCTTCCTTGGTTCGTGATGTGCTCTTCATGTGTTTTTGTTTTCTTTCTGTTGTAAATTTCATGTGACTTGTTACCATTCGTAGCTTATGCGGGTTGTTTTCCGCATTTGAGGACTTTCTTTAAGATTGCAGCTGTTTTGATCTGTGCCGTCCTTTATATGGCCTCAGTGATCCCTTTAAATCCAATTTCTTCCAGTCTTTTCTCCGGGCCTTTTTGGACTGTTCCTAGTGCTCCTACGATTATTGGTATTATATTGACTTTATTCATGCTCCATAACCCTTTCAATTTTCTGGCTAGTTCTGTATATTTGCTTCATTTTTCAGTTACTTTGATCCTTACTGTGGTTTGCTGGAACGGTTAAGTCTACAATATTGCAAAGTTCTTTCCTTCTTGTCGATTATTATAACATCCGGTCTCCTTTATAATAATAATAATAATAATAATAATAATAATAATAATAATAATAATAATAATAATAATAATAATAATAATAATAATTATTTCATAGTAGTCTCAACTTTTGTATGTTTTTAGTTAGATTTTTCCTTTTGAACATCAAGTCAATTCCCTTGACCTTAGACATTCAAGCTGTACCTTAACACTTTCGTCGTTCCTAACAGGCAAGCCTTTTGCAAAATGGGAAAAGAAATTGTCTCGTCAATCTGTTTAATCCATTTATGGTGGCTTTTCGTTATGGTTCCAAGCGTTCTAATTACAACGGGAATCACCTTGACTTCTTTACATTTACATAGTCCAACTAATTCCCATTCTAGATCTTGATATTTTTTTTCGTGATCTTTCTCTTGCACTCTGGTATCGAACGGGCAGGCTATATCAATGATTAATCAAATTCTCTTGTTTTTGTTTAGAAAGATTAAGTCGAGTTTGGAATACTCAAGAACCTTGTCAGTTTGTATGCGCATGTCCCAAAGAAGTTTGACATTGTCGTTATCCTGTACCACTTCTGGTTTATGCTCATACCACTTCTCATTGTTGTCCAATTCATAAAGTTTGCATATATTCCAGTGTAGTACCTGAACGACTTTGTTGTGTCTCCATTTTTTATATTGATGTTGTGCTAGCATTGGGCATTCAGATACAATATGCGCTAAGGTTTATTCACTTTCATTACACAATCGGCATATTGGTGATTCTGCAGTTTTGTCAATGTAATGTTTGATGGACCTAGTGCGAGTGGCTTGTTCCTGGGCTGTCATTAAGGTGCTTTCAGTAAATCTTTTGAGATTACCCCTGACCAACTAATCTCATACTGATCTGACATTGATAGCATAGATTGTATTTCGACTGTGGAGGTGTGATTTAAGAATAATCCTTGCTCTTCTGTTCTACTCAGCTCTGACCGGGTTTTTGATTTTCTTGTTTTTAATCTTATCCGCCTCCAGAAGTCCCAAGTATTTGTAGCCCTCTCACTGTCTACATTCTTTATCAGATCTGTTGTTGGGAGTTCAAGGCTATATGAATGGACAAGTTTACTCGTTTTTTTTCTTGTTTTTAATCTTATCCGCCTCCAGAAGTCCCAAGTATTTGTAGCCCTCTCACTGTCTACATTCTTTATCAGATCTGTTGTTGGGAGTTCAAGGCTATATGAATGGACAAGTTTACTCGTTTTTTTTCTTGTTTTTAATCTTATCCGCCTCCAGAAGTCCCAAGTATTTGTAGCCCTCTCACTGTCTACATTCTTTATCAGATCTGTTGTTGGGAGTTCAAGGCTATATGAATGGACAAGTTTACTCGTTTTTTTTCTTGTTTTTAATCTTATCCGCCTCCAGAAGTCCCAAGTATTTGTAGCCCTCTCACTGTCTACATTCTTTATCAGATCTGTTGTTGGGAGTTCTAAGGCTATATGAATGGACAAGTTTACTCGTTTTTAGAACAAGAATGGTACATTTAGTGATGCCAAATTCCATTCGTATGTCGTCACTAAATAATGTAACCGTATTTATTAGGGTATCAAGTTGAGTTTGAGTCTTTCTAAAAACCTTAAGTGTTGCATTTACACGTTCTCGACCCCTTCGTGGAATTGAGGTATCGTTGAAGTAGAAGAACTCTCGTCGTTGACTCGAAATAGGCTTGATGTGCCGTAGCTAGGTTCCGCGTTCTCCGATCGCTGTTGTCGCTATACTGCTACTCGTACTGCCTGTACGTCTCTCTCGCCACCATTTGTTTCGCATGCTTGTCGATGTCGTGTGATACTATTCGTACCACCGTTTTTTCGCCTGCAACCATTTGCTGTCACGAATGCTAGGGCCGTCGTCTGAGCCGGCGCCGCCGCCCTAATCTTCGTTGGTCGTCCATCGTACCGGCGTTTCTTCGTGGGTTGAAATCAACTTCTTAACAAGTACAACAAGTCTTTTTCTGTTTTAATTCGAGCCGTTTATTTACTTAATTATTAATTATTTAATTAGCCGACTTGAGGAGTTTGTTGGGATAGAGAGAGAGGTTACGCTAACTAAATTCTCTAGTTATTTCGTAATTACTTGTAGAGAGAGGAATGTGAAAGATTATACTAAGGCTCTTATAGTTTGGGATTTGAAAATCCCTTCTTGTAACAGCTACATGGTTGTGGCTTGTTCTCGTCGCTTCTAAGTGAGAACTGATTAAAATCCCAATTCAACTTTCCCACGCGGAACTCTCGCCACAAAATCTCGCGATCAACACCCAGGTGTGATTCAACCCTTGACTTGACCTTCGGTGACCTATAGGTTGCGTCCAATGTCTCCGCGCACCCCTGGGAACACATCGAACCGAATTGCACGGAATGACTCCGCTACAAATCGCGTAAGTATAAACCCGTCTCAAATAGATGCGTCCAACTCTCACAAGGCCATTATTTAACATAAGGTTACCTATGAATAGTTACAAAAAAAAAAATATTTTTTTTAATTTTTTAATTTTATTTTTCCCCCTTTTATCTTTTTTGTTTTAAATAAAAAAATTTTTTTTTTCAATTATAAAATCTTAAAAAAAATTTTTTTTAATTAAAATCTTTTTTTTCTTTGGGGTGGGGAGAGAGGGCGAGCTTATTATTATTATTATTATTATTATTATTATTATTATTATTATTATTATTATTATTATTATTATTATTATTATTATTATTATTATTATTATTATTATTATTATTATTATTATTATTATTATTATTATTATTATTATTATTATTATTATTATTATTATTATTATTATTATTATTATTATTATTATTATTATTATTATTATTATTATTATTATTATTATTATTATTATTATTATTATTATTATTATTATTATTATTATTATTATTATTATTATTATTATTATTATTATTATTATTATTATTATTATTATTATTATTATTATTATTATTATTATTATTATTATTATTATTATTATTATTATTATTATTATTATTATTATTATTATTATTATTATTATTATTATTATTATTATTATTATTATTATTATTATTATTATTATTATTATTATTATTATTATTATTATTATTATTATTATTATTATTATTATTATTATTATTATTATTATTATTATTATTATTATTATTATTATTATTATTATTATTATTATTATTATTATTATTATTATTATTATTATTATTATTATTATTATTATTATTATTATTATTATTATTATTATTATTATTATTATTATTATTATTATTATTATTATTATTATTATTATTATTATTATTATTATTATTATTATTATTATTATTATTATTATTATTATTATTATTATTATTATTATTATTATTATTATTATTATTATTATTATTATTATTATTATTATTATTATTATTATTATTATTATTATTATTATTATTATTATTATTATTATTATTATTATTATTATTATTATTATTATTATTATTATTATTATTATTATTATTATTATTATTATTATTATTATTATTATTATTATTATTATTATTATTATTATTATTATTATTATTATTATTATTATTATTATTATTATTATTATTATTATTATTATTATTATTATTATTATTATTATTATTATTATTATTATTATTATTATTATTATTATTATTATTATTATTATTATTATTATTATTATTATTATTATTATTATTATTATTATTATTATTATTATTATTATTATTATTATTATTATTATTATTATTATTATTATTATTATTATTATTATTATTATTATTATTATTATTATTATTATTATTATTATTATTATTATTATTATTATTATTATTATTATTATTATTATTATTATTATTATTATTATTATTATTATTATTATTATTATTATTATTATTATTATTATTATTATTATTATTATTATTATTATTATTATTATTATTATTATTATTATTATTATTATTATTATTATTATTATTATTATTATTATTATTATTATTATTATTATTATTATTATTATTATTATTATTATTATTATTATTATTATTATTATTATTATTATTATTATTATTATTATTATTATTATTATTATTATTATTATTATTATTATTATTATTATTATTATTATTATTATTATTATTATTATTATTATTATTATTATTATTATTATTATTATTATTATTATTATTATTATTATTATTATTATTATTATTATTATTATTATTATTATTATTATTATTATTATTATTATTATTATTATTATTATTATTATTATTATTATTATTATTATTATTATTATTATTATTATTATTATTATTATTATTATTATTATTATTATTATTATTATTATTATTATTATTATTATTATTATTATTATTATTATTATTATTATTATTATTATTATTATTATTATTATTATTATTATTATTATTATTATTATTATTATTATTATTATTATTATTATTATTATTATTATTATTATTATTATTATTATTATTATTATTATTATTATTATTATTATTATTATTATTATTATTATTATTATTATTATTATTATTATTATTATTATTATTATTATTATTATTATTATTATTATTATTATTATTATTATTATTATTATTATTATTATTATTATTATTATTATTATTATTATTATTATTATTATTATTATTATTATTATTATTATTATTATTATTATTATTATTATTATTATTATTATTATTATTATTATTATTATTATTATTATTATTATTATTATTATTATTATTATTATTATTATTATTATTATTATTATTATTATTATTATTATTATTATTCTACTACTACTACTACTACTACTACTACTACTACTACTACTACTACTACTACTACTACTACTACTACTACTACTACTACTACTACTACTACTACTACTACTAGTAGTAGTAGTTGCATTCCCCCAAAGGGCATTAGAACTTATAAATAATATTGGTTCTGTTGAATAGTTACAAAAAAATATATATATTTTTAAAATTTTAAATTTTTTATCTTTTTTTTTTTTAAATTAAAAAATGTTTTTTTCAATTTTTAAAGTCTTAAAATTTTTTTTTTAATTAAAATGGGTGGGGAGAGAGGGGGAGCTTATTATACTACTACTACTACTACTACTACTACTACTAGTTGCATTCCCCCAAAGGGCATTAGAACTTATAAATAACATTGGTTCTGTTCAATGTTTGTTGGGGTGGGAAAGAGTTGTTTGTTATTACAAAGTTTTGAGTATTAAATAATTAGTCTTACTTTATTATTACTGTCAGTAGGAGATGTATATCGGTGTACAATATTTTAAAGGCTTCTTTTTTTTATCTAATCTAAAGTTTGCTTGCATTTGATTGCAATAGTATAAGTTAATATAGTTTGAGTTATTATGTTGGATATTATTTTTATTAATAGTAACATTTTTAAAGTTTTGAGTCGTTAATTTGATTTGTTGGTCAATGATATAATTACGGAAGTCATCATTAATTATTTTTATGGAAGAGATAAGTTTTGAACGGTTTAGTAGGTTTTAACAATGGCTATTTTTTTTTAGCGATGGTGCATCGTTTTCGTAATTTAAGAGACTAGAGTTTACGCTGGTAAGCTTTTTTATAAAGAGAAGTCTTAAATGTATTAGCAGTGATAAGTCATCACGAATTGTTTGTAGTTTTGTGTCGTAGTCAGATTTATATGTTTGTGTTGTCAGCTTTTTATAATGATGTGTTGTAATTTTTTTTTCTAGTTTAACTGTTTTCATATAATATAGTTCTATTTCTACGGTTTTTATGGTTAAATCGATTAACCACACACACACACACACACACACACACACACACACACACACACACATATATATATATATATATATATATATATATATATATATATATATATATATATATACAGGGTGGGCCAAAATAAGGGTCCTATCTTTAAATTTGAATAACTTGAATTTGAATAACTTCCACAAAATAAAAGTTAAACTCACCAAACTTTATGTGTGTGTAGACTGACCCTTCCGAGATTTTTTGAAATAAACAAAACAAATTTTAGCCGAAAAACACTTCTTAAAACTTACAAAAACTAAAGTATTGTTTTTTACACTGTTTTGAGTTTTTTAAGCAAAAATAATGTTTTCTAAATGAGGGTACGTTCCTTAGGGCTAATACGGCCCATGCTTGCTTCGGAAGGGGTCCTTTACTTATTCTAAAAAAAATAAAAATAAATAATCAATAAATAAAAAAGTTATGAATTTTTAAAAATAGGACCCTTATTTTTGCCCACCCTGTATATATATATATATATATATATATATATATATATATATATATATATATATATATATATATATATATATATATATATATATATATATATAACTCTGTGTGTGCGCGATTTCTCGGATGTACTCAACATATGTCAAACTAGCTGTACGGGTAGTCTCGGTGTTGTGCCATACATCATCTCGGCGGCCGTCCATTTTATATTGTCCTTCACCGAGTTTGAGAAGAACCAGTGGGAGGTTCTCCAGCTAATTTGACAGATTCATCATGGCTCTTAAAGCTGACTTAAGCGTGCAATGGAATGGCTCCACAAACCCATTTGATACAGGTTGATACGTAGTTGTTCTCACTCCCTCTCTCTCTCTCTCCCTCCCTCTCCCCTCTCAATTTCTGATTGACTCCGAGACTAATGTAAAGTTTCTGGTATCCATTTACAATCTTATCCCGCTATGTTCCACCGTGGTTTACATTAAGGATGGCCATGTTTTGTGCGGACTTTTGCAGAAATTCACAATCATAACGAAATCTTCCTTTAACAGTTGAAACACTACCGAACTTCGTTACCAATCAGAGACGATGCAGATAGTCAACGTCTGCCTGCTCTCTCTCTTTTTTGTTTAGGTAGCGACTTAACCGATCTTCTCGATTTTCAAAATCAACATTAAACGCAAAGTTGATGACACGGTTAAGTGGAACCGACCGATGAACGGATATAGCCATTTATAGATTCGATGTTCGCATACAAAATCTGTCCTCAAATTGTAGAAAAACATTTTTTTGTATGTGTTTTGTTTTGTACTTTGTTTCATTTACTTTTCCTTTGTAGGACGAATTCAATCAGCAAGACAACATTTGAAAAGAACCCCCTCCCACAACAACAAAAAACAAAGAAAAGAGGATGTGAAAAAATTCACGTTTCCACGTCGTGTGAATTTCGCGTTTAACAAGGAGGGAAGAAGCAGACGATGTTTGTCAAGTTTGCACACCTGATAGCTTCGTCGCAATATGTCGTACAAGTGAACGGTTCAGCACTGACAAAAGGGGAAAGGAAAGCGAGTAACCCACCAATGACCCCGACCTCGATACATAAATAAATAAATAAAAAAACTGTCCTATCTACATAAGAAAAAAGATTTTGTCCTTGTAGTTTTATTCTCTTTTTACAAGTTGGTATGCACCCCTTTCCTCTTTCCCTTTCTACACTCAGGTATGATGTGACAAAAATTCAGTTTAATGAAAAGAGACAGAGAGAGAGAGGGGGGGGAGAGAGAGAAAGAGAGAGAGAGAGAGAGAGAGAGAGAGAGAGAGAGAGAGAGAGAGAGAGAGAGAGAGAGCCTGTGCCTTTCAATGGTCAGTGTTATTTAAATATAAACGTCTTTTTCAGCATTCCTCCCATTTTGACAGGCACCAGAAAGGCCATATATGGCCACTGATACTATTCTTCTTGTTTAACTTACCTCCTCCCCTCTCCATTAGAGCAAAGTTAGACATAATGTCATTTTACATTTTTCGTATTGGCCACACAAAAGCCACACATTCATTCCTATTTGAGCAGAAGGAGCCACCATGATGTGCGATTTGTTATATCCCATGTACGGTGACACACTTCATGTTAGGAGCCACCATGCTGTGCGATTTGTTATATCCCATGTACGGTGAAACACTTCATGTTAGGAGCCACCATGGTGTGCGATTTGTTATGTCCCATGTACGGTGAAAAACTTTATGTTAGGAGCCACCATGGTGTGCCATTTGTTATATCCCATGTACGGTGAAACACTTCATGTTAGGAGCCACCATGGTGTGCGATTTGTTATGTCCCATGTACGGTGAAAGACTTCATGTTAGGAGCCACCATGGTGTGCCATTTGTTATGTCCCATGCACGGTGAAACACTTCATGTTAGGAGCCACCATGGTGTGCGATTTGTTATATCCCATGTACGGTGAAACACTTCATGTTAGGAGCCACCATGGTGTGCGATTTGTTATATCCCATGTACTGTGGAACACTTTATGTTAGGAGCCACCATGGTGTGCGATTTGTTATATCCCATATAAGGTGAAAAACTTCATTTTAGGAGCCACCATGGTGTACCATTTGTTATGTCCGATGCACGGTGAAACACTTCATGTTAGGAGCCACCATGGTGTGACATTTGTTATGTCCCATGCACGGTGAAACACTTCATGTTAGGAGCCACCATGGTGTGCCATTTGTTATGTCCGATGCACGGTGAAACACTTCATGTTAGGAGCCACCATGGTGTACCATTTGTTATGTCCGATGCACGGTGCAACACTTCATGTTAGGAGCCACCATGGTGTACCATTTGTTATGTCCGATGCACGGTGAAACACTTCATGTTAGGAGCCACCATGGTGTACGATTTGTTTTATCCCATGTACGGTGAAACACTTCATGTTAGGGGCAACCATGGTGTGCCATTTGTTATGTCCTATGCACGGTGAAACACCTCATGTTAGGAGCAACCATGGTGTGCCATTCTTTATGTCCTATGCACGGTGAAACACTTCATGTTAGGAGCAACCATGGTGTTCCATTTGTTATGTCCCATGCACGGTTAAACACTTCATGTAAGGAGAAACCATGGTGTGCCATTTGTTATGTCCCATGCACGGTGAAACACTTCATGTTAGGAGCAACCATGGTGTTCCATTTGTTATGTCCCATGCACGGTGAAAAACTTCATGTTAGGTGCAACCATGGTGTTCCATTTGTTATGTCACATGCACGGTGAAACACTTTATGTTAGGAGCCACCATGGTGTGCGATTTGTTATATCCCATATACGGTGAAAAACTTCATTTTAGGAGCCACCATGGTGTACCATTTGTTATGTCCCATGCACAGTGAAACACTTCATGTTAGGAGCAAACATGGTGTGACATTTGTTATGTCCCATGCACGGTGAAACACTTCATGTTAGGAGCCACCATGGTGTGCGATTTGTTATGTTCCATGTACGGTGAAACACTTCATGTTAGGAGCCACCATGGTGTACCATTTGTTATGTCCCATGCACGGTGAAACACTTCATGTTAGGAGCCACCATGGTGTGCCATTTGTTATGTTCCATGCACGGTGAAACACTTCATGTTAGGAGCCACCATGGTGTGCGATTTGTTATATCCCATGTACGGTGAAACACTTCATGTTAGGAGCCACCATGGTGTGCGATTTGTTATGTCCCATGTACGGTGAAACACGTCATGTTAGGAGCCACCATGGTGTGCCATTTGTTATATCCCATGTACGGTGAAACACTTCATGTTAGGAGCTACCATGGTGTGCGATTTGTTATGTCCCATGTACGGTGAAAGACTTCATGTTAGGAGCCACCATGGTGTGCCATTTGTTATGTCCCATGCACGGTGAAACACTTCATGTTAGGAGCCACCATGGTGTGCGATTTGTTGTATCCCATGTACGGTGAAACACTTCATGTTAGGAGCAACCATGGTGTGCGATTTGTTATATCCCATGTACGGTGAAAAACTTCATTTTAGGAGCCACCATGGTGTACCATTTGTTATGTCCGATGCACGGTGAAACACTTCATGTTAGGAGCCACCATGGTGTGACATTTGTTATGTCCGATGCACGGTGAAACACTTCATGTTAGGAGCCACCATGGTGTGACATTTGTTATGTCCCATGCACGGTGAAACACTTCATGTTAGGAGCCACCATGGTGTGCCATTTGTTATGTCCCATGCACGGTGAAACACTTCATGTTAGGAGCCACCATGGTGTACCATTTGTTATGTCCGATGCACGGTGAAACACTTCATGTTAGGAGCCACCATGGTGTACCATTTGTTATGTCCGATGCACGGTGAAACACTTCATGTTAGGAGCCACCATGGTGTGCGATTTGTTATATCCCATGTACGGTGAAACACTTCATGTTAGGGGCAACCATGGTGTGCCATTTGTTATGTCCCATGCACGGTGAAACACTTCATGTTAGGAGCAACCATGGTGTGCCATTCTTTATGTCCTATGCACGGTGAAACACTTCATGTAAGGAGAAACCATGGTGTGCCATTTGTTATGTCCCATGTACGGTGAAACACTTCATGTTAGGAGCAACCATGGTGTGCCATTTGTTATGTCCCATGCACGGTAAAACACTTCATGTTAGGAGCCACCATGGTGTGCGATTTGTTATATCCCATGTACGGTGAAACACTTCATGTTAGGAGCCACCATGGTGTGCGATTTGTTATATCCCATATACGGTGAAAAACTTCATTTTAGGAGCCACCATTGTGTACCATTGGTTATGTCCCATGCACAGTGAAACACTTCATGTTAGGAGCAAACATGGTGTGCCATTTGTTATGTCCCATGCACGGTGAAACACTTCATGTTAGGAGCCACCATGGTGTGCGATTTGTTATGTCCCATGTACGGTGAAACACTTCATGTTAGGAGCCACCATGGTGTACCATTTGTTATGTCCCATGCACGGTGAAACACTTCATGTTAGGAGCCACCATGGTGTGCCATTTGTTATGTTCCATGCACGGTGAAACACTTCATGTTAGGAGCCACCATGGTGTGCCATTTGTTATGTCCCATGTACGGTGAAACACTTCATGTTAGGAGCCACCATGGTGTGCCATTTGTTGTGTCCCATGTACGGTGAAACACTTCATGTTAGGAGCCACTATGGTGTCCGATTTGTTATATCCCATGTACGGTGAAACACTTCATGTTAGGAGCAACCATGGTGTGCCATTTTGTTATGTCCCATGCACGGTGAAACACCTCATGTTAGGAGCAACCATGGTGTGCCATTCTTTATGTCCTATGCACGGTGAAACACTTCATGTTAGGAGCAACCATGGTGTGCCATTTGTTATATCCCATGTACGGTGAAACGCTTCATGTTAGGAGCAACCATGGTGTGCCATTTGTTATTTCCCATGTACGGTGAAACACGTCATGTTAGGAGCCACCATGGTGTGCCATTTGTTATATCCCATGTACGGTGAAACACTTCATGTTAGGAGCTACCATGGTGTGCGATTTGTTATGTCCCATGTACGGTGAAAGACTTCATGTTAGGAGCCACCATGGTGTGCCATTTGTTATGTCCCATGCACGGTGAAACACTTCATGTTAGGAGCCACCATGGTGTGCGATTTGTTGTATCCCATGTACGGTGAAACACTTCATGTTAGGAGCAACCATGGTGTGCGATTTGTTATATCCCATGTACGGTGAAAAACTTCATTTTAGGAGCCACCATGGTGTACCATTTGTTATGTCCGATGCACGGTGAAACACTTCATGTTAGGAGCCACCATGGTGTGACATTTGTTATGTCCGATGCACGGTGAAACACTTCATGTTAGGAGCCACCATGGTGTGACATTTGTTATGTCCCATGCACGGTGAAACACTTCATGTTAGGAGCCACCATGGTGTGCCATTTGTTATGTCCCATGCACGGTGAAACACTTCATGTTAGGAGCCACCATGGTGTACCATTTGTTATGTCCGATGCACGGTGAAACACTTCATGTTAGGAGCCACCATGGTGTACCATTTGTTATGTCCGATGCACGGTGAAACACTTCATGTTAGGAGCCACCATGGTGTGCGATTTGTTATATCCCATGTACGGTGAAACACTTCATGTTAGGGGCAACCATGGTGTGCCATTTGTTATGTCCCATGCACGGTGAAACACTTCATGTTAGGAGCAACCATGGTGTGCCATTCTTTATGTCCTATGCACGGTGAAACACTTCATGTAAGGAGAAACCATGGTGTGCCATTTGTTATGTCCCATGTACGGTGAAACACTTCATGTTAGGAGCAACCATGGTGTGCCATTTGTTATGTCCCATGCACGGTAAAACACTTCATGTTAGGAGCCACCATGGTGTGCGATTTGTTATATCCCATGTACGGTGAAACACTTCATGTTAGGAGCCACCATGGTGTGCGATTTGTTATATCCCATATACGGTGAAAAACTTCATTTTAGGAGCCACCATTGTGTACCATTGGTTATGTCCCATGCACAGTGAAACACTTCATGTTAGGAGCAAACATGGTGTGCCATTTGTTATGTCCCATGCACGGTGAAACACTTCATGTTAGGAGCCACCATGGTGTGCGATTTGTTATGTCCCATGTACGGTGAAACACTTCATGTTAGGAGCCACCATGGTGTACCATTTGTTATGTCCCATGCACGGTGAAACACTTCATGTTAGGAGCCACCATGGTGTGCCATTTGTTATGTTCCATGCACGGTGAAACACTTCATGTTAGGAGCCACCATGGTGTGCCATTTGTTATGTCCCATGTACGGTGAAACACTTCATGTTAGGAGCCACCATGGTGTGCCATTTGTTGTGTCCCATGTACGGTGAAACACTTCATGTTAGGAGCCACTATGGTGTCCGATTTGTTATATCCCATGTACGGTGAAACACTTCATGTTAGGAGCAACCATGGTGTGCCATTTTGTTATGTCCCATGCACGGTGAAACACCTCATGTTAGGAGCAACCATGGTGTGCCATTCTTTATGTCCTATGCACGGTGAAACACTTCATGTTAGGAGCAACCATGGTGTGCCATTTGTTATATCCCATGTACGGTGAAACGCTTCATGTTAGGAGCAACCATGGTGTGCCATTTGTTATTTCCCATGTACGGTGAAACACTTCATGTTAGGAGCCACCATGGTGTGCCATTTGTTATGTCCCATACACAGTGAAACACTTCATGTTAGACTTTGCTCCCATACGACAAAGATACTACAATGTTGGCATTACGTAGCAATTATTTAATGACATCTGAGTGGAAATCATAATGCCCTTTTATGAAGACTGTCGATTTATCCTCCCACCCCCCCAAAAAAATCTAATAAGTCCGATAAACCAAACTGCTCTGTGGATTAAAACAAAAATGAATCAATTGCAGAACATACAACAGAAATTGATCTATAAATGATCTATATACAAGACTGAATCTGTTAAATGGTTAAAAAGATTATGAACATCAAACATATTTTTTTTTTATGGAAATCACTCCAGACAACGTATGAGGAGCTAAAAAATATTTTTTTTCTAATTACCACCCCAAAGTAAAAAAAAAGTAGCCACCGATAAGTGTTAGATTGATAGATTCTTACCCAGAAAACAGCAGTTCTTCCCATTTTGTCAGAAACATCGCTCTTGAAATGTGAGGACTAAAGGACAAAATAACGGATAGCGAGAGTTCACGGTAAACAATTTCTCGTCACCCAACAGCATGGGGTCGTCTCCATAGAAATCACCGAAAAAAAACCCAAAAAAAACCCACAAGGTCCACTTTCTACCCTCCAATTAAAACAACATTACCATAACAAAATTAGTTATAGTTTTATAACAATTTGGTTCTTTTTTCTAGTCTCCTAATAATTTACCAAAAGTAAATAGAAATCGGCATGAAATAACCGAAAAGGGTTGATATGCCGTGAAACAAAACAAGCCAAACGGTAGGTGGGAATGACGTAGCGATTTTCGATTTCGATGTTGTTTTAAGTTACTTGCTGACGTCGCCCCCAGACTGTTTCCACTTCCGGTTTTCAAAAGCTGGAGGCCATTTTGAATTACCCTACCGAGCGTTGTATATAAATCGGCTTCGGTCTGTTGAACTCTGTGGTAAGTATCTTCACATTTCTCCACCTGCGTCTCACCATGTACACCATAGTTATACTCCCCACCCTCGTTCCGCAATAGTGATTTACATATATGATGACTAGATATTTAGAATCGAGGCAAATTGTTCAATGTATCGTAATATTTCAACCATAAGTTAATGTCGGCCATAAGTCGAAAGGGTATTTTAAAGTTTAGAAGGAAATATTTTCTGCAAGCTCGTCTATAAATCAACCTATATTTCTGTGCCCAGCTATGCTTGATTAAGTCAACATTTGTCAAGTACATTGCGCAATGAATTAGTAAGGAAGTGAAGCGACGATATATTCTCTTTCTTGACACTCAATGCACGTGTATAATTTCCAGATGTGCCCCAGTCATATCAAAGAACCTTACCAATATTCAATATAATTATTACGAAATTAACAATGAACAAAACTAATATGAATAATTAGGATATATCGTTAAAAAAAAAAAATAATTACAATACAGTTATAATAACATGGCGTAAGGTTAAGAAATGAACGAAACGAATTCGTTTATTTATTTTTTTTTTTTTTACAAATTATTGAAAAAATAAATAAAAATGAAGCATAGTATTCACTTTTCTTCGGAAAACAACTTTTAAATAAAATGTTTAAAAAAAGTAATAATATTGTGTCGTCCAATCAAAGTAAATAAATGTGTTTAGTTATTGAATATCGATCGATTTTTGCTACCTAATATGCGTATCTAATTTTTCGGCAACCTCTATATTAATAAAATTAATAAATAAAAATAAAAATCATACATTAATTTTATTATTTTATATGATTTTATATGTATTATTTTTTGTAACCATTTCTGCTTAGAACCAAGATGACATCCATATCAAAATGATTAGCCAATGTAAACGCGTCTGACACCGGTACATTAAAAATGTCACTTATTAAATAGAATCCAATTTTTAATGAGTGACAGTGAAAGGACTTGGTCTGTGTGAAGATGAGCTCCTCCCACTCCCACTGATATTACTAATAAAAGCAACAAAAAATCGATAGTATTAAATATAAAAATATTAAAATCGATTGAAAATACAATTTTTAAAACATAATCGGAACAGAATTAAATACTGAGGTTTAAATAGGATGAAATATTGATGTTGTAGTAAGAAATACAAATAAAAGCAAGAAAACGGACTGCCGCTCTACTTTATAAGTTAGATTGTCAGTAAACTTATTCAGATATCCAATTAATGTCTTCAAATTTTGTGCAGAAATATCCGAGGTTTGAAAAAAATATCGGGTCAAATTTTCCACTTTGAAAAAAAAAACTTGGGTTTAACTGTCCAGTGAAAACATTTTGGGGTTGAATACTCCGGCGGTTAAAACATCCGCCTACCGTTTTCCGCTAGCCATGAAAGGATAAAACAGTTGCCACGGGTCTCTTGATGCATGCTAAAAATGGTTGCAAACAAATCGTTTATTTCAAGTTTGATAGGAGAATGTATCTTGGCCATTTGAAAACGATTCTTCTTTTAAAGCGCCATTTAAATAGAAGCTTTACTTCTTTGAGTTATTCCAATGCCGTTATACGCGCATCTCGGTTGTTTGAGAGTCGGATGATAAACAAACGAACAAACAAACAAAAAAACAAACAAACAAACAAACAAAAAATCACTAACTTAAAAATAGATTTCACAATGCAACTTCGTGTTTATGAAGAAGCATTGATTGTTTAGCCCTATTTCCTGGAGCGGACCGGTCTAAGTGTGTTCAATTGGCAACAGCTGTCGCAGAGAAAGCGCAAATGATATTACGTAGCGAAAATTAACATTATTTTTGTTTGTGAACGGTGATTTCTATGGAGACGATCCATGCTGTTGGATGACGAGAAATTGTTTACCGTGAATAAGAGGACTCTAGATATGCCCCCTCCCCAAACAGCGAAAATACTGCTATCATGCTCTACCTATGCAAAAGCACTATTGAGGTAAATACCGAAAGAAACATGTGCATACATAATATATAATTTGATAGTATCATTCGGTAAAACCAATTCGAGCTCCCTTGAGATTTCAATTACATTCAGCCACTGTCGCGTTATAGCACAGGGGTAGAACCGCCGACTGTCAGACGGTTGAGTTTCGATCCTTCCTTGAGGCACTAGCTGGTCTAGTCGCATTGAAGAGCTGTGAAACAGTCTGTATGTGGATGACTAAATACATATATTTTTTTTCTCGGACAAAACTTTATTACGGTAAAGAATAAGAACATGGGTGACATTTTCTTTTTGGGGAAATTGCGAAATGGTAAAAAGCCGGCTAAGTAGATTAATCTAATTATAATATTTGCTCTCGTCTTCACCATTTCTCAATTTCCCAAAGAAGAAAAAGAATGTCGCCCGTGTCCTTATTTCTTACTGTAATATATATATATATATATATATATATATATATATATATATATATATATACACGGTTTGTTGTTGTTGTTGTTGATCACTCTTCGATGCTTCCTGTAAAACCCCGCCGACTTGGCATTTACAAAGTTAAATTCCTCCTAACTTCCAAGCTAATTTGTGGTGGCCAACGGGTAAGTCTCTTGACTGCGAATCAGAGGCGATTTGTGATCGGAGTTCGCGCCCGCCGAAGATTGCGTAGGCATGAAACATCGATGTCTGTAATACTAACACATGGTCTGTACCTGATTAACCTCATTCCCCTGAAGATGAACCCGGATGGGTCTGAAAGTACTTGGGAGACAAATCCATACTATAGTAAATTCATCAGCCAATTCCCCTCCGAAACTAAGTGAAAGGATCTACTAAAGGATATCTAGACATGAGTTGTCTCTTATATTCAACAATACTTGCCTGATACTTGATATATATATATATATATATATATATATATATATATATATATATATTACATACGTTGTTGTATATCATGGGACGTTTTTGTTTTATCAATCTTTTTGTGATCTTCTCGATCCGTTGGATAACCCTTCTTGTATTCTTGTCTAATTGTCTGATGTGGGCTCCGTTGCTGTTTTCTTCCATTTTTGTTCGCGAATACTTTCGATTGACTTCCTTCAATCGTCTTTAGGCGGAAGGTCGGGCTTGCATATTCATGACTGCTAAGTTTTAGCTGTGCGGTAAATTTATAACGTTTTAAAATAATGAGGTTCCGTTTTAATGAATGTGATAATGTGTTAGGCGCGTGGTTGATTAAAATTTACTATATTCAAATTTATTTTTAAATATTTAAAATTAACAATTTACGATAGTTCAAAAGGATCAAACGTAATTTTTTCTTTTTTTTCTAGCCTAGGCACATTAAAATATTTTTACTGGGTTCATAATTAATGTTGTTTATTGTGGGATGTTTCGTTTTTATGTACAAGGCCTCTAAGACTTTTTACATTAGAGGCGTGGTGTATAATTTTCGTATTATTGACTAACAGTTGTCTGAATTGCGAATGGGGGGGTAGTTGTGTTGTTTCAAATGCTGGCAGATTGCACTTGAGTCTGATAGATGTAAGGTGAGTCTTCGAGAAAGAGTAGTAGAACTGTGGTCGATGTGGCAGTTAGTTTTTTGAAGGAGATACATTCTCCCAAGATGCGCTGAAACTGATAAATTACATTGGTTTGTTCTACTAGGCTTCTTGCCTGAAAGGTGTTATTGTTGATGATTAGGTTAGAGGTTGTACAGTTTTTATAGTAAATATTGAATCTAATTCTTTTATTAATAATAAAAAAAGATAAATCCTTGTGTATTAGGGTTTTAATGACTTTTTTCGTCTAGTTTAAAGTTATCATTAACTAAAACATCTAAACTTCCTCAACCCTTTTCTGTGATTATTTCATCCCCGAAAGAAAACCAGACTAGACCACGTGCTTACACCATTACAGATGGCGAACAGACGATGCCAACAGCTTTTTAAGGAAGGAGAAAAAAAAGAAAATAGTTCGTTCATTCGGATTCAGATCCGAAAGTCTTCCAAAGTTAACGAGGGCTTCTTTATCCAAAAATATCTTTCTGGGAAAATACTCATGGAGATCCGATCAGCATTTACATGAACTACTAGAATTGGTAATATAACCAAATGCAAACTTTAATGAAAAACGAATGGACTCATTTTGGGAAAATCAGAAGAAAAACGGACTAACAGACAATGACAAAGACATAGGTTATCTCCGTTGGAGTTGAACAAGGAAGTGAAATACAGAAAGAAAGAAAGACCCTTTCAAATTTTGAAGTTCTATTCCCGTTTCAATTCTGCTTACGAATAAAGAAATCGTAACTCTCCCCAATATCAAAAAAAGAAATGTTATATCCCCTGCCCAAAGAATGTGCATATGCGTCCAAGAATTTCCCCAGTTCTTTGTAGTGCCCACTCCATTTATATCTAGTATGGCCATGTTAACTATCAGAGACAAACACCAGGGGTCTGACATAGCCCCCCCCATCCCCCGTCGAAAGTGTTAAGGTAACAATAACAGTGCTAAGAATGCGAGGTTGGCAACCAACACATACTTCATAGTTATATCGACGTTTCCTCGCAGAAAGTCCGCGTGTCTGAAGATTGTTATTGGAAGCAGGCGGCAAAACAGAATACACAAATAAATAAATATCAATTGGAAATGGTTTTACCACTTGCAGGAAAGGAAAGGAATATACCACGTTAGAGATCGCCTCCTTGCCCCTCGGAATGTGACGTTAGGAGTCGCCTCCTTACCCCCCAGAATGCTATGTTAGGGGTCGCCTCTTTACCCCCCCCCCCCGGAGAGAAATGGTTTGAAAAGGCCCATTCATATTTTCATATTTTTCTCTCTCCCTCCCTCCCTCGAGGAACCTGAGTATCTCTCCCCCCTCTCTTTCCCCCTCTCTCTCCATATATATATATTCCCGTTAGATCACCGAAGTTAAGCGGCGTCGAGCCTGGCCAGTACTAAATGGGTGACCATTTGGGAATACCAGGTGCTGTATATGCTCTCTGCTTATCTCGGCATTGTTTCCAGTCGTCTTGTATTACTATTTGCCATTGGAATCAAGCAATGCCGACTCAGGAGAGCGGTTGTTGGCGATTGTGCAACCCTTGCAATTACAAATTCCCTGGCGGGGCACTCATACGTCGAAATCGACGGGAGAGTCCATCATGTATATATATATATATATATATATATATATATATATATATATATATATATATCAAATAAAAATATACTTATGTCAAGTAAGCTACACAGAATGTTTGTGTTTAATTCCAAGAAGGAATTTGATAAGCCAACTGTAAAAATTTAAATTTTACCATTCATTCATAAGCAAATATCTTTTTTTTTACATTCACCTTCTACTATTTGAAGCTATTAGCTTTAATAATAGCTTCAATTGGTAGGAGATGGGTGTAAAGAATATTTGTATATAAAAGTGATGGTAATATTGTAATGGGGTATTTCTTTACATATTTCTTCATCTTATACTTTTGTTTTAATCTACAAACGATTATAAGTATTTGTTTCGTTTTCATGTGTAGTACAAATGCCAGTTTTATGAGGATAAAATACACGATACATCATAAAACGAAATGCCGCGGAGACAGGATGTATGAAAACGACAAAAAGGAAAACAATGAAACACAGGATTGATCTTTTCTTCCTGCGTTTAATTGTTTTTCCTTTCTGTCTTTTTCAGGCATATGCATACATACATACATACTACTACTACTACTACTACTACTACTACTACTACTACTACTACTACTACTACTACTAATAATAATAATAATAATAATAATAATAAAGTGTTTTCTTTTTCTGTCTATTTCAAACAAATAATAATAATAATAATGATGATGATGATGATGAATATTTATTTAAAAAATAGTATATATATATATATATATATATATATATATATATATATATATATTATTTCGACACTTGATTATTAGGGAAATGGTAGTTTAATCAGTACCATTGGAGAGCCATGAATATTATAACTGTCCTGTTTTTAAATCTCCGAAACAGTTACATGGTAAACAGCTGATTATCCCCGTGTTAATATTAGACGCGTAAGGTCTCCTGTTTTTGTTTCACTGTTAGATAATTAACCCCCCTTTTTATTTTATTTAATTTATTTATTTATTTATTTATTTATTTATGAATTTTCCAACGAATGTTAAGTCTGCAATATCTTGGATTTAGTTAGTTTCTCTGGGAATTTAAACTGCATTTTACTTCTTTTTTTTTCTTTCTTTTGTTTAAAATGACTCAAAGCTTCTTTAGACTATATATATATATATATATATATATATATATATATATATATATATATATATATATATATATATATATATATATATATATATAGTTTGGGATGTTTTTCAACGATTAAAACTATATGGAGAATAAACAAAAACATTTAGTCCTAAGTCCTTCGTTGGAAAACTACTTTGCTTGTAAGTCAATTAATTTTTTGCAATCACTATATATTTCGATATTTCAATGTTCAGGATAATCTCGCAAACTATGAATTTTTGAATATTTATTCTAGACAACACGACAAGTAACAAAGGTACATTATTTATTTGATAATTTTAACATTTAGACGGTGCATGAATATAAAGTTAGGTCGTGTATATGTCTATATATTTCTATATTTCAATGTTCAGGATAATCTCGCAAACTATGAATTTTTGAATATTTATTCTAGACAACACGACAAGTAACAAAGGTACATTATTTATTTGATAACTTTAACATTTAGACGGTGCATGAATATAAAGTTAGGTCGTGTATATGTTTATATATTTCTATATATACAATTCACTCCTGAACTAATGTACCGATCATTATGAATTTTGTAAACACATTTACTAGGCGTATGGCGTCTAGATGTACGCTATATTTAATTTAATTCAGTTTTATGTCAAATGTGTAAAATGGGGCTGGAAGCCCTTTATGAAATTCATATACTCACCTCTGATTTTTGTTTGATTTTAACAATAGATATTAGACATCAATTAATAAATATTCCTCAATTTTCAGTTTTTTATAGTATTTAAATAATTTTTAGAGGGGGTACAATATGGGTACAACCGCCATTTGAAAATAAAAATATTTAAGATTTGTATTAAATTTGATCCATAGTCATTAGAAACCAATTAAGTAAGACGCTGAAAAAGACGTCAGTTGTGGCCTGATGAGGCTAGATCTTCGATATGATCGTATCTGAAACATGTATGCACTTATGTAGCCTAAATGTTTGTAGGAATAAAAACTGATATGAAATATAGCTCTACTTGTTATTGAGCACTATTACATAAGCACAGTAGCTTTATAGTATTAACCCGTATGAAATAAAAGCAACACTATATATATATATATATATATATATATATATATATATGTATATATATGTATATATATATATATATATATATATATATATATATATATATATGTATATATATATGTATCGTTCCTTTCATTAAAAAAGTCGAACACTCTAGACGTTAAGCCGCCGTATAAAGTGTTAAAATTATCACTGTTGTTGCAATCAGTTTCTATATATATATATATATATATATATATATATATATATATATATATATATATATATATATATATATATATATATGTATCGTTCCTTTCATTAAAAAAGTCGAACACTCTAGACGTTAAGCCGCCGTATAAAGTGTTAAAATTATCACTGTTGTTGCAATCAGTTTCTATATATATATATATATATATATATATATATATATATATATATATATATATATATATATATGTATCGTTCCTTTCATTAAAAAAGTCGAACACTCTAGACGTTAAGCCGCCGTATAAAGTGTTAAAATTATCACTGTTGTTGCAATCAGTTTCTATATATATATATATATATATATATATATATATATATATATATATATATATATATATATGTATCGTTCCTTTCATTAAAAAAGTCGAACACTCTAGACGTTAAGCCGCCGTATAAAGTGTTAAAATTATCACTGTTGTTGCAATCAGTTTCTATATATATATATATATATATATATATATATATATATATATATATATATATATATATATATATATATGTATCGTTCCTTTCATTAAAAAAGTCGAACACTCTAGACGTTAAGCCGCCGTATAAAGTGTTAAAATTATCACTGTTGTTGCAATCAGTTTCTATATATATATATATATATATATATATATATATATATGTATCGTTCCTTTCATTAAAAAAGTCGAACACTCTAGACGTTAAGCCGCCGTATAAAGTGTTAAAATTATCACTGTTGTTGCAATCAGTTTCTATATATATATATATATATATATATATATATATATATATATATATATATATGTATCGTTCCTTTCATTAAAAAAGTCGAACACTCTAGACGTTAAGCCGCCGTATAAAGTGTTAAAATTATCACTGTTGCAATCAGTTATATATATATATATATATATATATATATATATATATATATATATATATATATATATGCATCGTTCCTTTCATTAAAAAAGTCGAACACTCTAGACGTTAAGCCGCCGTATAAAGTGTTAAAATTATCACTGTTTATTCGGATTTGAGTTGCAAAATACTCGTAATCCGGGGTTTCGAATCGCATGACCGGTAGTAAATAGTCATATGTCTATGCTGATGAGTCCCGATTATTAAGGACGAAACGTATACGTACATATATAATAAACAATAACAAATATTTATTATATATATATATATATATATATATATATATATATATATCCTTATGTTCGTGGTAGGTGGTCGGCTGAGCTCCAATCCCTATAAAACATTCACAGTTAGAACTCGTCTAGCTACAACAACAACAAAGAAATTTCCTTTCTCTCTCCTTACCAAACACCAAATGAAACTTCCATGAACAAAGTTCCTTTCCTAGAATATCCTATGTGGAACAAGGTACCACGAGTTTGCTTCCCAATTGACTACAGCATGGGCGTCTTCAAGTCTAATGTGAATAAATTATTGTTGCGCTGTCCTCTTAAGTAATCTTCTGCCCATCCCACCCATTTGTTTTCGATCCCCTTGTGGAGGCGAGAAGAGGCGATTATAGTTCAACTGACAATCTCTTTAACCATTATCTGCCTTGCTAAGTGGTGTCACATCAATATATATATATGTTCGTGCTGTGAACATAAGGATACAGCAGAGAGAGACTAGTAACATCTAATATGTGTGAAATAGGATGTAGGGATGAGAAGAGCTCACCTCCCCCCACTAGATTGCAAAGTCGATTTTGTACTCTACCAATACAGGAGAGGTTGCTCCGAGCGGTGCCTCCTCAGATATGACATCAGTACTCCATCTTAGGACGTACCTGGCTCTTATACAGGTTGAGGATTGCTTCAGGGGTGATGTACCTTCTAGAGTGGTAGAATTATCTAACCATTTTCCCAGCAACCTTAGCAACAGATTTGATGTAAGTCTTCCATTTTATGTGTTGGGTGAAAAGTCAATCCTAGAAGCTGATGAAATAAAGAGGCTTCCTCGAGAGTGAATCCATTCATTTCGACTGGAGAGAAGTGAGGATCCGAGCGTTGGTGGCGAAAAGAGAGGAGATTCGTTTTAGAGTCGTTAAAAGTAACAAGTCACTTCTTCCCTCATTGTACGACGTGCTTCAAATCGAGAGAGAGAGAGAGAAAGAGAAGGAGAGAGACAGAGAGAAAGAGAGAGACAGAGAGAAAGAGAGAGACAGAGAGAGTAAGATCTTGATCTGCGATGCTCTTCCAAATGTTGCCATAGATAGTTATGTTGTCTGCATATATGCCAACGAACGATCTCAGAATATGATTGGAAAGATCATTGATGAAATTCATGAAGAGAGGTTGTCTCAAAAAGGATCCTTGGCACTGTGTGTGTTTCAGACATTTGCCCGTCAACAATTACTTTTATAGACCTATCGGAGAGAAAGGATTCGATGGTTGAGAGGACGTTTCCAGATATTCCATAGCTAACACGGTTTGGTGCCAGACCCTGTCGAATGTTTTTGATGTGTAAAGAGCCATTGCCCTAAAAACGAACCCCCCGATAGATTCACTGATCCTGTGCGAAATCACAGTCAGCACGTCAAATGTGTGTGTGTGCGTGTGTTTTTCACCATCATCATCATCTGTTTGGCTTACTGTGTGTTAAATTTTGTGATATTTCTTTTTTCCTCATCCCATCTCCAAATAGTCTATTTAATCTGAGAGTCAATCAATTCAGTTGGTTTGTTTGCTTGGACGTTTGTTTTTGTTTGTCAGTCTGGGTCTGTCCTTGTCTCAGCCAAACATGTCCACCCCAGCGGGGGCCAACATTGTTTTGTCATGAAAGACGCATAAACATTTTCAAGATTTTTGTCGACTCACAAAAAACGAAAGTTATTCACAATAGTAACTTACAAGTGTCTAGACGGTTCGTTTAGTAGACGACCCGTGACCCCCCCTCTCTCTCTCTCTGGTTTAAAGGATAACCACATCATTTTGTCATGTCATCCAACATGCACACTTATCACCCACTCTTTATTTTAATGAATGGCGCTATCTTGTAGTGACGTCATCCACTTTGCACGGTTATCCACCACAATCATTTAAAAGACGTCATCAGATGTGTACGGGGTCATACAAACAAGCAAGACCCACAGAGTGTTTAGTAGTTTGGCTTTACACGAGATTATTAAACCTAACGCAAGCTATATTTCATAAATAACTAACTGTATGTACCCGGCGTTGCCTGGGGTATTTTTTTTCACTTGTGTTTGAATAAAATATTACAAATATATACTTTTAAATGAGTCGATTATTTGTAAGAAAGTGCTTTGTCTTACGAAACGATTTTTAAATTAAACTTTATTTATTATGATATCATTCGGGTCATTAATATCTAACTGTAGTCCTATCCGACTGTGAAATAGTTCAAGAAGATCTTCTTTTAGTTCTGTGAAGAAAAGTATAAAAATCGGCAGTTTAAAGACTTAAAAGCTATGGTTTAATTTTGCACTGTGACGAAACGCAACCAACCATGTGCGAAACGAATCCCCCATCCCCCTCACTCTCTTTCCCCATCTTTCACTATGTATCACTCTATCTGTTTTTTTAAAATTTTTGTTCAACTGGTAGCGCACACACGCAAATCCAGGCACTTCCTATGAAAAGTGTTCATTAGGTTATGTTAATAGTACTATGTTATATGAAATATTAGTTGTAATAATTAACGGAAATAAAGTAGTAAATTAAGCATTATTATTATTTATAATGTAGGCCGAAGTATCATTTGAAATGAAGCGAAATATGCGAATAAATATAAACCTGGAAAATGGAAATTTCTGTATTTCAAAATGGCGGCCGTGAAGCGTTCATAATGTAGAAATGGCCCCCATACCCTTAAAAATATAGCATTGAAAATAATTGGCCCCTTCCAGCATTTTAAAGGAAACGACCAATTAAGTGAAAATTAGAAGGAAAATGTTATCTACTATTGAAATAAAAGAAGAAAGACTGTGAAGTTTATTTTATGCACTTGTAGTTCGTTATCAGATAGCTGAAGTATGAAGGCAAACTTGCAAAAAACTTATAACGAGTTTGAGCTCACACGTCTGTCTATTGCAGTAAGGAACTATTCCTCTTACCTGGCCGAAAAAAGAAAGAAAAAACGAATCAAAATTAATTATATTCGTGTCAATAACAGGATGGGGACAACTAACAAAAAAATATGCTTACCTGAAGCAAATAGTGATATGTCAGCTGTTTGCTATTTAGCTCTGACTTTGAAAATTCGATTGCCTTTATATATATATATATATATATATATATATATATATATATATATATATATATATATATTTATATATATATATATATATATTTATATATATATATATATATATATTAATATATATATATATATATATATATATTAATATATATATATATTAATATATATATATTAATATATATATAGTATATATATATATTAATATATATATATATTAATATATAAATATATATATATATAAATATATATATAAATATATATATATATATAAATATATATATATAAATATATATATATATTAATATATATATATATATTAATATATAAATATATATATATATAAATATATATATAAATATATATATATATAAATATATATATATAAATATATATATATATTAATATATATATATATATTAATATATATATATATATATATATATATATATAAATATATATATATATAAATATATATATATATATATAAATATATATATATATGGATATAAATATATATATAGAGATATAAATATATATTTGATATGCAAATTACTATATCATACGGTAGTCTTAAGGGTAATATATTATTATTATTATTATTTTATCATTATTATTATTTATTTATGTATATATTAGTGATATTTTAAGCTGAATTATTTCGACACTTAATTATTGGGGAAATGGTCGTATAATCAGTACCATTGGAGAGCCATGAATATTATAACTGTCCTGTTTTTAAATCTCCGAAACAGTTACATGGTAAACAGCTGATGATCCCCGTGTTAATATTAGATGCTTAAGGTCTCCTGTTTTTGTTTCACTCTTAGATAATTAACCCCCCCCCCCATTTTTTTTTCTTTTACTTATATTTTTTCATTTATTAATTTTCCAACGAATGTTAAGTCTGCAATATCTTGGATTTAGTTAGTTTGTCTGGGAATTTAAACTGCATTTTACATTTTTTTTTTTTTAATGACTCAGAGCTTCTTTAGACTATATATATAGATATGAATATATATAGATATAAATATATATATATATATATAAATATATATAGATATATATAGATATAAATATATATATATAGATATATATAGAAATATATATATAGACATATATATAGATAGATAGATAGATAGATAGATAGATAGATAGATAGATAGATAGATAGATAGATAGATAGATAGAAGATTACAAGTCTTTGTAAAAATAAAAAAATTGTAGGCAGTGTTACAGATTTTGTCATTTAAAACTCGATTTATAAAAATGAGTTATAGTTTTCACCTATTTAAAATGTGATTCCAATAAAGCTGACTAAGGAAAGAGTTATCCCCCTTGATGTTTCGTCGGCCATGTTGTCAATACGCAAATAGAAAAAATCCCGAGTAAATATATCAGTTTTAATTTTTTAATTCTTCTCATAGAAATACATTACATTTTTGGTTTATTTTAATTGTGATTCCAATAGAGGTGAATAAGCAAAACGAGTTAGTTCCCTTGCTCTTTGCTCGACCATATTATAAATACATAGATAAAAAAAAATCACGAGTCAATATAAAAAATGTTTCTTTTTATAAATTTTAGTATTTTATTTAAACTTTTATTCACCCCAAAAACGTCGAATTGCTAGTGAGATGTAAGATGCTACTGTGAATGAATAGGGAGTTGTGTAGCGAGATTTTTGTTCACATTACATTTACATGTTTTAATGTTGGTACAGACGGAGAAACATGGAGTTCCAAAGGCAAGCGGTTTGAGGAATTAAAATATTAGAGTATTGATTTACTCCTCTCCAGGAGTTAGGCACAAGGCCAGTTTTTATCTTACTCCCACAAGTAAGATGTGACCCAAGGTCGGGTCGGGAAAGTGGGGTTTAAAAATTGCCTGGGCAACCCCGTCGGCATTCCCCGGTAAGGGCGCCTCAGGCAGTAAGCAATAAACTTACTCTTCCCCAAAGAGGGGAGGCAAAGCCTGGGAAGGTGGACCTCCCAGAACTGCACAGGACAGACCCATTGACGGGCGTAAATCAAGACCCGAAGGCCAAGACAACACCAGTATGGGGTGCAGTATCCATCGGAACAGATACTACATTTTGATCTTAGCCAAAAAGTTCCAGCATCTGGGGACCTCTACAGTGAAGGAGTGGGATTTTGCTGCTAGTGGGGTTGGTCGGGGATATTTACGTTGAGGGTGTACATGTGCAATACGTTCGTCAGAGCATATCCCACTGATGTACTTGTAAAACAAGCACATGGATGCAACATTGTGGCGATGGGACAGAGGATAGAACTTGGTAGACAGTGTGGGACCTAATAGGTTAAAGGGTCTTTTTTAGACCCTGTTTAAATCGGGGGAGACTAGTGGTTGGTGCACTAGCTCAGATGTGGCAACAATACTCAACGCAAGCGCGAATGTTAGCTTTGTAGAGATATAGAGTTTTCTAGCCCGGTAGAGGGATGCCACCTTCTTTGCAACAGAATTGGCTGTATCTTCAATGTATTTGTTCTAATTCATGTTACATGTGAATCTCAGGTCGAGGAAATTGAACGTTGAACTCTCGATAGGAGTGCTATCAACCGCGGCAGTCGCTTGTTGGAAAGGTTTCTTATGATTGTTAAAGGAAAGGAGATTTGTCTTAGTAGCATTAAATGTAACCTTCCATTTTTGGCCCCATTCTGGAAGTCATTTTTTAAGGATTGGGCTATTGCCTTGGATGTGTATTTGTTCGATTTGTCTACATGTCTAGAATAGAGCGTGGTGTCATCGGAAAATATTCCCATCTCCGACGTGATTGCATCAGGGATGTCGATTTTGAATATTAAGAATAATAAAAGTCAAAGAATTGATCCACGGGGCATACCCTCATTAATTTGATGTTGTTTAGATGTACGGTCATCGAGAACGATCTGGATCTTTCTTTTAGATAAGAAGGATCTGATTATATTAAATATTCGTCCAGTAATACGGTATTAATTAATTTTCATGAGAAGACTTTCATGCCCGACCTTGTCAAAGGCTTTGGATATATCAAGCACTACCACCCTAACCACACTTGCCTTATCCAGTGTATGGTATATGCGTTCAGAGATGACCGTTAGGATATCCACAGTAGAACGGGGTTTCCTAAATCCATACTGTTGGTCAGAAAGAAGTTTAGCATTTTCGAGGTGGTGGACTATTGCTAGATTGATTAATGATTTAATGATTTTAGCGAAGAGCGGGAGTAGACTTATAAGGCGATAAGCTTGCTCTGGTACTACAGAGGCAATTTTCCATCTATCAGAGAAGCAAGATTCGGCAATGCATTTGTTATACAGTTTGGAGAAGACAGGGGCCAGCTCAGCAAAGCATTTTTTTTTACTATAGCGGGGATAAGGTCATGTCGCTATGCTTTGGAAGTGTGGGTGTTTTTTTATGATATCCGGAATTGGGAAAGGGTGATAATCAGATCACCAAGTGTGGTTTCTGTCCGTTGCGGGAAATTTGGGAGGGAGTCGTTTGTGCAGTCCAATGTGGAGTTTAAGGTGAACCGTTGAGCCCTGTCTGTTGTCCATGCAAGCGACACAATGATCGTTGGATAGTGGGGTAATTGTTGATTGCTCATTGTTCATTATTATAGATTTATTCTAGAAATAGTGCGTTTTCTGATCATCTTGGTATACCTACTTCAAGCTGCGTCTATCACACTCTTATAAAAAATGTGATATAGAGTTTGCTTATTTTCATTTTGATTCCAATAAAGATGAATAAGACGAATAGGTTAGCTCCCTTGCTCTTTGGTCGGCCATTTTGTTAACACGTAAAGAGAAAACATCCCAAGTCGGACGTAATAATTCGATAGTTTCCTTATTTTAAATTTTCTAAATAAGTAGCATTGTCGGCGATCGTTAGTTGTTTATTGTTGCATTTGTTTTTTTAGAAGAGAAGTATATTTTCCTTTCTTACGATAATTTATAAGAAGGAAAATAATATGTGTATTTATGTTATGAGGTCGTTTTGTGTATTACATAAGCGAAAGAAGGTAGAGTTTTGTTATGAAAAGTCTGTTTTTCCTTTTAAGAGAAAGCAAGAAATAATAGAAATGTCTTAACCCAAATGACATTGAATGGTCGCATATTTCTGATGGAAACAAAGATAATAGATTCAAATGTAAGGTATTTTTCTGTAGACACCGTTTACGAAAGGCGTTTTACGTGAGTTGAATTAACATTAAAATGTGAAAGTTTTAATATTTTACCTATTTGGTAACATGTCATTTTATATCGGAATAGAAATTAATAATTTTTTTAACAGTTATTCATTACCAACAAAAGAAAAAACTGTATTACTAATCATTATTGTTAGCGAAATTTGCTGCTGATAGCAGAAATGACTTCCATCTGTAATTTACATTTCTTACTGAAAAGAAATATGGCCGCTACGTGAAAACATTCAGAGCAGGATTTGTACATTTTCTGAAGAAGACACGTAGCCATGTTTATCTTGAATTTAACATTTTATTTAATTTTTTGTAAGATTAGTAACTCAGACTCAAGTGCATGCTGGTTGTTATGTGTATACAATTGTTATTTGAAAAAAAAAAGAAGGATTTTAAAATATAAATTGGTTCATTAGATTTTCTGTTTTCATTAACTAATTGAAATAAATTATTAATCGATCGATTTCTTTTTTTTGAATTCGACAAATAATGCTTATTCGAATTCACACACACACACACACACACACACACACACACACACACACACCCACACATACACACACAGCGGTGTAGGTACTCAAATTATTTATAGAAGGACTTTGGTTTTTCATTTTACGAAAGATGATGATGATGATGATGATGATGATGATGATGATGATGATGATGATGATGATGATGATGATGATGATAAGAAGAAAAAGAAGAAGAATATATGCGATAATTTTATAAAAAAGATTTGTATCGGGAGATCCCTTATATTTGCTCGCAAATATTACAATCTAAACACACAAACATGCAAATAAATAACGTATGAACTACTTTTTGCTTTAGTTAGGTTCGTCCGTTTAACATGTTTCGCAGATTTTCCCCGAGATATTTCGTATATTCATCCTTGTTCTCTTTTTTCGTGAAAACCACAAGATATGTTGAGAAAATACTTCGGTTACAAAATGGACTTGTAATGCGATATCTTGAGATTGTCTTAGCTTGTTGCATCATTTTGACACACATCCACGAGTTACTTCAAGAATATTCAATCGCAATATCCCTGCTAGCGAAGGATGACAAAATGTTTTCTTCTTTAGTCAATTTACACTTTAATTTAGCAAAGATTTAGATTCGAAATGAAAGATTTGCCTGCCTCTTCAAGTTAGAAGCAATATCGTTTTTTAATGCCTCTTCAAGTTAGAAACAATATCGGTTTTTAATGCCTCTTCAAGTTAGAAGCAATATCGTTTTTTAATGCCTCTTCAAGTTAGAAGCAATATCGTTTTTTAATGCCTCTTCAAGTTAGAAGCAATATCGTTTTTTAATGCCTCTTCAAGTTAGAAGCAATATCGGTTTTTAATGCCTCTTCAAGTTAGAAGCAATATCGTTTTTTAATGCCTCTTCAAGTTAGAAACAATATCGGTTTTTAATGCCTCTTCAAGTTAGAAGCAATATCGTTTTTTAATGCCTCTTCAAGTTAGAAACAATATCGGTTTTTAATGCCTCTTCAAGTTAGAAGCAATATCGTTTTTTAATGCCTCTTCAAGTTAGAAGCAATATCGGTTTTTAATGCCTCTTCAAGTTAGAAGCAATATCGTTTTTTAATGCCTCTTCAAGTTAGAAGCAATATCGGTTTTTAATGCCTCTTCAAGTTAGAAACAATATCGGTTTTTAATGCCTCTTCAAGTTAGAAGCAATATCGTTTTTTAATGCCTCTTCAAGTTAGAAACAATATCGGTTTTTAATGCCTCTTCAAGTTAGAAGCAATATCGTTTTTTAATGCCTCTTCAAGTTAGAAACAATATCGGTTTTTAATGCCTCTTCAAGTTAGAAGCAATATCGTTTTTTAATGCCTCTTCAAGTTAGAAGCAATATCGGTTTTTAATGCCTCTTCAAGTTAGAAGCAATATCGTTTTTTAATGCCTCTTCAAGTTAGAAACAATATTGTTTTTTAATGCCTCTTCAAGTTAGAAGCAATATCGTTTTTTAATGCCTCTTCAAGTTAGAAACAATATCGGTTTTTAATGCCTCTTCAAGTTAGAAGCAATATCGTTTTTTAATGCCTCTTCAAGTTAGAAGCAATATCGTTTTTTAATGCCTCTTCAAGTTAGAAGCAATATCGTTTTTTAATGCCTCTTCAAGTTAGAAGCAATATCGTTTTTTAATGCCTCTTCAAGTTAGAAGCAATATCGTTTTTTAATGCCTCTTCAAGTTAGAAACAATATCGGTTTTTAATGCCTCTTCAAGTTAGAAGCAATATCGTTTTTTAATGCCTCTTCAAGTTAGAAGCAATATCGTTTTTTAATGCCTCTTCAAGTTAGAAACAATATCGGTTTTTAATGCCTCTTCAAGTTAGAAGCAATATCGTTTTTTAATGCCTCTTCAAGTTAGAAGCAATATTGTTTTTTAATGCCTCTTCAAGTTAGAAGCAATATCGTTTTTTAATGCCTCTTCAAGTTAGAAACAATATCGGTTTTTAATGCCTCTTCAAGTTAGAAGCAATATCGTTTTTTAATGCCTCTTCAAGTTAGAAGCAATATTGTTTTTTAATGCCTCTTCAAGTTAGAAGCAATATCGTTTTTTAATGCCTCTTCACGTTAGAAACAATATCGTTTTTTAATGCCTCTTCACGTTAGAAACAATATCGTTTTTTAATGCCTCTTCAAGTTAGAAGCAATATTGTTTTTTAATGCCTCTTCAAGTTAGAAGCAATATCGTTTTTTAATGCCTCTTCACGTTAGAAGCAATATTGTTTTTTAATGCCTCTTCACGTTAGAAACAATATCGTTTTTTAATGCCTCTTCAAGTTAGAAGCAATATCGTTTTTTAATGCCTCTTCAAGTTAGAAGCAATATCGTTTTTTAATGCCTCTTCAAGTTAGAAGCAATATCGTTTTTTAATGCCTCTTCACGTTAGAAACAATATCGTTTTTTAATGCCTCTTCACGTTAGAAACAATATTGTTTTTTAATGCCTCTTCACGTTAGAAACAATATCGTTTTTTAATGCCTCTTCAAGTTAGAAACAATATCGTTTTTTAATGTGCAAAAATCAAGCTTCCCAAAAAGAGAAATTCTAGGTAGAGAAAAATACCTGCATAGTTCTGTCCGCCTTTATTCACGAATGAGAGCGTCACAGGCGACATGCAATAAAACCATACCCATCCGACAGGAGAAAATAATGCCTAGGAAGATGGCTTCCTAACAGCGAACAGATATTACATTTTGAATTATTTTCTAAAAGTATATTGTGATTCAATTTTAACAGAAGTATGGTGTGTGTATGTGTCTGTGTGTGTCTGTGTGTGTCTGTGTGTGTGTGTGTGTCTGTGTGTGTGTGTGTGTGTGTGTGTGTGTGTCTGTGTGTGTCTCTGTGTGTCTCTGTGTGTGTGTGTCTGTGTGTGATGGGGTCACTGGTCATCCTCTTTCTATCCTACTGTTAAAATCTCAAATCAACAGTCTCTTTCAACTAATCTCAGAACAAGAAATATTCAATCTTAAAAGCTCGCGCGTACTATAAAAAACCCAAACACACGACCCTCTTTCTCTTTACTCCCTTTCTTTCAAAGACAACTAACGTGCGTACGACACAATCTTGCCCGGACTCCTTTGGGGCGAAGGCCCTCGACAACCGCAACGAGATATATTCACGAACTTCTGTAGCCTAGCGAAGCACACACACGCTACTCATTAACGCATACACACAATTAATACATACACTCTCTTACTAGCAAAACAGGCACGCTAACATACACACAGACATCTTCATGCCTATAACGCTTATAAACACGTAAATGCACACGACGCCAGCCGAAATGATTATGCCGACTCAATTTCTCCTTACCGACAAACACGTTTCTTTCACCCAGGAATATTCATTGGACACTCTTTAGTACACGTGTGCATTTTTTGCACACGGCGCCAGCCAAAATGAACATGTCTACTCAAGTTTTCCTTACAAACAAAACAACTCTTCTTTTACCAGAACGTTTTTGGGACGCTCTAAACATTCGTATTCTACGAAATCTTTATCTTTCGCCGTTGATAAAAATCATTTTATATGGATAGACTTTGTTATTCTTTCTTCTGATAATGCCCCATCACTACTCTTAACTATGCGCATTAGCAGTCACTACAATACCACATTTACACTATTGGGCCATTCTACTTCAAATATCTCAAAACGTTTGAATTTAATTTATAAATATATGCATATATATATATATATATATATATATATATATATATATATATATATATATATATATATATTATACAATTTTATTTGAATAAAATGGAGAGTGGTATAGAAACATACTGCAATTTGATCATAGCCTGAATATTGCCGGATACTAGTCTGGTTTGCTTTTCTTGTACGTCAGCGGTTCCTTTTAAAAACAGAAATTGGAGAAAAGTTGCCGTTCCGAATAATCGACATTGCGTCGGTGTCAACAAAAGCATTGGGATGGTTATGCGCTCTGACTTTCTTTACTTTTCGTTTTTCGACTTCTTAGAATAACATTCCGTATTTTCCATTTAACTATAACGATATTTCCCCCTTTTTTGCTGATTCGTCAGTTCTTCTTTCAAAGCAAACATCTGACGCCACTAATGTTTGTTCGCCCTGTTTAAATTGTATTCAGAGAATTCAAATTTCGACCCTGGAGGGAGATAATAGCGTGGTTGGGTTCGGGGTCGCGGGCATTGAGGATTTTATCTGAAACGACAAAAAAAAATTGTAAGTTTATTTTTATTTCGTTTCGGTTGATCAGATTACAATCAAGAATGTGCTCTTTCTTTCTTTCTCTCTCTCTCCCCCCTCCCCCTCTCTCTCTCCCCCCCCCCTCTCTCTCTCTCTCTCTCTCTCTCTCTCTCTCTCTCTCTCTCTTATAATCTGGTTGCTTTTCTAAGTGTTACAGAGTTACTGTTCCTGATTTAAAAGCGTTAACGTCCCCGAAAATTCAATACCTCATTTATTTTTCAAACCCAATGTTTTTTTCTTCTTAAAGACAAGCAAAGCGTGTGTCTTACCACCTTCTTATGAAAATAATCATCAATTTTTTGTTGGATTGTAAGGGAAAAACTAATGAGTGTACTTTTATGTATTTCTGAAGAAAAAAAAGGGTCATTTTTGCCATTTGTTGTGTGTAGGGAAGGGGATATCAGTTCTCCTGGCGTTTTCCTAGGGTCACAAGTATTTGTTTTATGTAAATAATCATTAATTCTAACTTTTTATGGGTTTTTTTAGCAAATGCAAATGAAGGTAATTTTTGATATTTTGTCGTTTGGTGGCCATTTTCAGCGCTTCGAAGGCGAGGACGATAGACTAGTCATAGTTAGAAAAAATTCATGAAAACATTCATGAACCAAGTTTGAGAAAATACGAAAGATGACGGAATAATGGACTAACGGAATAACGAAATAAGGGATTAAAAGAATAATGGACTAACGGAATAAGGGAATAATGGACTAACATGACAATGCATTAACGGGATAATGGCCTAAGAATAACAGAATAATGAACTAAATGAATAACAGGTTAACGGAATAAGAGACGAACAGAATAATGGACTAACGAGATAAGAGAATAACGGATTAACAAGATAAGGGACTAGCGGAATAATTGACCAACGGAATAACGGGATAAGGGACTAACGGAATAAGGGACTAACTGAATAATGGACTAACGGGATAACGGAATAATGGACTAACGGGATAACGGAGTAACGGAATAATGGACTAACGGGATAACGGAGTAACGGAATAATGGACTAACGGGATAACGGAGTAACGGAATAATGGACGGACGGGATAACAGACTAACAGAATAAGGGACTGGCGGAATAGCAGATTAACGGAATAAGGGATTAATGGAATAACAAACTACGAGAATAGCAGTCTAACGGAATAATGGACTAACGGAAAGTGGCAAAAAAGCATGTGTCCTTTCCAATTAACATTATTTATTTTTATACACTGTCTATCACTCTCGCTTCCGACCTTCTCTCCTTCTATTCATTTGGTCAGAGGTAATAAAACAAACTATAACACTCAAGATTTGAAATAGTCTATTATAAACTGAGGGGAATATCACCCCAATCAATTCTGGTACAAGTTACGCATTTTTATTTATAGGTGGTATCATATTCCATAACTAGTCAAAGTTTGCAATATTTAAAAAAATTTTTTAACATAGTTCACCCCAAACAAGGCAGGCCGCCACTGTAAACGTAAGGGGCTACTGAGAAAAAAGAAATGGGGAGAAGGTTGGGGGGGGGGAGGTCAACCTAAATTGGGATCTGCGCAGCGAGATGTCTGTTTACATTAGTGTTAAATTTCTCCATGTCAGTACTGTCGGGGAAACAGGAGGCAGGGCGGGAGTTCCAGAGGTCAGCATCACGATGGGAAGAAGCTATTTGAGTAGAAGGCTATCCGGCATCTGGGGACCTCCACAGTGAATGAATGAGATTTAGTTGATTGTCGAGTTGGTCTAGTGAATATTCTACAACTAGCAGAACCCGTGTTCCAGCGTTGCCCGGGAAACTATATCAACTCAAGAAATTCCGGGCGCCGCTATTGAATTATTTTCTGGTTATGGTTATCTAGTATGAAAGCAGACTCTACGAGGTTAATGTAAAAAAAAAAGAAAATTGGGAGGGGGGGCACCCGGACTTATGATGGAAATGTAATTGCTAACCTGGATTCAAGGTTAGTGGCTTAATGAAGGGCATTTTTTAGCTAAAAAAAAAAAAGTAAATTTCACTAAATTAAAAAATAAAAATAAAAAAGTAAATCGATAAAAAAATTAATTTATTTATTTACTTTTATTCATGTTGTCCGACACGAAAGACTATGTAAATTTAAAACCGTTTTTTCGGGGGGGGGGGGGCACTTGAACTTATGATAGATGTTTAATTGGCAACCTGCTTTTTTTTTTTTGCTTATAAAAATAAAGAAAAATTTCGATGTAGAGACGGGAGTGATTCTATAAAAAGGACCGTTACGATAAAAACAAGAAAAAGATGATTTCATCGAAAGCACTATACATTTATACGATTCGGAAGCGTGTGCTTATTTGTGTTTATTTGTTTATATTGTGGTACTATGAAATAGATCTATTAAAGAAAGAGAAAAAAAGGAAAAATATGATTTCTGAAGCGAATTAAACCGAAATTAGCGGCCATGTTGCATAGTCGTGTTTATTTCAGATGATATTCCTTTGTTCTAGAATGTCTGTAAATAGGCAAAAATCGAGAAGTAAAGATGAACAAAAGATATTAAAAAATATTTAATGTGACGCAGGAATGTAATTGTTTCATTCATATGAATTATTGCATGTTAGTAATGTGAAAAAATTCAATAAGTACTTTTAAATATGAAAAATGTAAGATGGATCTTTGTTATTTTTTATGGTAAACCGCTATTCCTTCCTGCATTCCACCATTCTAAAATATAATCGGAAAGGAGATGGAATAATTGAAGAGCGCTATCCGTATTTAAATATAAAATCTAGTGCAGTGTGCAAACAAGTAAGAAGGAAAATATGAAATAAATACGGTGATATAGGCAAAAAAATCACCCCATTAAGTACAGTTCCCGGTGACTGAAGAGACTGTGTGAGTAGATACTAGCGTGAGAGTGAAAATGCCTGCGAACTCATTTGTAAATTATTGTGTTAGGAAAAAAAAACTACCCGGAAAATATATAAGAAATTTTGAAAGGGAGCAAAGCAAAGGCATATTTTTTAGAAAACACGCATGAGGAATTGGCCTAAGTGGTTGGCAAAACTGATTAGCATATCAAGATTTTGGTTCGAAAGCTATAATGATCAGTGAAATAGGGGAACATTTACTTTACTTTAGTATATATAAGATATAGGATACTTAGGGTGCAGTCAAAACTTAATATATTTAGTTTTGATTGCACCCTAAGTATCCTATATCTTATCTTATATATAAAGTAAAGACGTTTTTTCCCCTGTACCTTCGCGTCGAATAGGAAAATAAACTCGAACTCAATAGGTTACTACAATCACTACAACATCAAGCTTATTCGCTCGAGCGTGTTCTTAGCAAACTCTACACTCTTACATCCATCTCGGGCAAATTGTTACTTTCGTTCCTCACTCAGTCACTCTCCCCAAACCAGACACCATACAGGTAGTAGCAAGAACATTTCTCTCTAACATTTTACTACTCCCACGCTACCAGTCTACACCGGGGCCAAATACACAACGGATACTTTCAAACAATTTACACCTTATTATATATACTAAAGTAAAGTAAATTTCCCCTATTTAACTGATCATTATAGCTTTGGAACCAAAATCTTCATACTTAATTGACGCTTTTATAATTTAGTGTGGATGCTTTAAAAAATTCTAGTCTCTATGTTTTTTTTAAAGAACAATTAAACTGTATCTTATAGTTCTTATTTACTTGCTTCTCCACAAAGGCCAAGCTTGACATTAAAAAAAAAACGGGTCCTTCATATGGGGAAACTCAATCTTTAAAATAAAAATATAAAATAAAAAATATTTTTTATTGACTGGAATTGTAAAGAGACGTTTTACTTAATTCGATTTATATTCCCAACCATTTTTTAAAACTATTATTCTTAAAACAAATATTGATATTATATCATCTAAATAAATCATAACGTAATCTTGTATATAAAGTAAACAGTTCATTTAGCACTGCAGAAATTAAGACAACATATTTTAGGTTTCTGAATTTTTGAGATGAGGATTGATAATTTGTATCATTTCGATTATTCGGACTACTGTTCTAATCTTAAGTGTTATTCTCACAACGTTTCGGTCGCTGTAACCCCCGGCCATCTTTAGATGTATCATTTCGAACTCGGGGATATTTCTGTCGAACTCGGGAATTTGGACGGAATTTCGAAGGAGACCCTTTATTTAATCCAAGGGGTTAGCATGCTCCCGTTCCGTCAGCCATGACTGGGAGAAGTCTTCAGTAATTCGCAATTCTTCGTATCGCCCGTACCGAGGATTGAACCTTCAACCTTCAGATGACTATCACTTAGAACTGAATTTTACTCAGTACTATATCTCCAGCGGCCAAAGCGTTGTGGGTATAACACTCAAGATGACAACAGTCGTCCGAATAATCCAAATTATACAAAATATATTTTAATCTAATTTATTTATTTCATTTTGAAAGTAAGTTCCCTGGCACCCTGGACAGGCTTATTGTATAGTTTTGCTCTCTATATATAGGTAAGAATCACTATTCAGCAATAGAATATAGTATAAAAACTCGCTTAATAATTAGAGTTACTGTCCACAAGAAGTAAGCATGAAGTGAATTAAATGCATACATTTTTGAGTTCACTTAAAATGCCCGACATTAGAAAATAACTTGTAATATTTATTAATGATTTTTACAGAAGTTTAGATCACACTGTACCAATGATTTTGCGAATAAACCGGAGCCATTATATATATATATATATATATATATATATATATATATATATATATATATATATATATATATATATATATCGAGGCAGCATTTTTTCCTTAAGACACGTATTATTAAAAATAACCGACGATTTTTGTCTGGTTATTTTAGTATTGATCCCTTCAATTTAACACGATTAATTTGAACGCTAGTACTAATATACTTAAATGCTTATAATACCTAATAAATATAGTTTCATATTTAAATTTTCCCGCCATAATTAATTATAAATCTCACTCCAGGTCTTTACCTGTTTGTCATTATTCCACTGACGATGAACCCAGACGGGTCAGAAAGTACTCTGGACCAACATGTACATTACGGCAGTTTCATCAGCCAATTTTATTCCGAGATTAAGATTTTAATCCGGAAAATTGAAGGGATCAATACTAAAATAACCAGACAAAAATTGTCGGTTATTTTTAATAATATATATATATATATATATATATATATATATATATATATATATATATATATATATATATATATATATATATTAAAATTTGTATAATTGGGCAGCATTCTTTCTTTTATGCCTGTTTGATTGAACAGGAGTGCCAACTTCTGCTTATTCAGCTTTTAGTAGGACTACCATATCACACCGACTTACTTGCCACCTCACCTCCCCTCAAAGCTCCATATACCAACATCTTATAAAGCATGGCATCCCAAAGAACGAATTTAGGATAATTTTAACAAATAACACAGCCATTCTGGCGGTTTCGGGTTGCAGTGTTCGCCTCCCCATAATGGAAGCATTGTTTATACGCATTTATAAACCAAACATCAACCATTCCCGTTATGATGGGGGGGGGGGGGTAGAGGTGTATTGAAGTGCTGTAAAAATAATTTAAAAGAGCGCCCTCTTGATAGATTCACCAATTTATTTCATTTTGCAACCGCCTGATGACGGCCGATGTCGGTCGAAAACGTTCGCACAAAATAGAGATTTTTTACACTCCTTAAATTATAACATCAAATTCGTCGTACGAAGTACGTCTTTACCTGATTCCCCTGAAGATGGACTCGGATGGGCCTGAATGTACGTGGGACACCTACAATTATGGCAGATTCATCAGCCAATTCCCCACCAAAACAAAGACCCTGATTCGGCAAATGGAAAGGATCTACACAAGGATATCCAGACAAAAGCTGTCTGTCATATTCAACAACACTTGTGTTACAGAGAAAATGCTGCCTATATATATATATATATATATATATATATATATATATATATATATATATATATATATATATATGTATATATATATATAATGTCTAAAGAAGCTTTAGGTCATTTTAAACAAAAAAAAAAAATTAAAATAAAAAAAATAGTAAAATGCAGTTTAAATTCCCAGAGAAACTAACTAAATCCAAGATATTGCAGACTTAACATTCGTTGGAAAATTAATAAATAAATAAATAAGTAAATAAAAAAAATAAAAAGGGGGGGAGTTAAGTATCTAAGAGTGAAACAAAAACAGGAGACCTTAAGCGTCTAATATTAACACGGTGATCATCAGCTGTTTACCATGTAACTGTTTCGGAGATTTAAAAACAGGACAGTTATAATATTCATGGCTCTCCAATGGTACTGATCAACTACCATTTCCCCAATAATCCAGTGTCGAAATAATTCAGCTTAAAATTTCACTAACATATATATATATATATATATATATATATATATATATATATATATATATATATATATATATATATATATATATATATATATGCGTGCGTGTAGCCATGTTTCTTAGTTGAAATATCAGTGTCCGGGATTTTTAAAGAACAAAATCAACGATTCCCAACACTAAGTCGTCCCCTTGATTGTTTACCTCCCAGTGGTCTGACGATAGAGCCATGACGTAGACATCGGTACATTCAGGTCAGTGGGCAATCATTGGTCGTCGTCCCGAGTGTAAAGCTGAAAACTCTCAACATTTATCTTGTGCATTCTTCCGTCAAACCTGAGCTCACTCTTCCATTTAGCAATTTAGCTGTGTTTGTTTTTATCTCGGCTCATGAGGGAAGAGGAACTGGATCCTAAATTGGGAAGGTCACCGCGGACAAATAAAACAACTCAGCATAACCAACTTACCCAGGCACAATACTGAAGGACCATCCTCCTAAACGTTACCTCCTCCTTTCAAAGGAAGTGGGTGGGTGGGTTTATCGCTACATACACTATATAATGTTAAGTATGTGTAATTGTTTACGTTGACTCTCTTTTTGATCGCAAGCGAAAATGGATACCCCCCCCCCCTGTAAGGGTGCCTGTGCGGGGAGTGGTCTATAGTAAAGCAAGTGTTTCACAATCCTGAACCGCACCTTTTTATGCTAATGCGTCACAAATTACCAAGGAAAAAAAAACTTGAGGATAAGAATTAATGAGATTGGCAGTTGGATGACGAAAAATACTATGAGAGGATTGAAAACGATGAGTTGTTATCTCGGAGTTTTCTTTCTTCTACAATAGTTGTACAACCAAGGCTTGAAGGTCTAGTCTGCACTACTATTTAAGTCATGGCTGGAAGAATGGCATATATTTTCATACCTTTCCCAAGTAGATTAACGAAAGTGAAACGATAACCCTGATAGAAACTGATATGTCGAGCCGATACACACAAATATATAAACATATACACACAAATATATAAACGTATGCGCACAAATATATAAGCATATACACGCAAATATATAAACATACACACAAATATATAAACATATACACGAATATATCAGCATATACACATTAATATATATACATATACATACATATATAAGCATATACACACAAATATATCAGCATATACACATAAGTATATAATCATATACACAGAAATATATCAGCATATACACAAGAATATATACACATATACACATATTTAAACATATACACACAAATATATAAACATATACACACATATATAAGCATATACACACAAATATATCAGCATATACACATAAGTATATAATCATATACACACAAATATATAAACATATATGCACAAATATATAAACATATACACACAAATATATCAGCATATACACATAAGTATATAATCATATACACACAAATATATAAACATATACGCACAAATATATAAACATATACGCACAAATATATAAACATATTCACACAAATATATCAGCATATACACATAAGTATATAATCATATACACACAAATATATCAGCATATACGCACAGATATATAAACATATACACACAAATATATAAACATATACACACAAATATATAAACATATACACACAAATATATAAACATATACGCACAAATATATAAACATATACACACAAATATATCAGCATATACACATAAGTATATAATCATATACACACAAATATATAAACATATACACACAAATATATAAACATATACGCACAAATATATAAACATATACACACAAATATATCAGCATATACACACATATATAAGCATATACACAGAAATATATAAGCACATACACACAAATATAGGAGCATACACACTTAAATTAGTATAAAGATATACGCATATATGTATATGTCTATATAAAGTGTTTTATGCGTAAAGGTTTATATATTTGTGTATATATGTTTATATATTTGTGTATATATGTTTATATATTTGTGTGTATATGCTTATATATTTGAGTGTAAATATTTATATATTTGTATGTACAGGATTTACTCGTAAACTAATTAACCGATCATTATGAAGTTAGAAACACAGTTGCTGGGCGTAAGGGGTCGTAATGTTTGCTATATTTAGTTTTATGCAAAGGAGTAAAACGTAGGTGAAGTTTTTTTTGTGAAAATAAGTCCGATTTTTCTGCAATTTTAGCAATAGCTATTAAACATCAATTAATAAAAAAAAATTAAAAGGGATTTTAGGGAGTATATCGGGCACAACCTTCTATTTTAAAATTCAAATATTTCAGATTTGCATTGAATTTGATCCATAGTCTTTAGACACCAATCAAGCAAAATTTCCTGAATTTTTATTTCTTCTTTAGACCCCTAAACGTTAAGCCTTTATTTTGAGATATTTTCATGTATGATTTTAATCCTCGCAAGGTAACATAAAAGTGGTGAAAAATTCTTCTGTTCGGGAGATTATTTTTCCCGTCCTGGGACCGGTATTCTTCTAGTATATATATATATATATATATATATATATATATATATATATATATATATATATATATATATATAAGTAAATACTTGTAACATGCGCATTCACAGGTAAATACATCTTCAACCCATATCGATGCACACATGTACTTCTACTGATGCATACTTACATATCTAAAATCATAGACGTACACTCATACATATATACACCCATAAAGCAACTATACACACGTAAGGCCACTCTAGATTGGGTAAACACAATAACTAGTATAGTCTCATCGGCTCTTCCTCACCAATGAAGGCGCCTAAACCGGAGTGGGTAATGCCTTCTAGCTACAACAACTGTCAATAATTTCCCCTTCTCTCTCTCTCTTTCTCTCTCTCTCTCTCTCTCTCTGCCCAAAACTAAACGAAACTTCTATGAGCAAAGTCTATTTCCAAAAAACAACCTGTCTGTAGAACACAATACCGCGGGGCTGCTTCCCAGCTGACTACAACATTGTCGTTTTCAAGTCCAATGTAAACAAATTCTTCTTAAATAATCAAATTCTGACCAATTTCGACCATCATTACCAATCATCACGGTGTTGTCTCACTGTCCACCTGACACCCATTAGCCATTATCCTCGAGTGGCCTTTGGGCTTGACGATCCGTGACCCTTTACTAAAAAAAAGAATTAATGGCCCGCTGAGATCGGGCAAGGGTTTGTCTGACATTTGGGTTTGTGAAAAAAGGGTTGAGGAATGATTGTTGAGGAGGTTCTCTTTTAGCCCTTTCCTCGTACTTAATCTTCCTGTCATATCTGCAGATAGGATTGCTGGGGCCGAATGAGGGAAGGGGTGAGGTTATTACTGGGCGTCTCTCTTTTTGTTCTGTCTCCCTTACTTGTTTCTGCCTTGACAAACAAATTGAAATTTAAAGTGTCATCTGTTGGCTAGCCACTAATATTCCCTTTCTTCTATACATTTTTTCTATGTTTTATTTTGCATGTCTGAGTCTCTTTTTATTTATTTTTTCATTTTTTTTTTCATAAGTATTCTTGTTGTCACGTGTGATCTGTCAGAGTTTATTTACGGGAGGACAAATTACTAATTGAATATACTACACATATCAATTTCTATATCAGTGTTACCGAAACTTATTTAGGCTGGTGAAGGAGTTTGCCAACGCTTGAGCAGCGCCTTTCCCTTATACACGTTCTCATACAAGCAATTACAATGAAACAAAGAAACAAAACGGAACCAATAATATTGGGAAAGTCATTTATTTGTCGCAAGTCCAAAAGGGTTAGCTCAGGTTAGATGGTGACTGTAAAAATATATACACAGTTCTAATAAAGTCTTAAAAGAATGTGTACGTGTATCTGCGTGTGAAATATGAGAGGAAATGTCTTACATACCGCGAATTCTTATGCGTGCGTTATACGCACGTGTTCTCACGCGAGGCAAAGTAGGAAGAAATAAAGTAGGAATTTCCTTGTGCGTACCGTTTTATATCCACCGATTGCAGCGCCACCTACCATCGCGAAAATGGAAGATAATTAGATCTAAAACGCCCCCCCCCCTGGTGAATGCATGTTTAAATGAGTGTAAAAGGAGATAGGTAATGCTACACTGACGTCCCCTTGTTTACTAAATAGATTCTTAGCGCTTTACATATACACAACAGAAAATATGCATTGGAAACGTCTGGGATACTGAAATGATAAATTATTTATATAATTCGCCACATCTGTACGGCAGAAGGCGAGACAGTTTCGAAATCATGGCCTTAGCACAGTAAGAACGTATTAAAAATCAGAAACACTTTTAAACCCTTGGGTATTCTTACATTAATAATAGACTCCAATTCTGTCGCATCGTTAGTATATTTAAGAATTCTGAACTCTGAAGTGTTTGCAAAATTAAGACAAGCTTTAGATCATGTAGCCTGGTTGTCTACTCGTTTTGAGATGATCTAGTTGGGTGCGAAGACAGTGGCTACGTATGGTAACTGCAGACACCCTTTCCGAATCTACGACGTTGTGTATTGTTCGGATTTTTTAACTATGCACATGGACGGCAGTCCGGGGGGGGGGGCTCACCCCCACCCCCACACACACTTTTTTACTTGACCCCCCCCACTTACCGGTCATCGATAATAAAGTTATATATGCATGTGTTTAACCGGGTCCCCCACTTTTTAAAAGAGACCCCCCCACTTTTATAACTGTCCCGCCGGTCCTGATGCATTCCCTTTTCTTTATGTATTATAATCTCACTTTTATTAACCATGAATTGCATACGAGTTGTACCTTAATGGCTGAGTCTATGACATATTTTGCTATTCAGATTTTGTAAAAAAAAAAAAGAAAGAAAGAAAGAAAGCTATTTCTTGTTTAAATGCTCTTAATACCACATCGTCACCGCTAACAACACTCTTTTCCGTGTAGGTAGTGATCATTCTGGAAAACAATGATCTATATGAATAAATGTGAATGATTTTGAATATTTAACATCTGTGTGTAAACAAAACATACACTATTATTCTTAAATCACAATTACACCGGTAATGAGTTTTTGGTACGTTAGTCCGTCAGTCCGCCAATCAGTGGCATGCTGCAAATATAATTTTTTCTAAAGAATGAAAATAAAAGTGTTATTTTTGCAAATATCTTTACGCTTTGTCTGTCGAATACACTGATTTGATATTAAAAATAATGGACATGTAATTCATTCAACTTTTTAAATTTCTGTATTTCGAACTCTACGAATAATCACATTAAAAAAATCACCATCTTGTATATGCTACCCTCTTTCTTTCTCCATTCTTTCCTTTTCTTTTCTTTTCACTTCTTCCTCTGACTGTACTGAGTGGAAGAAAGATGCACTCAAATCAATGGCTTACTTTGACCCCCGCACAAACACAGCGGGCGGTCAAGAAATTAAAACAAAACATTTTCTCACATATGCGTGTGAATTCGAGATATTCTAACCAATGAGAAGCGTTCCCGCTCATTTGAAACGGATTCTCTTTGCAAACTTATGTTAACTTGTTTTGGAACGGGGCTTCTTTGCAGGTCTATGTGAAATTGCTTATTCCAATACAATATAAGCAGTCACTCGATAACCAAAAAAGAAACACAGAAACAGGCTTTTCTGGCTCACACATCGATACTCCGTGAAGACGACAACATTAACAACAACAACAACAACAACAACAACATAAAGCGCCTAACGAAAAAGCGAAAGACACACACACACACAAATGGAACTGTGAAAATACACATACATATTTTGAACATCATGTTTTCTTCTCAAGATGTGACTGACACATTATAGGGAGACGGATTATCTTATTCGTCTCCGACCTTCTCTTCGCATCCATTCTGTTACACACAACAGTTATATAGTACTGCAGCCTCTTTCACACCGAAGAGATGTTGATAACCTCTCTCCACTCTATCGTTATATTCATGGTGGATACTCGTCTGATCTCTAATCCCTGGTATCCCCTTTAAAACATTCATAGCAAGAACTCGTCTTACTACAACCACAGCAAAGAACTTTATTTTCTCTCTCTGTACAAACACAGCAGGAGATCCCGAAATAAAAAACCTTGAACTAACATGTAAGTATTTTATTTACCTCCCAGGAGGTTAGACACAAGGTCAGATGTGAGTTTTGATGAAAGTGTTTCTGTGGAACGAACTGGATTCGAACCCGACACAACCAGGTCCTCAGCCCACGTCGTTAACCACTTAGCCACCGTGCCATCCCCAAAATACGAACTTGAGAATTTTCAACCAATCAGAAAGGATTCCCATTTATATGAAACGGATTCTCTTTGCAAGCCTATGTGAACTAGCTTATTTTGATATAAGCAGTCACGTGATAACCAAACTACAGAGTTCTTCTGGCTAACACACCCATGCACCCTAACTCCGTGAAAATGACAACAACGCGAAAAAGGTAAAGCCACACATACATTCGAAAAATAGAACTCTGAACAAACACATGCATATTTCGAACGTCGTGCCTTCTTCTCAATATGTAACTTTAAAACATTCTAGGGAGATAGATTATATTATTCGTAGCTCGATCCCCCCTTGCATCCATTGTCTTATATACACACACACACCTTCTAACGTACAAAGTCAACAAGGCACAACGATAGGACAAACTCTCACCTTCAATTCTCTTTGATGACGTGTGTATGTTCTCCTGCGACCGCACTCTGAGTAAATATGAGTTTATTAATGTTAAGCATGTTTCCTTCTCTTCCTTACACCATATGTCCCTCCAGTTTCTGAATATTCTTTCTTTTGTGTTGTTTCGCTCTACCAACCTCTAAAACTTATTACCTGCTGTGTTTTCATTTATCACTCTCACATTACCAGCAAAACGGGTTACTGTTATTTAAATCAATAATAAAACATAGGATTTTGAAATAGCGTTTATATAGTACAGAGAAACGGGCCGAAGAGAGTCATTAGAATGCCTAATTTGCATAACTATATTTTAAACAGTTTATAATGAATTAATATTTGGTGTTACTCATTTAGCTTCTTGGCCTTTTGGCTAAGATCAAAGTGTAGTATATGTCCCGATGGATACTGCACCCCATACTGGTGTTGTCTTGGCCTTCGGGTCTTGATTTACGCCGGTCAATGGGTCTGTCCTGTGCAGTTCTGGGAGGTCCACCCTCTCAGGCTTTGCCTCCCCTCTTTGGGGAGGAGTAAGTTTATTGCTTACTGCCGGGGAATGCCGACGGGGCTGCCCAGGCAATTTTTAAACCCCACTTTCCCGACCCGACCTTGGGTCACATCTTACTTGTGGGAGTAAGATAAAAACTGGTCTTGTGCCTAACTTCTGGAGAGAAGTAAATCAATACTCATTTAGCATTTTATTTTCCTATTTTCCTATATATATATGCAATAGTTTTTCAATATTAACAGTAATAAATTAAAGTGATTTAATGATAAAAAAGGATAAATTACGGGAAAACCTTTCTTAGAATAATATTTGTTCGTGAATTTTCAAAGGAGGTAATTTAAATTAAATTAACATTAGTGGCTAGACAACATGATTTCATAGAGAGGGGAGAGGGTGACTGCATGCTTGCTCTCTGTCTCTGTCTCTCTCTCTCTTTCACTCACTCACACCCACACCCATAATAGCTCAGGCGAATTGTATATCTTCTTTCTTTCGATTGCTTTGCGATTTTATTTAACAGAAAAATAAATGTGCATCAAAATAACGCAATAATTTCTCTATTTACGTGAATAAATGTTTATGTTTATCTGTTTATATGAATAAAAGCGAATGATTCTGGCTCATGTTTACAAGAAACTTATGCATGATATGTTTATTATGTCAAAGTTTGGTTTTAGGAAGCGATAGCAAGATGGCTTTTCCAGCTACATTCAATAAAACAACGTAATAATTCAATTCTTGATTTTTATTGCAATAACGGTAAAGAACAATTCAGCGTCCTAAATTCTCTTCGAAAGACTGTCATTCGATTTCTAGTTTTAAAATGGCATTGCAATTTTAGGTGTAGTAACACAGTAAAGAATATCGATAAAATTTAATTTAATATTGTAGCAGTTACCTCCTCCTTTCAAAACATAACTACACCGGTTTGCCGGTAGGTGTCGCTTTTTCACCGACAGGTGGCACTGTAAAGCGACACCAGAGTTATCTGCCCTTTTGACTATAAAAACCGTTGCAAACGGAAAATCCATCTCTCCTTCACAGACCAGCCTCAGCAAAACAACGCTGGCGCCAGCGCTCCGTTTCACTCGCCTTTTGGCCTCGACAGAATGACGCTGACACTAGCGTTCCGTTTCACTCTTCTCTGGTCGACAGAACGACGCTAATACACTAGCGTTTCGTCTCACGCTTTTCTTCTCAATCGGCATAACAACTACCAACACACGTGGTCAGACAACGGTAAGAGTTCTCAACTCATTTTCTTTGTATACGGCTTTCAAAGACTTTCCACACGCCGGATTCATTTCTTCTTATACCTTTTCAAGAACTGTTTTTCCATCGACACACATGCATACATCACACACTTCATCATTCCACGTACACACACGTTCAATAAACGTTATTTGAACTACTTCATTTTTGTTTATTAATTATTACTCTGTCTTTGCATGCAACAATTGCTTAATTTACTGAACACGTTTATAATCGGGGGAACACGACCCTCGATCCGAGCAATATCGATTCCTTTGTTTAAGTGAACTTGCATATATTTTGCATACATATTTTCATCGTACTTCCCTGTATGTGTGATTTAAGAGTGTATTTCAGTCTTAATATTAAAATTAGCAAAACAAAATACTAACATCTCTAAAAAACAGAACCGATATTAAATCTTCTGAATGAATAAATGCGAAAGTTTATTTCTCCATTTATCATAAGTATATTTATATCAAAATAATTTATATTTTAAAATAAACTCTGCATTGAATTTTTAAAACTAACTCCTCTCATCTTTTTAAATTAGAAAAAAACCAAAAAAAACAAATAGATTCATATTTAAAAAAATCTTCATTAATAGGGAATTCATTTTTATGCTTATACAAAATTACATCTCAACATGGAAATATATCAAATAACACCACGACTCCATCGTTTTGGTGTTTTTCTCCAAATTACCAAATTACCAAAATCTGAAATGAAAATGGTTTCTTTGTTTTTCTGTAAAGAAGGCTACAGCTCTATTGATTGCTGTCGGGGGAGGGATAGTTTTTTTTGCTAGTGTCATATATAACATTCTTCGAAACAAGAAAAATAATTTTATTTCTACAAATATTTTTATTTTTGTGTAGCGAATACATATCAAATTCGGGCAATGTTCAAGTACGACTAACTGTAAGAGCAGTTTCTGCGGCGCTGCTACGGTGTTACGCCGCCATCCGTACCCGATAATAAACTTCGTAATTAACAACTTCCGGTATTCTTTAGTTTAATTTTCTCTAGTTTCTGGTAGTCAATTTTCTGGTAGTCAATTTTCTGGTTTTATTTTTTTTTGTACTTTATGATAATGAATTATATCGTACAAGACGTACTAACCGCAGATGAATGTCGGTTGCACACTATCTCCTTGCAAGTGTTACTAATGGACACAAATGGAGAAAAGAAAACGTTGGAATGGTTGGCAGGGCCTACAATGCCTTACCTAACCATGATGTGGTAAACCACACGTATAATTTTGTGGATCCCGTAGACAATACGATCCACACTAATCGTATTGAAGGCTCATAGAGTCACGCTAAAGACAAATTCAGGTCCATGCGAGGTACAAGTGCAGCACATTTCAATAGCTAACTGCAGGAGTTTCTCTGGCGTCGACAAGTAAAAGTAAATTACTTCAGCCATATAATTTATGCGATCCGACAGTACTATGATTTCTGAAACAACCTATTTTATTATTTTCCCTCTGTGATTATTTATTTTCAGTAACTGTGATTATTTATTTTTAGTAACTGTGATTATTTATTTTTGTCAAATAAATTATTTAAAATAAAATTTTAACAGTTATTATTTATTTTTGTCTAATAAATTATTTAAAATAAAATTCAGTACAAAACTAACCAAAACAGGAAGTTTTTATTATCGGAACCAATTTCGAACGGACACCGTTTCCGGTTGGAAACAACTTTGCTTAGAGTTAGTCGTACTTGAACATTGCCCAAATTCGATATTAAAAAAATAACGAAAATATTATTCATTCAACTTTAAAAATGTCTCTATTTCAAATCTACGAGTAGTCACTTATACTCTTTTCAAGGGAGATAACTTTGACATTTTAAAGATTCGCTGTATTCGCTAGAAAACAAAACTTTTTAAAAAATATATTGGCGGGCTGACGTACTAAAAGAAGAATTATCTAATTGCACTAAATGTCAAAGACATATCGTTTATATACTTGTCTTAAAAAATTCTAACAGATTGATTGAACATCTAATTTGCTTAAAATATTTCTTCGTGCCCTCCCGGTGGAGGTGAGGATGGTGGTCTTCTTCTTCGATATTCCCCGCCTGTTTCCGTATGTAGTCTTTCTTATCTACTCTAAAGTCAAAGTGTAGTATCTGTTCCGATGGATACTGCACCCCATAGACTGCTATTGTCTTGGCCTTCGGGGCTTGATTTACGCCGGTCTATGGGTCTGTGCAGTTCTAGGAGGTCCACCCTCCCAGGCTTCGCCTCCCCTCTTTGGGGAGGAGTAAGTTTATTGCTTACTACCTGAGGCGCCCCTACGGGGAATGCCGACGGAACTGTCCAGGCATTTTTTAATGGCCAGAGTGCTCACCTCTCGGGCGTTGGCTTTTCAAACCCCACTTTCCCGACCGACCTTGGGTCGCATCTTACTTGTGGGAGTAAGATAAAAACTGGCCTTGTGCCTAACTCCTAGAGAGGAGTAAATCAATACTCTAGTGACTCCAGATCCCTGTTGTTGCCAGTGAGCAATCACTGGTAATGACTTGCGTGTGAACTCCTTGTGAGTAAATGATTCCTATAATAATATATTGCATACTCTCCTTTATGAAAATAATGCCTCTTGGCCTTTTGGCTAAGATCAAAGTCTGCTTTTCTCCCCTACCCCATTATACTCCAATTAATTTCTGTAAATATAACCATATTTATTTATTTATTTGTTTGTAAGGAAAATTTTAAGATTGCCAACTTATTTTATAATAACTTAAGTAGGACGGCCCCTAGAGCAAATGTGGTATTGTGGTGACTGAGATGATTCTAGTTAAAAGTAGGATAGACAATTTTATTACTTTAGACAAAGGATGACCAACGACACCCATCCCCACACTTTTGATGGCCTTGTGTCTAATTTGTTTTGAATGTAAATCTTTTATATAAATTTTTCAAAGTGTAGTATCTGTTCCGATGGATACTGCACCCCATACTGGTGTTGTCTTGGCCTTCGGGTCTTGATTTACGCCGGTCAATCGGTCTGTCCTGTGCAGTTCTGGGAGGTCCACCTTCCCAGGCTTTGCCTCCCCTCTTTGTGGAGGAGTAAGTTTATTGCTTACTGTCTGAGGCGCCCCTACCGGGGAATGCCGACGGGGCTGCCCAGGCAATTTTTAAACCCCACTTTCCCGACCCGACCTTGGGTCACAGGTTACTTGTGGGAGTAAGATAAAAACTGGCCTTGTGCCTAACTCCTGGAGAGGAGTAAATCAATACTCTGTGTTTGTTTTGTTCTTATGTTAAAAGTACCCGGCATTGAGACGGATTTGGTTTCACTGTACGGACGAGTAGATCGCGTTAGCCTCCGCCTCGAATTGTGTCGAGGTACTTAGGGTTAGTGTTAGGGTTAGGGTTAGTGGGCTGCATTTTTCACTATCTTCTTCTTCTTGCTGTCACATTGTTGGAATTTAAAAGCAAGTCACTTGATAATTATTCTAGTGAATTCACCTCGTAAAAAACGACCCCGACACGTGACAAATGTTCCCTGTCGACGATGAAATAATCAGTGGTGGGAAATTATATGAGAACGAAATGCAACACGTTACAAATATGTGGGTCCATATAACATTTTTATATAGGGGACAGTTATTATATTATTAACAATAAATATGTTTGGCAAAATATGAAATAGTTCTTGGTATATATATATATATATATATATATATATATATATATATATATATATATATATATATATATATATATATATGAAGCAATCCAACAAAAGATATAAGCGTCAACTAATATCTTATAATTAGTGAAACATCCGGATAAAAAACTGAAGCTCAATATACTGGATAGAGCATTAATATTATAATATAAAATGAAGTAATAAAATAAGGTGTCAATCAAATTTTATTAGAATTCAAAGTTCAAGCAAAGTATCCTTAAGTTCTTAGCTCATGAGTTTTCAAAGATAATTCTTCTCTTCAGAGGACCATTACCGCAGTTATACTACTACAGGTAATAAAATTACGCTTTGAAAATATATAAAATTATATACACAAATACATAAAAATACATAACATCAATCCAAAAACATACTTTTTGTTGAATCCATACAGTCCATCCAGGTCATACAAGTTGAGAAGCATAATCAGGAAGGACATTACTCCAAGATACAAACAGCAGTCCAAATACGTGAAATTGAAGGGGCCGGCAAAGTTATCCAGTCGCGAAATGTGTCCATATTCAATGTTAATGATAAATAAATCAATCAAAATAATACAAAAAGTCCAATCAAAGTTCCGAAATCCCGACATGTGCAACCCAAGTCAAATCAAAGTTCGTTGTTTAATTAGAAAACCCGTCAAATCCGAATTGAGCAAAATAAGACCGAATCCCCGTCACATCTTGCCAGAAGAGCGAAAAAATATATATAATCCTCCCTCCCCTGCAATTCAACCAGACAAGTATGTTTTTGAATTGATATGTTTGATGTTATGTATTTTTATGTATTTGTGTATATAATTTTATATATTTTCAAAGCGTAATTTTATTACCTGTAGTAGTATAACTGCGGTAATGGTCCTCTGAAGAGAAGAATTATCTTTGAAAACTCATGAGCTAAGGACTTAAGGATACTTTGCTTGAACTTTGAATTCTAATAAAATTTGATTGACACCTTATTTTATTACTTCATTTTATATTATAATATTATAATATATATATATATATATATATATATATATATATATATATATATGTGTGTGTGTGTGTGTGTGTGTGTGTGCCATGCACACGGTGTGGCAACCCTCAATGTACTAAGTTATACTTATCTTTTAAAGTGTGATAAATTAAATGACGCCTGATCTCCAGCAGAGATTCTTTAATATATATATATATATATATATATATATATATATATATATATATAATTATTTTTTATTTATACAGACATGTACAGAAAGCCGTTACACTGGCATGTCGATGTTATATTATTTTGTACATTTTGTTTTGTTTGTAGTAATAAAAATAATTATATAGAAAATAGCTCTATTTACTATTGAGCACTTTTATATAAGCCTAATTGAAATTCTGTGGATTTTTATCCTGTGGATGTCTACTTTACCAGGATTACTACATATATATATATATATATATATATATGTGTGTGTGTGTGTGGGGGGGGGGTGTTTGTAACACAAAGTACTTATGATAGCTCAATAGTTTAAAGCTAGAGCTATGCTATATTTAGTATTTTTATGTAGTTCAATACCATATCATTATCACAGAGGACAGATTCACGCCATTTTTTCCAACTTATGTTTTTATTTCGCAGACAATTGTTTCGGCTAACATCAAGATATTTGTAAAATGCTCCTATGCATTTATTTATTTGTTTGTGTGGTTATCTTCAGTGCAAATTGTATAAAAACAAATTTATAAACTTGGCGATTATAGCCCGAATTATAGTCAATATTCATTATTAATTTTTCAAATTTTTATATACATGTAATTATGGTCCCTTTACATCTTTTTAAATAACATGTACGCATTCTATCTTTTTAAATTTCTAATCATTCATCATCGTCTATCATTATTAATCTAATTATTCATAAAATTAAAGTAGATATTTTTACTGACCATCTTTGTTATTTTCGTCCAGTTATTTTCTTTAGTTTTTTTTTTTTGGTTATCATTTTCCTATTTTCATGTTGTTATCCTTTCATCAGCCATATTACGCTCTAATTATTAAATAATAGAGAACTCTATTGGGTTTCTTTCTACCCAACCAAACCAAGAATTACACACACACTCACGCATATATATATATATATATATATATATATATATATATATATATATAGTGTGCAGGTTCGAATGATTTCGATGAGAACCCGAGTAAGGGAGCTGAATGTACATTTAAACAGAGCATGAATAAATGTTAAAGGGGAAAAAAACTAGACACACATTCGGGTTATACACATTATAACTTATTTCGACCTAGATCGGTCTCATCAGATGTATAACCAACCGCATTTAGGACATGAATGATGAGAAAATGTTACCACCGTTTTTAAAGTAAAGGAAAAAAATTCTAGTTGATGATTTGTCGTTATAGTGAAGCGGAACTGGGGGAATGGTATAAGGCCACGGTGACTAATTATAATTTACTATGATGATAATCATAATAGAAAAAAGGGGGTTGCAAAGGCAAAGGATCAATTCCCCTATTTATTCAAGAAAATGAATTCTATTTTAAATGTAGAAAAGGAATGAAAAATGTTCACGATTAAATTTTTTTTTTAATTAGCAGGTATAATTATGAAAATGTTACAATGCGGATATTCGGATTAAATTTACGAGTATTTACGCTTACAAATTTAATTGATTACAAATCGAAAAATGCGGGGTATGTTACAGTGCGGAGATTACGATTAAAATTACAAGGGATCACGATTAAAATTAAGATTAAAACTTAATTGATTATAAAACGTAAAATGCGGTGTTTATTGCAGTACCGAGATTAAAAATGCGACGAAATGTACACAAAGTTTATTTACAAATTTAAAAAAGGGAATTTTGCCAGGAGTTTTCTTGTGTATTCATAGACAATTGAGAATTTACAAATACTATTATTATTTTATAATCGTAACTCCTATTATTAATAGTTATATTTACAACAAATGAAAGAAATAGACTTTTTCATAACATAATTTTAAATCTATGTCGGTGCCTGCACTTGGCCATCAATTCGTCTCTTTTGTTTCAAATGTTATTATCTACGTGTTTTAAGATTCTGATTTTTTCTTCAAAGCATTGATGAAATCTGTGTCTGAATCCTCTAGAAGTAGTTGAATAACACAAAATCGACCACGTAATAATTGGTGTTAAGTTTTTGTTATTTAAAGACCACCAATATTTAGTCAATTCCGTTTTGTTGATAATATCCGGGTTAGAGAATGAATGTTTGTGGACATAAAAACATTGTTTCCACTTATCAGCGGATATTCATATATAGATTGTCTTATTATTAATGGTCTCTTGTATGTAAATTGTGGCATTGTATACGACACTTTCTAGATTACAATTTCCCTTAAGTGGACACTTACTTTTAACTTGTTAATAACATTTTTCTCTTTAGGTTCAATCACGTTGATCGGTGTATCCAATATTTTTTTATTGTGTGTGTCAGTTATACTGTCCATATTCTTTGTACAAGAATAGCTTATTTTCACTGGTTTTCCATTGAATATTTTGCTTAAGGGGTTACTAGTGTTAAAGTGTTTGTCTATCAAATTTAGAAATGTCTACCGATAGAAAAACAGTGAAAATAAGCTCTAGGTCGAAATAAGTTATAATGTGTACAACCCAAATGTGTGTGTCTAGTTTTCTTCTCCTTTAAAGTTTATTTATGTATATATATATATATATATATATATATATATATATAATTTTTCAAACTAAGAACTTTTGTATTTTCTGAAGAGTTCAAGGAGGACAGATCCAATATTAGCATACTAATGTTGGTTGATTTACTTTTAGCAAAAGGAGTTCGTAATATAATTACACTAAAGAGTATCTGTTTAGAAAATCTTTTCGTAAGATAAAATAAAATCTTGACTTTTGGAATCTAAATGAACCTTGCTTACTTATATATGCTCTGTTGTTACATCGAGCTTGAATAGGTAAATGGTAACCATAAAGTATTGAAAGTATATGCCAAAACATATTTTCACACACACACACACACATACACACACACACACACGCACACATATATATATATATATATATATATATATGTGTGTGTGTGTGTGTGTGTGTGTGTGTGTGGCAGTAATTTAGTTTCCAACCCTTTCAGAAGAAAGTCGCAGAAATCGTCCGAAAATTATTTTTTCTTAAATTCTGTGTTCCTGTACATCAACGAAACATATAAAATATATATAAATACATCCACGTATTAAGTCTGATGATTTCCTTCGGGAATGAAACATGACATTCTCTGAGTAGCCTACTCCCCATAAATATATTCTCATACTACTAAAACACATCTACATTTTTTACATTATTTTTTATTCATACATAACAAAAATGCATGAAGGAATAATAACAGAGAGTGAAATTACGTTAATAAGAACATAATAACATTTTATATTATCAATTATACGATAATTAGCTATCCGTACCGGCGGTTTCAGGGATATGCAGTTTTTTGACAGTGCGATCCGTTACAAATTGGGTTTGCAAAATGCCCCCCCCCCCCTCCTACCACTGCAGAACTACAGTTAACAATTAGAGTGTAATTTTACCAGAAAATTGTAAAAGTACAGTCTAATTGTGAAATAAAGTTCCCTCAGTGGTGATGGTGGGTGGGTGGTGGTCGTTTTGCAAACCGAACTCCCTCAAATTTGTACCGGATCGAACTATAAGACCGTTTCAACCGATAGAGGGCTAACTACCAAAAACTTGCCTGATCAGCACAGACACACACACACACACACACACACATATATATATATATATATATATATATATATATATATATATATATATATATATATATAATTATTTTTTATTTATACAGACATGTACAGAAAGCCGTTACACTGGCATGTCGATGTTATATTATTTTGTACATTTTGTTTTGTTTGTAGTAATAAAAATAATTATATAGAAAATAGCTCTATTTACTATTGAGCACTTTTATATAAGCCTAATTGAAATTCTGTGGATTTTCATCCTGTGGATGTCTACTTTACCTGGATTACTACATATATGTGTGTGTGTGTGTGTGTTTGTAACACAAAGTACTTATGATAGCTCAATAGTTTAAAGCTAGAGCTATGCTATATTTAGTATTTTTATGTAGTTCAATACCATATCATTATCACAGAGGACAGATTCACGCCATTTTTTCCAACTTATGTTTTTATTTCGCAGACAATTGTTTCGGCTAACATCAAGATATTTGTAAAATGCTCCTATGCATTTATTTATTTGTTTGTGTGGTTATCTTCAGTGCAAATTGTATAAAAACAAATTTAAAAACTTGGCGATTATAGCCCGAATTATAGTCAATATTCATTATTAATTTTTCAAATTTTTATATACATGTAATTATGGTCCCTTTACATCTTTTTAAATAACATGTACGCATTCTATCTTTTTAAATTTCTAATCATTCATCATCGTCTATCATTATTAATCTAATTATTCATAAAATTAAAGTAGATATTTTTACTGACCATCTTTGTTATTTTCGTCCAGTTATTTTCTTTAGTTTTTTTTTTTTGGTTATCATTTTCCTATTTTCATGTTGTTATCCTTTCTTCAGCCATATTACGCTCTAATTATTAAATAATCGAGAACTCTATTGGGTTTTTTTCTACCCAACCAAACCAAGAATTACACACACACTCACGCATATATATATATATATATATATATATATATATATATATATATATATATATATATATATATATATATATATATATATATTATAGTGTGCAGGTTCGAATGATTTCGATGAGAACCCGAGTAAGGGAGCTGAATGTACATTTAAACAGAGCATGAATAAACTTTAAAGGGGGAAAAAACTAGACACACATTCGGGTTATACACATTATAACTTATTTCGACCTATATCGGTCTCATCAGATGTATAACCAACCGCATTTAGGACATGAATGATGAGAAAATGTTATTACCGTTTTTAAAGTAAAGGAAAACAATTCTAGTTGATGATTTGTCGTTATAGTGAAGCGGAACTGTGGGAATGGTAAAAGGCCACGGTTACTAATTATAATTAACTATGATGATAATCATGATAGAAAAAATGGGTGGCAAAGGCAAAGGATCAATTCCACTATTTTTTCAAGAAAATGAATTCTATTTTAAATGTAGAAAAGGAATGAAAAATGTTCACGATTAAATTTTTTTTTTTAATTAGCAGGTATAATTATGAAAATGTTACAATGCAGATATTCGGATTAAATTTACGAGTATTTACGCTTACACACTTAATTGATTACAAATCGAAAAATGCGGGGTATGTTACAGTGCGGAGATTACGATTAAAATTACGAGTGATCACGATTAAAATTAAGATTAAAACTTAATTGATTATAAAACGTAAAATGCGGTGTTTATTGCAGTACCGAGATTAAAAATGCGACGAAATCTACACAAAGTTTATTTACAAATTTAAAAAAGGGAATTTTGCCAGGGGTTTTCTTGTGTATTCATAGACAATTGAAAATTTACAAATACTATTATTATTTTTATAATCGTAACTCCTATTATTAATATTTATATTTACAACAAGTGAAAGAAATAGACTTTTTCATAACGGGCTAGTAATTTTAAATCTATGTCGGTGCCTGCACTTGGCCATCAATTCGTCTCTTTTGTTTCAAATGTTATTATCTACGTGTTTTAAGATTCTGATTTTTTCTTCAAAGCATTGATGAAATCTGTGTCTGAATCCTCTAGGAGTAGTTGAATAACACAAAATTGACCACGAAATAATTGGTGTTAAGTTTTTGTTATTTAAAGACCACCAATATTTAGTCAATTCCGTTTTGTTGATAATATCCGGGTTAGAGAATGAATGTTTGTGGACATAAAAACATTGTTTCCACTTATCAGCGGATATTCATATATAGATTGTCTTATTATTAATGGTCTCTTGTATGTAAATTGTGGCATTGTATACGACACTTTCTAGATTACAATTTCCCTTAAGTGGACACATACTTTTAACTTGTTAATAACATTTTTCTCTTTAGGTTCAATCACGTTGATCGGTGTGTCCAATATTTTTTTATTGTGTGTGTGTCGATTATACTGTCCATATTCTTTGTACAAGAACAGATTATTTTCACTGTTTTTCCATTGAATATTTTGCTTAAGGGGTTACTAGTGTTAAAGTGTTTGTCTATCAAATTTAGAAATGTCTACCGATAGAAAAACAGTGAAAATAAACTCTAGGTCGAAATAAGTTATAATGTGTACAACCCAAATGTGTGTCTAGTGTGTGTGTCTAGTTTTCTTCTCCTTTAAAGTTTATATATATATATATATATATATATATATATATATATATATATATATATATATATAATAAGAACTTTTGTATTTTCTGAAGAGTTCAAGGAGGGCAGATCCAATATCAGCATACTAATGTTGGTTGATTTACTTTTAGCAAAACGAGTTCGTAATATAATTACACTAAAGAGTATCTGTTTAGAAAATCTTTTCGTAAGATAAAATAAAATCTTGACTTTTGGAATCTAAATGAACCTTGCTTACTTATATATGCTCTGTTGTTACATCGAGCTTGAATAGGTAAATGGTAAACATAAAGTATTGAGAGTATATGCCAAAACATATTTTCACACACACACACACACATACACACACACACACATATATATATATATATATATATATATATATATATATATATATATATATATATGTATGTGTGTGTGTGTGTGGCAGTAATTTAGTTTTCAACCCTTTCAGAAGAAAGTCGCAGAAATCGTCCGAAAATTATTTTTTCTAAAATTCTGTGTTCCTGTACATCAACGAAACATATAAAATATATATAAATACATCCACGTATTAAGCTTGATGATTTCCTTCGGGAATGAAACATGACATTCTCTGAGTAGCCTACTCCCCATAAATATATTCTAATACTACTAAAACACATCTACATTTTTTACATTATTTTTTATTCATACATAACAAAAATGCATGAAGGAATAATAACAGAGAGTGAAATTACGTTAATAAGAACATAATAACATTTCATATTATCAATTATACGATGATTAGCTATCCGTACCGGCGGTTTCAGGGATATGCAGTTTTTTGACAGTGCGATCCGTTACCAATTGGGTTTGCAAAATGCCCCCCTCCTACCACTGCAGAACTGCAGTTAACAATTAGAATGTAATTTTACCAGAAAATTGTAAAAGTACAGTCTAATTGTGAAATAAAGTTCCCTCAGTGGTGATGGTGGGTGCGTGGTGGTCGTTTTGCAAACCGAACTCCCTCAAATTTGTACCGGATCGCACTATAAGACCGTTTCAACCGATAGAGGGCTAACTACCAAAAACTTGCCTGCCCCGTCGGAACGGGTTGCTGATCAGCACAGACACACACACACACACACACATATATATATATATATATATATATATATATATATATATATATATATATATATATATATATATATATATATAGTCATCCACATACAGACTGTTTCGCTGTATCACAGCTCTTCAGTGCGGCTAGACCAGTTAGTGCCTCAAGCCGGGATTGAAAATTAACCGTCGAGCTGACAATCGGCGCCTCTATCCCTGCGCTATCATACGACACTGACTGAATGTAAGTGATATCTCAATGTAAACATTGTCAAGTTCCGGGAGCTCGAATTGGTTTTACCCAATGAACTATGCCCTAAAGCTATATATATATATATATATATATATATATATATATATATATATATATATATATATATATATATATATATATATATATATATATATATATATTAATATATATATATATGTATGTATATATATATATATATATATATAAATATATATATATATGTATGTATATATATATATATATATATATATATATATATTAATATATATATATATGTATGTATATATATATATATATATATATATATATATATATTAATGTATATATATATATTAATGTACATATGTATATATATATTAATGTATATATATATTAATGTATATATGTATATATATTAATGTATATATATATTAATATATATATATATATTAATGTATATATATATTAATGTATATATATAAATATTAATATATATATTAATGTATATATATATATATTAATATATATATTAATATATATATATATTAATATATATATATATTAATATATATATATATATATTAATATATATATATATATATATTAATATATATATATATATATATATTAATATATATATTAATATATATATATATATATTAATATATATATTAATATATATATATATATATATATATATATTAATATATATATTAATATATATATATATATTAATATATATATATTAATATATATATATATTTATATATATATATATATATATATATAGTAACATATATATATATATATATATATATACATATATATATATATATATATATATATATATATATATATATATATATGTATATATATGTGTGTGTGTGTGTGAATGAAATAGGTTGTAAACTGAATTTGAATATAATGGATTCTCGTCTACACTTAATCCCACCCTGGAATGTGTTTATGATTTTCATATGTGTTGCCTGTCCTCATTATTGAAACAAAAATGTTAAATGTCGTCCCTCTATCTTGACATTGTTTGTTTCTCGAAGTGGTTGCGATATATCTAATGGATGTTATCTGAATTATAAATAATGAAGTCTATATTCCTATGAGGAAAATAATATACATTTTCAAGTTTTATTCTAATGTAATATGTTAATACATGTATTTCTGAAACGCGCGTACGTATGGCTAAACGTTGTTAAGTCTTTATTTTTGGAGCTTGCTTATGATATTTTAAATTGTAATCATGTCATAAATTTTATAATCTATCGAATTATAATATATATATATAATATATAATATCTCTCTCTCTCTCTTTCTCTCTCTCTCTCTCTCTCTCTCTCTCTCTATATATATATATATATATATATATAATGTATAATAGTTTTTGACGATAATTTCTTAGCACAAATCAAGTTCTAAAAATAATTTCTACCTAAAAATAGAATAAATCTCATGTTAACTATGAATATTTCATTCCATTTTATTATTATTCACTTCAGAGATCTCGGCATATATTCCCCTTCCTTTTTTTTGGTTTAGAATATATTCAAAGCTATCTTGCAAAATATTGAACCAGAAACGCAACCTCTTATCTGGCCCCTCTTGCTAATTAATACCTGATTCCATAGGTGAAATGAATGCCAACAATATTACACACTGGAAAAGCACAGAAATGCTTAAAAAATGTTTTACTTCCATTTCTTTGTTAACTAATTATTTTATTTGTGGAAATATCGATGACTCTGATTAGTCATGTGACACCTTTGATATTGATTGGCTATTGAAGCCACTTGATGTAAGGAGCTAACAGGAACCAAATATGATTATCGCAAAAAAACAGGAGATGTCTATTGGCCTTAGTCTTGAAAAGACCAAGATTATAGGTAGGAGGAAAACAGTCAGCAGGAAGAGAGTTCCACAAGCCTGCAGTTCTTGAATGTTTATGTTGAGTAAAAATCCTGTCTTTGTCACGTTTTGCGGAATGTATGTAAAGAATAGATATATATATATAGTATGTAAAGAATAGATATATATATATAGTATGTAAAGAATAGATATATATATATATATATATATATATATATATATATATAGTATGTAAAGACTAGATATAGCAATGGTTATTATACTCTGCTTCGATACTATTCGGCAGCTTAAAGGAAGAATGTAAATTCGTATTTCCAAAACGACTGAGACTAGTTTCGCCATCTGTTGTCTGTGTTCACCTTCAAATTTGAAAGCTGTGGCTGCTGTAAATCTTCCTTTTTTTGTGTAATAATTATCTTATCTGTGGATCTTTGATGACTTCGATTAGTTTTTGATTAGATACCATTGGCTATTGATCGCCGTAGGTAAATGTGATTGGTTGCCATCGATTATCATAACTGATTAACTAGAGCCGTGAACAATAGATTAGGGACATAAGAAGATTTCATTCACGAATGAAGAGAGATTACAGAAGAGAGAAAGAGCATTAGTTCGTGCATCAGTTGATTATGAAACAACGAGGCAAATGTTCGCTGTCAACGATCAAATACGCGTTCGTGTTTTTTGTTGTTTTTTTTAAGGAAATCGCTCCAGACAAGACATGAAGCCACTTGATGTAAGGAGCTAACAAAAACCAAATATGATTATTGCAAAAAACAGGAGAGGCTTTTTGATCTTAGTCTTGAGAACCGGAAGACTGTTTTTGGCATATTTTCCTTTTTTTGTTGTTCTTTAGGATTTATCCCAAATTTTGCTGGCAAAATATTACACACCGTAAAAGCCAATTCTAAATTTTTTTTTACTCATTTTTAGGTAAAATCTGGAAGTGTATAATAACGAAGAGGATTTAGATTTTATACTTGATACGCAATTTCATTTTTATTTCACGACATACTCGACTCAAATTATGCGAGCGTCAAAGACGGCGGGTTTGGTCTACATCCGTTCTTTGTCGTTGCAGTTCAAGACGAGCAGCAAAAAACCATTATTATCAGAATAGTTTCTTCATACAGCTGGGTTCTCTTCCCAAATCGAACATTGTAGATCTTGACCGTGGTTATGAAACGCCACCGGATAGGAATAACATTTACCTTTTGAAGGGGGGTGATTGATTTCGAATGATACCTGTGGCGACACATTTTCCCCCTAGCAATCTGGCCAAGCTTTCAATTGAACCAGGGTCTGTCGCTTGAGATACATAGATTAAAAGAATGCATTCTTTTTCTTCTTAGGGGTTGATTGATTCTAACTCTTATGACAGTTGTAACGAATGTAGCATTCTACATTCGTTTGCTTTCAAAATAGCATCAATGCCTTCTAAAAGATTTGGAATTATTGCCTTTTTTCATGGACATTTCACGTTGTTTATGTTTTTATTGAAGATAATACAACATTATTAAAGAAAGAATATAAAAGGCCTATCCATAGAAATTAATTTACTTTTATTGACGAATCAAGTCAATATAAAATCAAGTATTCGTAAAAAATGAGTCCAAAGTGTCCGAGGTCGTCATGAAGGAAAAAAAGTTGTTTGTCGCTGAAATGAAAGCAGGAAGTGAATACACATGTTTGTTTCGGCTAGTGCCCTGTGCGTTTACATGTGTTTTCGTATGATATGTATATGTCTTTGTTTTGCTAGTGAGGTGATGCATGTGTGTTCATTTCGGCTAGCGCCGTCTGTTTCGAAGTCCATGAAAGTCTCTTTTTATGTGTGTGCTGCTTGCTGAGGAGCCCTTCGACCTCCTCCAAAGGGGTGAGGCTAGATTGAACTACGCACCTGTGTTGTCACTGAAAGAGAGATAGAAAAACGCTATGTTTGAGTTTTTATACTACGCGCCAATATTTGGAGTGAATGTTTTTTTTTTTTCATTTTTGATTGGTTGAAAGAAACTGCTGATTTGTGCTTTTGTCCAATCATGAGTTGATACGTAAAAACAACAGTCACTACCGCTGCTGCTTCAAACACTAAACTTTCTGCGTCTAATGTTCCCGTTGACCTCAAAGAAAATAATAACAACAGTTTTTTTTAAAACACGCAGTTAAATATACTCGCGGAAGGAGCCAAAATCGAAAGTGCACGTGTCTCGCATACGGACTATTTTTGATTTTAAAAAAATGGTTGCTTATGGAGCGTAACTTATAGAGAATAGGTCGAGAAGTGAGGCTTGCTAAGCTTCATGATCTGGAAGGCGGATCGGGAAGGTTACGGCTTGTGAAAAAGAATTAGCAATAACTAAACTATGCTAGGTCTGTATAGCTTGAGAAACCAAGCCAATCTCTGCGGTTGCATTAACATTTACGAGTTATCAAGTGTTAACTATTCTGTACTTTTACCATTGATCTTGTGAAAATCACGCTGAACACGTGACAATTCTCTATAAGTTTCGGCTCCAGAAGCAGACATGTTTTTTTTATCAAAAATATTCTGTATGCGAGACAAGTGCGCGCTCGTTTCCGTTCAGGTGATAGGTTATGTTTTCTTCTTTTTCTTCATACATTTCTTCCACACGCCCCTCTGGTTTGCTGACATCATTCAAATTTCATTGTCATGCGACAAAGCAGGCTAGCACCGCTCTCTGTGCGATCTTCGCATTAGCTGAGGTTGGGTTTCATTCGCTTGCTGCTCATTCTCCGAAGAGCTCCGAATCAGCCTAAGATCTCAAACATGTCTAGGCACGCCTCCCACGGACACATTGTTAGAAGAATGTACACCCAACCACCCCATTTCGTTGGGCAACGGACGCAGGTGGCTTAATCCAAACCTCCTCTCCAACTCGTATGTATTCAGGTCAGTTGGCTTAGTGACTAGCACTACTCTCGGATACCTCCGTAAGTAATTGAAGATTGCTCTTTGTGGTACCATTTTGTTGTCGACTTGTCCAGTCTTGGGAGACATATTGTACTAGAACATTGCTTCGGCAGCAATATATTTCAGCTATCAGCAATGGTTTTTATGGTTCGGTGATTTCGTTTCAACCCCCCCCCCCATTTCTTCTTGGACTGTAAGCCTCATTGTTGTATCGCCTGCTGTTCCATTTGTTCAATGTCCCCTGAAAGACTCCCGATCAGAACGCCGTTCCATTATTCATCAGCACCCCCTCAACGGGTTCGTCTCCCAGAAAAATCTTAAGTCCAATCGCATTGATGACTGCCGTTTCCACCTCGATCTCCTTCCTAATTGCAAATCGCACAGGGCCACAGTCAACCATAAACAGGTACACCCTACCCTGTAGTCTTATGTCAATAGCCAGTATGGTTTTATTAGTGTCCATTCGGATCGCCTGGTTCCTGAATGCTTGGCGACGGGTCGATCGACTAATACTTGCCTCAGCTTCTAACCACTCTCTGGACTGCATCTCTTGTCACACCTGGGTTAATCTTTTGAATTAGGTACAGTATCGTGTCAACTTCCCTATATAATGAAATTCTTTCGCTTCGTTGTGCCCTACATAACACACCACGGGTGTTTTTTTCAACCTTCAGTTAACGCTTTCGAACCATAGTCATATCGTCAACCCGATTCCTATCAGAGGACATGGAAACTATACCCAATTTCAGTTCAAACTCATTCGCCATTTCCTTCGGAATACCCAAACATCGCAATATAATCACTTAACCTCTCATTTCGTAGTGACCTTTTTTTTTCGCTTTTGATCATAAAATGTATTCAACTATACGAACTATATCTGAATCAGTTCAGATCTATTTCAGTCAATATTTCAGCGCAAGGTTGACACACTTTATTGTAGGATTCAACTTTGAGATGTCTATTATCGTCTTTCTTCTTTAGCCATATCACATACTCAGCCACTATGCTCTCGACATCTATAATCAGACCTGTGGCCATACTACTTGCATTGCACCATGCGATGCCCTTGTATGATTTGCGGACATACTATTTTCCGCGAACAGGGTCTTCGCGTCAAGTCTTCTCCACAGCCTCCCGCGTCACAGCGACAGTTTCTTAATACACATTGTCTTTCCAGCTAGTTCCTTCCGCCCATTTCTTCACGTAACTGCACGTGGAACTAAGCCATCCAGCAATTACGTAGTCGCTGGTTAAACCACAAACAGAGAACAGCGCACGTTTGCTTATTTATTTACACGCTTCATTTAATTTTCTCTTGTGAACATTAGGTCGCGAGTTCGATCCTTGTTAAGCCGAAGGTCCAATGTCGTTGCTTCTCCTAATGGTTCTAGCAGCTTTGTGTTAACTCAAACTTGTCGAGATTCTGTTACTGGTACGACAGTTTGGTCAAACAAGGTATCATCGATATTATATTTGTTTGTCCTCTCTCACATCACACACTTTTTAAGCACGGTTTTCAGGATTGCCGACATGATCCTTGGGGCAACATTCACTTTACAAACCAACTAGACCAGGTAATAGGTGTGTTTCTTGTACATGACTAACTGTTACGTCCGCAAATATCTCACAGCATGCAGATTTTAGATCGACAATTCTAGAAGCTCCGATCATTTGTCTCCATTTCTCCAGTATCTATGTAACATATTTGTTCAACTCCCGATAATCCAGAACTAGCCGGACTTTGCTTTGTAGGCTGTGCTACTTGCAATAACGTTAAAACTCTCCCGTCTCTGGGTCTTCGCCCCATTGGGCAAAGATTCCTTCACCGATTAAACGTCAGATTTCTCCATCGAATTCTGATTTCTCATTCAGGCGAGGTTCATAACAACAAGCTATGTTCTTTAGTGTCGGGGTTCTATAGTGCAGTGCAATTCAAAAGGCTTTTTATCGAAAATTGCACTGAAACCCTTCTCCTCACCTTTGCAATAGTGTCAATTTGTCATTTCTTCATGTGTCCCCCGTTAGCGTTAGGTCAGAATGTCCCAGACATCTGCTTTCTACAAAGAATAAATCTCTTCTGAGAAATGTGCCGCAATTTAAACTTAATGCTGTAAACAGTTTGGAAGACATGTAAGAAAACAAACAAACGTATCACTTGAAACGAGTCGAGCTCGCAGAATACTTTTAATAGAAAAAAAACAAGGCTGCTTCCAGTACATAAATTTATAGAGAACATTCGTCACGTATTCAACGTGATTCTCTTCGAGTGGGACGTTGTTGTTGGTCGCGTGCTCACGGCGCAATGTGACCCTATAAACTTCTCCAATGCCCCATGTTCTCTAAACTTAGTGATAACATCCATACCCAATACGAAGTCGACACTACCAAAAATGTAATCTAGCACAATGGTCTTCACACGCAGCTACTCCGTATCTTCAATGCCACGGAACTCTTTTACACTCAATCCTTTTCTCACCGCCAACTTTTATACTGTTCGTGCTCCTACAATCATTTGACAAATCCGAATGAATTAACGTTGTAGTACATTCAGTATCGAAAACCGCACTTTCTTTCATTTCTTCCGCTAGTACCTCTATTGTAAGCAACAAACTATTCATCTCTTGCAGGAACAGCCACTGGCGCAACGGTTCCCCATTTCCCGTCTACCTGAACACGAAGTGCCATGGAGCGTCACATCCATAACGAATTGCTTTACTAGTTCCTTACAGACCCGCTCAAGTGTGGAACGTTTCAGTTGAAATATTTGTCGCCAAACGTCTTATCCGTCTTAGATCGATCTTCAGCTTTCTTTGGATCTTTTCCGGTTTCTGACTTGTCAGCCGTCGCCATTTCCTGGGTTCTCTTAGATGTCAGCACTCTGGCAGTCGAGATCAAATCGCTAATATCCAGTGTTTATAATATTGGACAACTGCTGCAGGGTCACAGAAATATTTTCTGGAAAAGCCATTAAGAAAAGTCAGCTTCACAGTCTGTTCCTGGTCACTTCCATCAAAATCTACCAATTCTGTCTTTGTATATTAGTAACGTATACGCCCTTCCTAGCTTCTCATACGCAGAAGAAAAAAAATCCTCTCCATAAACGGCATCAACAACTTCGCCTTTATCTTGCCTGCGTTCAATTGATCCTCGTCGCTGAACTTGAGGTATAGGGCCAAAGCGTCCCCTTTCAGAAATAGGAGTATCTGTCGCAACTTTGCGACAAGCTTCACCTTCGCGGACTCTGCTATCAAATCACCTTTTACGATGTAGGTATTGGAACGAGGTTCGGTGATCTCTTAAAGCTGAAATAGCTTCTAATGTAACTTTAGCTTTTCTTGATCTCTGCGTCTACCGATCCTTGTGGGTATTCCGTAGAAAACAATGACAACGATAGTTCTTTTAGATGTCTCGTTGAATATACTTACATGGCACAGATTGAGTCGGTGTTCGTATCAGATGGTGATATGTTCTCGAGAATCACTCCTACAATGACTTTGTTGCTGACGAGCTGAAGTATGCTTTTGTTCAGTCCGAGGAGATTCACCCTCCCATGCTTTACCTTCTTTCTTTGCTAATCGCCCGATGCGCCCTCACCGGGGAATGCTGACGGGACTGCTCAAGAATCTTTTGTAGGCCAGAGTGCGCTTATCATAGTTCGCTAGCTTTTCAAAGCCACCCCATGACCTTGTGTCTAACCTTTCGGAGAGGATGCAAATAAAGTACGCTTGAGATGAGCCTAGATTTAAATAGATGGGAGTCGATCTTGCGAGAGAATCACGCTGAATACGTGACGAATGTTCTCTATAAGTTTCTGCACTGGAAGCAGCCTTGTTTTTTTTCTATTAAAAGTATTCTGCGAGCTCGACTCGTTTCAAGTGATACGTTTGTTTGTTTTCTTACATGTCTTCCAAACTGTTTACAGCATTAAGTTTAAGTTTGCGGCACATTTTTCAGAAGATATTTATTCTTTGTAGAAAGCAGATGTCTGGGACATTCTGACCTAACGCTAACGGGGGACACATGAAGAAATGACAAATTGACACCGACTGCAGCCATGGAAATCATTTGCAATGAATACGTTAGAAAATCTTTTGTGTTATTTTGCCGTTTGTTTTCTGTTGACATTTCATTTTTCGCTTTTATTCATTTTTTTGTTTGATGTTTCTGTTTTACGGCATATCAACCCTTTTTGGGTTCATTTAATGCCGAACCCTAATACCTATTTTAAGTTATTTATTAATTGGCATGGTTTTCCCACAGAAAATCAAGTATGTTTAAATGATTTAATACCGATTGATTGAATGATTTTTATGTTTCACGGCAAATCAACCCTTTTTTGAGATATTTACTATCGAAACAAAATGACTATTATAAATACTTTGGTTGTTTGTGTTTTACGGCATGTCAACCCCTTGGTTTATTCTATTCATTATTTGTTGGGTATGGCTGTGATTTGCATATCATTTCAGGTGTTGCTTCTATTTTTAACTTCATGTAGTAATAAGAATTCACGACTTCTGCCAAAGAACGCCAGGAGTTTATGTGGGTAGCCGTTTTGTGGGTCTACGGATCGACATCTTGGATTGGGTGCTGATTTCTTTCTCAGAAAGTTGATTATGTTGTTAGGTTTTCTCGTTTCAAATAGTTCTCTCATGTTTTTAATGTTACGGAAGTGTCTTCATGCGCGGATGAGATTTCTGCATTCAATCAGAATTAATTTTCTTTCCCCACGGTGAGTCATAAGTAACCGGTCAGTCAAAATGAAACATACTTATCAAAGTACTCTGAGTGAAGTAATTTCAGAATATACGCAGACACGAAAGAAGTAAATAGACACCTATATTATACAATAATAATGAAGACTGCTGTCAGAGGGCCCGGATCGAACTAGGCAAGATAATATTGATTATTTTCCCCTCACTGATGAATTGGAAAACCACTCGGTTAGCAGTGGAAAGTAGAATCCCGAGATTTGCGACGATGTGACGCTGATTGATTCCACTTTCAGATTAACCTAGAATATGGTTCTCCTGAAAATCTGAGATGTCTACTGCCTCATGCCACATTTAAATGGGGATCTATGATGTGGATATTTATATTTGAAACACACAAAAAATGCCAATTAGTATAAAATATGGATATTACACTGCTGCTTTGTACGGCTCCGAGTGCTGGCCGTCGGCGAAGGAAGCAGAAACTTTAAACATGTATGAATTATTTTGTGGGGTGTCTATTTACTTCTTTCATGCGTGTGTATATGGTTATTATGTTAAGTAAAAATGGTTTTGACTGCCCGGTTTCTTCCGCCTCACATGTCTATTGGTTTCCACGTGGACATTTAAAACGATTCATTAGTTGCAGTTGTCTGCATCAGAGCAATCAACTGTTTCGATGTGATTTGATGCCGAAGCACCGTGCCTACTACAAACGATTCTTTGTGCATACGATTAATTGAACACAAGTTGCTATTTTTTTTACAATAGCTGAGGGCATTGCTGGTTCATACCTGTGTCACAATGAATCTGATAGGATACACAACGCAGCAGTGCCGATTCCAGCATCCACGACTCTTATTTTTTTAGTTTGCGTATGAAGAATAATAAACATATCCATATGTCTACCTAAAAAGTAGACTAGATTTGTCGGGTGTCTTTTTCGACTCCTCCCGGATTGATCTACAGGATGTCGATACAAATTTGACACTTGTAGAAAAGGAGATAGAAATACGTTATAACTTGGCACATAATTGTTGTTTGCTCAAATTCCAAAGTGAATACAGCTCATTCGAAGAAGTCGCCCCGACCCTCCACCACGATCGTCTCCAGGCGGGACCTGAAGCCGGAGTACGGGGCCTTCACGGTGTCCTTGGAGAGACGCCTAAACACTAGTTTTATCCTGGAAATCAGCTCGTCCTTGGTGTCGCAGGCGATACGGTTAGAGTCATTCTCAACTGTGCTCCATACATACTAGTCCATGGGGTTGCAATCAGGCGAGTTGGTGGCCAAATGTTGAGACTCGTGAAGTCGTGGAAAGACTCATATTGCCACTTCTGGGTTTCATGGAGGTGTAACACGGAGTCCTGGTGCCACATGTATTGCCTTTTCAAGACACCCTATCCAACAATCGCTTGACAACAGTGGATGTGAATTCAATATAGCCATCTGAATTTAGTCTGAGTCCGTTTTGGAAGATGTGGGCGGCATGACATAACCTTCGTTAGAAAAACACTCCCAAAAATCCCAGTTTGAAGAACGTGATCTTCATTGTGCGCGAGACTTGTGCGAACTGTGGACAAGCAACCTGTAGTTCTGCCCCCTAAAAGAACCAGAACATCCCCGGCTTGACTGGATATTTGACCTGGTTCAGGAGTGTCTTAGATCTTGGCGATGAGTAGTTCGCCTTTGCGACTTTTATATGTAGAGTATTGATTTACTCCTCTCCAGGAGTTAGGCACAAGGCCAGTTTTTATCTTACTCCCACAAGTAAGATGTGACCCAAGGTCGGGTCGGGAAAGTGGGGTTTAAAAATTGCCTGGGCAGCCCCCGGTAGGGGCGCCTCAGGCAGTAAGCAATAAACTTACTCCTCCCCAAAGAGGGGAGGCGAAGCCTGAGAGGGTGGACCTCCTAGAACTGCACAGGACAGACCCATAGATCGGCGTAAATCAAGCCCTGAAGGCCAAGACAATACCAGTCTATGGGGTGCAGTATCCATCGGAACAGATACTACACTTTGATCTTAGCCAAAAGGCCGTTCAGCGTTTATATGTAGAGTAGCGAAAATCCTCGTTAAACACTTTCTTCATAGCCGCCGCTCCGGCACCCATCTCTCTCGCCTAAGTTCGTGTTGCCTTTTTTGAATCTTACCGCAATTTTTTCCAGCTTTTCGGCGAATTTCGTTATGCGGACAAAGTCGGAATGCCTTTTATAATCCTTCCTGCTATTCAATAATTCCACATGTCCATCGCAATTCTCCAACTCACATCTAACGGTTTTCAAGGTACTTAAGGAACATTTAGCTGCAACTAAGATTTCCAATATTTTTTATCCGGCGCAAATCATCATGATGCAGTATATGCTGGTGCTTTCCAGTTACCCTTGGTCTCCAGCCCTCAAAACCACCAATAGTGCATAGAAATTACTATCCATTGCACTTTACCGCTATTAATACTTAAAAAGGTTCGGAAATAAAAGAATATAAAAAGAATATCAAAGTTGTCTCGAACACCCTGTATACTTTTTTTGCTGGTGTAAATGGAATAGTATTGATTTACTCCTCTCCAGGAGTTAGGCACAAGGCCAGTTTTTATCTTACTCCCACAAGTAAGATGTGACCCAAGGTCGGGTCGGGAAAGTGGGGTTTAAAAATTGCCTGGGCAGCCCCGTCGGCATTCCCCGGTAGGGGCGCCTCAGGCAGTAAGCAATAAACTTACTCCTCCCCAAAGAGGGGAGGCGAAGCCTGGGAGGGTGGACCTCCTAGAACTGCACAGGACAGACACATAGACCGGCGTAAATGAAGCCCCGAAGGCCAATACGATACCAGTCTATGGGGTGTAATATCCATCGGAACAGATACTACACTTTGATCTTAGCCAAAAGGCCAAGAACAAGGTGTCGTCAAACTACGATAATTGTCGGCGTTTTCGTTACCATCAAATGTGTTTGAAGGAAAGGAAAACTGTTACATAACAACAAATTAGAACATCGTTGTTTATTCTTTCTAAGTCATCGTTTCAGTGGTTTCATCTGCTATCTTGACCCCGCCCCCGGCGTTGATTAAAATAGTAGGGTAGACTAGACTCGCAAGCTTTGGTAAGTTAGGAGAGTAGAAAGTGACTAACTTTCGGCAGCCTCGTAACTTTCGCTTCCCTTATTTTGTCCTTTAGTCCTCACATTTCATGAGCGATGTTTCTGACAAAGGGGAAATAATTTCTGTTTTCTGGGTCGGAATCTATCAATCTAACACTTATCGTTGGCTAGTTTCTGACCTTGAAGTGGTAATATTTGTTTGGCTCCTTGCATCAAGTGGCTTCATGCCTTGTTTGGAACGATTTCCATAAAAAAAAGTTAACGAGTCTAGGAAAAGGGAACATTCGAAATAACACCAGTTAGTGTAGTTATCGGGTCTTACTGCTCCCTACGAGGGCAGAGTTAGACATAAGGTCGGTTTTTATTGTCGGGAAAATCCAGTTTCCCAAAAAGGCGCAGTCTGGATTGGGACAAAAATAAAAATTGCCTCAGCCTAGGACGATTTCTCCTTTACTGACCGAGGTCAGAAAAAATGAAATGTGGTATCAGAACAGATACTACACTTTGCTACTAGCTAAACTACCAAGGAGAAACATTGTTATTGAAAAAAAAACATAATTTCTTGGGGAGGCATGGTAGTCGACTTTCAAATGTAAAGAGAACACGAAGAAAAAGAAGAAGAAGAAGAAGAAGAAGAAAAAAAGAAGAACAACAACAACGACAACAACAACAAAATCAAAATGGTTAAAGTAAATTGTTCCCTAAAACTTGACGACTCATGACCCTTTAGGTCAAGACCTCTCCTGTTTCTTTTCGTCTTTATTCACGTCATTTATTTATTCCCTTATGCTGCTGCAAGTCTGTATAATGCTCGTGTTGTTAGCATTTTCGGTAGTCCTAGCCATTTTCGCATATAACAGTTGCATCGTTGTTCAATTCTTTCAACTCTTGAAGGCGTAATGTCGTACACCATCATCGGCCATAATAACCTATGGTACAACACAAACTGTAGACAGCAACACGTGAATCTTCCAGCCAATGATGTTTCATCAATCGCTTCCAATCCATTTCCACCCGCTCGTTGCGCATCTTTACGTTGGCTTCTATCATTTAGTGTTGTTTGATATAATCTGACTTTTCACTGGTTTTTCTTTAAGTGTTTCTATTTTTTCACCTCCGATCGAAAACTTTATTTCCTTTTGAACTCCTTTCACAAACGTGACACTCCTTGATTTCTGCGCCTTAAACTTCATTCTTGACCATGCGATCAACTCATTCAACCGTTCTAAAATATTTCTAGTTGCCTTTTGCTCTTCCGTTAGTACTGCAATATTATTCATAAATGATCGCAATGACGTTACCACCGTGGTATTAAGAATGTACGATATAAACCGTATTTTAAACTTTAAAGAAGTCTTTTAAAAAGCAAGACGGTTATTCATTATCGATAGGCTGTATTTTGCCAATCATATAGTGCTAGGATGCGTGGAGACCAGTTAAAGATTCAATGAATAGGTCATAGAGAGTAGAAAGTGGATCTTGAGCTTGTTTTTATTATCGGTGTCACTATTTATCAAAACCAAAACCCACTCAAGGATAAGAGTTAGTTAATGTCAATCGAAAGATGGGGAACACTATGGGAGTACTAACATTGATCAATGTCCTTAGAAGTGCCAAAAAGGAATTTTACGTAGGTTAGGTTTAGATCATGTATATACTTCGAAGAGCTTCGTCACATACTTGAGAACAAAATTCCGTCACCCATCTTGGGATTAGGGGTCGATTGTTTTGTTGTGTTATCACACGCTTGGCTTAGCAGATTATACTGAAGTATTTGCTAAGTGCATCTTCGGAGCTGGATTAATATCTGTACACATTTGGATTAATATCTGTACACATTTGGATTAATATCTGTACACATTTGGATTAATATCTGTACACATTTGGATTAATATCTGTACACATTTACGGTTCTCAGTTCCCTGGAGCAGTGCACCTTCCCGTTGTCAAGAATGATCTTCTCCAAAACTGCGATGTTCTCTTTGCTGAAGCATCGGTTTGCCAATGGCCGCCACAATGACTACAACTGGCTGGAAAGAATGGAAATATTTTTGTTCACGGTTCACTCCTCTAGATCAGCCGTGTTCTGGCTATGCGCATGCATATTAACAGTCTAATCTCGTGAAGGATGTGGCTCTTCACCATGAACAGACGGTTATTCATTATCGATAGGCTGTATTTTGCCAATCATATAGTGCTAGGATGCGTGGAGACCAGTTAAAGATTCAATGAATAGGTCATAGAGAGTAGAAAGTGGACCTTGAGCTTACTTTCGACACCCTCGTAACTCTATTCCATGTGCGATGTTCCTGACTGAGGGGGGGGGCTGTTTTCTTGGTTGGCTGTTGTTTTGAGTTGCCGTATGTGAAAATTTCCAATCCTTTCATAGTATTCATCATCATTCAACTGTTAATCTATCCATCTCATGAATGAACCCTTATCCTCGAGTGGTTTTTGGCCTCGATAAGTGATGATTCATTAGTAAAAACAATCTCGGAAATGTATTTCTCAGCTACAAACGCTTCAGCCGAATACTGCTGCACGACAATTGCCGAATCTAAACGCAGTGAGTATGAATCTGGACGTTACGATATTGTTTACTGATGAATAAGCTACTTGGCTAAGATCAAAGTGTAGTATCTGTTCCGATGGATACTGCACCCCATACTGGTGTTGTCTTGGCCTTCGGGTCTTGATTTACGCCGGTCAATGGGTCTGTCCTGTGCGGTTCTGGGAGGTCCACCTTCCCAGGCTTTGCCTCCCCTCTTTGGGGAGGAGTAAGTTTATTGCTTACTGCCTGAGGCGCCCCTACCGGGGAATGCCGACGGGGCTGCCCAGGCAATTTTTAAACCCCACTTTCCCGACCCGACCTTGGGTCACAGGTTACTTGTGGGAGTAAGATAAAAACTGGCCTTGCGCCTAACTCCTGGAGAGGAGTAAATCAATACTCACGGGAGGGACCACGTGACAATTGCTAAGATCCTTAATGAAAGTGGTGGTACGAAACCGACAAGACTCGAACACGGAACGCCGAATTGCCAAAGTTTTTTAAAAAAAATGTTTTTATTATCGGTGTCACTGGTTATCAAGACCAAGACCCACTCAAGGATAAGAGTTAATGTCAATCGAAAGATGAGGAACACTATGGGAGTACTAAAATTGATCAATGGTATCAACTGCGTTTGATTACTTTTGGGACGGCCCTCAAAAAACGACATTCTTTCCTTACTAACCTAGTAAGAAATGCTCTTCGTGTTGTGCTATAATTAGCGTACGCGGATTGCAGATCATTAGCTGCTAAGTTCGATCCCCAGCTCAGTTATAGCCAGTCTAATTGTCAACTGTTCCCCTCCGTAATTGAGAGGCAAAAACAAAAGAACAGCTGTCGCCCTGGATGATGTCCACCTGTTCCCTGTTTGCCGTTCCGTTTCGCTCACCTGCAAAGGCCGATACGTATTGCAAGGATCAAACTTCAAGTCGACACGTATTTTTTCGGTACTCGATGTCCGGCCTGCATGTCTTGGACGGTTCACGTTCTTTGAGACATTTGGATTCTTTGTCTTCTTACACGCTCGCCTCGAAATGCTATCGAATCGGAATAAGTACTCGTACATTACTTATTTACACATTGCATGTAAGTAATCGAAACTTCAACATCATTGCTTTGTTCATTATGTTTTCAGCCGACCTGTTTCATCTATTCCTTATATATATATATATATATATATATATATATATATATATCTTTTTAAGGCACCCATGAAATTGTATTCAAGTGAAATATTTTTGAAAATCAACACATCGTGCAATTTAAATGAAAAATCATTTATTTAATTTTTTTTTGCAAGCTTTTGTTAGAAACAACTTTGTCAGGCGAGACTGTCTTATAGTTTCTTTTTCTTTTCTTCTCCTTCCTCATTTTGATGGTATTAACTCCGAGGGGGGTCGAATCACGGTAGAGGCAGAAAATCACGTAAAGTTGTAAAAGACGTTATAATAGATAGAGTCCGGTCGACGTTTGGCGCAGATTAGCGCTTTTTTAATAAGGAAACTTTAAATATATATATATATATATATATATATATATATATATATATATATATATATATATACGACAGATAAAAGAATGAAATAAATCCGACAATATGGGTTCAAATCGATTCGTTTCGTTTCGTTTGGTGGGCGAAACGTTGAGTTTTAGGTTTTCCGTTTTTCCATTTTAACTGCTATATATATATATATATATATATATATATATATATATATATATATATATATATATATGTATATATGTGTACTGTATATGCATGCACATGTACTATATATATATACATATATCTAACAACAACAATATTAATAATAATAATATTAACTTGTTTTATTGCAACCAAATGCACCCCAACTATAAAGTCGATGAAAAAATAATTAAAAATATTATACACAAACATATATCTCTCGTAGATAATTACTTTAAAATTAGATTTATTATTTATTACAAGAAATCTAAAACCACAAATTTATTAATAAAAAATAACCCGGCCGATAATAGCTTACTAAAAACTAGCAATGCCATATACGTGTTTAAATGCCCTATCAGAGAATGTGTTTCTGCAAACAACACGTATATCGGCATCACTAGAACTAGCATATCACGCCGACTAACTTGTCATCTCACATCCCCTCAACGTTCCATTTACCAACACTTGATAACAAATAGCATCCCCAAAAATGAATTCAGGAATATTTTAACCAAGAACACGGCCATTCTTGCGATTTCACATTGCAGTATTCGTCTCCCCATAATGGAAGCGTTGTTTATTCAAGTAAATAAACCTAGTATCAACTATGCTCGTTATGGGGGGGGGGGGCGAAGGTATGTTGAAGTGTTCTTGAAGTGGTATTGAAATGTTTTTTAAAAGCGTCTTCTTAATAAATTCACCAATTTTTTAAATTTTGAATACTCATTCATTCGCCCGAAGATGACCGACGTCGGTCGAAAACGTTCGCGAAAATATGGCGATTTTTTTTATACAACATAAACGACAATACCAAATTGGTCGTGCGACGAATCGAAAAAACGAATAAAAATATAAATAAACAGAAGCTGGCGCTCCTGTTTAACCAAACATGTAAAATAGAAGGAATGCTGTCTAATTACACACATATATACACACACACACACACATATATATATATATATATATATATATATATATATATATATATATATATATATATATATATATATATATACGTATTAATACAATAGGTTTAAAACTCTCACCAGTGTATGTAGTTGTTCATGGTGGCCGGAATTTAAGGTATAAACATGACTTGCTCCGGGGTTTCAAATCCTGCGACCGGCTTGTATAATTATCTCTATACTGACGATTCTGAAAGGATGAAACGTATACGTATGTAGATAAACAAATATTTATTATTATTTGTCGACCCTAATTTAGGCTGGGCACTGTAGTGAGTAGTATTAATACAACCGTCAAAATCATAGATTTAATGCATGTTCCTTCATTAGTTGAACACTGTTGACGTTTACTGCCTACAACAGCTTTAAAACTCTCACCGATTTATGTGGTTGTTCATGGTGGTCGCGGGGGTTAAGACGTCGGAATTTGAGTTATAAACATGACTTGTTCCGGGGTTTCGGCTTGAATCATTATGTCTACGATTCCGGAAGGATGAAACGTATACGTATGTAGATAAACAAATTATTTACATATATATATATATTGTATACGTATATATATATATTGTATACGTATATATATTTATTAATTTTATACGCAATCGATGGACACGTGTTTCTGACTCACAGCCGTCACCAGCATGGCTAACTTAGACAAGGATCGAATCTTCGATATTGATGGCTATAGTCCAGCGTTTTACTTCCGGACTATGACGCTTTGCCTAGAAATATGTACGATTGTTATTATCTAAATATTTTAATGTATTTTTATGTAATTGTTTTTATTGGTGATTGTAGCGTTTGTTACTTTGCATGATAGTATTATTTTAGTTGTTTACTTCCTAATTGATACAGATTAATATATATATATATATATATATATATATATATATATATATATATATATATATATATATATATATTTATAGTAATCTATGAAAATATATTTATGGCAATTAAGCTACACAGAGGCTCCCGCGTTTCATCCCTGGGGGGAATCTTCAGGCTAACATTTTAGCCTGAAGATTCCCCCCCCCCCTGGAGATGAAACGCGGGACCCTCTGTGTAGCTTAATTGCCATAAATATATTTTCATAGATTACTACCTAGCTCTACTTACGTATCGAGCACTTTTGAAGTAAATACTGAAAGTACACCGTAATCTTTAGCGACTGAATCCATGAATTCTTTACCAACCAATATCCTCTGGCTTTGTCATTTTCACTGTCATTCAATATAGTGTTTTTCGGCTAAAATTTGTTTTGTTTATTTCAAAAAATCTCGGAAGGGTCAGTCTACACACACATAAAGTTTGGTGAGTTTAACTTTTATTTTGTGGAAGTTATTCAAATTCAAGTTATTCAAATTTAAAGATAGGACACTTATTTTGGCCCACCCTGTATATATATATATATATATATATATATATATATATATATATATATATATATATATATATATATATATATATATATATATATATATACAGTGTGTGTCAGGTTATGTTGAAAAGAAATCAATAAAGTGCCTGACCGCAAAAATGTGAGAGCTAAATGCAAATAATTTATTTAAAAAGCCATACGTTACATATTTTCGAGTCGTACCGCGGTTTCATCCAGATAGACTGGCTTTTAAATTTTAAAAAAATCGTCCATTGCCCATAAGGAATCCTCAGCGCCTCACACAGACCATATAATAGACTCATAAACATTATTAGATAAAGCCAACAGAATTAACAAAATGCAAAACCCCAAAACGAATGCATATTGCAATGATAATTACATTATTTATTTACTACATATGCATTAGATATCCCTTAGATAACCCCTTTCACTGATAAAGATATACCCTCCTTCAACATCCAGCCACCACATAGCAATTAATCCACTCAAATATAGACCCCCGTAAGTATACTTTAAAGATACAAAACTATGAATAAATAAACAAATTAAAAAATTGATAAAATAAAACACCTACTAAAATAAAACACTTATAAAGATACTAAACTATAAATAAATAAAACATAAATAAATATATAAAATTAAAAAAACTTTTTTATCAATAAACTACGTCACACAGTTACCCCTAAAAATAAACGCATCTTTAAAGAAGTAAAACAGGTAACATCTATCATTAATAATTAAATTATTTTAAATGGAACTTAATTACGATTAAGACCCATATATTAATAAATAACCTCGATCCCGGTGTTTCCTTTAAAAGGGACACTTCAGCAATGCGCCGTTTAACGGTGAATTCAAATGCCATTCCCCTTTGTTTTCGTTTCTAGGCCGCTGAAGATTTCTTATGGACTATAGACGATTTTTTTAAATACTACTTTTTAAAGTACAACCATTAAAAACACAAAACTATAAACCAATAAATTAATAAAAAATAAAATAAAACATTTTAAAACAATACAAAACCATGAAAAAAATTAAGAAATTAAAATAAAACACTTAATAAATCCCACCCAATAAATATATTACTCTAACCCCAGTATTTTCTTCAAAACGGACGCTTTAGCAATATATATATATATATATATATATATATATATATATATATATATATATATATATTGCTGAAGCGTCCCTTTTGAAGGAAATACTGGGGTTAGAGTAATATATTAATTGTGTGGGATTTATTAAGTGTTTTATTTTAATTTCTTAATTACCACTTACCAAATATAATACTGTATTATTACTAATATGGCTCCACTTATTAAAAGACAGAGAAGTTCTTTGTCCTGGGCAACAAGCGTTCTTTCCGATTGCAAGAAAAAAAACGCCCAAGATCGCTGTTATATGAAGGATGTCAGGTTCACAGAAAATCTAGGTTAGCAGAAAATTAATCATAAACAATTTAATTTGTATATTCATGTTTTGTCTTATTAATTATTTATGTTTTTTTTATTATTGCCTTAATGGGTTATAAATTAAAAAATATATATATTTATTTTATATTAATTTAGTATTATTAATTTTGTATTAAATTCTTTTATTTATATATAAATCCATGAGGTGGGGTGTTCGTGGAAAGAGGATATGCAAGTGTTCACACACACACACACACACACACACACACATATATATATATATATATATATATATATGTGTATATATATATATAGTGTGTGTGTGTCAGGTTATGCTGAAAAGAAATCAATAAAGTGCCTGACCGCAAAAATGTGAGAGCTAAATGCAAATAATTTATTTAAAAAGCCATACGTTACATATTTCCGAGTCGTACCGCGGTTTCATCCAGATAGACTGGCTTTTAAATTTTAAAAAAATCGTCCATTGCCCATAAGGAATCCTCAGCGCCTCACACAGACCATATAATAGACTCATAAACATTATTAGATAAAGCCAACAGAATTAACTTAATGCAAAACGCCAAAACGAATGCATATTGCAATGATAATTACATTATTTATTTACTATATATGCATTAGATATCCCTTAGATAACCCCTTTCACTGATAAAGATATACCCTCCTTCAACATCCAGCCACCACATAGCAATTAATCCACTCAAATATAGACCCCCGTAAGTATACTTTAAATATACAAAACTATGAATAAATAAACAAATTAAAAAAATTATAAAATAAAACATCTAATAAAATGAAACACTTATAAAGATACTAAACTATAAATAAATAAAACATAAATAAATATATAAAATTAAAAAAACTTTTTTATCAATAAACTACGTCACACAGTTACCCCTAAAAATAAACGCATCTTTAAAGCAGTAAAACAGGTAACATCTATCATTAATAATTAAATTATTTTAAATGGAACTTAATTACGATTAAGACCCATATATTAATAAATAACCTCGATCCCGGTGTTTCCTTTAAAAGGGACACTTCAGCAATGCGCCGTTTAACGGTGAATTCAAATGCCATTCCCCTTTGTTTTCGTTTCTAGGCCGCTGAAGATTTCTTATGGGCTATAGACGAATTTTTTTAAATACAACTTTTTAAAGTACAACCATTAAAAACACAAAACTATAAACCAATAAATTAATAAAAAAATAAAATAAAACATTTTAAAACAATACAAAACCATGAAAAAAATTAAGAAATTAAAATAAAACACTTAATAAATCCCACCCAATAAATATATTACTCTAACCCCAGTATTTTCTTCAAAAGGGACGCTTCAGCAATATATATATATATATATATATATATATATATATATATATATATATATATATATATATATATATATATATATATAAATGTATATATATATATATATATATATATATATATATATATATATATATATATATAATTATTTCCACAATCAGACAACGCCGCAGCCCACAACCTATGAAAAGAAACAAACCGGAAGTCCTAGACTCGAGTTTCGCCCTCCTTTGGGCTCATCAGTAGAACACATCCGAACTCAGAATTCGAAACCCGAGTCACTTGCATGGTAAGCGAGTACTCTGCCACGGTCATCGCCGCGGTTCGCTTAATCTGTGTAAATTAATAGACATTCTTGTATGTGGCGAGATAGCTCAGTGGCAGAGTACTCGCTTACCATGGTTTCGAATCCTGAGTTCGGATGTGTTCTACTGATGAGCCCAAAATAGGGCGAAACTCGAGTCTAGGACTTCCGGTTTGTTTCTTTTCATAGGTTGTGGGCTGCGGCGTTGTCTGATTGTGGAAATAATTATATATATCATCTCACATTCAAGAAATCCAATATATATATATATATATATATATATATGCACGTTCCTTCAGCAGTCAAACACTCTTGATGACGGCTGCCTTTAAAAAGTTAAATCTATCGCTGATTTATTGGGTTGTTTATAATGGTTGATTCTTGTAAGGATAGAAACGTATACGTATGTATATAAAAACAAATATTTATAATTATACACACACACACACATATATATATATATATATATATATATATATATATATATATATATATATATATATAGTAAGTTATGAAATATATTTATGGCAATAAACATCTGTGAGACGCTGAATATATTTTCATAACTTACTACCTATTTCTACTCACGTATTGAGCACTGTTGAAGTAAATACTGAAAATTGATACATAAAAAATGATATCCCCTTATAACATTTTATGTGGATACATGAAATAATATATATATATATATATATATATATATATATATATATATATATATATATATATATATATATATATATATATATACATTTAGGCAAACATTATTAAATAACACGGAGCGTTTTTACTTAATAAGACTTCTTTTTTTTTTTGTAATTTTCCGAATAGTCCATTTAGTGTTTCGGTCAAATTGCTGTATGTAAGTTCCGTGGGTTTCTTGTTCCATTTTCTTTCCTTTTTTGCGAGTACTTTCGACTTGATCATCCCAATTATATTGTAGACGAACAAATCAAATTAATTACTAGAAACTTAGACAATACTAATAATAATCAGCTAAATAATTCTCACTACATTAATATATTCTACTATAACCAAATGTATCCGAACTTTAAATTGGATGAAAAAGTTCTTAAATATAATACATCGATATATATCCCCCATCAACTCTGCTAATAAAATAAGATTCATCATCTACTACAAAAAATGAAAATATTGAACCAGGTAGTTCAAAATAACACTTCTCATAACCAAAGTACATTAGGAAGAACCAATGTAATATATCAGTTTCAATGCCTTATGAGAGAATTTATCTCAGACAATAATAATAAAACTAAATCTTACACCAGTTTCATTATCACAACACATTCCCGAGGACTAACCTTACATCTCTCCGACACAAGCTCCATTTGCCAACACATAAAAATCAGTACTTACCCCTTCTTAATATAGACACATACTAGTTGACAATACTAGAATAATACACAACGATATTAACACCAAAAGATTAAAATTTTTTGAAGCCCTCTACATAAAAACTAAACATCGCACAATCAATAATGTGAATTACGAAACTAGTCACAACATTTTAAAGTGTCTAGAATAGTTATAAACATTACCAAATTATTAGCAATTAAGCAATTATACGTTTGAATCTTGAACGCGCTTAGAACGTAATCAAATTCTTAACGGTTAAGCAATAAAACTATTGAATCTTGCACGCTCTTAGAACGTAATCACGCTCTCATGTAATATCTTAATATTATAGAAGCTTTTTTAAAGTTGTAAATTACTGGCCGTTATAATAATACAAAACACTCAACAGTAAAGACATATTTTTTTAAGAAACCAAGACTAACACCGCCTGAAGATGATTTGACGATGGAACAAGAAACCCACGAAACTTACAGCAATTTGACCAAAACACTAAATGGATCATTAGAAAAATTGAAGAAATAAAAAAGTCTTATCAAGCAAAAACACTCCGTGTTATTTAATAATGTTTGCCTAAATGAAAATATGCTGCCTAAACACACACACACACGATATATATATATATATATATATATATATATATATATATATATTAAGTAATGAAAATATATTGATGGCAATTAAGCTACTACCTAGCTCTACTCACAAATTGAGCACTGTTAAAGTAAATACTGAAAATCGAGACATAATATATCATGTAGATACATGAAATAATTATATATATATATATATATATATATATATATATATATATATATATATATATATATATATATATATATATATATATAAAAGATGAGGTGTTATCGAGCTGTCTACACAAAGCCTGGTACAAATACAACAACTTTAAAGTCCCTTAAATCTACACTCTCACTCCCCTCTCCATCCCCCTATACCTACCCCTCCATACGCTTAATTGAGAAATTGTCACAATCCCAACATAGACCCCATGACATCCTAAGTCCAATACCAGGCCAATGATAACCCCAAAAAATAATATTTCTTAATCAACTAACTTCTTTCTAAGTACAACTCGAAGTAAGAATTAGCCAAGTTACCTCAAGATACCCCAACATTGTCCATACCAACTACCACCAACATATAAGTATATACTATAAATCCACACCAATACTATCGCCTCTCCACCTGTAATTCTATCTTAATATTTCGATCATTTTCAACTTGGGAGGATCCCATCCCCCTCGATACACACCCTCCAACGGCCATACTCTCTATAGTCAATATTTTGTTCCCTATACCTAAATCCCCACCCCCATAGGCCCTGAACCTATAACTCTCTAATAATCTCCATATTGCCATAACCCCAAAACCTCACCGTAACTCATGAGCAGACGACAGATATCTCCTCTCCACTCTCCCAGATGGTCTAATATCTTTAAGCATTAATATAACTCCAAAAAAGCCTATATAACTCCCTCATCTGATCGAGAAAAAAAGCAACATAAAATTAGTAAACTCTTCTTCCTATAATTTAAATCCCACCAATTATGATTATCATTGAGAATATCATCACTATTTATTATTATTTTCATTGGTAGTATTATTGTTACCATTACCATTACTACTATAAATATTATTACTTTTTAATCCCAGCTTAAATAGGATGTTATCCTTACACGTTAACCAACTCCAAACTTCTCCTACCCTAGATGAAACAAATAAACTGATATACTGCTCCTAATCCGAGAAGCGACTTCGATACCATTGCTTGATCCTTTCTCTTTTAGATCTAGGATGTGTTCCTATATTTAAGCATATAAATAGTGTGGTAATAGAAAACCGTATATCTGGCACACGCTAGGAAGTAAGTGTAGTATCTGTTCCGATGGATACTGCACCCCTATAGACGGATGTCGTCTTGTCCTTCGGGGCTTGATTCCGCCTGTCTGTGGGTTTGTCCTGTGCAGTTCTAGGAGGTCCACCCTCCCAGGCTTCGCCTCCCCTCTTTGGGGAGGAGTAAGTTTATAGCTTACTGCTTGAGGCGCCCCTACCGGGGAATGCCGACGGGGCTGCCCAGGCAATTTTTAAATGGCCAGAGTGCTCACCTCTCGAGCGCTGGCTTTTAACCCCACTTACTCGACCCAAGCTGTGGTCACATCTTACTTGTGGGAGTAAGATAAAACTGGCCTTGTGCCTAACTCCTGCAGAGGAGTAAATAAATATAAGGCTAAGTCCTCTCTTATAATACGCCCTATCCAACGATTTATCCTCCAATAGCATTCTTATGGATATTGTTGCGGTTATTGATGTCATCATCACTATCGTTATCATCTTTCGTATTGTTGTTGTTATTATTATTGCTATTGCTATCATGATTGTTGTTGTTGTGATTGTTGTTGTAAATGGTACTCATATGATTGGGATTGATACGATTGTGTTCTTCAACGTTCCTACTCCAATTATTATTAGGATTAATGCTATTATGGTGATCATTGTTATCTTGAACATTATCACTGTTCCTATTATTACTTTCATTATTATTATTATTATTAAGATGATTATTGTTATTGATAAACCATACCCCTCCCTCAGCTACCATTAATGGATGGCGAGGGGGGGGGGGGGGCGATAACTGTTAACACAATCGAGACCATTCCCTAATTACTTTTAAAGGCATAAAACTGGTTACAATAAAATAAATTGTATTCCCCCCCTTCTTTCAATAATATTGTCCTGTTTCGCCGATCTATAGAAGTACCTCTTAACAAGCCCAAAATAAGCCTTTTGCTCCAATGCCAAATTTATTAAAATAATTTACCAGTGATCTAGGAAAGCACTTCGACAGGGCTGTAAGTCTGTAGGTCGATGAGTGTAATTCGATGTGTGTGTCTACGTGTCTGTGAATCTGTACCTCCAACTATAAGAAATTAACCCATAGAACCCCCCCCCTCCCCGCGCACTACATCTATAAGAAATGCCTAATGACTCTAGTCTGGTAATAAACACCTTCGCAAATAAGAGTCTCCTCATCTCAAGGCCATAAAGCTCGAATTTCATCTCCCAACCCCCATTTTCAGCGTCTCTGCCCATTCCCTCTATAGACCAACGACCTCACACCCTGACATTTATCCCCCACCCTAACTTAGCTTTAATAACTTAAAATCCTAAACGTCAACCACCCTCATTCTAACACTGAAACCAATAACAGGAAAACTTGATTGACTTCCATGGAGCAAATATGCTGTGAACAAATATCTACAAATTACCGCTTTGAATCTCCTATAATAACTATAATAACTGGATTACATACATATAACGCATGTAAGAGGGAATTCTAAAAATATAAGGATTAACACCTCCGAGGTATGACGGCTTTTCCCCCAATAAAATGTGGGTTTAAACCAATTTATTCATTTCTTCCAACCAATTCATCAAAGAACTATATTAGTCCATCGAAGCTCAAATTCTGTCTTACTTCGATTTTCTCCTGAATAACTCATAACACCCGGACCATATTTATAACGTTTCCTGATATGATTCACCCTCCCACATCTAATGTCATTCCAGTTTGACTTATTGGTTTGAACGCCGGATTCATATAGGACCCCAATCGGGGAAATATGATAACTATTTCCTATGAAATGTGTTCTATCCTCTTTGTAAACCACCAGAATTAACGGGAAACCAGCAGAATTAACAAAAAACTTCCTTCTGCTCCCCCATTTCTCTCATGTACCTATGCACCTGTCCGTGCACAGATGTTAATATAGTCCCATCTATACAGCTAATCTATTATATTACATCCTTTATTTTCCTAGTCACCCTTGACCCTTCTCCGATACTAATGTTTTATAAGGTGTCTTTTCTCCCCCTAAATCTTACCGTTGTCCATACATTCCCATGTGCTGTTCCTCCTATCCTAATCACCCCATTACGCTATGTTTTCTTAAAAAACCTCTAGTAAAGGAGCCTTGATAATAATAAACCTTTATCCCCTGAACTTTTTAAACTTATATCTTATTTTCATTTATAGTTCTAAGTTTCTTAATTTACTTTTATTCTATATTATAAGTTAACAATTTTATTTACTTATTTATAATTTTATTAACCTATTATTTTTTTATATATTTTTATGTATGTGTATATATGTGCGTTTGTATATGAATATATATATATGTATGTATATATGTCTGCATATGTATGTATTTTTATATGGCTCATATATTCGTATTCCTTTATATTTCGATTATCGCACTTACATTTTTATTTTACTTGATTTTATCTTCTATATTTTATATTTTATTTATTTTTTATTTTATTTTATTTTACTCTATTACACTTCATTCTTATTTTATGTATTTCTATATTTTTATATTCTTTATATTTTTTTAATATTTTTTTAAATATTTTTTTATATTTTTGTTATATATTTTTTTATATATTTTTAATTTTCTAATTTTTAATTTTTCAATTTTATAATTCCTTTATATTTTCTCATATTTTTATATCTTAATATTTTTATATTTTTATTTCTATTTTTATTTTTATGTTTATTTTTATTTTTGCTTTTATTTTTATTTTTATTTTTATTTTTATTTTTTTATTTAATATTTTATTTTTATTTTTCTTATCCCCTTATTTTCCTTCACATATTCTATTATTTTTATATTATATTTTATTTTATTTTTACTCTTTATTTTTGTTCTTATTTTTATTTTTTTCATTTTTTCTTAATAATCTTTATAATGTTTATAAGGTTTTATTATTATTATTATTATTATTATTATTATTATTATTATTATTATTATTATTATTATTATTATTATTATTATTATTATTATTATTATTATTATCAGTTGTATCTTTATATCCCTATTTTATATCTGTAACTTATTCTTTTTCCAATATTGGTCTATGTACGCCCTCCTGCCAATGGATGTTCCTCTAAGACAAGCTTGTTATTTCTTCCTTGAATTTCTGTGAGATGTGGTGCTAAAGACGCTGATGAAGGACGTTTTGGAGTAGCTTTTGTTGGTTTTTAAAAAAATTAAAGAATGAAATAAAGTATTTCCAGAATGTTTTGGAAACGACCGTACGCCATAATAGACTTGTTGTTCTAATTCACTAAATCTCCTTATATATATATATATATATATATATATATATATATATATATATATATATATATATATATATATATATATATATATATATGTATGTATATATATGTATGTATATATATATGTATGTATTTATATGTATGTATATATATGTATGTATGTATATATATGTATATATATGTATATGTATATATATGTATGTATATATATGTATATGTATATATGTATGTATATATATGTATGTATATATATGTATGTATATATTTATATATATGTATGTATATATTTATATATATGTATGTATATATTTATATATATGTATGTATATATTTATATATATGTATATATATGTATGTATATATATGTATGTATATATTTATATATATGTATATATATGTATGTATATATGTATGTATATATATGTATGTATATGTATGTATGTATATATATGTATATGTATATATATGTATGTATATATATGTATGTATATGTATATATATGTATGTATATATATGTATATATATGTATGTATATATATGTATGTATATATTTATATATATGTATATATATGTATGTATATATATATATATATATATGCAGATCAAAGAAAAATAGAAGACTGGTGATACCAGATCAGGCTGCCCTGTGGCTCCCTGAGACGAAATTCACCTACATTGACGTTTTTTTGGGGTTTTTTTTTTTTGTAAAACTTAATTATGTTCTACAAAACCAAAAACAAAAACAACAGCCCCTCTCCCTTTCTCCCTCCCCTTTTTTATTTTACTTTTAGAACTTGAAGCATAAATCTTTTACTATAATGACCAGATTCGGCATTAAATAACCCAAAAAGGGTTGATATGCCGTAAAACAAAACTACCAAACCAAAAACGATGATTAAACATTTGAAGATATAAAGAACTTGAAGCATAAAAACTTTTACTATAATGACCAGATTCGGCATTAAATAACCCAAAAAGGGTTGATATGCCGTAAAACAAAACTACCAAAAATAGAAGAGCTTAAAAGCGTGTGTAACATTTTTATATTAAAACCTCTATCTCTCTCCATATCTCAATTCGTCTATCTTTCTTTCTTACCTTCTTCTCCGTTTTTCCTCATAACGCTTACACCTTCCCCCAGCCCATTCCTATATCTTGTTTAAATTTATTGAAAATAATAATAATGTAAGTAATTGACCTGAGTTTTCAGTTTTAAAGTTATTCCTCCCGGACAATACCGAGTTTCTTCCCCGGCCACTTCCTCAAAATATATAATGAACTCTATATTTGTTTTAATTTATTCCCGGGCAACGCCGAGTTCCTTATCTCCCACTCTCCCTTAATAATATAATGAAACACGTATTTATTTTAGTGTACTCCCGGGCAACTCATCGTCTTCCCCTTCTCTACGGTATTATTGCATACACCGGCTCTATCTAGGATATTGAGCACTTTAGATTACCACTTACCAAATATAATACTGTATTATTACTAATATGGCTCCACTTATTCAAAGACAGAGAAGTTCTTTGTCCTGGGCAACAAGCGTTCTTTCCGATTGCAAGAAAAAAAACGCCCAAGATCGCTGTTATATGAAGGATGTCAGGTTCACAGAAAATCTAGGTTAGCAGAAAATTAATCATAAACAATTTAATTTGTATATTCATGTTTTGTCTCATTAATTATTTATGTTTTTTTTATTATTGCCTTAATGGGTTATAAATTAAAAAATATATATTTATTTTATATTAATTTAGTATTATTAATTTGGTATTAAATTCTTTTATATATATAAATCCATGAGGTGGGGTGTTCGTGAAAAGAGGATATGCAAGTGTTCACACACACACACACACACACACACACACACACACACACACACACACACACATATATATATATATATATATATATATATATATATATATATATATATATATATATATATATATATGAAATGTAGGATATATCATAAAATAAAATGCCGTGAAAGACATGATGTGTGAAAAAGACAAACGGAAAATTTAAATACAAGAAAAAAATGATCAAGAAACGAGAGATTTTACCGGTTTTATCCGGATCAACGCTGATCTGAACGAAACCGGTAAAATCTCTCGTTTCTTGATAATTTTTTCCCGTATTTAAATTTGTTTTGCACGTTTGTCTTTTTCACACACACACACACACACACACACATATATATATATATATATATATATATATATATATATATATATATTCTCTTTTTTATTTTTCTTATCTTTCCGTTTTTTCTGGGGATGGGGCATCCTTCCAGATGCCAAACATTCACCGGCTATTTCAGACACTCCAGCCTAGAGATCTTTTTAAGATTCTCACCGTCCCTTTAAGTGCAATTGTTTCTATTTTTCTTGCACTCGCCAGATAACTTTTGAAATTATTTTTCATTAGTCCTGTTGCTCCTATAATTACTGGTATGATGGAGATTTTCCTTAGATTCCAGTTTCTTTTCATGTCGTACATAAGACCTTGGAGTTTCGTAATCTTTTCCCTTTTAGCTCTGTTTAATCCTGCATCATTAGGGGCACTGACATGTGTGCGTGTGTGTGAGTGTGTGTGTGTGTGTCTGTGTGTGTGTGTGGGTGTGTGTGTGTGTGTATTAGGTAG
>OY744532.1:14615551-14625551 GCA_963556195.1 Sepiola atlantica | reverse complement strand
TAACATCGACATGCCAATGTCGCAGATCTTGTACATGTCTGTGTAAATAAAATTATCATAGATATATATTTATATATATTTTTTTTTTTTTTTTTTTTTTACATGGTTCACCCCAAACAAGGCAGGACGCCACTGTAAACGTAAGGGGCTACTGAGAAAAAAGGAAAAGGGGGGGAAGGATTGGTGGTTCAGCTTAAATTGGGATCTTAGCAGCGAGGTGTCTGTTTACATTAGTTTTAAATTTCTGCATGTCAGTACTGTCGGGGAAACAGGGGGCAGGGAGGGAGTTCCAGAGGCCAGCAGCACGAGGAAAGAAGCTATTTGAGTAGAATGCTCTCCGGCATCTGGGGACCTCCACAGTGAATGAGTGAGATTTAGTAGAATGTCGAGTTAGTCTGGTGAATTTACGTCGAGGGGGTACCAGAGCAGCACACTCATCGGAGCATAATCCATTGAAGTATTTGTAAAACAAACACAAGGATGCTACATTGCGGCGATGGGACAGGGGCTGGAGCTTAGCTGACAGTGAGGGACCTATTAGGTTGACTACTCTTTTTTGGACTTTGTCAAGGAGGGAGAGACTAGTAGATGATGCACCAGCCCAGATGTGGCAACAATACTCCATGCATGGGCGAATGGTGGCTTTGTAGAGATACAGGATAATGTCAGGTGTAAGGAGTCCACTAGCACGGTAGAGGGAGCCAACCTTCTTTGCGGCAGCCTTGGCAATGTCTTCAATGTATGTGTTCCAATTCATGTTACCTGTGAAGGTTAGACCAAGGAGTTTGAATGATGAACTCTCAGGTAGGGTGTTATTTGCCATGGCAATCGGTGGTTGGAGAGGCTTCTTGTAGTTGTTGAAGGAAAGGAGCTTTGTCTTTGCGGCATTAAAAGTCACCAACCATTTATGGCCCCAATCCACTACAGCCTGGAGGTCATTTTCTAAGGATGCAGCCATTGCCTCAGATATGATCGCGTCCGTTTTGCCAACATGGCGAGAGTAAAGCGTGGTGTCGTCAGCAAATAAACCGATCTCAGACACTATGTCATCAGGGAGATCGTTTATATAGATCAGGAACAACAAAGGTCCAAGAATAGATCCCTGGGGCACACCAGCATTTATGTCATGTTGTTTAGATGAACGGCCATCGAGGACAACCTGGATTTTTCTTTGGTTTAGGAAGGATCTAATTATATTAAGTAGTTGCCCAGTAATACCGTATGAGCGTATTTTCAGGAGAAGCCCTTTATGCCATACCTTGTCAAAGGCCTTGGATATATCAAGCGCTACTGCCCTAGCTTCACCTGCCTTGTCGAGAGTATGATACATGCGTTCAGAGATGACCGTTAGGATGTCTGCAGTAGATCGAGCTTGTCTAAACCCATACTGGCGGTCGGATAGAAGTTTAGCATTAACTAAGTGACGTACTATCGCTAGATTGATTAAGGACTCAAAGATTTTGGCAAAGATCGGCAGTAGACTGATTGGGCGGTAGTTCTGAGGGTCGGTTCTATTCCCAGTATTCTTGTAGACTGGTACCACAGAGGCAATTTTCCAGCTATCGGGGAAGCAAGATTCAGCTAGGCATTTGTTGTAGAGTTTGGAGAGAACAGGGGCCAGTTCAGCAGAGCATTTCTTTATTGCTATTACAGGTATAAGATCAGGCCCACAAGCTTTAGAGGTGTCAAGGCTTTTTATAATGTCTCTGACCTGGGATGGGGTGATGACCAGGTTATCAAGTGTGGCTTCAGTCCGCAATGGTAATTCAGGGAGAGGGTGGTTACCCGAGTCTAAAGTAGAGTTAGAAGCGAAACGCTGTGCGAGTAGTTCAGCCTTATCAGTGGCCGTGCAAACGACATCATTGTGGTTTGAAAGTGGGGGAATCGTAGATTGACCATTATTCACTACACTATTGTAGATTTTCCAGAAATCGCGAGTACCTAGTTTCTGTGACTGGATGCGTTTTTTTGTTAACTCATTATACCTTCTCTTCGCTTCGCCTATCACAGCCTTGCAATTGTTTCTTGACTCTATAAATTTATGCCTATTAGTAGCTGACTTATTGCGGCCGAATTTACGGAATGCTTGTTGCCTCTCAGAAATGGCAGCTGCACATTCCGAAGTGAACCATTGAGGAGAGTGGGGCTTGCTAAAGAATTTTCGCATGGGGACATAGGCTTCAATGCCTGCTTTGACCCATTCAGTTAATTCGTTTGCACACTGGTTGGCAGGGAGTAAGAAGGTTTCCCGCCATGGGGCGTCACTGATGTGGTCTCTGATTGACTCAAAATCAGCTTGCTCGTAGTATCTTGTTGTTTTGAGCAGCGGTTCATCAGCTTTTGGACGACTTTTTAGTGTGATATGTATCATTAGCACAATGTGATCAGCATTCCCGAGTGGGCTATGAGCTTTCGTCACACAAGCCTCGGGTATTGAGGTCAAGAAGAGGTCTAGAAGTGAGGCTTGTTGATCCACACGATCGGGGATGCGGGTCGGAAAATCAACAGTCTGAGAGAGGGAGTGAGCTAAGGAGAAATTATACGTAGAGTTGCCGGCTGCATCAGTAAGGCTGGAGAATCCCAACCAGTCGCGGTGGTGGGCATTAAAATCCCCAAATACATGTATCTGGGCATTCGAGTCTATTAAGAGTGCTCTATCTATGCTTTCAGAGACAGAGTTTAGCAGAGTACAGTCCTGGGACGACGGGGAGCGATATAGGAAATATAAGTAACTAACGTTGTGATGTAAAGTCAATCTAAAGCACATGTAGTCGTAGTCATCTGATTCTAACCTATGTTCTCTAGTCAGCGGGAGGGTGTTCCGAACATAAACTCCTAGCCCGTGCATGTGTTTGTCAGAGTCTTTACGGTAGAGTGGGAGGTAGTCAGTCATGTCAAAGTGGTGAGAAGAGATTGAGGATTGGAGGTTAGTTTCACTAAGAGCTAGGATATCCGGGGAGTTTGTCAGGAGAAAGGTTTCTACGTCGTTGATGTTGGTTCTAAGTCCCCGGATATTTGAGAATGCAAGCCTCAAGGGCGGAGGCGAAAGTGTTGTTTGGGTGTCTGGTTTAGGTTTGATTTTATTTTTTTGTAATGGCATGTTTGATTTGATTATAGAGTGGATTGGCCAAGGTGGGTACTTGCTTGGTGCCAATAAGCTCACACAACCAGTCCATTAGTCACGACCTGGTCCATGGGGGTTGTGGCCTCGGGAAAGCCCACCGTAGATAATTGCAGGGTCCCTTTCCATGCGCGACATGGCACATACAACTACCCACGGTATTATGCAACTGATGATGGAGCAGCCGTTCTTGGCGCTACCCAAGAGTTTGGGCTCCTGTCCTGTCAGTCGGAAACAGCAGCCAGACAAGCTGTCTAACCTGTACCCTCAACCTGTCGGAACAAGAGAGACCCAGACTGGTCATGTAAGACTTACTAACGAAAAAACTTTCCCCGAGTTGCCCAAATAGAGAGAAAGAGAACGGCGTTCATTGTCCTAGTAAGGAAACAAGGCTAGGCACTGAGTGTTTAGAGGCGTCCCAGCGCTGTTACCTCTGCGCCTGACTAATATATATATATATATATCCGACTTTAAGGTTAGTGATCATAATAAATCTTTGATTATCACAAAACCTGATAAAGGCTCAGGGGTCGTCATCCTTGATCATCAAGATTATGTTAATAATATGACGACTATCTTTGGGGGTGCCTCTAAATTTGTTCAGTTGGGTCCGGTAGATACACATGATTTCGCTATATCTATCGAGACCAAGTTCCAAAAAACGTCTGGTTAAATGAGTTAAAGGTGGTGCTCTGTTTACGAGCATTTCTAATTTGATCAGACTTTCTGGTTCTATCCGTCCCCACTTCCATGATCTACACAAACCCTATAAAGGCGGGAAACCGTTAAGACGCATATTATCTATGATAGGGTCTTCACAGCATAAGGTAGCCAAATGGCTTGCCATTATTTTGGAACCCGTTTTGGAACGCTATAGTTCATTTTGTATTAAAAATTCGTTTGCTTTTTTCGGATTTTATACAAAATTATTTCCATACTGACGGATTTATGTGTTCCTTCGAGGCGACTAATATATATGCAGATGTCTTATACTGTGTCAACTACACACTCCTTCTATTCCCGAAAGTATTTTCGTAGAATTAATAAAATCGGTCACTATGTCGGTTGAATTCTGTTTTAGCAACATTATGTACAGACAGATTGATGGGGGCTCCATTGGTTATCATTTGGGGCTGGCATTGGCAACCATCTATGTGGGTTTTAATAACGAAGGTCTGTTATCTCGTTTTAAAAGACTAGACGTTTACTTTCGTTATGTTGATGACACCTTTTGTTTGTTCAACAATGAGACGGAAGCGGACGTTTTTTTTCACGTCGTTCAACAATATTCATCCAGCTATCAAGTTTACTTTAGATAAGGAAGTTAATTCTTCACTTTTATTTCTTGATGTGTTAGTTTCTAAAGCTCCTTCCATTTTCTCTTTAGTATACCGGAAACCAACTTTATTTTTTACCATTTCCCTAGCTATAATTTCCATAGTATTTTTTTCTCTTAATCCTAACCTCGATTTAACTCTGTTGAGCGAGGTTCGAACCCGTTTATCTAGTTCTGTCTCTCTTCTTATTTTTTAATCATCATGTTTAAAAATGAATACGGTCTAAATATACTCATAATATTTTGTACCATATATATATATATATATATATATATATATATATATATATATATATCAATTAACTTTTTATGTATATCAAAGTCATCTATGGATGCGTATTTCTGGCTATCAGCTATCAGCTGTCACCAGCATAGCTAACCGTGACAAAGATCGAACCCTCGATGTTATTGTCTGTAGTTTGACGTTTTACCATCAGGCCATGACGCATTGCATGAAAATATTAAGTAACGAAGTTTTGTTATTGTTTTTACTTGCAATGGAAACAGTGTTGTTTGAAGTATTTTTCCACTTCCTAAGCGGTAAAGAATATGCAGAATATTGCATTAAGTTGCCCTTAATAAACGTGTCATTATATATATGTATTAATTAAATCTTTACGTACATAAAAGTAATCCATGGACATGTGTGTCTTGCTATCATCTGTCATCAGCATGACAAATCTGGGTAAGGATCGAACTCTCGATTTTATTGTCTGTGGTCTGGCGTTTTACCATCAGGCCATGATGCCTTCTCCGAAATATTTTGTTTGTAATATTTTTCTACTTCCTAGGCAGTAAATGATATGAAGAATATTGCATTAAGTCGCTCGCCATGCTGATGACGGCTGATAGCCAGACGTGCATGTCCGTGGATAACTTTTATGTACGTAAAAAAATAATTAATAAATATATATATAGAAAATAAAAATACTGACACGCCCTATTTAGGGGCGACTTAGTGCAATATCCCGCATGTTCTTTACCGCTTAGGAAGTGGAAAAATACTACAAAAACGCTGTTTCCATGTCGTCAAACGACCCCAACCAAACTTTACCTCTGTACTTTCAATCTTTTTACCTTCATATATCCGCGAATACCTGTAATTTCCCCTCGTCACGCCGACAAACAAAAACGATTTTTTAATGTTTAAATTTTTATTTTCATTTTATTTATTATTGTTTTAAATATATATTTTAATCAAAGTCTGAACTCAATTAACTGAAGAAGCAACAAGACACAACTTAACTTTTCTTTTTTTTAATTCTCTTTTTTCGTCACTTGGACATTGTTTAGTTCAATATCGAGGAATCTTGATTCCTTATACATAATTGTATCACATTCCATAATTTTCTTCGAATGTCCAGCTGGCTTGACAGGCCGAGAGCAGACTCAAGGCGTTTCCACGAATAATGGCGATATATGTTTAAATTGTATTTTTATTTGTTTTATGTATATGTTTTCAAAACTGAATGCTTTTATAATTTCCTACGCACGTTTCGTAGCAGAAATTAAGAGGAATATGTACGGTTCCTCCCAACTCTGTTGCTCATTCATTATCAACAGGAAAAAAGATAGAAAAAGTTCAAAATGAGATCCTGAAAAAAGTAACGGCAAGTGTAATTACATGAAAAAAATGCATAAACTCACCTAAGAAGTTGCAACAAAATTCAGGAAAACTTAATTTCAAAACCTTGACTCGATACATTTAGCCGTCTTCTACAGTCGAAACTCGACTGAGCCAGCCTCCACCCAGCCTACTGGAAAACAAAAATCCTCGATAGGGGAAACCCTCCGCAAATACCCCCCCCAAAAAAAAACGATTGGCAAATTATTATCTCTGAAAATCATAATAAAATAGAGACCTATATTCAAAACATAGCTTAATACAAAACTGACATTTATTTACAAACAATTCCGTACAATTCGTAATTACGCATAAACACATATATAAAATCTAAAATAAAGATTTAAAATTACTCATAAGAGAATTAGATTTTATATTTATTTATATTTTCGGCTAAAATAAAATTAAAAATTATGACTATTGTGATTTAATTCCTAAATAAATGTGTTACTTAAATTCTTGGAATTATAGAAAGAAAGATTCACTCCCTCCAGATCAATATATTATTACGTCAGGATATAACTGATATGAAGCAACCCGGAGTTATTTCCCCTTATATCAAATATTTAATATTCTGTTAAATAATAAAAATTGTATACTACTAATTAAAAATTGTAAAAAGTAATGAAAGGTAACAATAAATACTATATTTCCCTTTTACAAAAACTGCATTTCCCCCGTAAAGCCTCAAAAATAAATGTTTTGAGATGTAAAAAAGAGGATTAAATCCCCCGATATCAAGATTATCCGAACGCTTAGTAACTGTTATATCTAAAACTCTAGCCCAATAAAAACCCGAATTCTGATTTAGATTGTCGTAAGTAGTATCAAAAAAGCCCAGCCACTCTCTTGCATATTTCCAAATGCTCAATATTCACCCATTATTTTTGGACTCATGATATAATTAAAATGAACTTATGATATAATTAAAATGGACTTATGATATGATTAAAATGGACTTATGATGTAATTAGAATGCCTAACCTATACGTTAAAAAAAAATATTTGTATGAACAAACATACGCACGCATATATATATATATATATATATATATATATATATATATATATATATATATATATATGTATTGAAATTCAAATTTAACCGGTATTTTCTGCGAGACTGCATCCCACGGACCTTCATATGCACGCTTCAACTTAGGTTGAGCACGGTTCTGAAGAAGTGAAAAGTTCCCTAAATATCATATCATACGCAGTTTCCACTAGACCATCTTCATACAGGTATTACATAACATTGTAACATTGTGTAGATAAACAGATATATGTGTGTTTGTGAAAAAAATTAAAATGAATATATATATATATATATATATATATATATATATATATATATATATATATATATATATATATATATATATATGCAAACCTGTTAAAAATGACAGAATTCGTCTGTTTAATTATACTTTTCTTAACAATTTTCTGATGGTCTTTTTGTATTAAAATAAAATAAAAATTAAAAAATGTTCCATAGGTATCACGAACGTTTTCGATTCTTCGTCGAATCATCCTCAGGTGTCAAAAACAAATGAACAAAAATGCTGGAGAAAGAAGAGAATTTTAAAAAGACAGCGGAGAAACGCGCAGAGACCGTTTTTGCATTGCTCCACGAAGTCGTTGACGATTTAAATCTAAGAACGCTGGATGACATCACAGAACAAAGTCGCATTACGTTAAGCATTTTAAAATGTTACCACTGGTTTCATGTGTGATGTTATTAATTTTAGGTTGTTGCGTTTTTATGACTTTTTAAAATTCTCTTTTTTCTCCAGCTTTTTTGTTCATTTACTTTTGACATTCGACGAAGAATCGAAAACGTCTGTGAAACGTCTGTGAAACCTGTGAAACCTATGGAACATTTATTATTGTTTTATTATTTTAATACATAAAACGACCATCAGAAAAATAAAATAAAATTAAAAAAAGTATAATTAAACGGACGAATTCTGTAATTTTTAACAATGTTTGCATGCATGAGAAAAGGCTGCCTAAATATACACTATATATATATACATATATATATGCATATTGCATATATATATATATATATATACATATATATGCATATATATATACACACATATATCTGCATATATATATATATATATATATATATATATATATATATATATATATACGCTGAAGCCTCTGTGTATCTTAATTGCCATAAACATAGTTTTATAACTTACTACCTAGCGCTACTCGCGTATTGAGCACTATTGGAGTAAATACTAAACATCGATAAATAAAATATATCTCCTTATAATATTTTATGTGGATACATGAAATTATATATATATATATATATATATATATACACGCACATACTCAGATATATACCTGGCTACGACGATTATAGTTGCAGTTTCGATCTGGGCGTGAATATTCTTGCTGCATTGAAACGACTATATATCTAAGTGAATAAATGCGAAAGTTTTTTTTCCATTCATCACTCCTATAGTACTATCAAAACGGCTTATTATTATTTAAATAAAAAATAAAAAAATTACTCCTCCCCAGGAGTTAGGCACAAGGCCAGTTTTATCTTACTCCCACAAGTAAGATGTGACCCAAGATCGGGTCGAGAAAGTGGGGTTTGAAAAGCCAGCGCTCGAGAAGTGAGCACTCTGACCATTTAAAAATTGCCTGGGCAGCCCCGTCGGCATTCCCCGGTAGGGGCGCCTCAGACAGTAAGCAATAAACTTACTCCTCCCCAAAGAGGGGAGGCAAAGCTCCTAGAACTGCACAGGACAGGCGTGCAGTATCCATCGGAACAGATACTACACTTTGATCTTAGCCAAAAGGCCAAGTTATTATTATTTAAATAAGTATTTCAAATACGGTAAATATTGTTGTAAAGAAACCCATATAGACATTCAAATATCTGTCTAATTTTCATAATTTCTTTTTTAACAGTCTATAATTAATTAATGTTGTCTGTTATTCATTTCTGATTTCATTATTTCATTTTCTCTGTATATCTGCAATACTTTCGTCGATATTAACAGTATTTAATTGAAGTAATTTAATTAAAAAATGAATAAATTACAAAAAAACTGTCTTAAAATATCAAGGGAGATCATTTAGATGAAACAGATGTCTTAGACAGCTGGAAAGATATAACGATAAGGCATAAAAGTTCACAAAGAAGAGGAGGTGTCTTTTTTAATTAAAAATATGAAAGGAAAGTTATCGTTCTTCCTTAGCTTGCATACTTCTCTTCGTTTATACAGATGGCGACTATATTTTTCAGCCCACTTTTCATTTCGGCATTTTACGTGTACAATAAAAATTGGCATACCATATTCGCAGGCATTACCTTGTCTTTTTATGGGGTGATAATCCCAGGTATTATCTCCGCTATTGTGTCTGTGGAAGGTCCTCCGATGCGTTACCTCCTCCGTTTGGGGAAGTGTAGTATATTTTCATTCCTCATGATATATTCCTCCCAGACATTACCTCCTCATTTTTTTTATTATCGTCCCAGCCTTACTTTCTCCCTTTTTTTTTTACAGGTTCGGGGTTGTTTACTATCTATTCTGTTGTCATGATATCATACTCCCAGGCATTAACTCCTCTTTTCTTGGAGGGAGGGTAATGTTTGTCCGTCCTGATATAACCCTATTAGTCATTACCTCTTCTGTGGGGGTCAATGTATGTAGTTCGTTCATCATGATATTATGCTTCCGACCTAGCAAAAATATGCGACCGGAGGGAGCATATATTTTCTAGTATATATATATATATATATATATATATATATATATATATATATATATATATATATATATATATATAAGAGAGAGAGAGAGAGAGAGAGAGAGAGAGAGAGAGGGTAAGATACACGATAATCTATGAAAAAGAAATGTCGTGGTGGATAAAACGTGTGGAAAAAAAA
>OY744532.1:14605551-14613051 GCA_963556195.1 Sepiola atlantica | reverse complement strand
AAGTAAGAAATATGTATATATATATATAAATATTTCTCACTTATACGTAACTTTCGTTATTTTCATGGTAGGTGCTTGACTGAGCTCCAATCTCTGCCCCCCCCCTGTAAAAACTCGTCTGGCTACAACCACTGTAAATAATTTTCCTTTCTCTTTCTGTGTAGCTAAAACTAAAAGGAATCTCCATGAACAAAGTTTATTTACAAGAACTACCCGTCCGTGGAACACCATACTACTAGACTGCTCCTCAGCTGACTACAACATGGTCGTATTCAAGTCCAATGTTAACAAACTCTTGTCGAGCTATCCTCTTCAATAATCAAATTCTCCCCCGTTTCAACTATCGTCTACAATCCTCTCACGGTGCTGTCTTATCGTCCACCAAACGAACTCATTGCTCCTTATCCTCGAGTGGCCTTTGGGCCTTGGTAAGCGGTGACTCGTTAGTACAAATGCATACACAGCGAATTATTTTATTTATTTTATTAACTCTATCCGAATATTTAGAAATCGAAACTAAAATAAGGGAAACCTAAAACGAATAATAAAAAAAGAAGCCGATTAAAAAATAATTAGAACTGTATTTTGATTTTTTTTCTTCTTTAAGCTCTCCACCCTGCAATACCCTCCCCGGGCAACGCTGGGGAAATACATCGGGTTAAAAATATAGATATAACTAGAATGTGAGAAAAACCTTAATATGTTAGTTTTATTCGACAAATTATGAAAGGTTATGCAGACGACATCTGCTTTATGGATAGGGGGAGGCCATTTTAAATGGTTGATATACATGGTAGGTAGGGATGCCATGAACGGTGTGCAGACAAAAGCCCACCGGACAAAAGCCCACCGGACATAAGCCCACCGGACAAAAGCCCACCGGACATAAGGAAAAATAAGTCAAACACGGATTAAAGCCCACCAACGTAAAAATAAATTAATTTTTTTTAATTTTAAAAATATTTTTATATTTATTTTTTTACAATTATCAATAACTATTTGCCTGCAATTCTTTTTTCGTGACAAATTTTTTTAAAATTTCATGTTTAAACGTATTTCCGGTACTTTATATATACTGCATTAACTTACAGATTACATCATAAAAAACACTTTTTACTACTAACCCTAAGTCCGGTGGTAAAACGAAAAATACATTTTAAAAAATTATGTATTACTCATCTTTTGCGAAAAGAAAAAAATTTAGATTGAAATTGGGGGAGCAGTTTTGCATATAATTTTAACATAAAATGATCCCCCATTTCCGGGCCATTCTAACTTTTTTGGGGGATTAACCATTTTTTTTGCGATGAAAGATAAATTCTATGCATTTTTTTTTTTCACCTAATTTAGTTAAAATGGCACCGGTAAAAATGGCACAAGTTAATAAATAGGAAAAAAATGGTACGAGAGAAAAATATAGATGAAAATCTCACAATGGGTTTAGCAAAATCTTGAGAACAATACGTAAAGAGAAAAAATAAAAGTACCCCCCCCCCCCCCCCCCATAAATTGTGATTCTAACTTTTTTTATGCGATGACGTGTGAACACTGAAAAAAAGAACCCAATTAGTCTTTAAATTTAGAGCAGGGGATTAGTTGAACATATAAATTTAACTTAAAATGATCCCCCCCCCCTTTCCGGGTTATTCTAACTCTTTTTACCACTAACCCTAAGTCCGATCGGCAAAGTCGTAAAACCACACGTAATCGCTTTAAAAAGTAGAAACCACCCACCCCGCCCGAAAAACAATGCATATAATTTATATCACATTGCAAAACGAAAATAATTAACTGCCCTAAAAAGTTAGAATGGTCCGGAAATGGTGGATCATTTTATGTTTAAATTATATGCAAAACTGATCCCCCAATTCTAATCTTACATAATTGTTGTTTTTTCTTCCCGCGAAAGATGGGTAATACTATACATAATTTTTAAAAAAAATGTATTTTTCGTTTTACCACACGGACTTGGGGTTAGTAGTAAAAAGGGTGCGTCATTTTTTTATGATGCAATCTTTAAAGGAATGCAGTATTTACAAAGTACCGGAAAAATGTTTAAGAATGAAATGTAAAAAAAATTGTCAAGAAAAGAAAATTACATACAAAGACTTATTGATAATTGTAAAAATAATAAATATCAAAATATATATTTTTTTTAATATAATAATTAATTTATTTTTACGTTGGTGGGCTTTTGTCCGTGTTTGACTTATTTTGGTGGGCTTTTGTCCGGTGGGCTTTTGTCCGGTTGGGCTTTTGTCCGGTGGGCTTTTGTCCGGTGGGCTTTTGTCCGGTTGGGCTTTTGTCCGTGTTTGACTTATTTTGGTGGGCTTTTGTCCGGTGGGCTTTTGTCCTACCACCGCCATGAACTCTTAATTTCCTTTTCCTCTCTCGGAGACGGTCCAAGTTTCTTTCTACCCATACCAAACGGTAAAGATAACCTTTGTGAATAAACCCTTTTCGTTGTTGTTATAAAGAGGTTTTGTTAATTCATTTCGTGTCTGAAACCTAAGAGATGGGCAACGTCCCTCTTCTTTATACATCAACTATAGATACATGACGTGTTTGATAGGATATTGGCAACTGGTTGATATCGTTAATATCTTTAAACAGTAAACATTAAGAACTTCCCATTTGTGGAATACGATACCGCAGGGCTGCTTCCTAACTGAGTACAACATGGCCATTTTTAAGTCCAATGTTAACAAATTCCTATCGAGCCGCCCACTTAAATAATTACATTCTACCCATTAAATCTATCTTCTGTAACTCTCATCGCCAACTGACAATCTCATTAACCCTTATCTTTGAGTGGCTCTCGGGCCTTGATAAACAGTGAACCATTAGTATATATATATATATATATATATATATATATATATATATATATATATATATATATATACTAATGGTTAAAAATGAAATTCAACTGGTGATTTGCGAATTGAAAAACTTTTGCGAAAAAAAAAATGAACGGTAACGTGATTTGATTCAGGATCCACGTAGGCTTAGATCGATTTTATTCACGTTTTTGTTTGTTTGTTTGTTTGTTTGTTATTTGTAGATTATTAAGTAATTCGGAACTTGATTCCGGTCATCAAAACAGCATTTGTACGTCTAGCTTGTGTAAGTATGGATGTTCGAAAAGGCAATAACCTCGGTAAAAATCAAATCACGCTCTGTGCGCATGGCGCTAAATCTACATTAAGTTCCTGCGATATTACGTCCACATGTCCATTTTGTTCGTGTTTTTGACTTTCTACTCTAGATCTAATGATTCTTGGCCTTTTGGCTAAGATCAAAGTGTAGTATCTGTTCCGATGGATACTGCACCCCATAGATCGGTATTGTCTTGACCTTCAGGGCTTGATTTACGCCGGTCTATGGGTCTGTCCTGTGCAGTTTCAGGAGGTTCACCCTCCCAGGCTTTGCCTCCCCTCTTTGGGGAGGAGTAAGTTTATTGCTTACTGCCTGAGGCGCCCCTACCGGGGAATGCCGACGGGGCTGCCCAGGCAATTTTTAAACCCCAGTTTCCCGACCCGACCTTGGGTCACATCTTACTTGTAGGAGTAAGATAAAAACTGGCCTTGTGCCTAACTCCCGGAGAGGAGTAAATCAATACTCTAAATCTAGCACGTAGCCCCCCCCCCATGAGATTACATTTGCCCCCCCACCCCCCCACCCCCACCTCCCAGAAATTTGTGATCCAAAAAAAATATTTTAGACGAAGAAAATATGAAATAGAACTTATATGCAGGCTGGGCAAAAAAAAGAAAAGAAATTTAATTAAAAAATAAACCGATTGTGTTACTGTGGAAATCTTTATTTTCATTGTCATTAAGCAGTGCGGGTTGAGAGGGGGGGGGGTCAAACGACTTGTTTCTCTCTGTCTCTTATTTTCAGCATCATCACAATTGTTATCATCCGTGTGACGCTTGGCCTGCCCTGTTGCCTCAGGGTTGGGGACGGCGGTGATGTTAGTAATCCAACCACAAGGAGGAGGGGCAATGACTTGCACTGAGAGTCAGTGTTGCCAATTTAGCAGGTTCTTTTCTTTAAAATCTGGAGATTTCGTTTGCCACTCAAAACGCTTGTCCCGAAACTTAACTCTTTGAGCGGCGTCATATAAACATTTAACAAATAGGTGCGAAAAGAAATTTGAACATTTTAAAAGGTTTGATAAGAGGGATAGGATTAAGTCAACTCTGAAATATTTACTTTGTATCCCCATAAAATTCAAATTACACTGGAGAGCCAATGTTAACTAAATTCTTTTACCTATTAACCCTAAGTCGGCAAAGTCGTAAAACCACATGCTTTAAAAAGTAGAACCCCCTCACCCCACAAAGAACAACGCATAGAATGTATCTCCAATCGCAAAAAGAAATGGGTTGATGTCCTAAAAAGTTACAATGGCCCGGAAACACAGGATCATTGTATGTTACAATTATATGCAAAACCCCTTATCTGCATTCTAAAATAACTGTTTTTTTTCTTTCCGCGAAAGATAAGTGATAAAATACAACGATTTATTTAAAAAAATAACACAATAAAAAAGTAACTTTAATGTTCAGTAAATTGACTAGCAACAGCCTAGTTATACCCACGTCGCACGCACCTTTTCCGACTTTTGTTAAATTTATTTTTATTTATTTTTCGTATTACCACCCGGACTTAGGGTTAGTAGTAGAAAGGGTGTGTGCGTTTTTGTGCCAAGAAAATTAGCTAATTTGGGAAAGGTAGGTAAATTAGGTAATTATGGAATAAATATTGAAGTAATTCAATCATTAACAAAATATTAAAATGGCTTACTTGTTTACGAAGAAACCGAAATGCATTATGATGGATAATCTCGGGAGGTTTTTCGTATTTGTCCATAACCCGTTTTTCCAAATTTTTTTTACTGCCCATTTTTTTTTCTATCGGTCGTTAGAGAATTCCAAGTTTTCTGGAAATATTTTTCAAATAATTTAGATTTCAAGGGGGGGGGGGATCAGTTTCCTATATAAATTTAACGTAAACTGATCCCCCTCTTTGTGACCATTTCAAATTTTAAAATTCTTTTTCTGTGTATGATTACCTATCAGTTCGCGAGAGAATTTCGGGTTTTTTGGAAAACCTTTTCAAATAGTATAGATTTTTAGAGGGGGATCAGTTTCCTACATAAATTTAGCCTAGACTGATCCCCCTTTTTTGACCATCTCAAACTTTTAAAATTCCTTTTCTGTGTACTGTTACCTATCATGTCGCTAGAGAATTCCGGGTTTGGGGGATTTTTTATTTGTAGATTTTAGGAGGAGGGATCAGTTTTATCTTGCCTTTGGTAACATTTATTTGTTGCCTATTTGCTTTGTTTTTTCTACCCCTTTTTTGTTCTGCTGGCTATTGTAATATATCGTCAACATTTTATTTTATGTGTGGACCTTGTAAAAAAATAAAAACAATATATATTTTTAAAATTTGGTTACATATTTTGCTGACATTTTATTTTGAATTGCCATATTTCACAAGTATCTTTTAATCACCAGCGACTTTATTTTCTTAAATAAAAATGAAAATAATTGCTTATTTTCCGTAATTGTCGGTGTACTGTATGGTAATATTTTTCAATGCCAAGTAAGTACTTCATAAAGTGTTGGTGTCATTTTATTTTTAACTGCCATATTTCACAAGTGCCTTTTCATGCTACAAGCTCGCTAATTGTACACAGAAAAAAGAAAATATGGTGATGGTCGAAAAGTGGGAGTTCAGTTTACGTTAAATCTATATAGGAAACTGATCCCCCTCCTAAAATCTAAAATATATGAAGAAAAATTCCCCAAAACCCGGAATTCTATAGTGAAATCATATCAGAATTTTAAAAATTTGAAATGGTCAAAAAGAGGGGGATCAGTTTACGTTAAATTTATATTGGAAACTGATCCCCCTCGTAAAATCTAAAATATTTAGAAAAAAATTACGAAAAAAAATCCCCAGAATTCTCTAGCGACCTGATAGGTAATTGTACACCGAAAAAACAAAAAAAATAACTAGTAAAAAACGTTGGGAAAAACGGGTTATGGACATTGGATAAATACGAAAAAGCGCCATATCATTTTCATTTTTGCGGACGATTTCTTTGACAATATTCTATATTTTGATACGTCATTATATTTCAATTTTTAATAAACACTGTTTTATTTTAGGATTTGTTTCTTCCAAAACAAAATATAGACTTCATTACACCTCCCACTAACCCTAGGTCCAGGTGGCAACAAATTAATATTTGTGAAAAAAAAAAATTATTTACCGAATAATTCGCAAAAATCAGACAACAAATTAATATTTGCAAAATAATATTTTTTTTTAATAATAGGCAAAAACAGACAAATTAATATTTGCACAAGCGATACATTTTCGCTGCCATAGCTATGAAAAACAGACAAAATTAGTCGATAAATTTGGCAGTCATTTTAGGAGCTAACCGTTTCAATATACCCCAATATTATTCCCCCCCCCCCCCTAAAAGTGCCTCTGAGTTAGAAGTTTGGCTACGTGCCTGCTCTAGATTACGTCCATATATCGTCATTTTCATTGTGCTTTCGGGTTATGAATAAAAATTTATGAAAAAAAATTTCCATTATGTTAATTTTATGTAATATTTTTTAAAAATTTATTTAATTTTTATTAATATTAAAAAAAATTGTATAAAAAAAAACATTATGTTAACGTTATGTAATATCTTAAATAACAATTTATTTAATTTTTATTAATATTAATAAAAAAAATTGTAATTAAAAAAATTCCATTATGTTAACTTTATGTAATATCTTTAAAAAATCTATTAATTTTTTATTAATATTAAAAAAATTGTATGTAAAAAATTCGATTACGTTAACTTTATGTAATATATATTTTTTTTAATTTAATTTTTATTAATATTTTAAAAAATTGTATGTAAAATAAATTCCATTATGTTTACTTTATGTAATATTTTAAAAAAAAAATTATTTTTTATTAATATTATAAGAAAAATTGTATGTAAACAAAATTCCATAATGTTAACTTTATGTAATATCTTTAAAAAAAATTCAATTTTATTAATATTAAAAAAAAAGTGTATGTAAAAAAATATATTATGTAAACTTTATGTAATATCTTTAAAAAAAATTCAATTTTTATTAATATTAAAAAAAAGTGTATGTAAAAAAATATATTATGTAAACTTTATGTAATATCTTTAAAAAAAAAATTAATTTTTATTAATATTAAAAACAAATATATGCAAACAAAATTCCATTATGTTAAGTTTATGTAATATCTTATTAAAGAGTTATTGACCTAGATTTTAGATTTTAGCTAGATTATTGCCTTTTTGAACACCCATACTTACAAAAGCTAAACGTACAAATGCTCTGTTTTGATGACATGACCTAACTTCTGAGTAACTGATTGCATGGAGGTTACAGTGGTTAAGTGCATATCGACACGGACTTACGACATGGGTGTGCCGAGTTCGAA
>OY744532.1:14598051-14600551 GCA_963556195.1 Sepiola atlantica | reverse complement strand
TCTTAGTAATGATGCTGCTAATGATGATGATGCTGCTAATGATGATGATAATGCATGTGGTGACATCAACCTCTAGTGCAGGGGCAGGCAACATCCGGCCCGCGAAGGCTTAGCGTCTGGCCCGCCACCCTGCTATGCTTTATTATTGAAATCCGTCCCGCGGACCTCTCAGTAAAACTCATATCATTTTGTGACATAAACGTAAAAGTAGGTTTCAATTAAGATTTACAGTGGGATAAAAAATGTATAAATATCAGCGAGCGATGATGCATGTATATTTCATTTTCCTTTAACTATTAATTTCAAGTCCTTGGCCTGAGATAAAAAAAATAGAAAAAGAGAAAGAGAGAGGCAAAGAGGAAACGAGAGACGAGGAAAGGGCATGAAACACAGAACCTATGTGAGGTGTGTCAAAATGAATGCTGGACCAACTTGCTACTTCCCCCCCTGTCATGATTTCTTATGATTCCAAAATGGCTCTTCTTTTATAACATCACATATAGAAGTCTCTTGAGAAAAAATATCATATTTGTAGAGTGTTCAATGCAATTTTTGTACAATTTATTCATGTAAACAAAATATAGTAATTCTGAGATTTCGTTTTTCACTCTGGCCCGCGATCTCCTTCCAAAAGTCTCATCTGGCCTTCACTCTGAAAAGGGTTGCCCGCCCCTGCTCTAGTGCTACCATACGAAACTATTGTAAGGGATGTTGGAATGATGCGGAGAGTACTGGAACTGTGGGGAGGCTTGTTGCCACTCAAATTCCAGAGCAGACCAACGGTCGTTGCCAGCAAGAAATGAATGGTAAACGGTTGTTGCGATAACGCAAAGTGATTTGCAATGGTTATCGAAAGAAGTGAAGAATGCTGGAAATCTGGGTAGACTTGTCACTCCTAGCAAAACAAAACAAGTTAGTATCTGGCGATGGAAAAAAGTCTTCTGGGATGTTTATTATTTTTCGTTTTAACAAAGTGTTTCGTTTACTCTGGCGTTGTTCAAACATGACAAGCCCATTCCACGAGAGATCGTCTTGCGATAAAGTTTCGGCGTTTATCTTCAGACTGAAGGGAGGAGTTGGGGTGGGAGATAATTAGGTTGTTAAATAGAGCGTGACAAATTCTGCTCCCATAATATCAGTCATCCGCGCGACGGCAACCGACAAACTGTCGAAAATCAACTAATGAGATTTCCGGGGTGGGGGAGGAGGAGGGGGGGGTCTATCTTTTTACCCAAGTTAATATTACCTTCCCCCCCTCTCCACGTACATACCCTAGGGAAAAACCTGACACAAGGTCGGTTTAATGCGGGGTCACCCTGCGATTTTTGGCGATCTGGGTCATTTAACAAATTCCCCTGCCTCTTCAGTATTCCAACACGGTTCGCCGCGGTGAATACAATTATGTTTTAATTACTATATATTTATTTCAAACTTATTTTTCAAAGTTCTAAATGCAATTAATTTATATCGTTGGTAGAGGGTCGGGCTTCAGCATCTGGGGTCCCAGTTTCGAATATCGCTAGGTCTAGCCACACTGATGAGTCGTAAAACGGCGAAACATGTGTCCGCGGATAATTATATTTTAAAATATATGTGATATCCCATATGGAAAATTGTTTTCACCTAGCATTTAGGCAAAATGCTTTTCCGTATAAATAATTGAATACTTTAAAAAGTATCGCAAACACAATAAACAATTAACTGACATATATATGTATCATTTATTTGTTTTGAACGTATTCAATTTATATATATATATATATATATATATATATATATATATATATATGTCCCCTTTTTTTTGCCAGCGCCACCCACCCCACATTTTTACTTGCCTTTGTCTCCTCGGTATTTGCCAGCGCCACCCACCCCACATTATAATTGTGGAATGGAATGATATGCATTTTATTTGGACCTAGTGTTTGTGTATGCATATGTACATGTATGTGAATATGGGTGTATTCTCATGTGTGTGTATGTGTATGCTCAATAAAATAAAATAATAATAAAAGAAATTAATGTAAAAAAGATAAAAAATTGAAATTGAAATGAATAATAAAAAAAGGGAATGAAAAACGAAATTATAGTAATAAAAGAATAAATTGAAAATACGAATAGATCATAATAACAAAGGAAAATTAAGGAAAATAAATAAATGTAAAATGGATAGATCTATAAATCAATAAATAGAATAGATTTATATAAATTTAGTTCTAGGAGTATTATACCCTTGGAATACTCTTAAATTAACTTTAGGAAAAAAAAGGGGGGGTGAGTGAATGAATGAATAGATAAATATGTATTTAGATATTTACACTTTATGTATGTATATGTGTTTATGTATATTTTTTTATTTTTGTTTTTATTTATTTATTTGTTTGTTTATTTATTTATTTATTTATTTATTTTTATTTTTATTATTTATTTTTTAATTATTATTCCTAGTTCCCCCCTACCCCAACGTCTGTTTTTATCCCCCCCCTTCCCCTGTACCAACGGT
>OY744532.1:14570551-14595551 GCA_963556195.1 Sepiola atlantica | reverse complement strand
ACCGTGTCCAAAACAACAGCAAAAGAAAAAAGAAAAAAGAAAACTCACATTATTAAAGCATTTATATATGAAGGTCAATTACGAAATAAGTAATTGTTTATTTTTTATATCAGCGCCATGTTTTAATACTGAATGAATTAATTTTAAAAAAAAATACGTATATTTTTCTAAAGGCATAATTGTAAAGTAAATGAAAAAATCTAATAATATTTGAGAAGAAAAATAAAAGTACAAGTAACTCAGGGTGGGCCAAAATAAGGGTCCTATCTTTAAATTTGAATAACTTGAATTTGAATAACTTCCACAAAATAAAAGTTAAACTCACCAAACTTTATGTGTGTGTAGACTGACCCTTCCGAGATTTTTTGAAATAAACAAAACAAATTTTAGCCGAAAAACACTTCTTAAAACTTACAAAAACTAAAGTATTGTTTTTTACACTGTTTTGAGTTTTTTAAGCAAAAATAATGTTTTCTAAATGAGGGTACGTTCCTTAGGGCTAATACGGCTCATGCTTGCTTCGGAAGGGGTCCTTTACTTATTCTAAAAAAAAAAAATTTTTTAAATCAATAAATAAAAAAGTTATGAATTTATAAAAATAGGACCCTTATTTTTGCCCATCCTATATATATAATATATATATATATATATATATATATATATATATATATATATATATATATATATATATATATATATATATATACATATATGCGTGTGTGTGTGTGTTTATTACATATTAAAGTGTTTATTACCTACGGACGATATTGCGCAAGAGTGTTGGTTGCAGGCGATCGCATGGGATCGAACGCTGTTCATAGATTAAAGGTAAAACTACGAGACAAACGCTGGAGACCACACGACTACCTTCAATCAGTACAGACAGTGATTTCAAACTGAGATACACTTATCCAGGGAGAAAGGAGAAAGCGTCATTATTGTCAAACAGTGTTCAACGCTCGTGCGGAACTCACCAATAAAACAATTACAACAATACATAACTTTTGTTATTGTTAATATTGGTGATAGTAGCATTATGCTTGTTGCCTTTCTATTTTTCACTTCCTAAGTGATAAAGGATAATGCAGAAGATTACATTTTTAGTCGCCCTTAATTTTATAGGACGTATTTTTAGTTGATATATATATTTTTATTAATTTTATACGTACATAAAAGTAATCCATGGACACGTATTTCTGACTATCAGTCGTCATTAGCATAGCTAACTTGGACAAGGACCGAATTATCGATATCATTGTCTATAAACTGGAGTTTTACCACCGGACCATGACGCCTTGTCCGGAAATATGTACAATTTTATCACCTAGTTATTTAAATTATGTATTTTCGTAAATGTTTTTATTCATGATAGTAGTGGTATGCTTGTTCCCTTTCTTTTTTTTCACTTCCTAAGTGATAAAAAGTAATGCAGAAATTGCATTTTTAGTCGCCCATATGACGTATTTTTCGTTGATATACATATTTTTATTAATGTTATACGTATATAAAAGTAATCCATAGCACACACATGCATTTACTCACTACACTTGCAATTATACTTCTGAATTAGTAAAATTATAAGCAGGTTTAAGGAAAAATCTATCTCAAACTGAATTTTCGACTATATATAACTGTGGTTTAATAAATAAATTCACACGCAGACCCGTAAATTACAAGATTTAATCGGTGTTTACTAAAACTATTAATTATATAGAAAAATAAATAAATAAATATTTTTTAAAACTTCTATTTTTAAAAATTATAAAATCATAAAATTATCAACTATTGAAAGTGAGACAGATATTATTAAACATTCATTGATAGCAATTCAATTATTAGTTTTATTACTGACTATAATCTAATGACTTACTAAATTTTACAGTCACACAACCCTTCACTGTGGTTATAAATTTAAATTACCTATTAATTAGTTAGTGTAATGCCTAATTTAATTCCGATTATTAAAGGATTTAAATTAATATTAATTGTATACTTATCCGGAAATGCTTTAATTGTTATTTTATATCAGAAGGTAAGTTTATTAAAGTCTCCTTATGGAATGATATGGTGAATTCACTAGGTTATTACTATATTTATTAAGAGTAGACCGTTTGTAATGTCTACATCTAATACCTAATTCATCCCTTTGATTCAGTAGTTTATCTTTATCGGGGAACGTAATAATAGCCAGTTTTTCATTAAAACAAAGTAAACAGGAGGGGTTGTGTAGGGGTTGAAGCTTTCTTCAAGACGCTCTATTTCAGCACTTTATTAGTTTCCTTTTTGTGTTATGATATTGAGGTATCACCGCTCTTATCGATAAATATATTTTATAGTTCCTGTATCTAACCTTAAAATAACATATAAAAACATATATATGTATATATATAAATTTCACACAAGAAATATATAACTTGAAAAGGTATCTAATTATCAAAGAGAAAAACTATAAATAATGGGCATGCTTCCAGGAATGGGCTAACGCAGAAAAAATTCTGCGCAGTTTAATTTATTTACTGTTTATTTCAATAAATATATCAATACTTTTTTTTTTATTATTCATCACTGGTCTCATCTCTATATTAATAAAATTATAAAACAAGTTTACGTTTGTGTGTGTATTTATCATTTTTTTAATTTAAAATTGATCAAATATTTATTGAAATAAAAAAATATGTCGGAAAATTGAAGGAAAATTTTAAATACTATTTAAAAAATAATTTATTTACGAAATCAAATCTACCAGAATTCATTTCGCTTTTTTATCTATCTATTTAATTAAAAAGAAGAAATGGTGTTCGCTTGCACATTAGAACGATAGCACGCAACCGGTTTCTCCATCGCTGCATTCGTCATGTAAATCTTTATTCACTCTCCCTACACGTCTGCCTGCTGATATTGTAAACATGCAAGGCTGCTAAAAACAAAAATCCTACCTTTTATTAATTTTAGTTATAGTTATTTTTTTTTAACAATTTTGTTTAATTAATGATTTAATAGCCAAACGATACCAAAATAATAATCAACTAAAAAATAATCACCTTGAAAATTAATTAACTTAAAAATAACAATTTTGTAAAAAAAAAAAAAAAAAACGAAAGTGTTTGTGAGATTTAAAGACGTCCAATCTATTTTTTTTGCATGACATATTCCTTTATTGAATTATCTTTCCAAAAATGTAAATATTTTCTTACTCGAACCTAACTAAGCAGTAAGATAAATGGTGGGGTGTGGAGATAATGGTCGTAACAAGAATGCAAGTCAGCAGACTCCCGGGGGGGGGGGGGGGTAGCTACAGCTATTTTTTAAATTTTTTTTATATGATACAAGAGCTAAGTCCGGATGCTTTGCTAATAACGAATCCAATTATATAAAAAAAAAATGCGACCTACTTTTACTTTTATTAAAAAGATACGGGTCGTTGCTGAAGATTGGTGAGAAAAAATGATTGATATTAAAGTAGACAGCGAGTGTACAAACATGGCAACAACCGCGCGATTCTAAACTCAGCCAAGCATAGCCTACCATCATTAGTATTTTTTTTTTATGAAAATCATTACGGATGGCTAAAATAACAAAAATTACTTAAACGTTTGTACATCTCTCCTGAATACTGTCACAGTTTGATGATGATGATGCTGATGCTGATGATGATGATGATGATGATGATGATGATGATGATGGTGATGATGATGATGATGATGATGATGCGGTGCCATCAGCTTCGGCTGGTGCCATACAAAACTGCTGTGATGGGGTGTTGGAAGGGTGCGGAGAATACTGGAACCGTGGGGAGGCTTGTTGCCACTCAAATTCCAGAGCAGACCAATGGTCGTTGCTAGCAAGAAATGAATGGTAAACGGTTGTTGCGATAACGCAAAGTGATTTGTAATGGTTATCGGAAGCGGTGAAGAGTGCTGGAAATCTGGAAAAAAACTTGTCACTTGGACCTTACGGAACATCACCTGTTATTAACAGTGAGCAATCACTGATAATGACTTGTGTGAAAACTGATATTGAGTAAAAAATAATAATAATACATAGAAGAAGACAGATCTATCAAGAAACATGAAGAACAAGAACAAAAGATACTAGCGAAGGAGGATAGACTGATAAAAAAAATACAGCTACAAATCTAAACAGAAGAAAAAAATAGGACTTTTGAAAACCATGAAAACCAGTTTTACCAAAGCATAAATGGGAGAGGACAAAAAGAGAATAAGCGAACCTGACATAAACAAGACAATTATGGAGCAATACATGGGAAAAGCGAAAATAGCACGATTGGTAGTTATAGTTTATCTCTCTTGAGCCGCCGTGTTCTGCTTATACTTATGCATATTAACAGGGTAACCTTGAGAAGAATGCGGCTGTTCACCATGCGTGGGCTGTCATTCACTATGAAGAAGCTATTTTTTGTACGTCGTATAGTGCTGGAATGCATGGAGACCAGTTGAAGTCACACCTGAGGATCAACTTGGAAAGGCACTACCACTCTGCAAGCCCCTTACCATTATTATTATTATTATTATTATTATTATTATTATTATTATTATTATTATTATTATTATTATTATTGTTGTTGTTGTTGTTGTTGTTGTTGTTGTTATTGTTGTTGTTGTTGTTGTTTTGTTGTTGTTGTTGTTGTCATCATCATCATCATCATCATTATCATTATCTTATTATTATCAGCATCATCATCATCATCATATTATTATTATTATTATTAATAATTATATTAATAATTAATAATTATATTAATAATTAATAATTATTAATAATATTATTAATAATTAATAATTATATTAATAATTAATAATAATATTAATAATTAATAATTATATTAATAATTAATAATTAATAATAATATTATTAATAATTTTATTAATAATATTATTAATAATTATATTAATAATTAATAATAATATTAATAATTATATTAATAATAATATTAATAATTATATTAATAATAATATTAATAATTATATTAATAATAATATTAATAATAATATTGATAATTAATAATAATATTAATAATAATTAATAATATTAATAATAATTAATAACAATAATAATAATAATAATAATAATAATAATAATAATAATAATAATAATAATAATAATAATAATAATAATAATAATGCATGAATAAATGATTTTATTAAAAGCAAACTTTTATAGTTACGGATATACCAAATAAACACACATTTTTTTCTGTCCAAGATATCTAACGACAGAGCATTTCAGAATGATATTTCTAGCAGTTCATAAAATCTAGTTAAGAGAAGGATGGGAAAGTGCATAAGACTCGAAGGGGGGGGGGTTACTTTGAAAAGGGAAACTATGTAATTTGTCGTTTGGAATTAGAATAAATTGTTTGCAACCTCAGCCCCGTTACTTTTCAGACGTACATCGTAGATGAAACCCTTATTCACATGTTTTTGATTACATTTTCCTCGTCTTTTTCACCATTACAATACACCTGCTCATAACATCCTGCGCATTCGACAGTTTCTGGTCGAGAACAACATCGCCGTATTTAAACACCCCCCATATTCAGCTGATCTTGTTCCTTGTGATTTTTTGTCTTTCGTATCAAGGACTATTGGAACGGATACATACTCTAAACTCATTCTATATGTATATCTTTTTTTTACTGATCAGTAATAATAAATCGACATATGGCGTCGGCCTAAAAGGTAACGGGACAAACCGTGAACTATGGATGAAAGAGAGATGGGAAGATTGTGTTATCATGGACCATTATATCCTGGGAGTATATAAATGCAATCTTGGCTTCCTGCAACCATTGTATTTTTTATTACATGCTTCTGTTTAGATTTTCCTCTTATTTTTCACTATGACATCCTGCACACCGGAAGTTTCTGGCAGAGAACAACATCGCCGTACTGAAACAACCTCCATATTCAGTTGATCTTGTTTCTTGTGATTTTTTAAAATCTTTTACAGCAAGCTCGAGGGGAGGTGTTTTAGAGATGTGGTGATCATCAACAGAGCTGATGGAGCATCCCAGAAGTATTCTTTCAGCATGGCAGAGACGGATGAAGAAGTTAAATTAAACTTTAGGGGGGGGCTTACTTTCAAGGGGAAACCATGTCGTTTGGTATTTAAATTAATTGTTTGTGACACCATTCCGCATGCACCTTAGTGGTCGCATGTTTGTAACCTTTGATATAGGACATATTTCGTGTGTGGACTCAGTGCTGACCATTGCACCGTGTCGACGGATCCCTGGTCTGGGTCCGCAGTTAATTCGTATTTAAATGAAGAAAGTCGATATTTACTGTTTTCGTTTATGAAGATACCCATTGAAATCCATCCAACCGCCGCGATCTCTTTGTGCCGCCTATCTCTATGACAACACAGTACTTAACCCACCCAGTTAAAGCATAGAAAATCATGTTGTTGTATGCGGCGTCTGGCTTCAAAACCGGAAATTTGTGTATCTACGAGGCTCATTCGATGAGTAAAATATGTCGCAATTAAAGTACTTACCTTTCACTCAGGGAGAAATGTCTGTTTCATTTTAGAATATAATCTCCATTTTTTTTAAACACATTTTTCTCGCAGTACTGGGTATGATCAGAGTGTACAAGGTAGATAAATCCCAGGGAAACAGTAAATGTAGACTTTATGGGCAAAGAGACGAAGCAGTAAACTACATAATAAGTAAATGCAGCCAAACTAGCTCAAAAGAAAATACGAAAACAGGCATGACTGGGTTATGAGTGTGGTTCACTGTAAACTATACAAACAAATGCAGTTTGACATCCAGAATAAACTGGGGCCAAGCATTTGAAAATGAAAACCATAACATCCTTTACGACATGTAAATGCAATGGGGGAAAAACTCATTTAAGCAAGAAAAGTGGACGTGATAATAGTCAACATGAAGAAAACAAAAAACATGCCAGGCCCCAAATTTGTGAAATTATTGGAAAACATATATAAATGTTTATATATTTTTGTATTTATATATATATATATATATATATATATATATATATATATATATATATATATATATATATATATATATATATATATATGTATATATATAGTATAAGTTATTTTTTATACAAACATTATTGGCTGCATATGTGCATACATGTTTCAGCTGCGATTTCATTGAAAATCCAGCTTTTTCCGGCCATTTTAAAATGGCCCGAAGAAGCTGAATTATTGAATGAAATCGCAGCTACAACATGTATGCACATGTGCAGCCAATAATGTTTGTATAAATAAAAATAATTATACTATAATATAGTTCTACCTGTTATTGAGCACTATCTTATAAGCACTGGAGTTTCATTGGAAACTATAACAACAATATAAGTAGTATATATATATATATATATATATATATATATATATAGCAAGTTACATTATTTTAACTATCAGTTTTTTGTGAGAGGCCACATGAAGATTGCCAGCATCTCTACTATGAAAGCAGGTTCGATTCGACCGCATCATCATTACGGCTATATCCTACGTATGTGTGTGGATTTGGCTGCGTCTGATCCGTATAATTGGTTGGTAAAAATGAGGCCATAGTTATGTCAAACCTTTGCTCTTCTTCTTCTTCTTCTTCTTCTTCTTCTTCTTCTTCTTCTTCTTCTTCTTCTTCTTCTTCCATTTCGGCGAGCACGGGGGGGTGAGGCAAGCTGGACTAAATTCCTTGGTTGAACTATGGTGCCAAATGATCAATTGGAATACAGAATGAAAAAAAATCTTCTAAAAGAAAATAGATTTAAAAAAAAAAGACGTTCAAGTGTAGAAGGGTATCGAAAAAGAGACTCGATTTCTAACACCCAAGTGTGGCCGAAGAATGAGGGGCGAGAGGGCGGCCCATGTCAGATCTTGTGTTTTTTTTTTCAAGATGCAACCGATTTTAAATTTTGCGTCTTTCTAAACTGAAGTGACAATCGGGAACAGTAACAAACGCTCTTCAATATTTGTACTTTTAAAGCATTATTATGCTTTAATACATGACAATGGTTAAATTTACCGATGGTGCCGATTCCATTCTTCCTGTCCTCAATAATTAACATAATTTTTCGTTATTTCTTAGATTAGGATTGATAATTTTTATGTTTTGAATTGTTCGGACTACTGTTCTCACCTTGAATGTAATTCTCACACCGTTTCGACCGATGTAACCTTCTACCTTTTTCAGGTGCTAAGTGATAATCAGTTCTAATCTCTTCTGGAGATTGAAGAGTCAATCCTCAGTACGGGTAATGCTACAAATGTAATTAAGAATTACTTAAGACTTCTACTCGATCATGTCTGATGGAACGAGGACGATCTCTCCCCGTGGATTGAATAAAGGATTCGGTTCGAAATTCCGTACAAATTCTCGAATCTGACATAAAGATTCCCGAGTTCGACAAAACGCGCCTGAAGAAGGCTGCAGGTTATATCGGCCAAAACGTTGTGAGAGTATTGATTTACTCCTCTCCAGGAGTTAGGCACAAGGCCAGTTTTTATCTTACTCCCACAAGTAAGATGTGACCCAAGGTCGGGTCGGGAAAGTGGGGTTTAAAAATTGCCTGGGCAGCCCCGTCGGCATTCTCCGGTAGGGGCGCCTCAGGCAGTAAGCAATAAACTTACTCCTTCCTAAAGAGGGGAGGCGAAGTCTGGGAGGGTGGACCCTTCAGAACTGCACAGGACAGACCCATAGACCGGCGTAAATCAAGCCCCGAAAGCCAAGACAATACCAGTCTATGGGGTGAAGTATCCATCGGAACAGATACTACACTTTGATCTTAGCCAAAAGGCCAAGAGTTAGTTGGTAAATATGGCCAAGACAGGAATGGCCACATTTGAATGCTATCTTCTTCTTCTTCTTCTTCTTCTTCTTCTTCCTCTTCTTCTTCTTTTTCTTCTTCTTTGCGTGTCTTTGAAGCATTTGGTCATACGACAGTTTCACACATTTTATACACTCCTTTGCAATATTGTTGTAATCTACAAGATCCTTCAAGCTGCACCGGTTTGGCAGTAGAGAGCAGACAAGGCATTATTGCATCGTATGGTTCTCCTCTCCACATTCACAGATGGTTGAATCAGTTGTGTAGCCCCAGCTACTAATAGCAACCTTTGATCGCCCCATTCCCGTTCTCGGGCGGTTGAGTGTTTTACACTGGAGCTATGTTATTAATAACGTGCGATTCTAATTTAGTCAGAAAAGCTATTTTGCATCATTCATGAGAAATTGTCTCATGTTATTTGAAGTTGTGTTATGTATATATATATATATATATATATATATATATATATATATATATATATATATATATATAGTCTCGGAAGTTTCTCAACCATTAAAACTATATTAAAAAAAAAATTTTTTTTAAATAAAATAAAAAACTTATAGTCCCAAGTCTTCCAGTGGAAAATCACTCATGTAAGTCAATTTATTTTTTACAGTTATTATATTAGTTAGTTTCTAACACTATTTTAAGGGATCATCAATTGTTTACCATGAAAAACTGTTTCGGGAATTTAACTCTCTCTCTCTCTCTCTCTCTATATATATATATATATATATATATATATATATATATATATAGAGAGAGAGAGAGAGAGAGAGAGAGAGAGAGAGAGAGAGGGGGGAGAAATGAAGGAAGAGAGATAAAGATGTGCGAATATATATATATATATATGAATTTGGGAAAGTTCATTTTTTAAGCATCTTTAAAATATATAACTTAAAGAAATAGGAAAATGTCATCAAAAAACCATGTGTTAGATGCAGATATTTTAAAATTATATTTATAAAATATGAGACTAAAAGTATACTTTTAGAGAATTGAACCTATAGTGAAATGGTTTCAGCTCAATATACAAGATAGAGCAATTATAAAAATACATGAAAGAAGAGAGATAAAGATGTGAGGGTGACAAATCTATTTCATCTTCGATTGTTCAATGCAAGGTGTACTCGATGAAAACATGTTTATTTTTCTTTCCTTAAGCCAGGCTTTTCAAAGATTAAAATCTTATCATCACTTTATATTGTTTCTTAAATTTTTCAAATTTTGAATTTTGGCTATTCTCCTGCCAACTTATCCATCTATGTAATTCCTCTGATGATAAGATTTTAATCTTTGAAAAGCCTGGCTTAAGGAAAGAAAAATAAACATGTTTTCATCGAGTACACCTTGCATTGAACAATTGAAGATGAAATAGATTTGTCATTCGCACATCTTTATCTCTCTTCCTTCATTTCTCTCTCTCTCTCTCTCTCTATATATATATATATATATATATATATATATATAGAGAGAGAGAGAGAGAGAGAGAGAGAGAGAGAGAATCAAATATGAAACTGAAAGTAAACTTTTAGTAGATAGAACCTATAGTGAAATGGTGTAAGCTCAACATACGAGATAGAGCAATTATAAATATAGATGAAAGAAGAGTGATAAACATGTACGAATGTCCAGATTTATTTCAAACTTCGATTGTTCAATGCAAGGTATATTCTGTAATAAAATAATGTTTATTATTATTATTTATTTATTTATTTTTTGCCTCGTTTTTAACTAAAGGATTTCTTCTTAGAATTGCTCAAATATTTAACTACCAAAGTCATCTGTATACAATTCAGCTCTGGCCCAGGAAGTATTTTTAAAATGGCCCGATTTCTCATATTAATTCCGATTAAGTGCGCTTCACCTACGATTTGAACTCAACATCTCACTATTGGAGCTACTTCATTTTTGAATGCTTTTCCATGCTGCCTTCACGGAATACTTTTCTTCTTCACCTAAACCTCCTTTCATTGGACACCTTATCAACGAACAATTACCAACTGGACAAACCCCATATCTTTTTTACACAAACATTTTTCCAACTCTCCATCCCTAATATTTTTTCAAATGTTGAAATTTGGCTTTTCCACTGCCAACTTATCTATCTGCATAATTCCTCTGATGATAAGATTTCGATCTTTGAAAAGCCTTGGCTTAAGGAAAGAATGATAAACATAATTTTATTACAGAATATACCTTGCATTGAACAATCGAAGTTTGAAATAAATCTGGACATTCGTACATGTTTATCACTCTTCTTTCATCTATCTTTTATATATATATATATATATATATATATATATATATATATATATATATACATATATATATATATATATATATATATAATATGTCTATTTATATAATATGTATGCCATTTATATGTGTATGCTATGTATATTTATGTAATACGAACAGTGTCATGTGAAAATTCCTCGGTTGCTTGCCACCCGTTTTCTCTTTTCTTACCAACTAAATATATGTTAAATAAATGTTAAATATAAATATATGTTAAATAAATGTTAAATATAAATATATGTTAAATAAATGTTAAATATAAATATATGTTAAATAAATGTTAAATATAAATATATGTTAAATAAATAAAACGAGCGTTTTCATCTTTTCATTTGTCGATATATTTTAACACTTTAAACCATTTTAAAATAATTTCTTCTCACCTTACAAAAAATCGCAAACTAAATATTCTTCAATAAATAAAACGAATTTAACTTTTGTGAATTTACTTATTTAAAATTACAAGAATGCAAAGAGTATGTTTTTTAAACTTCTTAAGTCGATGGGACGATAGAATTCTATTCATAACAGTTTATTCGATTTTAGAACAATTCATATTGAAATGAGTAAAATTTAATTGTTTTAGAAAACAGCGACATTGGCTATTTCTCAGTTACTTTTTGCATTTCATCTTTGGCGATCGGACGATCTCACTTTAAAATGACTGGAAGGTGATAACGTACTTACGAATATGAAATGCTTGAGCGTATTATTATGCAGATAATATGGACATGTTTAAATTGCACTGTATTTGAAATTAGTGCCCAAAAGTCCGTTTAGTGAACCACGTAATTTGATCAGAAAAAAAGAAAAAAAACTTCTTCGTCGAATCAAATTCACAATGAACAGAGTCAGAATTTGGCCATTTCGTAATTTTTACTTTGATATATTTTTAGTAATGTTGAAAGTTTTACTGTTTATTTCCCTTCCATAGAAGAAATGCCAGCTATAAAGTATTAAAAAATAAAAAAGTCTTTAATAAAAATTGAAACATTGCTGTAATGAAGTCACATTATTTTTTTAATGTCAAAGAATGATGATATGATTATAAATTGTTGATAATATGAGCTCGCATTCATCAGTGAACATTTTCATCCACCTGTGTTCGATTCTCACCTTTAGTGTTGCCAACTGAGATTTTTAAAATCCACTAGATCAGAACCAAAAAAATCTCCAGAAAACCGCTAGATTTGGACTTTTCTTACCCTATATAAAATATTATGAATGTACATAATATTTCCTGTTTTCTATACATATTTTTTTTACTTTGATTTAAATGTTAAAAAACAAACAAGGGACGTAATTCATGAACGAGTTGTGTGTCTGACTAATGGGGAAATGTAAAGTTTAACAAAAGATTTATAAAGTCGTAGTGGATTAGGGTTTGTAGAGTCCGGCTATCCCAGGAATATTTTAGAATATTGATATTTTTATTCAAATGTACAACTACTGCTGTTCTGCATATATCATGTATGGAAAATAACTTAAGAGATAGTTTCATATGATGACTAGAGAATAAAAGAATACGGGAAGTAAGTTAACTGAAATCTGAAATTGTGACTGCGTGAGTGGCAAACGAAATCTCTAGATTTGACAGAAAAAAAAACGCCAGCTCCAAATTTTACAAAATCTCCAGATCTAGCCTGAAAACCGCTAAATTGGCAACACTGCGCTTGTCTACCTATTCTTACTCCCTTCCTTAAAAAGTCATATTTTGTCTCAACAACAATCCCTTGCTTAATACCCCCTGAGGCATGAGAGTCATTGTAAGTCCATCAGAGTAGGTGGGATGGACGAAAGTTCATTAAAATTTTATACAAAAGTTAAAAAGTTTATATATATTGTTGCTGTCTTGTTCTAAATTATCTGTTTCAACTGACAAATAAAAAAAGGCTTTGTCGGTATATCCGAAGTATCAGGAAGTGTGATCGGATGTTGTGCTGTCTTAGCAGACCGAAAGAAAGCAGTCTCAAAATGTTCCCTCGAATAATGGCGATAGAAAGGCACTTGTAAAGCTAGGTATACCAACGATGGTCCCAGGTGTGTCGCACCATTCATAGACACACATTGCCCAGTGATGCTTAAAAGTTAGTCTTTTTTCTCTTTCTTTCTTCTTCCTTGTAATGACATTTGGAATGGAATTGCGCCAATAAATATGTAAGGGGGTAGTAGAAAAGTTGCAGGAAATTTAAATTCTTCATTCTGTGTCATTTTATTCAAATATTTGCGTAAATAGGCTGAACCAAGTTTGACCTAAGCCGAAATGTGTCTGTATCTACGTTGTAAAATATATTTGTATAAGAAAGCGAACATGTATACATATATTGTTTATTTGTTTTTATATATGCTTACGTGACACGTGGAAATTCCACAATCGCTTCCTTCATTGAAATTATTTTTTTAAATGTCAGATTTTTAGATGATAGTTTTATTTTATAAGAAAAGTCAAGTAAAATATTCATTTTAAGAAAAAAGATTTGCAACCTTACGTTTTAATAAAAACATTGTACTCAATAACAAAATTTGTTCTTATGTTTCGGTATTTTTTCATTTGGAAATATAATTTTATCCTCCACAAAACCAATCTACCACACCTCAAACTATCAGTTCCTCTAATATTAATTCCAACACAGAAAATAATATTTCAAGCGACCCCCCTGTAATCACACTAAGTGACACTAACTTTAACCATCCGTATAATATCCATACGTACATTGGATCCACTTCCACTCAAATTAAGGTACGCATCTCCAATCACATAATCTCTTTTAATACTAATAATAAGAAGGCCCCTACATCTTTAACATCTCTTATTAGGAAAATTAAATCTAAAAACATAACCTGTACTTTTATTTGGTCTATGTTTAAAAAAAAACAATCTCGTATAAATTGGGATCCATATTTTGTCAATGATATCCTCTCGAGGCCCTCATAATAATAAGATTTACGCCCCCTTGGTAAATAAGAAAAATGAAAGAATTTTATCATGCAAACATAGAAAAAGATATAGGTATAACAAGTTTCTCAACCCAAATGATAGACCCCCTAATAGTCATAATATTATTAATAAAACCCACACAGCTATACCATCCCCATTTTCATAATCCTCGAATAGGTTTCTATACTTATTTCATACCATTCATAATTCCCTTCTTAAACCCTCCTAAAATTATTTCACCCTCATTTACATAACTCCCATTCTTCTATAGTCTCTATATAAGTATTAATTTTTTATTTGTTTTTTTTTTTAAATTTATTTTTTAATTCTTAGTTAATGTTAATACTCTTATCAATTACTGTTTTTTTAAAATTATTTATCTATCATATATAAGATGAATCATCCCTTGAAATACTACACGCTGCTGTACCTATTCTCTTTGTTCCCTTTCCTCTTCGTCTTCCCTGTTTTACAATATATAATCATTAATCCTTTTCACTCGAATTAAATTAACTTACATATAGATATTCAAACCATCCCCTAACATTTAGATATTTTTCCTGTTCCATATTCTCATATTCACAAGTATTTTCATCTGTTTTTTTCTCGTTAATTATTTACATTCTTTTGATATCTCCCATACTTACTCATTCTCATACCTTCCATTATTCCTCTATTAAATCTATTAACAATTTTATTTTTCATTCTCATTCTTTTAACCTTATTCTTCCACAGTTTTCTTGGCCTTTTGGCTAAGATAAAAGTGTAGTATCTGTTCTGATGGATACTGCACCCCATAGACTGGTATTTTCTTGGCCTTCGGGGCTTGATTTACGCCGGTCTATGGGTCAGTCCTGTGCAGTTCTAGCAGGTCCACCCTCCCAGGCTTTGCCTCCTCTCCTTGGGGAGGAGTAAGTTTATTGCTTACTGCCTAAGGCGCCCCCACCGGGGAATGCCGACGGGGCTGCCCAGGCAATTTTTAAACCCCACTTTCCCGACCCGACAGGCAATTTTTAATGGCCAGAGTGCTCACTTCTTGGGCGCTGGCTTTTCAAGTCCCACTTTCTCGACCCGACCTTGGGTCACATCTTACCTTGTGGGAGTAAGATAAAACTGGCCTTGTGCCTAACTCCTGGAGAGGAGTAAAACAATACTCTATAATCATTATATTAACTATTAATTATCATAATTTATTATTTTTTAGTCTTAGCCATTATTTGTATTTATTTACTCTATCTTACATTAATTAAGCACTCCCTGGAATTAACATTTTTTTAAAACATAATTCACCCCAAACAAGGCAGGACACCACTGTAGACGTAAGGGGCTACTGAGAAAAAGGGTGAGAGTTTTAAGGGTCAACCTAAATTGAAACCTGTGCAGCGAGATGTCTGTTTACATTAGTTTTAAATTTCTTCATGTCAGTACCGTCAGAAAAACAGGGAGCAGGGAGGGAGTTCCAGAGTCCACCAGCACGAGAAAAGAAGCCTTTGGAGTAGAAGGCTCTTCGGCATCTGGGGACCTCCACAGTGAATGGATGGGATTTGGCAGATTGTCGGGTTGGTCTAGTGAATTTGCGTCGAGGGGCACCAGAGCAGCAAGTTCATCAGAGCACAATCGATTGAAGTACTTATAAAACAGGCACAAGGAAGCAACATTGCGGACCCACTCTCTCTCTCTCTTTCTTCTTCCGTTTCTATTTTATAATCTCAAACCCTTAAACCCGAATTTAGTTATTACTTATATTTCCTTTTTCTTACCTCCTCATAATATTTAGATATTTTTTCTTAAATCCTATGAGTATACTCATAATCATTTGATATCGCCTACCAGCCCATTTATAATAACGAACAAACATAATACGAGTATATATCATATTGTTCTTGCTTTACCTACCATTAAAGCCCATCTATTTAATCCTGTATTTAACGTCCTGCACAATATCGCACATCCCAATTATCCATCTAAACTCCCTACATTGAAACCCCTACTTTTAAAATTTTAAAATTCTTTTTTGCCTAATACAATTATTATAGTTGATATTAAAAGAAGAATAGCTTGAAAACCCTTATAGAATTATTTTCCCTTCTAATGCCATCGTTAATATTATTTGCAACAGACCCTTTTGTATGCCCAAATATTAATATATTATCTAATATCCTTATATAAAACTTGAAATTTTGAATGACTAATTACGTAAAAACTATAATTTATTATGCACGCTTAAACTTGAGTTGAGCACGGTTCTTAAGAAGAAAGAGTTCCCGAAATATCATATCATACAGAGTTTCCACTAGACCATCTTGATACAGGTATTACATAACATTGTAACATTGTGTAGATAAACAGATATATGTGTGTTTGTGAAAAAATAAATAAATATATATATATATATATATATATATATGTGTGTGTGTGTGTGTGTGTGTATTCATTGTATTAAGGGTGAAACTATTCAATTTGTTCCACCATTATATGTCTTATTTGCTCCAACTTGTGTCTATCCGTCACACCTCTCTGTTCCGATGGATACTGCACGCCTGTCCTGTGCAGTTCTAGGAGGTCCACCCTCCCAGGCTTCGCCTCCCCTCTTTGGGGAGGAGTAAGTTTATTGCTTACTGTCTGAGGCGCCCCTACCGGGGAATGCCGACGGGGCTGCCCAGGCAATTTTTAAATGGCCAGAGTGCTCACCTCTCGAGCGCTGGCTTTTAACCCCACTTTCTCGACCCAAGCTGTGGTCACATCTTACTTGTGGGAGTAAGATAAAACTGGCCTTGTGCCTAACTCCGGGAGGAGTAAATAAATATCCGTCACACCTCTGCATTGTATATATATATATATATATGTGTGTGTCGGTGTGTGTGTATTCACTGTATTAATGGTGAAACCATTATATGTCTTATTTGCACCAACTTGTGTCTATCCGTCACACCTCTGCATTGTATTGCCTTCTAAGTATCACATTTCTATTATTTATTATATTACGATATAATTCAGTTTTTAACTTTATCAAACCTCTTAACTCAGAACTTAGTTAATAATAATTACACCTCATTTAAGCTAATTCCCTAGTTATATGTAAACGTACCTCGCGATTTTATAATAACTTTCATCTAAACAAAATTCACTGCTAAACATTATCTTAGCGCAGATCAATCTAATTAAAAAAAAAAAACAACTTCTATCTCTATTTTCACCTGACCCAATTATAAAAAAAACTTTAATCTCATTTTAAAAAAAAATGTTTTTTTTCTAAAATCACACAATTACTCCCCTTTAATTGCTAACCGAGATTTGCCATTCAAATATACAGATAACCATTGCTCATCTTAAACCTTAATGTTTTAAGTTGGTATTAGTTATATATTTAAAAAAATAACTATTTACATTTCTAATAAAAGTAACTATTATAATTCACTGTTTTCCCTAGTTAAACTCAATAGAACAAACTTTTTCCCCATTTTTAAATTCAACCGAAGATCAAAGTGTAGTATCTGTTCCGATGGATACTGCACCCCATACTGGTATTGTCTTGGCCTTCGGGTCTTGATTTACGCCGGTCAATGGGTCTGTCCTGTGCAGTTCTAGGAGGTCCACCTTCCCAGGCCTTGTCTCCCCTCTTTGGGAGGAATAAGTTTATTGCTTACTGTCTGAGGCGCCTCTACCGGGGAATGCCGACCGGGCTGCCCAGGCAATTTTTAAACCCCACTTTCCCGACCCGACCTTGGGTCACATCTTACTTGTGGGAGTAAGATAAAAACTGGCCTTGTGCCTAACTCCTGGAGAGGAGTAAATCAATACTCAAATATGTTTGTTCTTTTTTTCAAGGATGATTTAAACATTCTATTTTTCACTTCTCTTAAACATTTCAATACATTTTCTTGTATCAATGATCACTTTTTTAAATTTAAATTTAAATTTTTAAGCTTAAATTTTAATTAAATTTATTTATTTATCTTCTAATCTAATATATAAAGTAGAGACGATTTTTCCCCTGTACCTTCTTTGAGAATAGGAAAATAACCACATGCATCACCGGCTACTAAACTCACCATTACATTACACTTATTCACTCGAGCGTGTTTTAGTACATTTGTTATTCTTTTTTCCCAGCTTACACTAAATATTACATTTGGCCCGCCATCCACGATTCTCCGAAAAACCAACTCCATATAGGTGGTAGCAAACACTTTTCTCTCTAACAATTCTGTACTGTCACTCTACTCATCGACACCGGGAACTAATACACACAGTTTAATTTTCACAAAACACCGGTTCTTATTTATTATTAAGTGAATTGACCTATTTTTACATTTATTTTAACCCAAATCCGTGGTTCTGTCGGTAAGAAGGCAGGATTCATAATAATCACCTGTTTTAGCGTTCGATCCCATTCTACTCTACCACTTTTTTTAATTTTTTTTTAAATTTAAAACATTCGCCAACACAATAGATGGGGGGGGAAGAAAAAATAGGTAATTTCCTTTTTTTTATTTGACGTCATGCAATAGGTAGTACTTTCTCCCGTGCAACGCCGGGCGACGGGTTCCGCTAGTTGAATATAAAACAGATTAAACTAATCATAGCATTTAATGTTGGAGTAACTATTGATTATAAATTCTTAAAAAGTGCATTTAAAAGTAAATAAAAAAAAAAAACTAATAAATTCTGCTCTCTACAGATTTTCCACTGGTTTTAACCTGATAGTTTTTATTATTATCATTACTTTTTCTTCATTTTTCTATTTCCGGTATTGTTTTTTTTTATTTAGTATTATTATTTTTTGTTTATTTTCTAATTTTAATGTTAATTATATTTACCTTACTTGAATAACCAGCCAACCTTATAACATGTAACATTTAAGCTTTTATTAATTATAGAGAAAAAAAACTATTTTAACAATAAGTAAATAAATCAAGGGAGACGCGAGAGCGCTCTATCCCTTAATAGACTACAAGAATGGCCTATGCTGGAAATCTCATTTCTTTGATCAATCATAACTCAAAAACCAATAAACCAAATTAGTTAAAACTTTGCACAAAATTTTTATTTGATAGGTTCTATAAGTGTGTAGAATTTCAGCTTCATTAGTCAAGGCAACCCAGAGATCCAGAAAGTCTAATCATGAAATCATGTTATCTGTGTGTACGTACGTACGTACGTACGTACGTACGTACGTATGTGCCACCCTGTATCTCATCAACTATTTGATGAATTCAGTTTATTTTTGGCAGAGATAGAGGTTCTAGGGTCTAGTTGATGGTATTTTAATTTCAGTTTATCGTATAGCTTAGTTTTCCAGAAAATTCAAAAAAACCTTAAAAATTACCATTGTATTGAGGCATAGCCTTTACAAAAGTAGTGACATTCCATGATAAATGCCAGTATACTGAAATCATATGCCCTTAATAGGGTTAAGATGAAAATTCATATACACTAAATGTACAAAAGCAAGGAAATTCCCAAATTTTTACACTTTTATTGTCATTAAGGGTATGCGAGCACACCAGGGCTATGTATTTTACTGGTAGGATTTTTTCTTCAGCGCACCTCACACACTTCATCCACTCATGCAAAGAGATTTATACTGTAGTGATGTGATAATGAAATGGTTTGATTGATATGTAGTCATACCCTTAATGACAATAAAAGTGTAAAAATTTGGGAATTTCCATGTTTTTGTGAATTTAGTGTATATGAATTTTCATCTTAACCCTATTAAGGGCATATGATTTCAGTATATTGGCATTTTTCATGGAATAAAGGTTAAACTTAATAGAACCGACTTTACTCTTCTAAGCAATACTAATGCCGTAAATAGCTTCGTTTTCCTTTTTCAATTAACCATACTTTTATTATTTAATTTTTTTTTAAATTGTTATTCATAGTCTTTTTTTCTCGTTATTCATTTAGGCATGTAGCACATCTTTAATATTCTCCTAATTTTAATTCGGCAAGGAAGATTATATTTTTGCCGTGTATAATTCATACGACGAACCAAGATCCCGTTGAATACTAGACTCCGTCCTTATAACGCGTACTGCGTGCCCATCATACTCTACAATAGCAACAGCTGGGCAATAACAAAAGCTATGCTTGACAAGCTGGAGTCGTGCCACCGCAGACACCTCCGTTCCATCACAGGTAACTGCTGGCCGAAAAAACTTATCAGCAACAAAGCACTTTACGAGCTGTGCAACGAAAAACCCCTCTCCACAAAGGTCGCTGAACAAAGATGGTCTATGTTAGGCCATGTCCTACGAATGGACTCTGACACTCCCGCACAGAGGGCACTAGACTTTGTCGTTACTGGCTCGCAAGCCTACCAACCGCGACTAGGATGGCACTGCACAAATCTGCTTGGCACACTACGTGCTGACCTCAAGCAGGCAGGACTAGGACCACTACGTACAGCGAAACAACTTGATTGCCTACAACAACTTGCGCATGACAAGGCCAGATGGCCTGAGACTAGCATGGAGGACTGATTGCAGCTACAGGATTTCATTTGACTACCGTAGCCGCAGAACACAGTTAAGAAAAAAATTTTTATTTTGATCATTCACGAATCATTTTTTCTATCTTTATTTCTTACCATTATTTTACACTTGGTCTCTTCATTACTACACAAATTGATGTTTTTCGTAATGCCAAAGAAAGAATATTACCATTTTCTTTTTAGTCTTTTCAATTATTGGTTAGAACTATATGCTTATTTTATCAGTTTTCCAATTGTTTTATTCACTCATTTTAAAGTAAAAGAAACATCTGTTTACTTTTATGATTTTAATAATATTTTCAAAAGCATAAAACATTTACTTTCCTTGAAGACGCTATCATCAGTGCTGATAAAATGTTAAACCTCCAGGCTGGAAAACAACTTGAATTGCATCTAGCATTCATTTTTTAAATATTTTGTCATTATATATTATTTCTATACATTTTGTTTTTCATTTATTATTCAGCTCATATTGTTCAATTGGGAGTTTACATCCGAACATACGAATCGTGGTATCTTCGCACATGTTATGGGGCCGTACCTATAACAAACATTTTGGACTCGTCCATTCTAAATATATGCGGGAAGCATAGGCTTGAGTTCAACCCCAGTCTACACTGGCAGTCAGTACTGACGTACTATGAATATATTTTTCCGCAAAATTCTCGCAACAAACATCTCTTCCCTTCTCTTTCCCAATATGGTTTCAGAATTATCCAAGCTACCTCACTTACTATGAAATACATCTTAAAAAACATATAAACAAAAATAAAGTCCTTACATCTCCCACTTCAGCTGGAATTTATACTATACCATGCGCCGATTGCAGAAAAAAAAATATTTTGGCGAGACACAACGTCCGTTAAATAAACGAATCTATGAACGCAATCGTGCTATAAAAAACTGCGACACCTCAAACGCGTTATGTACCCACATTATTTCTTTTGGTCATCACTTCAATACACAGAGGGCGATTTTAATAAAACATATCCACGACACTAAACTCCGTCGTCTCATAGAATCGTGTTTAATCCTACGTTATAATAACACAATTATTCAAAGACCAGGATTCTATAATATTTCTACATCTTCTGCCAGATCGATTCTAATCGAAATGAACCTAAACCAATATGATAACGGATAACTTCTACTACTTTGAGTCCGTCTCCCTCCTCCTCCTCCTTCTCCTCCTTATTGGTTTAATTCCTTGCTGTCATTCATTTTAAATTACTACTAATCTTGCTTCCCACTTTATTAACTTACGGCGTTTCCGATCGGCGTTTATATGCCAACTGCTGATTTTTTCTTTCTCTTTCTTTTTCTTTTTTAACATTTCTTTCTTTCTTTCTTTCTCCCTTTCTACTATTTATTACACGTGACTATTTTCCCCAAATTGCGTTCTTTGTATAAATTGTAAAACGTTTCTGTTTTTAATTAAAGTTCTGCTACCGATTGATGACGATTGTATTTTAACAATCGAAATATTTTGGTAGAACTATTCAACATATATATATATATATATATATATATATATATATATATATATATATATATATATATATATATATATATATATATATATTGTGTGTGTGTATTTAGGCAGCATTTTCTCATTTATGCATTGTTATAAATAACAGAATTCGTCTGTTTAATTATACCTTTTTTATTTTTTTATTTTTCTGATGGTCTTTTTTTATATTACAATAAAAAAAATTTAATAAATGTTCCATAGGTTTCACAGGTTTCACGAACGTTTTCGATTCTTCGTCGAATCATCCTCAGGTGTCAAAAGCAAATGAACAAAAAAGCTGGAGAAAGAAGAGAATTTTAACAAGACGGTGGAGGAACGCGCTAGAACGTTTTCCGCATTGTTCCAGGAAGTCGTTGACGATTTTAAATTCAGCAACGCTGGATGGCATTACAGAACAAAATCTTTACGTAATGCGATTTTTATACCTTTTTAATATATATATATATATATATATATATATATATATATATATATATATATATATCACTCAAAACGTCCCAAACCAATCTAATAAAATAACGTTTAGACTAAATTCAACTTTATTCATCAACATAGTCTCTTTCTAGGGTGACACATTGATTCCAACGCTTCTTTAAATATTCGATGTTTTTTTTTTGTAGAACGATTTGTCTTTTGCCTCAAAATACGCCTCAGTTTCTAATATCATTTGTTTGTTTAAGCCAAATCTCTTTCCCTCGATAATTCTTTTAAGGTCTGCAAACAGCCAGTAGTCGCTGGAGGCAAGTTATGGAGAATAGGGTGGTTGTGGAAGTAATTCGAAGTGCAATTAATGTAGTTTTGCCATCATCGCAATCGAGGTATGACACGGTGAATTGTCTTTGTGAAAAAAGTATTTTTTTCTTTTTCGTTCGTGGCCATTTTTTCCAATCCTCCAATAATGCTATATGATATTCGAGATTGATGATTCTTCATTTTTCAAGGTAACCATCCTAAAATACGAAGGTCAAAACCTAGCCTGCTGATGTTTGCATCTTTAGGCGCTTTGCCGGCTTTTACCTGCCGCTGTCCACTCAGCTGACTGCCAATTTGAATCATGAGCGAAGTTATCGATCCATGCTTCATCCATTGTCACATGTTGACGCAAAAACTTGTTTTTGTTGTGTTGAAACAGTTGCAAACAACGCTATTAATTGTCAATGCGTTGTAATGTTTGATCGACTGTGAGCAAACGCGGGCCCCATTTTAAACACAATGGTGAATACACTGTCTTCTGATACCGTCAACTCAACTGCTATCTAACACAACTTCAATTTTTGTTTGTGGACTTCTTAAATGTTTTTCGGGACAACTGCTGAATTTGGGCGATCTGAGCGTTCAGCATCATTTGTGTCTGTACGACCGCGTTTAAAGTTAACATACCACGTCTTATCCGTTGTTTCCCATGTGTCAGTCCGAATAGCGCCTATCAAGCTATCGCTTTGCTTAAACAGTATTTTCCCCATCAGAAAGCAATGCTTTATCAACACACGAAAGTCAAATGTTTATATTGTTTTGAAAATGTTCAACAGTAGCTTCACTTAAATAACTGTAATTAGTAAACTAATAATCCGATTGGGCTCAGATTTTACCACATGCCACGTGAAAGTTTCTACTTTTAAAGAATTATATGAATTTTTTTTATTAGTTGCATGATGTATATGTCAAATTATATATCTCCAGGAGGTTAGACACACGGTCATAGTATTTTTATTTACTTCCTCTCCAGGAGGCGAGACACAAAGTCAGGTATGGTAAGCTAGCGCACTAGGATTAGCACGCTCTGACCTACAACAAAAATGCCTGCGCAGTCTCTTCAGCATTCCCAGGTAGGGGCGCCTCAGGCGATTAGCCATAAACTAACCCCTTCTCAAAGAGAAGGTAAAGACTGGGAGGGTAGACCTCACAGAACTGTACAGGACAAACCCATAGACCGGTGAAATCAAGGCCCGAAGACAAGACGGTACCGGTGTACAGAGTGTAGCATTACTCGGAACAGATACTACACTCTGATCTTAGCCAAAATGCCAAGGAGCATGATCTATATGTGAAATCCAGGACTTATTGAGTGATGTGTTATATATATATATATATATATATATATATATATATATATATATATATATATATATATATAAAGTATACATTTTTATTTATACAAACATTATTGGTTACATATGCGCATACATGTTACGGTTGCACTTGGAGAGGAGGTAAATAAAAATACTATAACCTCCTGGAGATAAATAATTTGACATATACATCATGCAACTGATAAAAAAAATTCATATAATCCTGTAAAAGTAGAAACATGTATGCGCATATGTAACCAATAATGTTTCTATAAATAAAAATTTATACTTACAAACAGCTCTACTTGGTATTGAGCACTTTTTATAAACACTTGAGTTTCTACGGATTTACATTTACAGAAACTAATACAATACATGTACGATATATATATATATATATATATATATATATATATATATATATATATATATATATATATATATATATATATATATATATATATATTGTTTTGTTCATTATCTATGTATGTATACGTTTCGTCCTTTAATCTGGACTCGTCATATATATAGTTTTGATTTGGGGGGGCTACATTTTTTTAACTTATACAGATAAAAAATTTGAATTGTATGGGAAACAAATCTTATTATATTCATAGTCAATATTGCCTAATGACTATTTTGAAATGTTTCATATTATTAGCTTGTCTGAACTAAATATTTTTTTTTTAAAAACTGTAGCGCAAATACATTATTATATCGCCAATAACATGGTACAATAATAACAAATAACAGTTAGCTTATCAGAAGTAAAGTTTGATTTGTCTACTTAAAGGTCTAACATCCGCCAAGATATATATATATATATAT
>OY744532.1:14543051-14565551 GCA_963556195.1 Sepiola atlantica | reverse complement strand
GATTGCAGAATGTTGCAACTGAAGTATTTTGTTGAACTATTGTTGTTATGTCAGAATGTTGCCCTAGCAGTATTTGTTGTTGTTAGATTGCAGAATGTTGCAACTGAAGTATTGTTGTTGAACTATTTTGTTGTTATGTCAGAATGTTGCCCTAGCAGTATTTGTTGTTGTTAGATTGCAGAATGTTGCAACTGAAGTATTTTGTTGAACTATTTTGTTGTTATGTCAGAATGTTGCCCTAGCAGTATTTGTTGTTGTTAGATTGCAGAATGTTGCAACTGAAGTATTTTGTTGAACTATTTTGTTGTTATGTCAGAATGTTGCCCTAGCAGTATTTGTTGTTGTTAGATTGCAGAATGTTGCAACTGAAGTATTTTGTTGAACTATTTTGTTGTTATGTCAGAATGTTGCCCTAGCAGTATTTGTTGTTGTTAGATTGCAGAATGTTGCAACTGAAGTATTTTGTTGAACTATTTTGTTGTTATGTCAGAATGTTGCCCTAGCAGTATTTGTTGTTGTTAGATTGCAGAATGTTGCAACTGAAGTATTTTGTTGAACTATTTTGTTGTTATGTCAGAATGTTGCCCTAGCAGTATTTGTTGTTGTTAGATTGCAGAATGTTGCAACTGAAGTATTTTGTTGAACTATTGTTGTTATGTCAGAATGTTGCCCTAGCAGTATTTGTTGTTGTTAGATTGCAGAATGTTGCAACTGAAGTATTGTTGTTGAACTATTGTTGTTATGTCAGAATGTTGCCCTAGCAGTATTTGTTGTTGTTAGATTGCAGAATGTTGCAACTGAAGTATTGTTGTTGAACTATTGTTGTTATGTCAGAATGTTGCCCTAGCAGTATTTGTTGTTGTTAGATTGCAGAATGTTGCAACTGAAGTATTTTGTTGAACTATTTTGTTGTTATGTCAGAATGTTGCCCTAGCAGTATTTGTTGTTGTTAGATTGCAGAATGTTGCAACTGAAGTATTGTTGTTGAACTATTTTGTTGTTATGTCAGAATGTTGCCCTAGCAGTATTTGTTGTTGTTAGATTGCAGAATGTTGCAACTGAAGTATTTTGTTGAACTATTTTGTTGTTATGTCAGAATGTTGCCCTAGCAGTATTTGTTGTTGTTAGATTGCAGAATGTTGCAACTGAAGTATTTTGTTGAACTATTTTGTTGTTATGTCAGAATGTTGCCCTAGCAGTATTTGTTGTTGTTAGATTGCAGAATGTTGCAACTGAAGTATTGTTGTTGAACTATTTTGTTGTTATGTCAGAATGTTGCCCTAGCAGTATTTGTTGTTGTTAGATTGCAGAATGTTGCAACTGAAGTATTTTGTTGAACTATTTTGTTGTTATGTCAGAATGTTGCCCTAGCAGTATTTGTTGTTGTTAGATTGCAGAATGTTGCAACTGAAGTATTTTGTTGAACTATTTTGTTGTTATGTCAGAATGTTGCCCTAGCAGTATTTGTTGTTGTTAGATTGCAGAATGTTGCAACTGAAGTATTTTGTTGAACTATTTTGTTGTTATGTCAGAATGTTGCCCTAGCAGTATTTGTTGTTGTTAGATTGCAGAATGTTGCAACTGAAGTATTTTGTTGAACTATTTTGTTGTTATGTCAGAATGTTGCCCTAGCAGTATTTGTTGTTGTTAGATTGCAGAATGTTGCAACTGAAGTATTGTTGTTGAACTATTGTTGTTATGTCAGAATGTTGCCCTAGCAGTATTTGTTGTTGTTAGATTGCAGAATGTTGCAACTGAAGTATTTTGTTGAACTATTTTGTTGTTATGTCAGAATGTTGCCCTAGCAGTATTTGTTGTTGTTAGATTGCAGAATGTTGCAACTGAAGTATTTTGTTGAACTATTTTGTTGTTATGTCAGAATGTTGCCCTAGCAGTATTTTTTGTTGTTAGATTGCAGAATGTTGCAACTGAAGTATTTTGTTGAACTATTTTGTTGTTATGTCAGAATGTTGCCCTAGCAGTATTTGTTGTTGTTAGATTGCAGAATGTTGCAACTGAAGTATTGTTGTTGAACTATTGTTGTTATGTCAGAATGTTGCCCTAGCAGTATTTGTTGTTGTTAGATTGCAGAATGTTGCAACTGAAGTATTTTGTTGAACTATTTTGTTGTTATGTCAGAATGTTGCCCTAGCAGTATTTGTTGTTGTTAGATTGCAGAATGTTGCAACTGAAGTATTGTTGTTGAACTATTTTGTTGTTATGTCAGAATGTTGCCCTAGCAGTATTTGTTGTTGTTAGATTGCAGAATGTTGCAACTGAAGTATTTTGTTGAACTATTTTGTTGTTATGTCAGAATGTTGCCCTAGCAGTATTTGTTGTTGTTAGATTGCAGAATGTTGCAACTGAAGTATTTTGTTGAACTATTTTGTTGTTATGTCAGAATGTTGCCCTAGCAGTATTTGTTGTTGTTAGATTGCAGAATGTTGCAACTGAAGTATTGTTGTTGAACTATTTTGTTGTTATGTCAGAATGTTGCCCTAGCAGTATTTGTTGTTGTTAGATTGCAGAATGTTGCAACTGAAGTATTGTTGTTGAACTATTTTGTTGTTATGTCAGAATGTTGCCCTAGCAGTATTTGTTGTTGTTAGATTGCAGAATGTTGCAACTGTAGTATTTTGTTGAACTATTTTGTTGTTATGTCAGAATGTTGCCCTAGCAGTATTTGTTGTTGTTAGATTGCAGAATGTTGCAACTGAAGTATTGTTGTTGAACTATTTTGTTGTTATGTCAGAATGTTGCCCTAGCAGTATTTGTTGTTGTTAGATTGCAGAATGTTGCAACTGAAGTATTGTTGTTGAACTATTTTGTTGTTATGTCAGAATGTTGCCCTAGCAGTATTTGTTGTTGTTAGATTGCAGAATGTTGCAACTGAAGTATTGTTGTTGAACTATTTTGTTGTTATGTCAGAATGTTGCCCTAGCAGTATTTGTTGTTGTTAGATTGCAGAATGTTGCAACTGAAGTATTGTTGTTGAACTATTTTGTTGTTATGTCAGAATGTTGCCCTAGCAGTATTTGTTGTTGTTAGATTGCAGAATGTTGCAACTGAAGTATTGTTGTTGAACTATTTTGTTGTTATGTCAGAACGTTGCCCTAGCAGTATTTGTTGTTGTTAGATTGCAGAATGTTGCAACTGTAGTATTTTCTGCAGTATTTGTCATTTTTATATGTAAGCAACTTGAACCTTCAGTATTTCTTGCTCTATTTGTTGTTACATGTCACGACAACATTTGTTGTTCTTAATGTTGTAACTTTATCCAAACATATTTGGTTAAATAGTACAGACAAAATATGTCTGCATATTTTCTGTTTGATTCTTTCCAGTTGCCTAATGACTGTTCGGATTTTAGTCTGAAACTAGCTGATGAACTTTCCATAATAGTTGTGGGGCCTAGTACTTACGGTTCGCTTTGGAACCATCATCGGGGTTTAGGCCGGGGTTTTAAATAAGACAAACCTTGTATATGAATTTAAATGCCATTTGGAAGACTGTGTTTCCGACAATGAAAAAAATATACGTAGGTTTGACCACAATAACTCTTTTGAGACGTCTCACTATGCACTTATCTGACAGTAATTCCATCACTAAGGTCTGTCGCTCTTTTATTTTACCCTCTATAACAATACATCTTTCCTTTATTCATCATAATATCACGTTGGCTATTTCCTTTTCTAACTGAAATGCCCCCTTGTTAATGTACCTTTTACAAAGGATACAACAGTATCAACGTAGATTCAAAAGTTACTACAACGCCCTTGACCTTTGACCTTGACCTTTGATCTTGACCTTTGATCTTGGCCTTGAACAGTTGGGTCATGGTCGAAATCTTTACGGAATTTGTAAGGCAGGGTATGCAGTCTCACGACTGGCTTATGTACTTGGTTTTGTTTTGTCTTGTTTTTCTTGTGATGCGATTAACTCTCATCTGTCTATATGTACAAATAATAATCTGCCCATTTTACTGCAGTTTCATGGTTTATCCATTTTTCAGAAATGTTCTTATAGATTACTGTATGTTCTCATAGATTACTGTATATATGTATGTATAAATTTCATTTATAGATTTTATTTATTTATCCAAACATAATTTGACTACACAGTTGCAGACATATTTCGGTCAAAAACCTTATGCTACAGCGATGAAATACATGTAAGTCTAATGTATAACATGGTTAAGTAATACATTAAAACATTTCTGAAGAATTGATAAACAATGAAACTGCATGAAAAGTTTTCGGATCTATCAAATGTAGATATTACTAGCAGAAAGACCCGACGGTGCTCGGGATTGGATGAGGAAAACAATGTCTTTTGTGACTATGCTCTTAACACCCTATTACTTTCTTTTTCATTTTTACTGCCCTCGTTTCCCCCAATACATAGTCGGAAGAAGACAAAATTTGCAAAACTCTCAAAATTATTGTCTTATACATATGGTTGAAATTTAATAATAATTGGATATATATATATATATATATATATATATATATATATATATATATATATATATATATATATATATATATATATAAAAGTCAGTTCATATTATATTCCAATAACCATGGTTTTATTTTATTATTTTTAGTTTTTCACATTTCCAAAAAACATAACATTTCTGTGAGATATATTTTTTACGGTCCGTTTCATTTGTCTTGTGCCAAACAACATTTTTATGTCAATATCGTCTCTGCAACACTACAAAATCATCAGAAAATATTCACAAAGAGTAAAAAAGTTCTTGAATTAAAGTGTCTTGAAAAAACCTACACTATACAGTAGTTAATTTTTGGGTGAAAGCAAACAAAAAAAAAAGAAGAAAAGAAAAGAGAGCAAAAACTCACACGTGGGGGAACCCACTAATATATCCCACAGAAATGTTATGCTTTTTGGAAATGTGAAAAAATAAAAATAATAAAATAAAACCATGGTTATTGGAATATAATATGAAATGACTTATATTTGCTCTGTTATCAAGAATTGACAAGCATCGAGCTGAATATTTTAAGGAGACTACAAAGTAAAAGGAACTGATAGTATATGCTAATACATATATTGTCATTAATATATATATATATATATATATATATATATATATATATATATATATATTTGAAGTTTTAAAGGAGTTACACCTACATTTATGAAAATAGGATAGATTTTACATTTTAAGGGAGGTTAATCTAACATAGATCCCTTAGAGAGCAAATACAGATTCGGGATCCCCTCCCATTTAGCGAGTTTTATACATATGGTTTATATTTCATTAAAATAGATTATATTTTAAGTTTAAAATGGGGTTTCTGCCCACATAGTCTCCTTAGGGGTACATTTAGAGATTCTTGACTACTTCCATTGTCTTTCCCGGTAAATTTTACATATGAATACACTGTTAGTCTGTATGTAGATTCTTTAACCTTTCTTTCTATAGGGAACACACATACATACAGACATTGGAATTTATATATATGAAACTGCAATAAAATGGGCAGATAAGTCATATTTATGGTAAACAACTGATGATCCCTTACAAAATGTTAAGACTAGCGTAAATTCTTGCAAGCAAACTAATATAGTGACTGTAAAACGTTAGTAACTTACAAGCAAAGTAGATTTCCAACAAAAGAAATTGGGACTAAAACAAAAAAAAAAATTTTCCATATAGTTTTAATGGTTGAAAAACTTCCAAGACATATATATATATAATATTAAAGTGTTTTATACCTACAGACGACATCGTTTCGGGGTTTCTAGCCTCATCAGTGCAGTAGTGGCGGTTTCAAGCGGTCGCATGGGCCCGAACATAGTTCGTAGATTAAGCCTAGAATTACGAGCATAACGCCCAAGCCCACACGGCCGCGAGAAATAACCACATACAATAATTGAAATTAATGTACATTTACTATAGAGGCGGGAGCAAGTGTTATGTTGTCGATAGTGTTCAACGGTCGGGCGGAACTTTTCATAATAGCAGTATGACAGCAATCTTGTAACTTCAAACAGGGCTCTACTATTAAGACTATTAAGTTTTAAAAGGAACATTAACTATAAATATGTCTTAAATATTAAAGTGTTTTATACCTATATATATACAGGGTGGGCAAAAATAAGGGTCCTATTTTTAAAAATTCATAACTTTTTTTATTTATTGATTTAAAAAAAAATTTTTTTTTAGAATAAGTAAAGGACCCCTTCCGAAGCAAGCATGATCCGTATTAGCCCTAAGGAACGTACCCTCATTTAGAAAACATTATTTTTGCTTAAAAAACTCAAAACAGTGTAAAAAACAATACTTTAGTTTTTGTAAGTTTTAAGAAGTATTTTTCGGCTAAAATTTGTTTTGTTTATTTCAAAAAATCTCGGAAGGGTCAGTCTACACACACATAAAGTTTGGTGAGTTTAACTTTTATTTTGTGGAAGTTATTCAAATTCAAGTTATTCAAATTTAAAGATAGGACCCTTATTTTGGCCCACCCTGTATATATATATAGAGAGAGAGAGAGAGACAGACAGACAGACAGACAGAGACAGTGAGATGGGGTATTATAATCTGAAAATATATGTAAAACGTATGCTTTATTTATTCGAGCATATTTCTGATTTCTGAATTCCGACTAATTGTGATAAGTTGATTATATGATAGCTGTACGTAAATAAAGGACATTTTTCTGCTAGTCTGTATGCGTGTCCACTAAAACAGTACTTTTATTTTATTTTATTTTACTTTATTTTATATATTATATTTTATATTTTATATTAATATTTTGTTTTTTTTGACATTATTATTTTTTGATTTTGATTCTCAACCACGTGACTTTCCAAATTTAAATTTTAAATTTCTTTTCTTTTTTCTCCATTTCATTCTTTCCAAATATGATCTATGGTTAAGATCGGATTCTAACTCTGCCTGATGAGATCCCAGTTTATAATAGCTGCTGATCGATAACATCGACATGCCAGTGTCGCAGATTTTGTACATGTCTGTGTAAATAAAAATAATCATATATAAAAGCTCTATCTGATATTGAGCACTTTTCATAATAATAATAATAATAATAATAATAATAATAATAATAATCATAATCATAATCATAATAATAATAAGAAGAAGGAGAATAATAATAATAATAATAATAATAATAATAATAATAATAATAATAATAATAATAATAATAATAATATATTACTGTATATATGTATGTATACATTTTATTTATAGATTTTATTTATTTATTCAAACATAATTTGACTACACATTTACAGATATATTTCGGTCAAAAACCTTACACTACAGCTCGGTTTTGGTTCCGGAGGGGGGGGGGTCTAGCTATTTATATCTGTGACTAAAATATGCCTGCAAATGTTTAGCTAAATAATGTTCGTATAAATAAATTAAAATAATATACCTAATAAACAGCTCTATCTGTTATTGAGCAAGCTTACACCGACTGCAATCATGTACTCCCGGGCAACGCCGTGTAGGGTCAGCTAGTTAGCTATATTCTAAAAATACTCAGGCCTACGTCGTCGTCAATATTGTATGTGTGGGGTCATTAGGGATTTCAGGTCTTTCGACATAAATAATTTATCTGGTGCAGACATACGTATAAATATATATATATATATATATATATATATATATATATATATATATATATACACACACAAAAACATACATATATACACACATACATATATACGCACATTATAATTGCAACTTCTTCACAGAAGAAGGCCATCCCTACAAAGATTTGAATTTCCGATTGTGGTGGTTTATTTTTACAGGTCTTCATCACCATGGGTCTTGTAGGGATATCTGTATATGTAGATGGCCATGCTCTGCGTTTGTACGACACACAGAGCATGCTCTCCTTCTACAAAGTCTGGTCTCAGTGACAAGCCGAAGCTAGAGAACTAAGAGACAATGTAGAGCGCAGTTTTTTATATTGGAGTTTCCGTCTCGTAGATGGATGATCTAACCAAAATTTACGGGCGCATCTCGCCGAGTAGGGTAGAATCGCGCCTGGGTACTATACCAGGTATTTTCACGTCCCCGCTAATAACATACATACATACATACATACATACATACATACATACATACATACATGCTGCCTGTTGGTTCGTATTCGAGAATAGCCATCAGTCAGATACAGGGATACAACCAGCCTATGATATCTAGATATACACATGAAAATATTTAAATGAATGAGATGTCATTGCATTCAACGAAACTCGCTCTCTGAGATACATCAGTATTGGCCCCAAATCAGGAATACATCAACATCATTCAATGCTGAAATCAAGTTTGTTTGTAAAGTTTTCATCTTATAGACGAATTACTTTCATTACAGCTAATGACCACTGTCAAGACAGGATTGGGATTTTGAGTTTACATTCTCTTAGGTGAGCTGCCTGCAACAGGGTTAAGGTCCGTCGATCTACCACACACAGAAACACAATCACACACACACACACACACACACACACACCTAATGAAGATAATCCAATATTGAAGACTACCGCTGTATCGTGTGAAAATGTTCCAGATTACCGTTAACGCTACAAAAGGATTCATCCTTTAAGCCGTGTCACCTGTTAAGTGCTACTGATACTATATTATTAAGTACTACATATTACGTGATTAGATCATCGGCGACTAAACCAGTTCTCATACCAGGCTTATTTGGTGATGAGGGTGACTAGACACCCATCAGTGTTAAAGAAAAATCCGACAAAAGGGCATATGTTAAATACCCAGTTTGTCGCTAACGAAAACGCAAACAAAACAGCTTTAAAAAAAAAATGTTTTTCTTTATTCCCTGTATTCGTATCGATACAACGTAAGGTTCTTTCGTATATACAGGGTAACCCCCCCCCCCCCCAAAACGGGCCCCAAATCTAATTAGGCTCTGTTTCTTAGTGTTTCATCCGAATTAAATGAATTTTGGGGCATAACTAGTTTATTATATTCACAACATCATATCAAAACACTAGGGTCTTTGGCCTTTTTTTCTCAGTTCTACAGCATGTGTTCTAGATGGACTCCTTTTAGCTCCGTGCATTTCTTGAGACGCAGAACGAAGTTGTCCATGACGTTCTTACAGACTGAATTGGGAATGGCTCTCATCTCCTCCCTGATGGCTTCCTTGAGTTCCGTGATGGTTCTGGGTTTTCCTGCGTACATTCTGTTCTTAAGATAGCTCCTAAGGAAATAATCTGGGGGGGGGGGGCTTAGGTCCGGGCTATGTGGTGGCCACTCAAAATTAGTCTTGAGACTGATCATTCGGCCTCCGAAGTTCTCTTTCAGCCAATCTCGGGACTGGTTTGAGGTGTGAGAACTTGCTCCATCTTGCTGGAACCAGAACTTGCTCATGAGCGACGGGTAGAGGGTCTGGAGCTCACTCTTGAAGGTTTTGAGGACCTCCACATACCGCTCCTTGGTGACTGTAACTGCTGCGCCAGATTCTTCGATGAAGATTGGTCCGATGATGCCTCTGACCGAGATTGCAGCCCACACCGTGCAATTAGGAGAGTGCAGGGGCTTGGTGGCTACTTCATTGGGTCTGGAGGACCCCCAGAAGACATTTGTCTTGGAGTTCGCCTTTCCGTCAAGATGGAAGTGGGCTTCATCTGAGGTTCAAAGGAGGTTAAGGAAACCTGGTGTCTCCTCGATCTTATCGAGCATCTTGACTGTCATAGGGTCTGCAGCGTCTGTATTCTGTATGGGTAAGCCTTGATATTGTTAACCAGCACTCTCCTGCAAGTCTCACGGGAGATACCGAGGGGCTGACTTCGCTTACGCACAGAGCGTTTCGGACTCTCCTGGAGAGACTCTCTCACACTTTCGACCAGATCGGCTGTCCGCTTCTTGGGACGTCCCGAGTTGCTTGGACGGTTCTCACTGGCAGCGTTGAAGTTCTCCACGGTCCCATACTTCTCGAAGTGGTCCACCCAGTTCTGAATTCTGCTTTTGGGTGGAGCCTTTTTACATCCGAACTGATGCATGAAACTGCCCTGGGTTTTCTTAAACGAGCCTGTCTGGTAGTAAAATTTAACACAGTGTAATCTTTGTCCCAGCTCCCACTGAGGTCTTCGTGTACTCACGGTCGTTGATTCTGCCATGTCCTGCAAAATAAGGGCAATCGGTGAATAAATAAAGGAGATATCACATAAAGTGTACACGGGGCACGTTTTTTTTAGTCACCCTGTATTATTTACGACTTCGTCACCAGAGGTCTTCAAGTTAATGCATAAAGAGGGCTAATAAAAAGTTAACGTCACCGGATGTGTAAGCTGCTTAATGAATCGCAATTACGCAGTTCTCATACATCGGTCGTCCGGTTTTATGGCTTGCCTGCCTCAATTCCTTATTTTTATCGCAAGACACAGTTCACGGCGGAAGTGATTCGGGATGTGCCCTCCTAATGTGTTACACATCTTAAAATTGGACGAAGACAATTTAAATTTAAAAAAAAAAAAAAAAGTATCATTTATTAAGTTTTAAATAATGGATCCAGTCCTTAGCTACGAGACGATAACGGCCCCCAAATCACGTGACTAAAATTAGTCACATGACTAAAATTAACCAATCAGACTCTACCTCCAAACCGAACGACATGTGAATCATGTTTACTTAGCTTCGCCTTACTTCGAAATCGGCGTCATCGCATCGCATCCGTACGTCCATTCATAATTGCATCTCTCATGCATCTACATTGTCACACGGCATACAGTCCTGAGCCGACACTAAACTGCCTCGGACAACCTCAGGCAAAGGGGTCGCCCCACATCAACCTACCCACCACCCCGAAACCCATCGTTACTAGCCATAAAACTAGATCTGATGGTGAGGCCTCGATTGGGAACCTTCAGGATACTGGGTCATCCTTTAATTGCTATTAATGTCAAGTCCAAACTTAGTCTGAGTGCTAGTACTAATTTGGGTCTCATCTATGGGTTAAATAGGGTCTGCTGTTTGCAGGCTTTATATCTGCAAAATACGTCTCTGTGCTCACAAGACAAATGCGTCTATAAATATCTAAAGCTTGAAGCATACAATTGTTACTAGATTCGGTATTAAATGACCCCCAAAAGGGTTGAAATGCCGTAAAATAAAAACAACCAAACCAAACGCGCGCGTACGCAAATTATCACAGCACATCGTAACAGCAATCAGCTGAGAGTTACGAAGTGCAAGTTTTAAAATGATGTCAGAAAACAAAAAAGCCTTCAAAGTGAAGAGAAAAAAAAAATTAAAACTCTATCGTCAGCGATTTTTTCTGCCTCTCTGGTATGAATACTATGACGCTTATGGAAGTACGCAATGACACAGTTTGTGGTTGGAACGATCGTGGGCGTCTGTCGGGTGAGGGATTCGTCCATTAAGTCGCGTGTAAATAAATTTTGGGAAGGATTACTCGACGAAATACGGAAGGAGGGGAATGAGAACGAAGGTTTATAAGATACGCCCATTAAATGGACGCGATGAAAATTCGATTTGAAACTTATTGGGGACAGACAGACCGACAAAGAAAGGGTCGGACAGAGCGTGGACGCATCTAAAAACACTATTTTAATTTTAGCGTGACACACCGATAAAAATGCTATCCAAAACATTAGCGTGACAGACCAAAGAAAATGTTCCATTTCAATCTTAAATGTGACAGAATGACAAGTAAATCTTTTCAAAACTTTAGCGTGACAGCTTCGTCAACAAGTAAATCTTTTCTAAAACTTTTCTAAAACTTTTCTAAAACTTTAGCGTGACAGCTTCGTCAACAAGTAAATCTTTTCTAAAACTTTTCTAAAACTTTTCTAAAACTTTAGCGTGACAGCTTCGTCAACAAGTAAATCTTTTCTAAAACTTTTCTAAAACTTTTCTAAAACTTTAGCGTGACAGCTTCGTCAACAAGTAAATCTTTTCTAAAACTTTTCTAAAACTTTAGCGTGACAGCTTCGTCAACAAGTAAATCTTTTCTAAAACTTTTCTAAAACTTTTCTAAAACTTTAGCGTGACAGCTTCGTCAACAAGTAAATCTTTTCTAAAACTTTTCTAAAACTTTTCTAAAACTTTAGCGTGACAGCTTCGTCAACAAGTAAATCTTTTCTAAAACTTTTCTAAAACTTTTCTAAAACTTTTCTAAAACTTTAGCGTGACAGCTTCGTCAACAGACAGAGAATTTCACCAAGAAAGCAAATGAGCTGAATACACACACACAACAAAAAAAACAGGAATCTTTTTGTTTATAAATGAATTAATTCCCTGAAGTCCGAATGACTTAAATCTGTTTTTATTGACATGATCCCATTTTGAGGGGTTTTGAGGCTAACTTAGAAATAACTGTGAATCAAGAAAGGTACACATTCCGCGGGTCAAGTAAAAGAAATTAAAGTAAAAGAATCTACGTTTGATGTTGCACGAATTGTGGCGTTTGAACGAGCGGCTTTGCCAGCTGAGAACACATGAATCGCCCATCGCTATGCTGGTAGAATCTGCTCCTTCAACAAGCACCCTCTGCCCCCCCCCCCGGCCGCTAAGTAAAAGAAATGCGTCATTGTTGCACAGTATTGGAAAGAATTTAGGTTAGTGTTGTCTGGTTTACTGTTTTTACGGCATATCAACCATCTTGGGGCGTTATTTGATGCCGAAACTCAATATCCATTGTAAATGGCCCGGGTTCCCGGATTGGCATAATGGAAACCGTTTCAGACTATGCAATCAAGTATACCGAATTCAAACACCACCGGATCTATAGTTTATCATTTGAGCATTAATACTGTTTGTTTGCTTGTTAATCGAATCGGACTTCTGTATTGAACTCACGAAGATCGTTCCACATGGGTGGCTGGTTTGCATGAAGCCCTCCTCGTTGGTCGCATCTATTCGTTAACCTGCAGTCGTATAGGTTTTTACGCCGATACCGAGAGCAGCAAGGGTCAGAAGTTGCATGCGAAGTCGGGGAAGGTTTGGTCCAGGAGTGAAAGTGGCAACGTTTCTTTTGCGCCATTCCTTTGAATGGCGCAAAAGCAACGTTGCCACTTTCACTCCATTGATTTGTGGTTATATGCCTGACACGTCTTTTCTTACCACACGTAGGGGCAAAGACGACCAGGGGAAGACGGATCCTGATACCGACTCCTCCTGGATTTTCACCAGAACCCTGTTAGCCGGAATGCCCCTCTAATACCGCTTAGTGCCAAACCTGTCCGCCATGAGTGGCCCGGTCATAAACCGAAGTTCCAGGCGGAATAACTCTAACACTAGGAAGGCTTAGATGCAGGGGGGGGGGCATTAATAATGTTGCAAAAGGTATGAACCGTCAACCCCAACAGGTATGAGTAAAATAGCAACTTGTGTTTATTTAATCGTATACAATAAATCGTTTTGAAATAGGTATTGTGTTCCGATATTAAATCGATTTTATCGTTAAACAATCAAACTAAATCAATCACCGAATCTTTTATAAAAGGTGTTTAGCAATAGTTAAATGTAGGTGTGTAAAAGTACGGTTAAAATCGGAAATTTTCCATGTGAGGTTAAAATTAAGGAGAGAATTAAAAATTCTATTTAGAAGTTAAATTTTTACAATTAGGACAACGTAGCAGGATATGAAGTTATGAGAGGAAGTGCATGGCAGAAAAGCTAGAGATTTTCTGGCTGGGAATTAGACGTCAAAGTGTTCAGACATGGCTTCCGGGTCTTCCCTCACCTTGCGGAGTTTGAAAGGGAAAGATGCAATTTAATGGCTGCAAATTATCGTAAAAAGTAAATCAAATCTCAGAGCAGTTAATGGAGTTATTTGCTGTTCTTTTTGATTGCTTCTATTACTTCAGCTATCAAGAGAGGAAATAAGAAAAGATCAACATCCCGACGACTGCCACATCACCACTACGACCATATTTACAACTAGTCGTCACGAACTACTTTAGAGAAACGAACAGCTGCTTTGTGTCTACCACACAACGCCGGCCAGTTGTTCACAGTGGGGATCGTAGAATACCCCAATGGTCGATGTGGCGTAAAATAGAAAAAACAAATTAAATAGCTCATTGTAAAGGATGAAATTGCTGGTGTAATCGTGGGTTCATACCTTTCCCAACCGTATTAGTGCGTAAGCGAACGAAGTAGCTCTGATTAGACGTTGAACGTATCGTAACTAATTTCATAATCCGTGTCAGCGTCCATTAAACTACTTAAACACCTCAGGTCTTGAAGGAAGTACAGGAATTTTATGAAACGTAAAAATCCTCTTGAAGACAACTAATCAAATCCGGTTATGTATAATTTGGATTATTCGGACTACTGTTCTCATCTTGAGTGATATTCTCACAACGTTTCGGCCGATGTAACCTCCAACCTTCTTCAGGTGTATCTTGTCAAACTCTGGAATCGCCAACACGAAAGAAACCGGTCAAATCTCTTGTTTTTGTTTTTCTCCTGTACTTTAATCTGTTTTCCGTTTGTCATTTTTTTCATATATATATATATGTGTGTAAATATAATGGCTTCCTGTACTAAAGACCTCCCACAGCACAGGCGACCACTCTCACTGGAGGCCTATTGACAAATGTTAATCAGGGAGGGGGGTACGAAAACAAAAGTTGTTTTTTCCATTAGAACGTCATGATGTTTGCGTTTCAGTAAACAAAACAGGATTTATAAACTGAAGGCGTTCAAAAAATATTTAAATTTGTAGTTTTACTTTCTAATTCACCTGAAGTCAGTATAAGATTTGTTTTATTTTATTACATGTTATACTTGTATGTAATGTAAAGAAATTGGGGGCCAAAAATAATTAATTCACTACAAAGCGGTGTAGTTCAGTTTACCACGTACGAGATTTAAGTAAACTGAGTTTAAACCTTCTGTCAAAAGTTAAAGTTTATTGAATAAACGTGAATAACCAGAGTGATGTTGAATAATGTTGTTTAATTAGAAGTTATTCCAGATTTCTATTAAATTTTAATGTTTCTGGAAGAAAACACGCAAAATTACACTAGTTTTTAACAGATATACGTATTATTTTCGAAGATATGTCTTCTACGCTTGTTTAGAAATAATACATTTATTTCTCAAAGATATTTTTCTTTGTTAATCCTTGAAAAAGAAATTGCATTTATAATATTTATTTTTTATTAGTTTTGTTTGGTTCAAGTTATTTCATAGGGACCATTTTGTCGCATGGTTTTGTTTTAAAAATATCGACATTAACTTTTTTATTTTTGTTTTGAACTTTGGTAAATTACGTTAAGACAAGAGGACATTTTTAACAAGAGCCAACAAAACAAAAAAAGGTGTGAAGAAAAATATATATAACAAAAAATGTTAACAAAGGCAAGATACGTTACTCTTCTACATACGTGGATTAGTTTTTTAAAGCATTTTAAAGCATTTTTTACTTAGATACAAAAGTAGTGTCAAGTCTGTTCAGTTAGAACGAAAACAACAATGGCGACTTAATCGCAGCCTCGATAATCGCTCAAAATTCGAAAAGTAAAGAAATTACTGATAAAACATTACATTTTTACACGATTGCTAACCTTTATTGGATGTGTCACTATCAGTATTTTATTTACTTTTCGAATTTTTTGAGCGATTATCAAGAGTCCTCGTGCAGGACTCATGGCCAGCCATTTTGTTTTTCGTTCTAACTGAACGAAGTGCATACCAGGTGTGCTTTGAAGAAAATAACTCTTTAAAATAAGTTTAAACAAACTAAAACTTCATGTAGGTAGAAGAGTAACTTATCATTCCTTTGGTAACATTTATTTGTTGCCTATTTGGTTTTTCACCCTTTTTGTTTGTTTTATTGGCCCTTGTTAAAAAAATACCTGACTTTTCTTTACTGTAAAAAGAAATGTTCAAAGTGTATTTTATGCGTCAAAAAGTTTGTTTTCTGGGTGTAATAAGATTTTAAAACATTAAAAATATTTCTGTTCTAAAAAATAGAGAGGAAGTAACAGCATGACAAGGATTAAAACATTGTGATATTTTAAACACATTAAAAAATAAATTCGGATTTTATTTCAAGATAAAAAGTATCGTTTTAAACCCTTGACCGATATTACTCAAAATGAAGGCGACCACTAAACAGAATAGGCAAAAAAGCTTTTTAGTTAGTTTTAACTTCAACGAAAGCGTATTAAACAAAATGTAATATTTTCAAAATTAAAGACAAGGCCATTTCAGAATTATTTACGTAAATTTAATATCGTTTAATAAAATTTAAATTTTAAATTTAATTCAATATTTGTGATATTGTAAACATTCTGTCAATAAAATTAAATCATTCATTTTCCATGTTATTATTGATTTTATTTATCCATTATATGCATTGATCATGATTGGTTGAGGAAAAAATAGTTTGATTTTGTTTCAGTAAAAATAATGGTGGCATAATTCAATAGAATTATGCAACCATTATTTTTTGTTTAATTAAAAACAGTTTTATTATTAATTAGGTAATAATATTTTGCAATTGAGTGAAGGAAATGGAGGTGTTCCCGAATCTTTAAGTGCACCCCTAAGTGGCTATGAACGCATAACCCCCTTAAAAGTTCAAATATATCCTATTTTCATGAAATTAAAATAATATGTATATGTATATAAGTTTTGTGGGGAAGACAATCTCTAAGTGTCCTCCAAACCCAATGCACCTATGGGGGCGAACTTCCTTTAAAATTTCAAATCTTTTAATGAAATTAAAATAATATGTATATGTAACGAGTTTTGTGGGGAAGACAATCTCTAAGTGTCCTCCAAACCCAATGCACCTATGGGGGCGAACTTCCTTTAAAATTTCAAATCTTTTAATGAAATTAAAATAATATGTATATGTAACGAGTTTTGTGGGGAAGACAACCTCTAAGTGTCCTCCAACCCCAATGCACCTATGGGGGCGAACTTCCTTTAAAATTTCAAATCTTTTAATGAAATTAAAATAATATGTATATGTAACGAGTTTTGTGGGGAAGACAATCTCTAAGTGTCCTCCAAACCCAATGCAGATATGGGGGCCGACCCGAACCTCCTTTAAAACTTCAAATCTATCCTATTTTTATGAAATTTAAATAATATGTATAAAACTTTCTGGGGAAGACAATGGAAGTGGTCTTGAATCTCTACGTTACCCTCTATCTGCCTAATATCTACGTGCCTCCACTTGTAAGTGACCCATGGGAACAGAACCTCTTTAAAACTTCAATTACGTATATCTGATTTCAATGAAATTTAAACCATATGTATATGACCCTAATTCAGAGAGTTCCATTTCAGCTTCCTCCGACTATATTAGGGGGAGAAACGGAAAAAGGGGGGGGGGCAGTAAAACAAAGAAAGTAATGTAGTGTTATGAGCATAGTGAAAAAGTACATTGTAGTGATGCCCATTCAATCCTGATCCACGTCAGGTCTTCCTGCTAGTATATACATATAATATATATGCATATATGTATTTATATATATATATATATATATATATATATATATATATAATATTTAATATATATATATATATATATATATATATATATATATGTACATATAATATTTAATATATATATATATATATATGTACATATAATATTTAATATATATATATATATATGTACATATAATATTTAATATATATATATATATATGTACATATAATATTTAATATATAAATATATATATATATATATATATGTACATATAATATTTAATATATATATATATATGTACATATAATATTTAATATATATATATATATATGTACATATAATATTTAGTATATATATATATATATATGTACATATAATATTTAATATATATATATATATGTACATATAATATTTAATATATATATATACATATAATATTTAATATATATATATATATATATATATATATATATATGTACATATAATATTTAATATATATATATATATATGTACATATAATATATATATATATATATATGTACATATAATATTTAATATATATATATGTACATATAATATTTAATATATATATATATATATATGTACATATAATATTTAATATATATATATGTACATATAAAATTTAATATATATATTTATTTATATATATTTATATTCATATATATATACATATAATATTTAATATATATATATATATATATTTATATACATATAATATTTAATATATATATATTTATTTATATACATATAATATTTAATATATATATTTATATATACATATATTTATATATACTTATAATATTTAATATATATATATATATATTTATATATACATATAATATTTAATATATATATATATATTTATATATACTTATAATATTTAATATATATATATATTTATATATACATATAATATTTAATATATATATATATATTTATATATACTTATAATATTTAATATATATATATATTTATATATACATATAATATTTAATATATATATATATATATATATATTTATATATACATATAATATTTAATATATATATATATTTATATATACTTATAATATTTAATATATATATATATATATACATATAATATTTAATATTTATATACATATATAGATAAATATACATATACAATATATGCACATAATATATACATAGTACGAGAAATATATATATATATATATATATATATATATATATATACTATATCGTATATATGAAGTGAAGTTAGATGTTCCCCTATTTGATTGACCAGTATAGCTTAATAAACAAAATATTCTTAATATACAAGATAGTGCACATATCGTGTCGTGTTTTGGATACAAATATTTGTATTTCCAATGATTTCTTTCTTTTTATATTTAATCCGACCAACAGTTTTCGTTTAGATCAGTAATGTCATAAATATAGTTGTATGGGGATACTCATGTCAGTCACAAGTCATCTTACTGCTGTTCAAATCAACAAGTTTAAATATATCGTAGAATAAATAATTTTCGCTTCGCAGCTTGTAAACTTTACGGATGCTCAAATATGTGATAATTATTCACATTTTCTCACATGAAGTCTTATTATTTGACTTTAAGCAAACACCGAATATTTATTAGTCGTAGTTTATTAATTTATTAACATAATAAATAATCAATTCACACCTCAACTACACAGTACATGGTATATATTCATACAAACAATTAAATTTTTCTTCACTAACGGGCTCCCATAAATTGTATTATTCTTTTAAGTGTTGAGACATTTTCTGAGTCTGTTATAAATACAGGGTTTTGCAGTAAAATCCGACACTTGACAAAAAGAAAACGAAATAGGCAATAAAAACAAAAGTTGTATATGCAGAGACCCGACAGTTTATTTAGCAACTGTTAGAGCTACATATTACGTCATTTTTCAATGTAACCGTTGTTGGCGGAGATGACCATCTCAAGGCGGGCGTGAAATGAGTCACATGCTTTGGCAAACATGTTCTTGTCTATAGCGGTGAACGCCTCCACGATGGCAGCCTTCAGAGAGTCGACCGTGTTGTGAGCGTGCTTGTTGGTCTTGGCGTCGATATAAGAAAGAAATAGCGAGGTCGACTGCAGTTGGGTGAGGAGGGCGACCACAAGTCCGGCGACCACAAGTCCGGCGACCACAAGTCTGGCGACCAGTGGCGAGGAACATTGTTGAGCAGTCACGTCTGGGTCGTCTTGGTTTTGTGTGCAGGGGCGGAATCCTGCTGAAAGATGTAGGGGGCGTCCGGATTCGATCTCGTCCATCCGGGGCTTCACCACACTCCTCGGTACCTCCTGATATATCGTTTACTTTTTGTCAAGTGTCAGATTTTGCCGCAACACCCTGTATATTCTTTTATTTAAAAATTGAAAGTTTAAACATTCACAAAACGCAAATACTGATGTACGCTTCTTATACTAGCTTACAATCTTATATAACTGCATGTTTTCCAAATAAAAAAAAATCTGTATTCTTAAATCGCTCTTTATTCAGGAATCACTCGTTGTAAAATCTACGAACTTAACTCTCACTTTTATTAAACGTTTTTTTTTTTAATTTAAACATTGAAAGTTTATACTTTTATAAAATACAAACACTAGATTACGCAAAGTAATTGAGCTTACAATATTATATAACAACACTTTCTTTAAATAAGAAATCTGTTTTCTTAGATCGCTCTCTCATAGACATATTTACGGAGTATCATAACTGACAAAAACGTTTGGAAAAGCTACAAACTTAACTTCTATCAAACCTTTATTTTCTTTTAAACTTCATAGTTTATACTTTTACAATAAGCAAATACATGATTATGCTAATTATAGTCGTTTAACATCATGAATATTAAGTTCACACATCAAATACACGCTACGTATAGTTGCCTACAATTTATATATCGTCACCAATATGTAACGGGTCAATTACTTTCTAGGATGAGTTTTCTCAGCTTCTCTTTAGGGATAATATCTTTGGGGGAACGAAAACGTAGCGTGCATTCAGGGAGAGAGAGAGAGAGAGAGAGAGAGAGGGGGGGGGGGTAAAAAGCAAGACAGAAAGAGGAGGGGGAGGCCATATTTATATTATAGCTCCAGTCCCTGTACCATCGCCGCAATGTTGCATCCTTGCGCTTGTTTATAAGTACTCCAACGGAATGCGCTCCGATCTACTTACTGCACTTCTACCTGCTCGATATAAGTACCCAAAGTAACCCGACTAGCAGCAAAGTTCTACCCCTTCACTATATAGGTCCCAGATGTCGAAAAGCTTGCTATTCTAATAGCTTATTTCCTCGAACCGCTTGCATTTGGAATTCTCTCCTTACTTACTGTTCTCCCAACTGTACCAACATGCATCTCGCTGCATAACTCCCCACTTAGGATGCTCCCTACAAATCTGGCCCTTTAGTCACAGTATCTCCTTACGTCTTTGTACCAATATGCCTTGTTTGGGGTGAATAAAGGGTTTCAAAATATTTTTTATTTGCAACTATTTGTATTTACCCGGCGTTTCCTGAGAGAAAAATAATTGAAAATATAGTTGTTTACAATTTTTTAAATAGGATTCTTTTAAAAGTTCGTTTTAGTTTCCCGTTGTTTTATTTTTTATATTTTTTATATTTTTTATATTAGATTCATCTATATAATAAAGTGAATCTGATCTGTTTCTCGAAGTTTGTCATAGATAGCTTTGAATCAGCTAAAGCAATTTTTGATTCTGTCTAGCCAATTTTACTTTTTCTTCCGTCCACCATGTATTTTTACAAGAAAATAACGTATTTCGATCCAGTTTCTTTTAAAAAATGCTTATTCCGGATTTTTTCAAACTCAGCAGCATGAGTTTAAGGCATCATTATTTTTATTATTCCATATTGCTCTATTTCAGCTATCAGATAAGTAATTATGTGTGTTTAAAATAAATATTGAACTGTTTATTTCTTTACATTTTCCTTCGTACAACTAGTGACAATGTTGCTTCCAGTGAATAATACAAACGGCAGAATAATAATCTTTACTAATGGATTTCAATGATATAAGCGGCCGCTTATTAAACATGGCGGTTATTAATTCTAAATAATGGATTTTCGATGCTATAAGCAGCTGCTTATGAATCAACGGATTCTGGAAGAGGGTAGGTTTCTTATTATCTATTTTACTACTTGATTCCATAAATCTTTCATTAAAACCTAAATAATTATTCGCTTAAGGAGAGCAAACAAGGAAAGAATGAATGAAAAAATAAATCAAAACGCCAACGTGTATCGGTACAAAGCAATTACATTCTTCATTAAAGATACGGCATTTTTTTTTTCGATTCTCGTTTGAGGACGCCTTTTTAACAGACATTGCTTTCTGTTCTTATTCTTTAACTACGCGATGACGATTGTGTGTTTTATTCTTTTATTATTTTATTATTTTTCACGAAAAATTTTCTTCTCCATTTAAATTTCCTTTCATTGGACACCTTATCAACACGGACAATTACCAACTGGACAAACCCCATATCTTTTTTACACGAACTTTTTTTCACTCTCCATTTCTTAATATTTTTTCAAATGTTGAATTTTGGCTTTTCCACTGCCAACTTATCTATCTATATAATTCCTCTGATGATAAGATTTCGATCTTTGAAAAGCCTTGGCTTAAGGAAAGAGTAATAAATATAATTTTATTACAGAATATACCTTGCATTGAACAATTAAAGTTTGAAATAAATCTGGACATTCGTACATGTTTATCACTCTTCTTTCATCTACTATTATATATATATATATATATATATATATATATATATATATATATATATATATATATATATATATATATATATATTCTGACTTTAACGGAGGGTATATGACCTAAAGCCGAGGTGTATCAAGTATAAACTCCTAAGAACGGACATTACCGCTTCCGAGCACTGTAGATATAGATATCAGCTCGATGGATGATAGATCAACCAGAGCTATGATAAAAAATATTTAATGAATCAAAACATTACTTTAACTGTTCCAAGAATTACAGCAT
>OY744532.1:14533051-14538051 GCA_963556195.1 Sepiola atlantica | reverse complement strand
TACCTAATAAATATAGTTTCATATTTAAATTTTCCCGCCATAATTAATTATAAATCTCACTCCAGGTCTTTACCTGTTTGTCATTATTCCACTGACGATGGGCCCAGACGGGTCAGAAAGTACTCTGGATAAACATGTACATTACGGCAGTTTCATCAGCCAATTTTCTTCCGAGATTAAGATTTTAATCCGGAAAATTGAAGGGATCAATACTAAAATAACCAGACAAAAATTGTCGGTTATTTTTAATAATACGTATCTTAAAGAAAACATGCTGCCTCGATATATATATATATATATATATATATATATATATATATATATATATATATATATATATATATATGCATATATATATGCATATATATATATATATATATATATATATGCATATATATATGCATATATATATATATGCATATATATATATATATATATATATGCATATATATATGCATATATATATATATGCATATATATATATATATGCATATATATATATATATATATATATATATATATATATATACGTATAATATAACTCAGTAGAATACAAAATTTATGACATAATCAATATTAATAATATCGATTATATAATATTATTATGTAATCATGCTCCAAAAATTCAACTTTTGTTGATGTTGAATTTTTGGCGATTGATTACATAATATTGATTATGTCATAAACTTTGTATTTTTCTGAGTTATCATATATAAGCTCTGTTGGACTTAATATCCTAATCATTGAGCTAAATATTCACCTGCAGTATTCACTAATATCTTCGAAATTTCGATTGCCCCACTTTTTATAATTGTAGAATTAAGGTGAGATAGTTTCTTGTGTCATTAAGATAAAACTACAGTTAAATTATTTGACTTTTGTTAAGTGAACTGTGGCAATAAAGATGGGCACCAGGACAGTTTGCGATCTTCCGTTGTCTCAATCCAGCTCTGTCTTGTTGTTTGCGATGAAAAACAAGAGAAATGTAAAAGAAATACTGAAAATGTTATTACAAATAATTGGTTGACAAGAGTTTACTCTGTTTCCTTTTTTTTCTTTTTAAAGCGGCCTCTACCTCGACGGAGCGGAGGGCCTCGAAATGAAAGAAGACCATACCCACAAAGACGACTGGCCTCTAAACATGGCCGCGACTCATAGCACGGGAGACGTCACTTCCGGCGATTTACACCTATCGTCACCAAACGAAACCGAACTCCAAAACAATCGACACTCACAAACTCCACAGAAAAGAATCCAGCCGCAAACACCCGCCAACAAAGGGAAAAAAGTGCAAAAGATCTCGGCTGTGGATTTCTACAGGATGCAAATGCTGACAACCGAACACCAGTTGAGGATGAAGCTGATGACCGAGGAATATCAGCGTCGCATGGAAATGACCCGCCTGGAACATGAACAGCGGATGAAGAACATGGCGGCGGAGAACAGCGCTTGTTTGAAGCGACACGCTGGGGAAATTGAAATCATCCGCACCAAAAAAGAGATCCTTAACAGAAGACTTATGACTCTGTCGAATAACGTTATTTTTGATTATACAAAATTTGGGGAATAAACACGTAGGCATCTTTTCGCCTGATGTTGAGAGCATTTTAAAGCAGATATATATATATATATATATATATATATATATATATATATATATATATATATAATTATCCACGGATACGTGTTTCGGCGTAATAAGGATCATCAGCGTGGCTGAACTTATGGAGATTCGAAACCGCGACCATAGTTTCAAATCTCGCTAAGTTCAGCCACGCCGATGAGCCGCATTACGGCAAAACATGTGTCTGTGGATAATTATATATTTATAAATATAGACGCTCCCCGTATAGGTGGCGACACACTGTGTAAGGGAAATAACTCCCTCATAGCATTTAGGAGATGCTTCGCCGTAGATATCTAAATTCGTTCATTTGTCATTATCGCCAAAACAATCACAAACCATACATATATATATATATATATATATATATATATATATATATATATATATATATATATATATATATATATATATATATATATATATCCTTGACTACCACTATACCACTTTGATTACATTCTAAAATCCATAAACTACGGCAGATGGAATTATTCTGGCACCACTGAAAATAATAAGTCTACTTTTATATTATACCTATGGATAATATAGATGTAAAGAAACTCATTATTGTGTCATCTAATTTACATACGCGTTTATGGTATGCATTAACACATTGTAAATTAGATAGAAAAATAAAGCAATTAAGATGCAACGAAGTCACTATTTCTCTAAATGCTTACAGCGACATTAAAAATATTAAAGAATGGTTGAATCAACGATAGAGCGAGATAAATTGATATCTAAGTGAGAGGTGAGTGAATTTTTCAGTTAATTGCAAATTACGGCTAATTCGAAGGATAAAAATTGGCATTTTTTTTTTCAAACATAACTCAATATCAGAACTAAGAAACATATTCTCGCATGTATTTTGTATCGAAAATTTATTTAGCAAACGCACGATGATTCATTCAGATTTAGTTTAATAATAATAATAATAATAATAATAATAATAATAAGAATAATAATAAGAATAATAATAATAATAATAAGAATAAGAATAATAATAATAATAATAATAATAATAAGAATAAGAATAATAATAATAAGAATAATAATAATAATAATAATAATAATAATAATAATAATAATAATAATAATAATACATAACAAGAAGATCAATTATTGAAGATCGAAACAGAACCGCATTACGATAGTAGACGTTAAACCAACAAGGTGCTCAATATTCTTTTAGATAGAGATACATCTATAATAAATGATAATAGAAAAATTGGATTATTTTGATTATTAGGACTACTGTTCTCGTCTTGAATGTTATCCTCACAATGTTTCGGTCGATGTAACCTCCAACCTTCTTCAGGTGCGCTGTGTCGAACTCGGGAATCTGTACGGAATTTCAAACTGAACCTTTTATTTAATCCAAGGGGGGGGATTGTTCTCGTTCCGTCAGCCATGATCGGATAGAATTCTTAAGTAATTCGTAATTGTCTTCTTAGTATCGCCCGTAGTGACGATTGAACCTTCAACCTCCAGAAGACTGTTACCTGAAGAAGGTCGGAAGTTACATCGTCCGAAACGTTGTGAGAATAATCCATATAAAGTATCAATCTTCATCTAAAAAAATCCGAAAAATATTAGAAAAAGTGTACTGCAGTTTAATGCATTACCGATCCTCAGATGTGTACAAACTGATCGCTATCTTCTGGCATACACAAGTGTACTTGTTGAAGTTACCACTCATTCAACAGGTCAAACATTACAGGGGGTTTCATGGCCACGGGAGATAATCCTGAGATTTGCCTTCTTTTTTCTTATTATTAAAAATAGAGCTGACTACAGACTGGAATATTTTAGACAATAGTTTTTTTGGTGGGAACACGTGTTTGCGTAGGCACTAACGTTATTTTATTTACCTTCTTTCTGGAAGGTTAGACACAAGGTCGGGTGTAGGTTTGATGAAAGTTTTGCCGTGGAACGAACTGGATTCGAACGTGGCACACCTAGGTTTTCAGTCCGTGTCGTTAACCACTTATCCAACATCACCTTCTCTCGTAGATACTAACGTTATTAAATTAAAATTTAAAAAATTATCTTTGCTGCTGGGAACAGAAAATCCACAAAGATAAAAATGATCTCCGAACAGGATTCGAACTCGTGACTGTTCGACTTTCGTTTAGCCGCGACGTCTGATGGGCAAGCAGTTTAAGCTACACCAGCGTAAGGTGGTCTGTCTTCGTCGGAACACTTTCAAATATATGCTAAATAGTCGTACTCATAAATTATTTCGTTTAATACTACGAAATAACTTTCTTTTTTTTTTCAATACAGTTTTATTCCTATAGAATCTAACGTGAAAATAAGTACGTAATATCTTAAAACTTTTAAATTTCGATATCCAATCAGGTCACGTGACACGTCTTTCGTAAACGGCGTCTACAGAGAGAAAAAAATCCTCATATTTGACGATACTCACTTTTTTTCATTACTAATCAGTTTCATTTCTATTATCAACTCACTTTACTATCCGGCATTACAAGTCATTCTATTAGCATTTACCTCTCATAATACGCCAACACGTGTTGCCTATTGTAAATTATACTCAGTCATATTCCTATTTCGTTACCTCGCGTTGAAACGAATACAAAAAAAAACATACAAAAACTATTCTCTTAAAAGGGAAAAACATTGTCATTTTTTGAATTTCAGACTTAGATTTCTATTTTCTTCCGCGTACCTAATGCAAAGGACATACCGTAGAAAAGCCCTTTACATAGATACATTTAAAAACAAAAAAATAACTTCGTCTATTAAAGAAACAGCACAGTTTTAAAAAATCTTGCATTAAAGTACAGTAATGTTAATAAAAACAAATGCACATATTAATTTACATTTTCTAGATTACATGCAGAAACTAAAACACACTTCTGTTCTGTTTCGCATTGTAACAAGATTCATTTTTATAATAGCATATACGTCCCGATCAAATAAATTAATAGAATTAGCTAACACTAATTCATTTGGGAGAAAATATCACGAGAAATGACGTTGTTTTATTCTTTTCAAATTCACTTAAAAATATAAACCAATCATAGCGACAGATACTATACCAGCAAGGGAGCTAACTCTTGTTGCTTATTTTGACCGCATACGTATAGCCTTTAAGGTTTTGAATTAATTACATTTACCATGAAAATGGTCCACTCATTTACATAGGATGTCCTTTCTTTTTATTTTTATTTTAGTACTTTTACTTAAAAAAATTAAATAAACGTACAAAATAAAATATCCTTCTATAAATTTCTGCATTGCTTTTTTTTAATAATTCCTTGATTTTTTTTAATAATTCCTTGATTTTTTTTAATAATTCCTTGATTTTTTAAAATAATTCCTTGATTTTTTTTAATAATTCCTTGATTTT
>OY744532.1:14343051-14528051 GCA_963556195.1 Sepiola atlantica | reverse complement strand
GAATTACAAACTTTATTAAATCATCAAATGTTCGAAAACAAGGAGAAATCTCAAATCTTTGATCCATTTATCTTTGAAAATCCATGAATTAAGGATGTTTGATTTCTCCTTGTTTTCAAACTTTTGATGATTTAATATAGTTTGTAATTCTTCCAACTTTTATTTCCATCATTCTTTTTATTGATTTATTGCTCTATCCAGTATATTGAGCTTTCCATTATCACGATAGGTCATTTTTTGAAGATACAACATTTATCTTTAAATTTTCATTCATTGTAATATATATATATATATATATATATATATATATATATATATATATAGTTCGGCAGCATTCAATGGACACTATATATTATTTTGATCATCCATCGGTACCTTCGGTTTCATGGAATATTAAAATATTTTTTTAATTTATTATATTAATACATTAATTTTTGTAGGCTTCCTCAGCTATTTTATATAAATTTACACAGAATCTTCCTTTTAGTTAAACTTTAGACTACTTTTTACTCACCGGTCAGAGAATTAACATTGTGTGTCACACTATCATAATATCGACTAATGCATCGGTCACATTTGGTATCTTTAACCCTATGGGGTGAATTCCAAGTGTTTACGTGAAACCGAAAGCACCGATGGATGATCAAAATAATGTATAGTGTCCATTGAATAAAAATACATATGTTCTGGCACAAGTAATTGAGCACTCTGGTTATTTTTCCTATAACACTGAATTACACACAAACATACACACACACACACACACACACACACATATATATATATATATGTGTAAATATATGTATATGTAAATATATATTTGTGTATATATTTTTTAAGAAAATTTACTTACACTGTTCAATGTAAAATCTCGATGAATGTTAACATTTAACAACAGAGCATATATAAGTAAACAATGGTATTGTAAATTCCAATGACCAAGTCTTTATTCATTTCTTCTTGCCGAATTTAAAAATAATTCAATGCAACTTGACAATTGTTTCGCGCACAAACACACAACCAGGAATAAACATATACTTACCAGGATCTTTCGTTCATCCAGCTCACCAGAAGACCAACACATCACTTCAGGAAGAAAATCCACAAGCAAAAGAATTTAAAATAAAAACTTTTACATGCATTTCCCCTAGAAATCAGTTCCTTAAAGGACCCAAGGATTCCGTTCATGGACAACCGGCCATTTTATATTTATAACACAGACCCATGAAAAATACGATTAATATTACAAACGATGCAAGTAAGATAATCTAATACTTAATTGAATGCGTTAAGAAAAAAAAATTAGTTATCAAAAAGCTATTCTAAGAATATCGCAAAGTTATTTCAAATCAAGAGATACGAAAGTTGGGTACCCAAAAATGAGCCTAAACCAATGTTTAAAGTTGCTCCCTATTTACGACATACGATATATCTAATTTTATTTACGTGTAATGTTCGATCATTTAATAAGTAATCAAAAGTATTAATTTATATTACGTATTAGGAATAAATAATAAATAAAATTAAGAAAAAAAAATTAAGAATAAAAACTAAGTTACCGCTTTAAAAAAGTAAACACGATACGAGTAAAATTCCCCAATCTAAGGGTCGTAATTACTGCGTTTATAATTTGAGAGTTGTCTCCCTTATCTAAATTGAAAATTGAGTGATCAATCTTATTCAAATTAATTTATATAACCGAATACAAAAAGAATTTATTTACGATAATATTATCAATGAGTTTATAAGAAAAACATATCTAGGAGGAGTAATTAGTAAGGGTTATATGTTTTTAATTAAGATTAATTAGTGGCTACCGTAGTTTATAAAACTTATTTACAGCTGATATCAGCGTACTTCCCTAACGTTAGTTTCTAGTGAAGAGACTATTATGGTTAGTTGTTCCAAGAGATCGTATTAGACACCCTTGGAACAGTTAACAAACAAATAACTTTTATTACCTCATCTTTTAACCTTATCCACTTTCCTCATTAATGCGAAATAATTAATTAATGACGATAAGTATCAACTAGTTTCAATTTTTGGTTTCATTTTACTTCAGTTGAAGTTCTCAGAAATCAAGAGGCCACTTTTTCCTGGGGTCAACACTTAATCTCTATATGAGATACATGGATATTCGAATATTCTATTAAAGTTCTCCTTTACCAATTAAACATTGAGTTAGTAAAGAAATTAAGAACATTAATTTCCTTCTCCCCAATTGACCACTTAACTATGTTATAGGATATCTTTCTTGTGGTTTTTTGGTCTTAACGGATTCTAGGACAAGAATTCATCTAGTCTGGTGGAGTATCCAGCTAAGTGCTGTTACTTGGGAAAGGGGCACCATTCCTCATATGAGCAAGTGTATAGCAGTGTCGAGGGGATCTTATTTGGGCTTCGAATACTATGTTATTTTGAATATTTGGTCAGGGTTTACTTATTGGGAGAAGTATCGTCATGTCAGGTTGTCCTGACACACCCTTGTACAGAGAGACTGAATACACTCGAGGATCGCGTCTAGTAGGTAATTCAATATTTATATATGTGTGTGCAGATAAGTGAAATATAATTTTGGTTTCATTTTACTTCAGTTGAAGTTCTCAGAATCCAAGGGTCCCTTCCTGAGGCTAATACTTGATGTCTATATGAGATACATAGATATTCGAATATTCTCCTTTACCTAAGTTCTCCTTTACCTCTCAAACGTTGAGTTAGTAAAGAAATTAAGAACATTACTTGAGGTAACATTACTTGGAGAAGTGGCACCATTCCTTGTATAAGCCAGGTTATAGCCGTTTCGAGTGAATCTTATTTGGGCTTTGAATACTATAATATTTGGTCAGGGTTTACTTGTAGGGTTAATTATCCTCATGTCAGGTTGTCCTGACAAACCCTTGTACAAAAGACCGATGACACTCGAGGATGATGTCTCGTAGGTAATTCAAACTCTCCAGTAGGTAATTCAAACTCTCCTTTAAATATTATGTACACATAAATGCTTTAAATCAATTAATTAATTAAGGATGCCTTTGTTCTACTTCTAAATTAATGCATAAAGCTAAAAAAACAACACAAAAATAAACTTTCAGAAAGCGACAAACAAAAAAACAACATATTCGTGTGCTAAATTTATCTATAAATTCACTTCTAACGACTCCCGGTTTCCATTTAAAACCACCCCACTCCAGCAGTCGCCAATATGGTAAAACTATATAATTATATTAACAATAATAGTATTCCAAATCGAATTTGCTATTTAGTGTCATTTAGTCATGAAAGATAATAAATTAAATTAATTAATTTATTAATCAATTACTTAACCTAACTAAAGCCCACTCAAATCAAATGTCTAAAATTAACCATCTTGAAAACTCTGCAAGTGTAAATGATCTATTTATTTATATAGATGAGATGCATGGACGAATGATCCTGATGAATATATGTTTATTCTCGGTTGTTTGTTTGTACACGAAACACTTGTCAATTTATATTGAATTATTTTGAACATTCGGCAAGAAAAAATAATAAAAACTTGGTCATTGGAGTTTAACATACCATTGTTTACTTATATATATATATATATATATATATATATATATATATATATATATATAAAGATAGATGAAAGAAGAGTGATAAACATGTACGAATGTCCAGATTTATTTCAAACTTCGATTGTTCAATGCAAGGTATATTCTGTAATAATATTATGTTTATTATTCTTTCCTTAAGCCAAGGCTTTTCAAAGATCGAAATCTTATCATCACAGGAATTATGCAGATAGATAAGTTGGCAGTGGAAAAACCAAAATTCAACATTTGAAAAAAATATTAGGAATGGAGAGTTGGAAAAAAGCTCGTGTAAAAAAGAGATGGGGTTTGTCCAGTTGGTAATTGTCCGTTGATAAGGTGTCCAATCTTTATAATTGCTCTATCTCATATATTGAGCTTAAACCATTTCACTATAGGTTCTATCTACTAAAAGTTTACTTTTAGTTTCATATTTGATTATATATATATGTGTGTGTGTGTGTGTGTGTGTGTGTGTGTGTGTGTGTGTGTGTGTGTGAATAAATCCGAAAATATGTTTCGCACTATATCATTAACGTACGATTTTAGCCTGTAATATGACTTGTCCTATTTTTAAAACGTTAATCACTGGTCGTTGTACATCTCATTTGAATAAACCATTTTGAAAGTCCGTTTTAATAAATGAGTTTCCTACTTCATTCGTTTTGAATTTAATTGTAGCATCTTCAGCTTGAAACGAGATTTTCCTTCGTTTTTGTTTTGTGTTCATTTTCTTTGTTCTCAAACAGAATGAAATGGTTCGTTATCTCATTGTGAGTCGCGTAGGAGACAAGTCTGATCACATCTTGATATGGATTTCTTTCTGTCATTGTCGACAAAATACATTAAAAAAAAAAGACATCACTTAGTTTTATTACTGGCTTATTCTGAAAAACTCTCCATCGAAAGACTTTTTTTAAATATCCAGTTTTTCAGTGAGAAATAAACAAAGAACTTATAAAAAGTGCTCAATATCAAATGGAGTTTTTATATATGATTATTTTTTATTTTCAGAGACATGTATAAAATCTGCGACACTGGCATGTCGATGTTATCGATCAACAGTTATTACAAACTGAGATCTCATCAGGCCGAATTAGAATCCGATCTTAACCTTAGATTCTAACTCCGCCTGATGAGATCTCAGTTTATAATAACTGTTGATCGATAACATCGACATGCCAGTGTCGCAGATTTTGTACATGTCTGCGTAAATAAAAATAATCATGCACACACACACACACACACACACACACATATATATATATATATATATATATATATATATATATATATATATAAAGGCATTCGTCTGCATATGTGTCCAGATAAAACTCCAAAACTAGAATCGTTATACATATATCGATTGACTGTAGTCGGAGATACTTCTGATGATCGGTGATACCGTAAAACGCAGTAAAGTGGCCTCAGTGGGTCTAGACTTGATGAGTGTTTCAAGCTGAGATTTGAATCTCGACCGCTAGTCTGGTAGTAAAGCATTCCAATCCCTAGAGCATCTCGGAACTCTCACGAAAACGACGTGAATTGCGTTTTTTGCTTTTACATATTTCGGTTCCGAAGAACGCAAATTAAGAAGAGTAATGGGTTTTTTTATGCTAAGGGAAACAGTTTCATTCTCTGACTTGAAAATTCAACACACGAATATATATATATATATATATATATATATATGATAATTTTATTTACACAGACATGTACAAAATCTGCGACACTGGCATGTCGATGTTATCGATCAACAGTTACTATAAACTGAGATCTCATCAGGCAGAGTTAGAATCCGATATTAACCTCAGATCATATTTGGAGAGAATGAAGTGGAGGGATATATATATATATATATATATATATATATATATTTGTTATTGTTTATTATCTATGTACGTATAAGTTTCGTCCTTTATAGTCGGGACTCATCAGCATAGAGATATGACTATTCACTCCCGGTCATGCAATTCGAAACCCCGGATTACGAGTATTTTGAAACTCAAATCCCGACGCCTGAACCACTTGGCCAATGTTAAACAGCGAATAAACAGTGATAATTTTAACACTTTATGTGGCGGCTTAACGTCATAAGAGCGTTCTACTTAATGAAAGGAACGATGCATTTATAGCTAGCGACGTCATGCTGTGTTTATACTACACTTACAGTGCTTTTCTAGACGGAGTTTTTCTAAGAGCTAGAAATCGAACGATTTGAACCTTGGATCCGAGTAACTCTAATCCAAAATTCTTAACCATTCGGCCACCGTGACAGTTATATTAAATATGAGAGACATAAACCCTATATCTTGTTTAGTAATATATAGTAAGACTCAGAAAGTGTTCGACATATTAATATTGGAATTTTTCTCTCGACAGTATACAGTATGTTATATATAAAGCTACGTTCTTTGTTGATTCTATGTTTTGAGCGATAATATTAATATACAAACGATTATTTAGTCCGCGGGGCTGGAAATAAGTAAATAATACCACCAATAAATAGAACAACAGTGTGTAAAGACAACTAGAAGCACAGAATGAACAGTACACGAAACCAAAGAAACTGAAACTACCAGAGTAGATATGAGAAATCACATAATCTGTCCCCTCGCTAAAAAGAAACATGCATGTGGTGGTACAGATATCTGCTAGTGACACAAAAATGGTGGTGAAAGTTCAACGAAGATTGAAAGACCACGAAGGAAGAGCACCATCAAGACCTCCACGCTAAGGACACAAAGAATACTGGAATCCTGAGGAGGCTTATTTCCACTCAATTTCCAGGGAGAAAATCAACAGGTATGATCAAGGAGAAATTAATGGTAAACGGCTGTTGTGAGAACGCAAAGTGATTTACAACAGTTATCGACAGAAGCGGAGAGATGTGGGACCCTGGTGAGACTTATTGTTACTCAGACTCTAGGGAATACCACCTGCTATAACTAGTAAACGATCACTGATAAATGATGATGATAATAATAATAATAATAATAATAATAATAATAACGATAATAATGATAATAATAATGATAATAATAATGATAATAATAATAATAATGATAATAATAATGATAATAATAATAATGATAATAATAATGATGATAATAATGATAATAATGATAATAATAATAATGATGATAATAATGATAATAATAATAATGATAATAATAATGATAATAATAATGATAATAATGATAATAATAATAATGGTGATAATAATAATGATAATAATAATAATAATGATGATAATAATAATAATCCAGATCTCCACTGAAATGGCGCGGAGAGGATTAGCATCTTGGGGAGGCTTATTGCCACTCAAGTTCCAGAGAAAACCAACGGCCGTTATCAGTGAAAACCTAATGGTAAACAGGGGTTGGTATAACACAAAATGATTTTTAACGACTATAGATAGAAGCGGAGAGTACTGAAAATATAGGGAGACTTGTTATCACCCAGATTCCAGGAAACACCACATGTTGTTGCCAATGAGTGACTGCTAATAACTCATTGGAGAACTTCTAATAATAATAATAATAATAATAATAATAATAATAATAATAATAATAATAATAATAATAATGATGATGATGATGATAATAATAATAATAATAATAATAATAATGATGATGATGATGAAAACAGATGAAATCTTAAGGAAAATCCTCGAATGCGGAAACCAACACATATAAACTACAAACACTAACCAGCCACATAGAAATTACAACAGAAGTAAAACAAAAATATGGAAGGAACACCACATGAACAAAAGGGAACTGAAACTTATAAACTGTGCCCCCTAACCCCCCAAAAAGTGATGGCAATACCACACAAAATAGTCGTGAAGGGTTAAGGAGGATGGAAAGACGGAGGAGGGAGAGCACTAACCAGACCTCCACTGGAAGGGTGCGGAGAGTACTGGGACCTTGGGGACGCTTATACACACCCAAATCTCAGTGAAGACCAATGGTCGCTGCCAGCGAAAAATCAATGGTTAGCGGCTGTTGCAATAATGCAAAGTCATCTACAAAGGTTATCGAAAGAAGTGGAGAGTACTGGAAACCCATAATGACCTGTGTGAGAACTCCTATTGAATACTAATAATAATCAACAGAGATAAAAACAAAGACGATTAAAAGCGAACACATGAGAAGAACAAGAAAACTTATTTCAACCAAATTATATAATGGAAACCTAACAAAAGGAATAAATACTTGGACAGTATTCCTAGCAAGATACTCCGCGCTCTTTATAAACGGAATAAAAGAAGAAATGAGGAACCCGGATCAAAGAACTATGGAATTAATGACTATGCACAAAGCACTGCATCCGAAGGATGGTGCTGACAGACTCTATGTAAAAAGGGAAGGCAGGAGAAGACGACCCGTATTGAAGATTGTGTAGTGTTAGATACCACGGGTATGAAAGTGTCTCGTCTTAGCAATATACAAGCTATAACTGGCCGGATTCAATGAAAAGTAAAATATATAAATGGTTATTCTTTGCGGAATTCATTTATATGACTAAGGACAACCGATAAAAGTGCTGTTGAGGAACAAAAGCGACACACAGGTTTATAGAAAAATCTAATATTTATTTACAAGAATGGTAAATTTACAAAAAAGAAAAAATCAAATGGGATAGAATATTAATTTTGGATGGGTGGGTATCTAATAATATTTAGCAATACCCAGCAAAGGACCGTAATTTACACACATACAAAGGTTGAATAAGGTCTTACTTATCTTTGATGATGTATGTGTGAATTTAGGATAATAATATATACATGAAAGCCAAAATGAATGGTCATTCAATCTGGCAATGTTTTACAAGTACTTCAACGGAATGTTCTCCCATAAACTTGCTGCTCTGGTGCCCCCTCGACGTAAATAGACTCGACCAACTCGACAACCAGCTAAATCCCATCCATTCACTGTGGAGGTCTCCAGATGGCAGAGAGCCTTCTACTTTCCTCGAGCTGCCGGCCTTTGGAACTCCCTCCCTGCTCCCTGACTGTACCGACATGCAGAAATTTAAAACTAATGTGAACAAGCATCTTGCTGTAGATCTCCCAATTTAGAATGATCCCCCCCCCCCAAACGTTCACCCTTATTCTCAATAGCCCCTAACATCTACAGTGTTTTGGATGAACTAAGTTAAAAAATAAAAAAAATAATCCAAATATGAAAAAGTACAATGTTCTTTGGTCCTGGAATTCAAGACGACTGGCTTCATAATCATATATATGTACAAGGTGTTGTGAAAATCGACGGAATAACTTCGGGATTATGTTCTATGTGTGTAAAGGAGCGTCTTTGTGTGAGGTGGGGGTTGTTTTTATGATAGCACTTCATTACTAGTCTAATTCCCTTTTTGGCCCATTTCTTCGTCTGTCTGCCATTTTGGTTTGTGCTGATCATATTTATTTATCTACATTTGGTCTGCTGCATTCTATTACCTGAAATAATAAGGGCCAACATTCGCAGGATGTCGTCCCCACGTTAGCTATAAAAGGAGAATCTGCCGATTATGACACTTAGATCTTTCTTCTGAGCCCCATGGCGTTTATATTTGTTTGTCATTTTTTTCATTGTTTCGTTAGTGTATGTAGCAACACCAGGCCCAGACTTATTTAACCTGTGATCCTGTCATAGGAAATATATATATATATATATATATATATATATATATATATATATATATATATATATATAAAGTAATCCAACAAAAGATATAAGCGTCAACTAATATCTTATAATTAGTGAAACATCCGGATAAAAACTGAAGCTCAATATACTGGATAGAGCATTAATATTATAATATAAAATGAGGTAATAAAATAAGGTGTCAATCAAATTTTATTAGAATTAAAAGTTCAAGCAAAGTCCTTAGCTCATGAGTTTTCAAAGATAATTCTTCTCTTCAGAGGACCATTACCGCAGTTATACTACTACAGGTAATAAAATTACGCTTTGAAAATATATAAAATTATATACACAAATACACAAAAATACATAACATCAAAACATATCAACCCAAAAACATACTTTTTGTTGAATCCATATAGTCCATCCAGTTCATACATATTGAGAAGCATAATCAGGAAAGACAATTACTCCAAGTTACAAACAGCAGTCCAAATACGTGTAATTGAAGGTGCCGACAAAGTTATCCAGTCCCGAAATGTGTCAATATTCAATGTTAATGATAAATAAATCAAATAATATAGAAAGTCCAATCAAAATTCCAAAATCCCGAATTGTGCAACTCAAGTCAAATCAAAGTTTGTTGTTTAATTATATATATATATATATATATATATATATATATATATATATATATATATATATGATAAGTCAATGAAAATAATTAGACCTACAAAGGGAAGCAAATCATAATCATCGGTTGTTCAAAACAAGGGCGTTTAGTAGATAACAATATTTATTTTTCCTCTCTTTCATTCCTTAAGCCAAGCTTTTCAAAGATTAAAATTTTATCATCAGAGGAAGCTAATGATGGGTAAGTTGACAGATGAAGATAGTCAATATTCGAAATTTGAAAAAAAAGTTTTAAAATTCAAACGGGTATTTTCCAATGTATAGGAATGTCACCAAAACAAAAATCCAAGTTGTATGGGGTTCAAATGTATTGGTAAATCCAAAAAAAATCCGTGTAAAGATCCAGCGATAATGTCAGTAGTTTATGGAAAGAGGATCAGATAAAATTGGCCATGTTAAGAAAACACAATTCTTCCTGTTTTCTATGAAGCGGATTCGAGGCAAAAGCAACAAACAAGTTTTCAATAAACCTTAAGACAAACTCTTTTGCTCTATCCAGTATATTGAGCTTTCCTTACCTCACAATAGGTTCAACTCTCTAAAAGTACCTTTTAGTTATAAATTTTCATATATATATATATATATATATATATATATATATATATATATATATATATATATACAGGGTGGGCCAAAATAAGGGTCCTATTTTTAAATTTGAATAACTTCCACAAAATAAAAGTTAAACTCACCAAACTTTATGTGTGTGTAGACTGACCCTTCCGAGATTTTTTGAAATAAACAAAACAAATTTTAGCCGAAAAACACTTCTTAAAACTTACAAAAACTAAAGTATTGTTTTTTACACTGTTTTGAGTTTTTTAAGCAAAAATAATGTTTTCTAAATGAGGGTACGTTCCTTAGGGCTAATACGGCTCATGCTTGCTTCGGAAGGGGTCCTTTACTTATTCTAAAAAAAAAAAAAAAAAAAATCAATAAATAAAAAAGTTATGAATTTTTAAAAATAGGACCCTTATTTTTGCCCACCCTGTATATGTAGAAACAACGGTCACTATCACACATTGTACATGTTAGATGTTTACAATAAAAAATGTTGATCAGCATTTGTTCCAATGGCCTATAACCCGGAAAGCAAGCGTTTCTGGATCTTTGTTTATGGGAACTTTTTCATTATTTACACATATAGAACATAATCCCTAAATAGTGTCATCGATTTTCCAGCCCCACTGCATATTAAAATGTTGTAAATAAGTATTGAAGCATCAAAAAACGATTAAAATCCATCAGAATGCATAAACAAGTCAGCCATTTTTTGATAGTTGAAAGAAAAAGAAAAGAATTAATTACTTTGTGACCCTTCGAAATTTGAAAGGAATTTAGAAGCCTTTAAAGTATCGAATAGAAAGTTATTTCTGGCTTTAAAATTCTTAGCAAATCCTCATCTATTGAAGATTGAATGTTTTGGAAGTTCTTTGCATCCAATAAGTTTTTATAAATAGAGATTAAAACATTACCGTAACAACAATTAGTTCTAATTTTTTAACAATTTGGTTCAGGTAAAAATCTAATTACAAAATGATACAGTAATAATTAAATTTAGCGCTTGTACAGAGAAGCGTGCGGGTTAAATTATCAATACCACAAAAAAAAACAGTATTATATATTTACACAGCAGATTTAAATAAGTATCCTCACCAAAAAGTAGGTAAAAATGATTGAGTAGAATTTTAATTAAAAATAAAAATCAGTTTCATCGTATTTTGATGACTGCCATTAATTTATTACTTGTTAATATTACAGACTGGGTTATCTCCCCCTGAATTTCGTGTTTTTCACTCGAATCAATGGCCGAACCCGATTAAACGGATTTTTATTTTTTATTATAATTCTACTCGATAGTTTTTGCTAATTTTTGGTGTACAAACCTAATTTTATTTGATACATAAATATATCAAAGAGTTTTCCGGTTAATTTAATTGGAACTGCGATTTTCAGTGTTTTTCATATGTACGCTTCTCTGTACAAGCACCTTAAATTTAACTTTCAAAATCTTATTTAAAAAGAGTAGTTTGGTAAAGAAACGCCATAGTGGAAAATTACTTCATGGAATAGTGAATAAGCATGTCAACAGATTAGTATAAATAAGGACAAAACGCCTAATAAAACTGAACCAAAATATTTAAGTCGATTCGTTTGACCATATTGATTTGGTAAAAAAAAAAATCTTTCTCTGCAAATTAAGCCTTATTTCTACTAGAGTGTTGCCAAGCATATCCACCATGCCATAAACTAATTTTCCATTTTGTTTGAAATTTTTATTTCATATTTACCCCCTCAGACGATATAGTTTTAAAGGGGGGGGGGGACAAAAGTGAAGGTAAAAAAATCCCGAGCAATGTCGCATAAGTACAGGTTGCTTTTCATAAATTCGTTTTATTAAAAATATTAATTATCTTTGAAATTTTTTTTTTTTTTAATTTTTTTTTTAAATATATGGTATTTATTAGTCAACAGACAAGTTTAAAAAATTGGGGAAAAAAAAAATTCTCTTCTTCTTCTCTCCCTATTAAAGCCTCAGTTAGTACAGATTTCATATTCTTTATCAAAATTATTTGCATACGTAACTCCAATTTTCTTGTGTTCCAAATTCACTTTAGGTTGTACTCTTTCAAATACAATCGCAAATGTAACCTAATAACCTGTTAAAAAAAAAAAATTAGTCCGTAAAAAAAAAAAAGCACACACATTTCTTATACGTCCTAGCACGTTTTTCTTCACTATTATTATTAAACCGTATTTACAAAACTTAACTGAGTCCAATATACGTTTCCAGAGCACCTGTGAGTGTCGAACACACGGCGTATTTATTGACCCTATCCAGGACCCAAGTTGACTGACCGTTATGCTTTAGTGGACGCGTAAGGTTGTTTTAATTCCCACAAGTCCTGGTCGGAAAAGCCATCGCGTAACTAAGAGCGACTATGTTATGAAAAGTCGATATTTCTGTTTTCTCCGCTGATTTATTGAATCGCGTGGCTTCCTATTCTTACCTGGTTTGGGCGATGCTGGTCTCTTCTTGCCCATCATATTCTGACCGCCTTAATGTCGATGAACAACCCATTCAAAAATATGAGATTTATATTTTACAAAAGACGAAAACGCGAAAAACTGATTGGGGAAATTTCGACTCTAAGGTGAGTGAGTGCGTTTGATTCTTCAACAGTTTTGTAAAAAAAAAAAAATGAATCTGAAACTCTAATTTATCATGTTTGGCTCTTCAAACATTGAATGCTTCTTCGTAAATACCGTTTTTCTTTGGTTTATGAACGCCAAAAAATACATTCTACTTGACTTTGGTCTATAAAAACATTCATTTTAGATATAAATTCCTGTTTGAAATAACAGTTTAAAGGCTTCAAAATCACTTTCAAATTTCTCATGGCGATCGTGACGACTTTTTTTTTTTTTTTTTTTTTTTTGTAACATGTGTAAGTGAACGTACAGTATTTTGCTGATTTCCTGAGTAAACCCATATTTCTCGAGTCAATATTCTAAGAAAAAAGGGGTAACATTTTACCCTGGCGCTGTCAACGTAAAAATAAGATTATATATTTGTTTCGTTCTTTTCAATGAGATTACATGTCAAAACCTGAAAATGTTTTGTAAAAAAAAAAAAAAAATAAATAAAATAAAAAAAAATTATCGTGTGGAGGTTAACTTTTCGATACTTGTGCAGTTTATTGACCGGGCTAAAATAATAACGTTATAATTTAGAACCCCATTCCTAACATGGGGAAGGGGGATTAACTATTCTGTACTTTCATCTAACAATTTAATAAACAAAAGATACAGTAAAAATTGATTTTAATCACAGTTCTTTCTATCATAGGATAGAACTTTCTATTTTTCCAAAATGACAGGCATTTTAGAAATAGAACGAGTAAACATTTTTTTAATTTTTTTTTTTTACTATTTTGTGCCGTGTTAAGGACTGCTTGATTCATAACGATTTCTTGTCAAGAAGTGAGTGATCATTTTACGTTACTTCAATATAATTAAGTGACCCCCCCCTTCCCCTGTAAAGTTTAAAATATTTTTAATTTTTTTGTATTTCCTACGGGTCGGTGTGTAATCTCACGCGCAAAAAATCTATTTTATATTTCCATTGACAGTGGGGGGGGGGGGGGTAAATTTAACATAAAATCCCTGCGACGCTCGTAATTCATTGCGCTTATATTATTGAATTCGGCCGATTTACCAATTTATAGCTGACCTATAAAATAACGAACGACTGTTTACGTATATATTGATTGACACAACTGTATATTGTGCCGCAATAACACGATCGTTTTTTAAATTTATTTTAAATATGGAATAGTGCCGAGTTCAAGCAACTGGACCAGTGTAGAAGCAAATATGAGGATACTTTTACCTCCTCCCCTTGTGGTTGTTCTTTAATGGTAAAGGTCTACATTAACGTCGTCGATAAAAGCACCTGTTGAATCAATCGAGTTTGGGTTATTTCTGTATTTGGATTACAGTAGTACAAATTATCGATACTCCTCTATAAGAATAAAAATCATTTTATTTGGATTATATTGAAGCGGTTGGCTCCCAAAATTTATCGGCAAGTGTTGTCTTATTTTTCAAGCGGTGACTGGGAAAATTAATCCACCGTATTAATTTGTCTGATTTTTGTGGATTTTTTTTTTTTACTTTGCCAATAATAATTCATCTGTCGTCGTCGTATAAAAAAAAAACAATTTGTTCGGCAATATTAGATACGCCATTATTATGTTTACTTTGTAATATATTTTGAATTTAATTTTTAATAAGCACTGTTTTTTTTTTGTTTGTTTTTTTTCTTTTTTTTTTGTATCTTACAAAACAAGAATACCCTCTCTAAGTCCTGGAGGCAACGTATTAATTATTTTCAAATCATCCGCAAAAATCAGTAAACAAATATTTGCAAAGTTAAAAAAAAAAAATAATCTGCACACATCAAACAAATTAATACGGTGGAATAATTTGGCCTGTCACCGCTTGGGCAATAAGACAAAACTTGTCGATAAATTTTGGGAGCTAATCGCTTCAATATAATCTTTCATTGCATTGTCTAACTCCGCACCGCAGTATATATGCATCTTGTAATTTATATGCACACCATTTTAGAAACACAATTTAATAGTCGAACCTTTCAATAACTTTAACTGCAGAATAAAATGCGGCACTGTTCTGGAAAATACGACCAAAAAATTTCAGGCGTGACGTAAGCATGACGTATATGCAATGAATGCTACGAAAACGAACGGAAACATATGAAAGAAGGTACGCCGTTCCGGATGTTACTGTTATGTTTTTGTTTTGTTTTTTAGCATACGACTTGAACCAAATAAAGAGCAATTTTATTTTATTTTTACTGAGTTTTTATTTTTTGAATACAAGAAATTTAAGTTTTTTTTTTTTTTTTTTTTTTTTTTTTTTTTTTCTTTCTTTAGGGGGGGGGGTTAGGGAATTAGGGTTAGAGAATTCTTTTGGGTAAGGTGGGGCGAGTTTTAGGGTTAGGGAATTTTCACCTGCCATTTACACGAAATATTTCCTGGGTAATGTGGACAAATTAATGCCTTCCGTAGAAGACCTTTTTTTCCTTAAAAAAAAAAAAAAATGCAACCTTCTACTGATTGTGAAATTTCATGTAACATTGACCGATTCATTTTAGAAGCACGAGGAACAAGAAAATAATACGGGCATGAGGTGTAAACATTTTCAATCTGAGAAACTTCCGGTGCTAACGTCGTATGGAAACTAAACTTGACATAAAATAAGTTTTTAACAAATTGACGAGGATGGGGGGGGGGGCTTCTTTCTGTTTTCGTTCGTTTTCGTTGCATTCGCTGTACATACGTCACGCCTGTAAATTTTTGGTCGTATTTCCCGAAACTGCATCTAAAATGCAATAATTATTAAGTTGCCACGCACTTTTAACTTTTCTTTATTTTTAATGTGTGCTAGTTTGTTTGTTTTTTGTTTTTTTTTTAAATAGTCACCGCTCATAAAGGCCACTCTAGGACAAGGGTTAATGGTTGGTGTCAGGTGGATAGTGTGAAAAGCGCCTTGGGGATTGCAGACGATGGTTTGATCTGGGCCAAATTTGATTACTCAAGGAGACGGCTAAACAAGAAGTTGTAAACATTAGACTTGAAAACAACCATGTTGTAGTAAGCTGGGAAGCAGTCCTGTGGCATTGTGTTCCACAAACGAACATTTCTTATAAACGTTGCTTATGGAAGTTCCATTTAGCTCTGGCTACACACAGGAAGAAAGGACATTTTTTTTACCGTGGTTGTAGCTAGAAGAGTCATTGCTGTGAATGTTTTACGAGAGGAGAGGGACCAGAGATTGGAGATCAATCGAGCACCTTCCGTAAAGATAACGACAGAGTAGAGAAAGACTAGCAAAGTCTCTCCTGTGAGAAAGAGGCTGCAGGTTAGAGAAGAAGGCATCCCCCCCCACCCACTAGATTTCGAAGTCGATGTTGTACTCTGAGCGGCATCTCCCCAAATGTGGCAACAAAACTCCATCTTCGGTGTGCAATCTTGATGGGGGGAATATGTACATAAAGATGCCGTGGGTCGTGATTAAAAAATTTTTACCAAATTTTGTATGGCAGGAATTTTTTATTTTTAGTTCTTAAAAGCAATTGTTGGCAACATTTTTTTTTTCAATTTATTAGCGACTGTAACGTTTTTCCTTTCGCATAGTGAAGAAGCTCTACCCCCCCCCCACTCCTATAAAACTTTTAATATAAATTTAATAATTTTAAAAAAATAAAATAAAAATAAATTGTCGTGATTTTCTATGGTTCAGTGGGAAACTTATCTTTATTCTTTTCTAGAATAGTGACTCCAAGACATTTTCTTTGGTTTAGGGGCACAAATGAACTCTAATACTTGACTTTGGTCTATAAACTTTAATTCTAGCGAGAAATTACTTTCCAATTTGCGATTCAATCGCCAATATATTAACATAAAAATCATTCAAATTCTCCACGGCCATGAAAACTGGTAAAATCTATAAATACGATTCTTGTTATGCATACTTATTGTATAGAAAAGTAATATTTAAAGTTTTGAAGATTAAAAAAAAATCATTTTTAAGATTTAAAATTTGTTTGGTATTATTGTACATTTGGACCATGTCCTAGTTTACCCCAAAATAAAATGAATTTTTTTTTTTTTTGTAATTTGTGTTTGCTTGGGTGATACGATTAAATAAGCGGTTAATTTTTGCTGGGAATAAAAAAAAATAAAAATAAAAGTTTAATTTAAAAAAAAAAAAAAAAAAAAAAAATAGCTAAAAGAAAATGACTTGCACACAGGACTGGAACCCATGTCGCCGAAAGAGGGGCCACCTAATACGGGTGTCGTCGTTGACAGGTTGACCAAGTGTTGAAAATAAAATTCGTCGATGTATATAATAAAGTTGTATTTCCCGTCTGTCTGGTCATCCTAGGGTTTTGGAGATAAACCTCCATAAGCATTTATATACTGGGTACTTGTATATTTCATTTTGATCAGAGAGATTCAACATTATCGTGGGGGGGGGGGGGTCTGCGTCCCCGCTTCACATCGATAAAAAAAAAAATTATAGAAATTAAAAAAAAAAAAAAAAAAATTGGAAATGTTCAGGGCTTGGAGTAGGAGTGCACAGGAGTCACCATTGATTCCCGAGAAACGCCGGATGTGCCTCGAACAGACTATAACGTATTAGAATTTGTCACTCCCCCCCCCCAAAAAAAAGAATTGAATTTATAAAATGTAAAAAATACCACTATATTTTTATTATGAGCTGAGCGCAAAAGCATGTAAGGTCCCTTATTCAATCCCGAGCAACATCGGGTATCCTTGCTAATAAATAAAAATGCAGGTCAATTTCCTATATATAAATGTTTAACGCTTAAACACACATTAACGATTATCGAATTTAAAATTTTTATTCAAGGGCGTATTTCTAACGTTTTCATTGTAAAAATGAGCAATTTCTATTTTTCCGGGAGGGGGTGGGGAGTGTCTGAATCGCTTATTTAGTGATATAACCCATGCAAACACAAATGTAAAAAAAAAAAAAAAAAAAAAATCTCATTTTATTTTGGGTTGAACTAGGATATGGTCCGAATGTACAATAATGCCAAGCAAATTTTAAATCTTAAAAATTTTTTTTAATCTTCACTAAAACTATTTTTTCTATATAACATAAGAATCGTATATATAGATTTTACCATTTTTCATTCGAATGTCATTTTTATGTCGATGTATGTAAATTTATTTTTGATATCAATGCATGTAAATTTATTTTTGATATCAATGCATGTAAATTTATTTTTGATATCAATGCATGTAAATTTATTTTTGCTATCAATGCATGTAAATTTATTTTTGCTATCAATGCATGTAAATTTATTTTTGCTATCAATGCATGTAAATTTATTTTTGCTATCAATGCATGTAAATTTATTTTTGCTATCAATGCATGTAAATTTATTTTTGCTATCAATGCATGTAAATTTATTTTTGCTATCAATGCATGTAAATTTATTTTTGCTATCAATGCATGTAAATTTATTTTTGCTATCAATGCATGTAAATTTATTTTTGCTATCAATGCATGTAAATTTATTTTTGCTATCAATGCATGTAAATTTATTTTTGCTATCAATGCATGTAAATTTATTTTTGCTATCAATGCATGTAAATTTATTTTTGCTATCAATGCATGTAAATTTATTTTTGCTATCAATGCATGTAAATTTATTTTTGCTATCAATGCATGTAAATTTATTTTTGCTATCAATGCATGTAAATTTATTTTTGCTATCAATGCATGTAAATTTATTTTTGCTATCAATGCATGTAAATTTATTTTTGCTATCAATGCATGTAAATTTATTTTTGCTATCAATGCATGTAAATTTATTTTTGCTATCAATGCATGTAAATTTATTTTTGCTATCAATGCATGTAAATTTATTTTTGCTATCAATGCATGTAAATTTATTTTTGCTATCAATGCATGTAAATTTATTTTTGCTATCAATGCATGTAAATTTATTTTTGCTATCAATGCATGTAAATTTATTTTTGCTATCAATGCATGTAAATTTATTTTTGATATCAATGCATGTAAATTTATTTTTGATATCAATGCATGTAAATTTATACTAAAAGGAAAACTGAGATTAGAGGAAGAAGATAACTAATTACCAAAGTCTTATGTACGACATAAAAAATGGAATCTTAGATCTCAATCATTCCATCATTCCATCATTCCAGAAAAGCAACCGGGCTCATGAAAAAGAATTTTTAAAAACTACCTCGCGAATATACCCAGTGAACCAAGTGTAACCATTGTGCTTAAAGGGATGGTTAAAACCCTAAAAATATTTCTTAGTCTCTGAAATAGCGAGTGAATGTTTGGCATCCGGTAGGATGCCTCATTCCCAGCAAAAAGATCAAGAAATTGAAAGAAAAATAAAAGGGTTCACTTTGCAATAGATTCACTTTGGCAAGGTCAAATTGTTTCGGAAACAAAATCGGTAATTGTTGCTATCAGTACCCATGGTGGTCAGTTGTGGCTAGACTATTTCTGTAAACGAGTTACGGGGAAAATTCACTGTCGGGTATCGGTGACCTTCTTCCACCAGAAAACCCTCCTCACCGTGGGCATCAGTCATTGAAGACTCGGAGCAGCATTTCAGTCGAAGACCCTGAACGCATGTCGTTTCCTCTCTTTATCGGAAATCAAACGGAATTTCCATGAACAGTTTCTTTCCAAGAACATCTCACCCGTGGAACACGTTACCGGGGGTATGTTTGCCTATTGATTACAACATGGTCATATTAATCATAGCTTTCAATCTGTTCATAGTACTGTTCATCCGATTGAAAATCTCACTAACCCTTAAACTCTAGTGGATTTTGGCCTTAATAAAGTGAACCATTAGTGTGTGGGTGTGTGTCTGTGTGTGTGTGTATATATATATATATATATATATTAGTATAACGTTGGCAGGGTAAGCAATCGGCTTTGGGGCATCAGTGGTTATAATTCCTGAGAAAAGGAGGTACTTTTACACAATACAAACCAAACTGTTTTTTCACCCTAAACTAACCCTGAGCAAAGTTTTGGGCATAGTTTGGCAAAACTCGGTTTAGTTTGGTTCGTACTGTGTAGAAGCACCGAAAAGGAATGTTTCCTAATTCTGCTACTATCATTCTTGTATAAACCGCATCTTGAGAGGGACAACGGTTGTTTCAATCTAATAATTAAAAAAAAGAAAAAAGGAATTTACGTCAAATTCCGCCCTTTGCGATCAGGCTGCCTACCTCCTGAATTTCCCCCTATGACTGAAAATATTCTGAGCGACACCCATATATCTGTTCGGGATGTTGCTAAACTTATTAAGAACTTTGATGCCAGAGAGGCAACTAACCCTGACAACATCCCAATTATAGTGCTTCAAAATAACTGGAACTAGCTCCTATTCTTACAAAGCTGTTCAATCATTGCTTAAAGGAGAAATGCTTCCCATCACCTTGGAAAACTTTATCAGTCTTCTCAGTATTTAAAAATACTGGAGATCAGTCATCTGCGTATCGGTGCAGACCAATCAGTCTCCTGTGTGTCATGAGTAAGTTGCTTGAATCTGTAATAAATCAAGAAGTTGTCAACCAGCAAAAACAGCATAAATGACAAGCAATATGGATTTAGTCTTGCAAGATCAACAGCTGATGTGCTGACTGTAATATCACACAGGATCAGTGAATCTATTAACATGGGCTACGTTTCTAGAACAATAGCTCTCGACATATCAAAGGCCTTTTGATAAGGTTTTGGCATAAAGGTTTACTTGACAAGCTTGCTAGCTATAGAATATCTGGAAACGTCCTCTCAACTATCAAATTCTTTCTCTCTGATAAGTTTATAAAAGCAGTCGTTCGTGGGCAAGGTCTGAAGCACATAGTATCAATTCTGGCATGCCTCAAGAATTCACTCTGGGATAAATCCTCTTCTTGATCTTCAATGATCTCCCAAATCGAATTCTAAAATCATTCGTCGACATTTATGCAGATGATACAATCTTGTATAGCAACACTTTGAAGAGCATAAATGATCAAGATCTTTCTCTCTCATCTGACCTGGAGCATGTGGTGCAATGAGGGGGGGGGGGCACAGTGGGCTGGCAAGCGGACATATGGATTTTTAGCAACTTTCTAAAATCATTACGAAACCTATATATTTGAATAGCTCAGAGTCTGAGGTTGCAAAAAATGGGCTCATTTGTCTTCTAACTCCAATTATTTCTAAAGATATGCCCGTTTGAATTTCACGAATTTCGAATTTTTGCAAAATCGCGACTACAGTGATTTTTACCAAGGTGTAAATTTGGGTGAACCTGAATAATTGCTGAAAATTTCTCCCAGAAAGCCCTAAATATATCCTATAAGCCTCTTAGATAATGCCAGATGCCCTAAATTTACTTCATTATAAAAAATGGGACATATGAACAAGTTTTTGACCTGTTTTTTTTTATTTTTCCACAAGATTTACCATAAAAATGAGCATTTTTTCCATTAAAAAAACGACAAAAATTGCCCCCCCCCCCCACCGGCCGGCATATTTTAACGAAAGATTGCAAAAAAGCCCTGAGATGAAATTTCTCATGCTTCACAAATAAGAATCTAGACATAGAAAGCTATCATAATCCAATTGGATGAAAAAAAAAATCACTCTCGGGAACCATTTTAATACTGAAACAATTTGATCAATTTATCAGATTGTATCAATCGATTATGGGACAAGAGTGACCCCAGTGTCATGAAGGCCAGAGAGCGATTAAATTGCAGACATTGTAAAGGGACAGGGCACAGTATTCGTAGCTGTGAGCAGCTCAAAGCTGCGATACTTGGGTGTAACACCGAGTACAAATCTTTCTGACGGATGATGCATAATGTGAATCACTGTTGTTTCATTGATGTTTGAGTGATATATTTTCATTTTAAAGTGGATATTTGAAGAGTTCTCTTCCTGTAATACTAAAAAAAGGTCTTGTTTGTTTGCTCAACTTGTTTACTTTGCAAGTTATGATGATTTGAAATTTGCCCAGAATTTAGCCCCTCCGTGTATTGGCTCAAAATGATGGTGATTGGGGCCTCAGACTCCCAAAATGGTATAATTCTGCTGAATATCAGTCTGTTTAACATCCCACTACCCTCCCTAACATGATGACCAACATGTATAACAGCTAACATTATGGGCACTCATAGGTTAATGTCCGCTTGAACCCCCTTCTAAGCCCACTGTGGGGGGGGGGGTTAAAGGTGGCTGATTATTTTTAATACATCTAAAACCAAATTTCTCTTTTCACCACCAACGCTCGGATCATCACTTTGTCCCAATTGAAATGAATGGCTCTCTCCTTGAGGAAGCCCCTTCCATTGATAAGCTTCTCGGACTGACGTTCCCTTCAGACATGGCAGACTTTAATCAAATCCGTTTCTAAGGGTGCTGGAAAAATGGTTGCATTATTCTACCGCTCCAGAAGGTATCTCGCTCCTGACACAATCCTCTACCTGTATAAGAGTCAAATACGTCCTAAGCTGGAATACTGTTGCCACATCTGGGGCGGTACCGCTCAGAGCATCCCTTCCTGCCTTGACAGAGTAGAAAATAAACTTCGAAATATATTGGGTGATCTCCTCTTCTCTTCGCTAAAATAGACGTTGCTAGTCTTCTCTGCTCTATCATTATTTTCATGGCAGGTGCTTGACTGAGCTTCAATCTATGGTTCCCCCTGTAAAACAGTTGCAAAAACAACTCGTCTAGCTACAACCACTGTCAATAATTTCTCTTTATCCCTCTGTGTGCCTAAAACTAAGCGGAACTTCCATGAGCAAAGTTTCTTTCCTAGAACTACCCATCTGTGGAACACAATACCACGGGACTGCTTCAAAGCCGACTACAATATGGTCGTTTTCAAGTCCAATATAAACAAATTCTTGTTGAGTTGTCCTCTTAAATAATCGAATTCTGACCAATTTCGACCATCGTTACTAATCCTCACAATGTTGTCTCACCGTCAACCTGACAAACTCATCAACCCTTATCCTCAAGTAGCCTTTAGGCCTTGATACAGTGACTTGTTATTGTTAGTAAAAGAAGAAAAAAAGCTTGAATTACTAGTGCCGAAGGAATCTGTTGGCATTGGATTTGAAAACGACTGTATTGTAATCTGTTCCTCCTGGTGCTAGACACTTGTTATTTTTACGTTTCCACCGATGTAACCCCAGACTTCAAGTGCATCTCTTTGAACTCTGGAACCTTTATGGAATTTCAAACTGAACACTCCAGTTCAAAATTCGACATAGGTTTCCAACGGTTTTTTAAAATGATCTTTTATTGCTAACGAATCCTGGTACGAGTCAACAGTCACGTGCCATTAATCTTCCGCGGAAAAAACAAAATTCGTTTGTACAAAAATACTTCTGCTGACTGTCGAATCCGTATCTTAACAAAAATGCGAGTGTATTTAAAAAAAACAAAAACAAAAAAAAAACAATTAAGCTTAATTTTTCGCTACTAATCTTTTTGTACGTGAATTAAATAATTTGATGGATTTTTTTATTTTTTTTTTTTTAATATAAAACTTTTTCATATTTTCCTGGCCTTCGGACTGGCATCAAAGTGCAGTATCATTCCAACAAATTTGGGGATATTTTAAGTAGGAAGGCCCCCTAGAGTAAATGTGGTATTATGGTGACTTGAGATGATTCTAGTTAAGAGTAGGATAGACATTTTTATCATTTTAGACTAAGGATGACCAACGACTCTTTTCCCCTACACTTTTGATGGCCTTGTGCCTAATTTGTTTAAAATGTTATTTTTTTAATATTTTCTGCAAATAAATATTTCTAAGTGAAATATCTGTTCTGTCCTTGGTCAGAGGAGAAATCCTTCTGGACTGGAGCAATTTTTATGTTTGTCTCATCCATAGTGCCACATAAAAAAAACGACCTTGTGTCTAACTTTGCCCTCGTGAGGCAGCAAGTAATGGAGACTTTTTTTAATTGTGAGTGTAAGCCTAGTGTCATGAACCATTTAATTAAAAAAAATTTTTATTTTTTTTTTTTAACTTTTATTCAACCCAAACAAGGTACATTGCACCTAAAGTCTAAGGGACTACTGGGATAGGAGTCAGATTATTTTTTTTTGGGGGGGGGGGGTAGCCTTGGTGGGAGCTGGGCAGCAAGATGCTTGTTCACATTACACTTCTGCATGTTTGTACGGTTGGGGGAGCAGGGAGGTAATTCCAAAGGCAAGCGGTCCGAGGAAAGAAGCTATCAAAGTAAAAGAATCTTCCGGAATCTAAGCACATCTACAGTGAAGGGGTGGGATTTTGCTGTGAGTCTGGAGTATTTACGTTGGGGTAGTACAAGTGCAGCGAGTTTGCCGGAGCATATGCGATGAAAGTACTTGTAAAACAGGCACAGGGATGCAACTCCGGTGATGCGACAGGGGATGGAGCTTGGCAGAGAGTGCGGAACATATTAGGTTAGAAATATCGAGATTGTAGGCTGATCCTACGAATGTAATCGGAAACTAGTTTTTGATATGAATCGGAATGATGGTACAACTTATTTGATCGGCTTAATTCTGTTAGCATTATTTTCTTCGAATCCGGACCACATGAAGGTTGCCAACATCCATAAGTGAAATTGGTGCTATGGAACCGATTGGATTCGAACTTGGCATATCCAGGTCAATTCGTGTCGTTATTGGTCCCCCGATTTATAAAAGCGAGGGACTTATGTTTTGAGGCATGTCCGTCCGTCCAGATTTTTCTCCGCAACCATCCATTGAATTTCTCTGAAATTTTGCATGAAGTTGTAACTTTGGTCAGGTTAGAAAGTGACATTCTCCGATTTTTGAAAAAAAATCTGGTTAGCCCCCCAGTGGGTCAAAAGGCCCCGAAATGGAAAAAAATGACATTTTTTGCCCCATAATTTTTCATCCATCCATTCAATGTCTCTGAAACTTGACCAAAATGTGGAGGCAATTGTTCCTAGTAGAAAATAAGTATCGCTGACCTTGGAAAAAATCTGGTTCGCGCCCCCAGGGGGTCAAAAGCCACCAAAATGGCAAAAAATGACCCTTTTCTCCCATAACGTTTGATCCATCCATTCAATTTCTCTGAAACTTGACCAAAATGTGGAGGCAATTGTTCCTAATAGAAAATAAGTATCGCTGACTGTGGAACAAATCTGGTTCGCGCTCCCAGGGGGTTAAAAGCCCCCAAAATGGCAAAAAATGACCCGTTTCTCCCATAACGTTTGATCCATCCATTCAATTTCTCTGAAACTTGGCCAAAATGTAGAGGTAATTGTTCTGGATATAAAATGAGCATCCTTGACTTCAGAAAAATTCTGGTTCGCGCCCCCAGGGGGTCAAAGGGGGGTCAAAAATGCCCCAAATTTCCCAAATTTATTGCATTTTACACTCGTCACATACAGATGGGGACCACGCACGCGCGGCTTGTTCAGTTAACCGCGGTCACTTTCCGTGCCTTTCAATAATCCGTCTGAACTACACTTTCATTTCATTTTGTTTTACCTTTTTATTTTTTTTGCACTCTCACCTTTTGGGTTAGAGATTATTAAAATATTAAAATTAATTTTGATTAAGCAGTTATTAAATGTATCTTTAAGTTTATTGCCAATTTAAAAAAAAAAAAAAAATCCAAAACATTTGAAAATGAAAAGTAAACAAACTATTTACCACCAACTAAAGAAAAATATCACTTTTTGGCTGTTTTTTAAAATTATAATTTCATGGCAATATTATTAGGATTCCACGCTTACAGATGCATTATGGTCGAATTGTTTTGTGAGAAAGTAAAATGGACTTTAGAGTAAATTACAAATTTATGTCCAGACTAGAAATAAATTTTAAGATCAATTTTATCAAATGTGTGCTAACTAGACCCATTTCGAGACAGCTTAGGAAAAACATTCTACCATAATGCATCAGTAAGCGTGTAAACAAACTATCATCGTGCATCATTAAATGCATAAACTAGATAAGTCCATAGCGAAATTCTTTTTAAAAAAAGCCCCTAATGGTCTCTCAAACAGCGATAGTAATTTTCTAAATCAAACCATGTTTATCATTTGATTTAACGTCCGTTTTACATGCTGGAACACATTGAACGGTTTTTGAAATTTACTTCCAAGCTAACCTATCTCTGACCAGGTATTTATTTATCCCTCTTTTTCTCAAGTCCATTCTTACCACTTCCTTTCTACGTTTTCCTTGGTCTTCCCTCCCTAAGAACTGAATCTGCTACCTCAACTGTTCTACATCTACTAACCCAAGAACTCTCACCTATTCTTTCAATGTGGCCATACCATCGAAGTCTCCTGTTCTGCAGGCATCTCCTCACACTGTCTAGATTTAATCTTCCTCTGAAGATCTGAGCCAGTCTTTAAGACTCGCATTACGCAGCCATTGTACCATTCTCATATCAGTTCTCTCCATATAACACATGTCCTCAACCCTCACTGGCCAGGTTTCATTTCCATACATACCACTGCGTACACATGTCTGATAAATTCTTCCATTGGCTGACAATGGTAATGTCCTGCTGGTTGGTAGTTGCAGAAATTCTCTGAACTTAGTCCATCTACCTTTAACTCTTGCAATCCCATTAGCACCTGCTCCACCAATGCTATCACTGAAGATAAGAAAACTGCTTAATCGCTTCACCATCCAAATATACTTTGTCTGCATCTGAATTCTCATTCATCTCCATTGTCTTACACTTATTGCACAGCAACCGGTTATCCTCTCTCAACCTACAAGTAATTCCACTGCACTTTTGTGTACCCAAGGCTTACAAATACCACAATTGTTCTACATCTTCAAACCCAGACACTCACATCTATCCTTTCAACATGGCGATACCATCGAAACCTCCTGTTTTACACGCATCTCCTTATACTGTCCAGATTTAATCTATCCTTTCAACATGGCGATACCATCGAAGCCTCCTGTTTTACACGCATCTCCTTATACTGTCCAGATTTAATCTATCCTTTCAACATGGCGATACCATCGAAGCCTCCTGTTTTACACGCATCTCCTTATACTGTCCAGATTTAATCTATCCTTTCAACATGGCGATACCATCGAAGCCTCCTGTTTTACACGCATCTCCTTATACTGTCCAGATTTAATCTATCCTTTCAACATGGCGATACCATCGAAGCCTCCTGTTTTACACGCATCTCCTTATACTGTCCAGATTTAATCTATCCTTTCAACATGGCGATACCATCGAAGCCTCCTGTTTTACACGCATCTCCTTATACTGTCCAGATTTAATCTATTCTTTCAACATGGCGATACCATCGAAGCCTCCTGTTTTACACGCATCTCCTTATACTGTCCAGATTTAATCTTCTTCTGAGCTCAGTAGATCTGAACCTGTCTTAACACATCTATCGTATTATTCTCATATCATTTCTCTCCATGCAACGCATGTCCTCAACCCTCACTTGCCAGGTTTCAGTTCCATACAATATCACACTGCGTACACATGCCTGATAGACTCTTCCATTGGTCAACATGTGGTAACACTCTGCTAGTTAGTAATGGCAAGTTTCCCTGAACGTACTCCATCCACTGCTAATTCTAGCAATCACACTAGCACCTGCACCACCTTGTGCTCCAATGGTGTCACCAAAATAACAAAAGTTCTGGGTATCTTTTACGACGCTCAGCAGAGTCGTGAACGGGTTCAAGAAAACGAACGATAAAGTGATTAAAAACATAAATATGCAACAAGTAAAGGCGACCTAGGTCGAGAATAGATATTTTCCTACTTAGCTATGATATTTGTTTATATTTTTACATAGTATAGATGGGTTTTTATTAGATCTAAAAAAAAAAAATCTTTTTTTTTTTTTTTTTGCACAAAAACAAAATGGCGGTCGGTCGTGATTCTCTTACATAGCCCCCCCCCCCCCCCACGACCGCCATGTTGGATTTTGCGATTTTGGTGTGACGAACAACTTAGTTTCTAATAAATAGCACTTCGAACGGGTTAAAAATACAAACAAATGCCACAGGTAAGTTTGAAAATAACTTTTATCGCCTACAGTTACTTTTATTTGTTGTATATTTGTTTTTTGAGCGTTTTTAGTCTGCTGAGCGTCGTAAAAGATACCCAAAGTTCTTAACAACCTCAATAACTTGGCTATCCACACATATTTTCTCCATATCTGAATTCTCATCCATCTCCATTGTCTTACACTTATTGCATACAAACTGGTTATCCTCTCTCAACCTACCAGTAATTCAACTGTAATTTGTGTGCAAGAAGTGTAAGACAATGGAGATGGATGAGAACTCGGGTATTACACGGTTAAAGTATTAGCAAAATGTCTTGCCCCAGAAGTTGTAAGGTCATTCATAGAATTGTGGAAACAAAATGTGACCTTTAGGTCAAGTGGTGAAAAAATATAAATACACGTGTGAAGGTTACACATTTTATTGCTGGAACTGAAAAATGAGAAAAAAATGATTGATGATATTCAAACAGTAAGCTTTACACTTACACATACACACATATACATACACATGAAATAAGCACATCAATATACGTTAATGTCTTACAGATTACATAGTAGATGCTGTTGCTCTAATGTATTATAGCCCACACATACATACACATGAAATAAACATACATTAATTTATTAATGTCATACACAGCTTCTGCCAATACTTCGATGTCGGCACACATCGACTCTATGTACGCACAGAACAATGCGGTACATTGAGTGTATTAATAAATAGCATTCTACACGCTATTTTAAAAACTTTATTAGTGTCTAAAAAAAAAATAATTTTATTCAAAAAGTTGTTGAGTAGTGTTGGCGGTATTTTTTAAGATTGTCCTAAAGTTAATTCTAACCGACAATGTTATATAAAATGAACACATGTTTATTAAATCTTGGCGAACATAGTATTAAAAGTCTAAATTATAACTCTTTCAAAATAAATACAAACGATAAAAGGTTTATAAGAGAGCAAAAGTATTTCATGTGCTTTTTAGGAATAGGTATCCATATATTTGCAGTCGTGGCGTAAACAGTTCCAACTACGAATGGAGAAATCCGAATCAAGTTCCGACTTTTAGCGAAATATACAAATAATTAAAAAAAAAAAGGCGCTGTACTTTTCTTGGCAGACGACTATTTTTTAATCAATTAGAAAAATTAAGTTCTGACTTTAACATACGGTTTTGGATACCCTTATTACTTTTGTAACTTTTCATTTGGAATGTTTTGGATACCTTTTCATTTACCAATTCTAAAAAAGAAACAAAATTAAATTTATTTTTATATCCAAAATAGCCCCCCCCCCCCGCGTCAAAGAAACAACGGTGCTTCTACACAATACGACCCGAACTAAACCTAAAACTTAAGATAAAAACAGTTCGGTTCGTATTGTGTCGAAGTACCGAAACATTTACAGAACACACTTAAATATAAGATACAATCAATTTTCTTTCGTCACAAATAAAAACAAAACAAAAACGCTAATGAATTCAGTTTGTTCGGTAAAGTTCGTTAACGTTCGCCAGTGTCGTGTCTCCGGTGAAATTCTGAATTGATAACGTAGGTACTGAAGTTTTCTTGGATACCTATTCCTAAAACGTACCGTATTTCAGTCCCTTTTTTTAAAAAAAATTTTAAACAATCATTTTAGAGTTTTGCCTTGAAACTTTTCTAAACACGGATTCGGATCAGATTCCAATGTTAAAGTCCATGACTGTCATCTGAACAGTAAACCATGCCTTATGTTAAGATATTTATCCTCGTATTTTTTATTTTTTTTTTTTAAAGAATATCGTATTTAAACTCGAAATGCAATATTTCGAAAAACAAAACACAACTGCACATACGTGAACTCGAGCTTTCATCCCACATTCTCGGATAGTTTTCACGTATACGAAGTCGTACTTCGAGTGTACATGACACTTGTACGTGCTCCTCCTCCCCCCCCCCCCAAAAAAAAAGAAACTTACGCTTAAATTTCGTAAAAATAGGTTTTTGCGTGAGTACACCTGTGGAGATGAAGATGGTCACTAGTTTGGCATGTAGATAGACGGTTATGTTCGATTTTAGTGTATATGAACGATATATTAGAAGCATAGAATAAATGGATTGTTTGTTACATGTATTTGGTTTGGTCTAATTGTTAAGTGAAATGATGTAACCATGCGAATAAATTGTGGATACATAGGAAGTGTCGATAGAATGGGTAAAAAAAAAACTTTCTATGGCGTGTGAACTTCAGATCTTCTCGGGCCGAAATAATTTAAATGGAGAGGAGGATGCCAGCGAGCGGTATTTCACCTGGCGGATTCGTGAGAAAGATCGTCACACAATTGTTCACAGCAGAAGCGGAAATTTTTAATTTGTGCGTAGTTTCGTATTTGTCTACTGCACTCCAATAGGCATGATGATGCATTTTGATAACGAATAATTAGTTTATTTTGATTTTACTCATTTTATGAAGACAATACGAATGTCGCTATGTTCTTTGTCTAACAAAATACGGTAGCACAAAACACTCCCTATATTTAATTTTTGTTTGGCACATAATGCGGCACTTCAGCAGTCACTTACTGTGATCAGAAATCGTAATTGAAGAGTTCCATTCATTCAACCCAGTCAACCGGAAGTGCCAGATTTAATTTTTTTTCTCTCCCAAAATGGATCTGCGAGCCTCAGAAAACAATAGACTTTTTGCAGGCACACAAACTTATTTCTGCCAGCGAGACATGCACGTGTGGAAGGGCAATGAAATTGAGAGCAAGATTATATATTAAAAAAAAAACAATGTTGACTGTTTGTTGGATTTTCGTTTTAAATTATAAATTTTCGTTTTAAAAGATCACTGTTGACTATTTTGATATAATTTTAATTATTACAATAAAAAAAAGCACTGACTATTCATTTAAATGATAAATTTTCATTTTAAAAATCACTGTCGACTATTTTGAAAGTTTTAATTCATACAATAAAAAAACACATCTTTACTTTTATAAATTTTTACATTATTAAATAAAATATTTTCATATTCAATAACGATACATTGTTCGCTGTTAATATTGTCATTTTGGATAAAAACATCTAATTCTGTTACTTCCGGTTGGTTGTCTGCTCCTGCCTTCAAAAGAGGAAAGCAAATAAAGTCCGAGTGACTGCTAAAATGCAGAAGTGCCCATAATGCATCGGAAATAAAATTCCCGAAGCATCCAAAATGTAACAATCGTGATCGTTTTGTTCTGTCGTAATTTAAACAACACGGCGACACCTGTAATTGTACTAGGCAATAAGTAAAATTTGAAATAAAATGCTTATAGTACTTGTTATCGAATTGCACTAAAAGTTTAACTATTGGATTATCAGCTACAAACAAAATTTTTTAAATCTATTTTTTTTTTTAATTAAAAAAAAAAAAAAAAAACGTTTTTTCCATGACGAGATAATTGTAAATAAATTCCAAAAACTAAATAAAATAACCCCGCGCTTCTTGACATAACACTTTTTTTTAGCTTTTCAAATTCTAATGATTTTGTAAATAGGTAGCCATTTTGAATGCCTCACGATCTGTTTATATGAGGCGAAACCGAATTGAGAGTATCTACCCAAATTCCGGTAATCTCGATCGTCATCCGAGACTTAGGGTTCATATTTTACTTAATTATGGTTGTTTTCCTCAAATTAAAAACCAGAAACTTTTTTTGTAGGCCAGAGTGCTCTTCATCCTCTAGGGCGCTGGCTTTTCAATCCCAATTCCCCGACCTTGTGTCACATCTTATCGCTGTGGGAGGTAGATAAATACAAAAAAAACTTTCGTCAGTTTTCTTCGTCCTTTGACATTTTCGTAGCCGTTAGTTAAACACTTTTTAATTATTTGACTCCCTTCGTTTTTCCTGCCCTTTTATTCTCCCCACCCCTTCTCATTTCCATTTGTACGTTTAAAATATATATATATATATATATATATATATATATATATAACACTCTTTGCTCATTTTTCGATGAAATCTAATAAAGACGAAATATTAAAAATTTGCCCCTTCATTGCATTGTTTCTGGTATATTCGCTTTTTCCATTTCATCATTATTTTATCTGATTTTATCCAAACATTGTATATCTACTATATAAGAAAGTTGGGTGCTATTTTACTTATAGGCCGATGCAGTTAATTGTTTTCATGTAAAAGCATTATTTTGTACTTACTCAGTCATATTTTATCTCTCACGCCCCAAAAAAGAATTTAAAAATATCAAGCAGAACTTTAATTAGAACGATTTTTCCATTTCGATGTCCAACCTGTATTTGTGCCCGAGCCGACATTTTGGGCTGTGAGCGGTCGGTAGAATAGACAAGGGCATTAACTCCGTTTTTATTTAGAATTATAAAAAGAAAGAAACACATAAGCAATAGTAATAAAATATATATTTATTAAATTAAAAAATAGAAAATTAAATAATTATTTTTACTTTGTTCACCGGGATACTTTCCACGATATAACTTTATTGTTTGTTTTTTGGGGTTTTTTTTCTTCGCAACACTTATCTGCCCTTAGTTAGCTAACCGGCCACTCCGAAAATCGCAGACTCGCCATTTCATATCACTCTTATGGAAATGGAAAAATCGTTCTAATTAAAGTTCTGCTTGATATTTTTAAGTTCTTTTTCGGGGCGTGAGAGATAAAATATGACTGAGTAAGTACAAAATAATGCTTTTACATGAAAACAATTAACTGCATCGGCCTATAAGTAAAATAGCACCGAAAGTTGTAGTTCCTGTTTGTCCGTGTACAAATGCCTTCTAGGGTTTTGGAGATAGACTATCTTAATAAATTCTTAACTTATATTAGCGAAAGTACTTGGATGAGTCTTTCATTTTGATCAAGAATAGCGCAATACTATCGTGGGTTCTGCACTCTCGCTTAGCATATATAAAAAGGAAATACGGTGTTTTATTTGATTTATAACTTATAAATAAAAAAAAAATGTTAAAGGGGTTCAGGGCTCGGAGTAGGATTTCAAGTTTACCCTGAGTGTACCTCGAGGGTGTCAAAGATTTACTTCAATTAATGTGACTTCATTTATACCTTCTCCCAACATATCGATACTGAGTATATCTTTCGCCCCCTTCCCCAAACATTAAATATTAAAGAATAATAAAAACGGTAATATGTCATGGGCGGAAGGGGGAGGGGTCAAATCTCGGGAAAATCGTATAGTGTGTAATATATATATATATATGTGTGTGTGTTATGTATGTTTGTGTTATGTATGTTATGTGTGTGTTATGTATGTTATGTGTGTGTGTGTGTGTTATGTATGTTATGTGTGTGTGTGTGTTATGTATGTTATGTGTGTGTGTGTGTGTGTGTTATGTATGTTATGTGTGTGTGTGTGTGTTATGTATGTTATGTGTGTGTGTGTGTGTTATGTATGTTGTGTGTGTGTGTGTGTTATGTATGTTGTGTGTGTGTGTGTTATGTATGTTGTGTGTGTGTGTGTGTTATGTATGGTGTGTGTGTGTGTGTTATGTATGGTGTGTGTTATGTATGGTGTGTGTGTGTGTGTGTGTGTGTGTGTGTGTGTGTGTGTTATGTGTGTGTGTGTTATGTATGGTGTGTGTGTTATGTATGTTATGTATGTTGTGTATGTTGTGTGTGTGTGTGTTATATATGTTGTGTATATCCGGTTATAGATGTATGCGTATATATTTGTGTTTAGTATTTATATTTGTATAGTTTGGGTTGTATATTTTATGTATGTACTTGTATATATTATTTTGTGTGCACTTTGTGTCGACTCTTATCTTGCCTAATTAGTAAGTAAAAATGTCTGCCGATACCCAAGATCGTTTTTTTCTCTTATAATTTAATAAATATTGGATGAATTTGCGTAATCTTTTCTGTGCAACCATATTTCAGCTACCACGTAAGTGCATAACAAAGTTTATACATTTCTTTAAATATATTTCATGTCGTCGTGAAAGTAAAGAAGTCCCCCAAAAGTCTTAGTATCCCTAAAAAATAATTTGGGCAGCATTTGCTTTATTCTTTCTCGACCATTTCCTCTTGCGGAACCCTTAAAATAAATTATGCCTTGAGGAATCACTGCGCAAAAACAAAATACCTACTATATTTTATTTTCGTCTTCGTTCACGTGGTAAATAGCATACTATATATATTTGAGTAAGTCGTCAAAAAGAAATTTACTGGTGAATGAAGGACTTCCCCTATACGCCGAGAATCGCACGAAGAACTAGCGTAGACTATGCATGCGTCTTGTACTGAAAACGGAATTATCACGAACAAAGTTTCTTACCAAGAACTTCCCGTCTGTGAAATGCAATACCGCAGGGCTGCTTCCCAGCTAAGTACAACATAGTCGTTTTTAGTCCAATGGATACTGATATCGATCCTGACCCAATTTTCGTGAGGTTCGACTCTGAAGCGTTCGGCTGTCCTACGCAAACGCCCGAGTGTTGACGAGCCGAATGGTACCAGACGACAATTTTGATACGGTGCTCCGCACTGTGATTGTAAGTTATATTTTCAAGAAATTTTCTAAAAGAAATAAAAAAAAAAAAACAAGCAAAACATTATTATCATAGGATGCAGCACCGTATCAAAATTGTCGCCTGGTACAAATCGGTTCGTCAACTCTCGGGCGTTTGCGTAGGACAGCCGAATGCTTCCGAGTCGAACCTCACGAAAACTGGTTCAGGATCGATATCAGTACCGTCCAATGTTAACACATTGTTATCGATCTGCCCACTTAATCAAAAGCTGACCATTTATCTCATCGTTTCGAATCCTCTCAAAGATGTTGTTCAACGTTAACTCTTAATCTCATTAAACACTTATCCTCAAATGGCCTTCGGGCCTTGATAAGCAGTGACTTGCTAGTATATATAAAAAAGACTTGATACATGAATCGGCCATGTACAGGCCTCGTCCGCTAAGTGGGCACTTACTCGTTAACGCGGTTTCACTCTGGCGCTGTACAGGCATCAGTAAATACTTTCCAATGATTGTTTTAAGCTTGTTATAAAGTTTTTCAAAGACAAATATTATAATACATTAACAGATGTTCAAAATGTCGTCCGTGCAAATCGAAGAAATGAATAAGCCAGACGCGATAACAGTTTAACGATAACATTTACAAACTCAAATTTCTCTTTTCTAGCGACTACCCTGTAGGTTAGATATGTTTATACTACAATAATTAAAATGTCTTGTGCATGTTTCGTAATAGTACGTGTATGAAATTAAATGAAAACTTAAAATAGCATTATCTTGTCACCCTTATTCTTGTGGAACCTTAGGGTTTCGGGGAACCCCGGTTGAGAAACTTTTAAAAATAAATGAATTTAAATGTGTTTCCCAAAAATTTAAAAGAGAAGTACTCTTGTGAGTTTATCACAGCATTCATATTTTCTATATTGATATTTTCTATATTGGCATTTTCTATATTGGCATTTTCTATATTGGCATTTTCTATATTGGCATTTTCTATATTGGCATTTTCTATATTGACATTTTCTATATTGACATTTTCTATATTGACATTTTCTATATTGACATTTTCTATATTGACATTTTCTATATTGACATTTTCTATATTGACATTTTCTATATTGACATTTTCTATATTGACACTTTCTATATTGACACTTTCTATATTGACACTTTCTATATTGACACTTTCTATATTGACACTTTCTATATTGACACTTTCTATATTGACACTTTCTATATTGACACTTTCTATATTGACACTTTCTATATTGACACTTTCTATATTGACACTTTCTATATTGACACTTTCTATATTGACACTTTCTATATTGACATTTTTGATTTAAAACAAAACAAAACAAAACAAACTAGCTGCCCCTACTCGGCATTGCCCAGGAATCTTTTTACTTTAATTTTTGTCCCCGTTTTTTTTTTTTTTTCACTTTAATATTTCCTGAAAAGAAATTAGGTTTTTGGAAAGATAATCCAGTGAAGGAATGTTATTTTATTTTTAACTCAGTTCTGCAATAAAATCGTTAGGACGCTTTTAACTCTAATAAATATTTGATAAGATTTTCAAAGTCAAGTTTAATTATTGCCGTATTATCTGGCCATTAAATTATTAATTGAACCTAATTGTCATAAAACTGTGACTATAACCGAGAAAAGATAAGTTTTCTGGCCTAGAAAGATGGATAGTGAAGTGAAAGCAAAGTTGTTGATTGTGACACAATACTACGAGGCTGCTTCCATGCTGACTACAACATATTCGTTTTCAAGTCCAATGTTAACAAATTATTGTTGACTCGTCCTCTTAAATAATCAAATTCTGCCCAGTTTCAACCATCGTTACGAATCTTCACGGTGTTGTCTTATTGATCACCTGACAAACTCATTAACTCTTATCCTCGAGTGGCTTTTGGGCTTTGATAAGCCGTGACCCGTTAGTACATATAAAAAAAAGTTGTTTACAGTATCAGAATGCAGCTTACGTGACGAATGCAAGGAGGTGGAAACTGACTGTCGGTCTGGTGCGCTAGGGAAGGGAAGGAGAAACAAATGCATTCTGGTGGATTTAATTTCGTAATTTATTAATAGAAATTTTAAAACATTATTGAACGCTATTGTTTTCGATTTTCATAGATATTCGATTAATAATAAATATGAAAGTTACCTTGACACACAAACAGGCACGTGAAGTGGTCTCATAATTTTTCTTACTGTAGAAATGTTATGCAACATCATTTTATTGTCGAGGGCAGTGGTGCGCACAGGCTCAGTGATAACGAGGGTAGCAATTGTTCCACTCCTATGAGCCTCGTCGTTGTTGGTTTTTTTTTTTTTTGGTTTTTTTGTTTATTTTTTGTTATATGAAACGCGAATCCAAATTTGAGCAAAGGAAGTCGCGCTGGGAAATTTAGTGAATCCATTTTTTATAAATGCATAAACGCAGGTGAGCTGACTTTTTACGTATTTTATACTTGCTATTCTCCCAAATCCATATCCCGAAGTTGTGGTTTAAGCCAATAGTTTAGACAGCAAGTTAGGTGGGGTTTTAAAAAAGTAATCGCGCTAGAAGTGTACTCTGGCCTACCAAAAAAAAAAAAAAAATTCTTAAGCCCCGTTGGCATTCCCCGATATGGGAGCTTGAGGTGGTTAGCAATGAACTATTATCAAAGAGATACGGTCAGCCTGGAAGAGTGGTCCTCCTAAAACTGAACAAAACCATACCTCAACCCAACAGAAGCGAGACCTGCTCGTTTATTCATCAACTCTTTCTAGGGTTTTTGAGAGAAAACCCCCACCCTTGTATAGCCATATCTATTCTGAAACGACATTATCCAGGGTACTTGGGTACTATACTCCAGTTTGATCAAAGTGAAATTCTTGTATATATGTATATTTATGAACAATAACCTTTTCAAATCAGTTTGGAGGTATCTTGAGTAGGACAGTTCCTGGTGTAAATGTGGTATTGTGGTGATTTAGATAATTCTAGTTAAGAGTAGGATATACAATGTTATCACGTTAGACAAAGAGTGACCAACGACACTCACATACACCCCACACTTTAATGACCTTGTGCCTAATTTGTTCAGAATGTAATTTGTTTTATATTGTGTAAATAAATAATTCAAACTGAGTACATCTTCGTTCGCGTTTGAAAAAGCAAAAATAACGTAAAAAAGCAAATATAACGTTACATGTTATTTTATTTATAACATGAAATTTATTTTTAAAGCTACGCCAGGTTTTTCTGTTCGTGTGAAATAGTATTTCTGTTCTGAAAATTTACATTTTATCGTATTTAAAATTTAACTTTTTATGCCTAATTTTTACCTTTCGTAGATTTTTTTTTTTTCGTTTTCTTAAACAATCGACTTGGATCTGAAGTCTTCATTTATGACTTTTGAAAAAATATCCATTGTTGTAATATGAAGAGTATTATAAACTTTTAAAGTATATAAATTTACATTTGTTTTACCTTTCTATCTCTCTCTATTTATCTATGTATTTATCGATCTGTCTATATTTATCTGTCGATATGTCTCTATATTTATCTGTCGATATCTCTCTCTATATTTATCTGTCGATATCTCTCTCTATATTTATCTGTCGATATCTCTCTCTATATTTATCTGTCGATATCTCTCTCTATATTTATCTGTCGATATCTCTCTCTATATTTATCTGTCGATATCTCTCTCTATATTTATCTGTCGATATCTCTCTCTATATTTATCTGTCGATATCTCTCTCTATATTTATCTGTCGATATCTCTCTCTATATTTATCTGTCGATATCTCTCTCTATATTTATCTGTCGATATCTCTCTCTATATTTATCTGTCGATATCTCTCTCTATATTTATCTGTCGATATCTCTCTCTATATTTATCTGTCGATATCTCTCTCTATATTTATCTGTCGATATCTCTCTCTATATTTATCTGTCGATATCTCTCTCTATATTTATCTGTCGATATCTCTCTCTATATTTATCTGTCGATATCTCTCTCTATATTTATCTGTCGATATCTCTCTCTATATTTATCTGTCGATATCTCTCTCTATATTTATCTGTCGATATCTCTCTCTATATTTATCTGTCGATATCTCTCTCTATATTTATCTGTCGATATCTCTCTCTATATTTATCTGTCGATATCTCTCTCTATATTTATCTGTCGATATCTCTCTCTATATTTATCTGTCGATATCTCTCTATATATTTATCTGTCGATATCTCTCTATATATTTATCTGTCGATATCTCTCTCTATATTTATCTGTCGATATCTCTCTCTATATTTATCTGTCGATATCTCTCTCTCTATTTATCTGTCGATATCTCTCTCTATATTTATCTGTCGATATCTCTCTCTATATTTATCTGTCGATATCTCTCTCTATATTTATCTGTCGATATCTCTCTCTATATTTATCTGTCGATATCTCTCTCTATATTTATCTGTCGATATCTCTCTCTATATTTATCTGTCGATATCTCTCTCTATATGTATCTGTCGATATCTCTCTCTATATTTATCTGTCGATATCTCTCTCTCTATTTATCTGTCGATATCTCTCTCTCTATTTATCTGTCGATATCTCTCTCTCTATTTATCTGTCGATATCTCTCTCTCTATTTATCTGTCGATATCTCTCTCTCTATTTATCTGTCGATATCTCTCTCTCTATTTATCTGTCGATATCTCTCTCTATTTATCTGTCGATATCTCTCTCTATTTATCTGTCGATATCTCTCTCTCTATTTATCTGTCGATATCTCTCTCTCTATTTATCTGTCGATATCTCTCTCTCTATTTATCTGTCGATATCTCTCTCTCTATTTATCTGTCGATATCTCTCTCTCTATTTATCTGTCGATATCTCTCTCTCTATTTATCTGTCGATATCTCTCTCTCTATTTATCTGTCGATATCTCTCTCTCTATTTATCTGTCGATATCTCTCTCTCTATTTATCTGTCGATATCTCTCTCTCTATTTATCTGTCGATATCTCTCTCTATTTATCTGTCGATATCTCTCTCTCTATTTATCTGTCGATATCTCTCTCTCTATTTATCTGTCGATATCTCTCTCTCTATTTATCTGTCGATATCTCTCTCTCTATTTATCTGTCGATATCTCTCTCTCTATTTATCTGTCGATATCTCTCTCTCTATTTATCTGTCGATATCTCTCTCTCTATTTATCTGTCGATATCTCTCTCTCTATTTATCTGTCGATATCTCTCTCTCTATTTATCTGTCGATATCTCTCTCTCTATTTATCTGTCGATATCTCTCTCTCTATTTATCTGTCGATATCTCTCTCTATATTTATCTGTCGATATCTCTCTCTCCGTTTGTGTTTGAGGTAAGTAGGCAAAAATAAAAATAAAAGTTCTTAGGAGGTATGCCGTCGAAATATTAAATATTGGACACCGTATTGTTCTTCATTGAAGAATGTACAACAGGTGAATAATAAATCGAAAATTTTTGAAATTTACAATTCTGTCTTTTTATTTTATATAGTTTTCTTTCAACTCACCCGGTTTCTTCGACCATATATCATATTGTTATTGCCTTTCTACAAACAAACTATAATACCCTTTATGCCATTAGAGAATAATTCTAGTTAAAATGGCACGCACACATGTATACAGCCACCGCTATTTCTATTATTTAAAGACCGCAATTTCGGTGGTTCTATATATGTCTGGCATTAATTTAAAAACAAATTAAGCTACAAGTATATAAATAAAGATCAAAGTGTAGTATCCTTTATCCTTTTTGGCTAGGATCAAAGTGTAGTATCTGTTCCGATGGATACTGCACGCCTGTCCTGTGCAGTTCTAGGAGGTCCACCCTCCCAGCCTTTGCCTCCCCTCTTTGGGGAGGAGTAAGTTTATTGCTTACTGTCTGAGGCGCCCCTACCGGGGAATGCCGACGGGGCTACCCAGGCAATTTTTAAATGGCCAGAGTGCTCACCTCTCGAGCGCTGGCTTTTAACCCCACTTGCTCGACCCGATCTTGGGTCACATCTTACTTGTGGGAGTAAGATAAAACTGGCCTTGTGCCTAACTCCGCGAGGAGTAAATAAAGATCAAAGTGTAGTATCTGTTCCGATAGATACTGCACCCCAGAGACTGGTATTGTCTTGTCCTTCGGGGCTTGACTTACGCCGGTCAATGGGTCTGTCCTGTGCAGTTCTAAGAGGTCCACCCTCCCAGGCTTTGCCTCCCCTCTTTGGGGAGGAGTAAGTTTATTGCTTACTGTCTGAGGCGCCCCTACCGGGGAATGCCGACGGGGCTGCCCAGGCAATTTTTAAATGGCCAGAGTGCTCACCTCTCGGGCGCTGGCTTTTCAAACCCCACTTTCCCGACCCGACCTTGGGTCACATCTTACTTGTGGGAGTAAGATAAAAACTGGCCTTGTGCCTAACTCCCGGAGAGGAGTAAATCAATACAAGTATATAAATAGAAGTTAATTTTATTTAAATAGGGATTTTATCTGTCCGTTTGTCAGTCACAATTTTTTGAATGTAATAAATACATTGTGGAAATTATTAATGTTCTTTAAAAAATCAAAAAAATCCGCTCGGCACTATTTCAAAGCTTTAATTCACTTTAACTCTGGTAAATATAATTTATATTTTGTAGTCTAAATAATGTTTTCAAAACAAATTAGGCTACAAATGTTAATATTTTAAACTTATGAATTAGACATTTACACTTTTTCAAATATTAAGAAGTTTTGAAGCATAACCGCTTTTACCAAAATGTCTGTATTCTTCATTAAATAACTCTACAAGGATTGATGTGCCGTAAAGCAACCAACCCATATGTAGATATGACACCATACGAGTTGATTTCTTGTCAGTTCATACAATTAGGCACATGTGCCATCAAAGTGTAGTATCTGTTCCGATGGATACTGCACGCCTGTCCTGTGCAGTTCTAGGAGGTCCACCCTCCCAGGCTTTGCCTCCCCTCTTTGGGGAGGAGTAAGTTTATTGCTTACTGTCTGAGGCGCCCCTACCGGGGAATGCCGACGGGGCTGCCCAGGCAATTTTTAAATGGCCAGTGTGCTCACCTCTCAAGTGCTGGCTTTTCAAACCCCACTTTCTCGACCCGATCTTGGGTCACATCTTACTTGTGGAGTAAGATAAAACTGGCCTTGTGCCTAACTCCTGGGGAGGAGTAAATAAAACATGTGCCATTAAATCTAGGGGGTGGTGATAGTCGTTGAACGATTATCCCATCTTCGCATTCATACTAGCAGTCACCACAATACCGCATTCACTCTGTGCTGGCCTGCTTGTTTACAATGTGTGCCCGGCGTTTTACAATTGATTCATTTATTTACAACTTCGTGCGATTAGTTTACCTATATAGCAATCGGTGACGTTCCATCTCGCTAGTGATCGTGGATACCAGCCTTGTTGTCATTATTCATTGTAGCGTGAAAAGTGGTCCCACCTTACCTAACACGTGGGGGAAAAAAAAAAGTTATTTCTTCTGCTTTTGTGATCGATGCGGTAGCCATTTTTTTTTTTTTTTTGACGTGACTCAGGGATATTTTGATCTGTCATGCGGTTTGGTGGGTTCCACTTAATTCTGCACTCTCTATTTAGTTGTCTCCCCACAAAGGAAAAGTTAGACACAAGGTCGGTTTTTAATGGGGAGGGGGTATCCTGTTAACAAAATGGTGCACTCTGGATGGGGACAATTAAAAACTGCCTCTGTCTAGAAGAATTTCTCGTTCACTGACCAATGACAAAAAAGATGAAGTGTATTATCAGAACAGATACTACACTTTGCTCCTAACCAAAAGGCCAAGGAAACAATTGTATTATTTACCTCTTCTTCGGGATGTTAGACACAACGTCTGGTGAGGTTTTAAAAAGCCAGCGCACAATAAGTGCACTCTGGCTTACAAAACAATGTCTGAGCAGCCCTATCGGCAATTCCCAGTATGGGTGCCTTTTTTTTATCCCTAGTTTCCCCTCCCCACTTCCCCAACGTCTCTTTTTATTCTCCCCTTCCCCTGTTCCAACGGTTCCTTCCTACCTCCTTGGCATTGATCCATTCCACAATTCAAATTCCTTCTCAAATTTAAAATCTCATTTCTAAATATATTTTTCCATAAGTTATCCCCCTTTGATGACGCATATTACAATAACAGCCCACACCTAAATTTAAATTTGAATTGAATAAAGATAAAGAGAGAAATAAAAAATTAATTAATAAATCGTATAAAATTAAAATATAATAAAATTATAATAATTAGTATATTAATAAGCAAATCTTTATAATATTTTAACTTTAGTTGTATGATTGTTTAATGGAATTTTGACATTTTCTGCGTTCCTACTTCCAATTGTCTGCTGCCGTATTTCGATGTTTTGACACCGGTTTTTCCCGTTTTTTCGACCCACTCGGTCTTTTATTGTTGTCTTCTGAAAATGAAAGTTTTCTTTCGAAAATTTAAGATTACCCTTTGCCGAACTGTTACTTACCAGACAGGATTTACTATTTTGGTATTTAATCAGTTTCGTGAAATTATTAATGAATCGTTATGAGTTTCACTTTCTCTCTTCGTTTATTTCTTTTCACTTTTCCACCTTACGGCAACTACACCGCATTGCTACAGCCTCGGACGACTAATCTGCACTTATATTTACCAGCAATGCTTCAAGCAAACAACAATCTCCTTTATATATATATATTATTTATATATATATATATATATATATATTATTTATATATATATATATATATATATTATTTATATATATATATATATATATATATTATTTATATATATATATATATATATATTATTTATATATATATATATATATATATATATTATTTATTTAGTATAAAGGTATACTCAAAAAAGAATAAAAGGGAAATACCAGCAAGGTGCTCAATTAAATTAAATTAAGAGCGTAATATTTTTATTTTTAAATACAGATTTTAATCAGACATGGACCAGTGGTTTCTGACAAGAAAAGGGTTTTAAATTCCCTATTCCGTCTTCTTCAGCATAGTCTGAAATAGTAAATGATGGAATTTCTTCAAAAAACATTTATAACCGTTATAAAACGCTCTGGACAAAGAATTTGAAATGAGGGTCCGGCCAGACGCTAGGTCAGAAAAATAACCGTTAAGTAAGAGATTCTATATTTAGAAGTAAAGAACCAGAGAGAAAGAAAAGAAAGAAAGAAGGAAAGAAGGAAAGAAGGAAGGGAAAATAAATTAAAATGAAATTAAATTTATAATAATAAAAAAATTTATTAAGAGTAAATAAAAATTATTTATTTATATTTATATTTAGAGCATAGTATAAGGTACGCAACTCAAATTAATTAAATTATCTAAGCAGGGGAGGTAACTATTTATTGTTATATGAAATATATATATATATGTATATATATAAATCACGATGGTTTCAATTAATAAATGTCAAATTAAAGTAAAAATATATAAATATAATTAAAAATAAATAAATATATAAATAAAAAATCAATATATAAATAAATAAAATATAAATAAAAAATAAAAAATCAATATATAATTAAAATATCAATATATAAATAAAAAAAAAAAAATAAAAAAATTTAATTTCATTTTAATTTATTTTCCCTTCCTTCTTTCCTTTCTTTCTTTCTCTCTTTTCTTTCTTTCTTTTCTTTCTCTCTGGTTCTTTACTTCTAAATATAGGATCTCTTACTTAACGGTTATTTTTCTGACCTAGCGTCTGGCCGGCCCCTCATTTCAAATTCTTTGTCCAGAGCGTTTTATAACGGTTATAAATGTTTTTTGAAGAAATTCCATCATTTACTATTTCAGACTATGCTGAAGAAGACGGAATAGGGAATTTAAAACCCTTTTCTTGTCAGAAACCACTGGTCCATGTCTGATTAAAATCTGTATTTAAAAATAAAAATATATTATTTATTTACATATATATATTATTTATATATATATATATTATTTATATATATATATATTATTTATATATATATATATATATTATTTATATATATATATATTATTTATATATATATATATATATATATATTATTTATATATATATATATATATATTATTTATATATATATATATATATATTATTTATATATATATATATATATATATTATTTATATATATATATATATATATATTATTTATATATATATATATATATATATTATTTATATATATATATATATATATATTATTTATATATATATATATATATATATTATTTATATATATATATATATATATATATTATTTATATATATATATATATATATATATTATTTATATATATATATATATATATATATTATTTATATATATATATATATATATATATTATTTATATATATATATATATATATATATTATTTATATATATATATATATATATATTATTTATATATATATATATATATATTATTTATATATATATATATATATATTATTTATATATATATATATATATTATTTATATATATATATATTATTTATATATATTTAGACAACTAAATCATGCACGACCACCCACGGCTGCTGCTGCTTTTCTAGAAATAGACACGTCAGTCAGCAACATTTTCGTCATATTCAAGGCAATCTCTGCCCGTCAGATCGAAATAACTGAAATATCATCTTGCGGTATTATTTTAAATGAAATTGATTTAGTCACAACTTTCAGCCATAACGATCATATGAAATCAAAGGTTTATTTTTTGTAAATTCTCGATTTTTGTTTTATTCCTTAAGCTTGAAAAAAAAATTGGTTATTTACTTATTACAAAAATGTTCGCACTAAATTTCAAATAAAACAAATAACTGTTTTCTAAAAATAGAAAAAAAACGAAACTGTCTCCCCCACTATTTTAAAAACAAAAATACAATAGTTAAAGTTTCTAAAACTTATTTCAAGCTAGCATTCATTTTCGACTACTGCATGTGTTTTTGGTTTGTCTTTGGTGAATTTAATACTAATGTTGTCATTATTTAAAAAACGAATAGGCAATTTTGCTGGGGCCGGCAAAATAACGACCACCTCGTTATTTTGCCGGCCCCGGCAGAATAACGATGGGGCTGTTATTTTGTCGGTTCATGTTTATTTAACCTAACTGTTACAGTTACAGTGAAGATTTCACGAGTCAAATTAACTGCTGGTTTATTTTTATTTCAACATTTTTCCAATAAAAAAAGAAATAATTAAAACTTCTATTTTTTTAAAATAAATAATTCATACAGCGATTTTCGCCACGACTTAGGAAAAAAAAACAAGTTTTATTTCACCATAGACTAAGTAACTACGATGTATTTCTATGTCCATTTAAATGCATTTACGTATTGTTTTTATTGTAAAAGAAAAATACAAATGTTTTTACGTACAAATAATTCGCTTTGAACTCCGGTTATGTCTACTTTTTTTGAAATATAACTCTCTACCGGATTACCTCACAATGTTTGTTTGTAAAACAATTCAACTTTGCATTAAAATTCGTCGTTACATGTAGCAGTTGAAATTATTGACAATTTAGTAATTGTTATTTTATCGCAAGAAAAACATTCAATTTAATGGTTAATTTAGTGAAATGATGAGAAATCGTCCTAACATTTATCTTAAAAGATAGTGAAAAAGCAATTTTAAAATTGCTGTTTAGACTGTTTATAAAACTGAAATTATATAAACATACATACTGTTGAAGAAAAATTATCTGATTTAATTTCTTTAGGGACTTATCTTTTAATTATTTTAAATAATCAGATTTCTTAAGTTATTTTTTTATATCAATGACTGAAAACTTTTTTTTTTCTTAAATACCTAAAACATTTTTTATCCTACGCAAATTACTTCTAAATCAGACGTAAGAATCTAATTGTCTATAATATTTTCGTTCATTTAATAAATTTTTACTTTTAAGGTTTTTTTGTATTAAAAGCAGTTATTTCTTTTATATTCAAAAGATTAAAATAAGCGACAAAATAACTACTGATGATGACGATGAAAATAAATTGTTATTTAATATTTTTTAATTTATTTCATTACCCTTTCTTTCACAAGGCCATAACAGGTTAAAAAAAAGCATAAGCCAGCAGAATAACGAGCCCTCGACCGGCAAAATAACGAGGGGGCTCGTTATTTTGCCGGGACCGGCAAAATAGCCCCTTTAAAGTTTAAAAAAAAACTAAACTGGCGTACAAAAAGTAAAACATTTTTCTTTAAACTTATTGGGACAGTTTTTCTTTTTTTAAATTTTTACTGGTATTTTTGTTTTTTATCACTATTGCACTCTTACGTCTGAAAAAAATTTTACTTTTTAGGAAGATTTTTTAAATTATGGTTTTACTTATGTAGATTTTAAATAAAACTGTCATTTGTTTTTATTTAAAATTTAGTCCAAACATTTTTGTAAGTAAATAAACAATTTTTATTCAAGCTGAAGATGGAATATGAAAATAATAATCATAATTTGCCAAAAAATAAACTTTTTCTTTCATATATATATATATATAGTGTGTGTGTGTGTGTGTGTGTGTGTGTGTGTTAGTTATTTCAGCGCTGTCCTTAAAGTGCAAAAGATTAAGTATGACATAAAAAATATATTTGTGCAGAAAATTTAAAAAGAAAAAGTAACAATAGCATTAACAAGACATATACCAAACGCAGTAGAGTCTAATTATCTACCGACTTGTATATTGTATCGTGCTGAAACTGTCTAAGTGTTTTTTAAAATTTATATATGCTATTATTGTGATTAATTTGTAATATATTTCTATTTTATTAAGAAATGAAAATATAAATGAAAAGAACAAGTTTGTATTAATGAGTCAAACATTTATTAAAAACAAATTGCAATGTTCTTTTTTTGCTTGTGGAGACACTTTTTGTATTTTTTTTTTTTTTTTAAGTTCCTTTTCAATTTTGATCACAAAATAATAAAGTAGAGACGTTTTTCCCCTGTACCTTCTCGGAGTATAGGAAAATAACCACATGCATCACAGGCTACTAAACTCACCACTATACTACACTTATTCACTCGAGCGTGTTTTAGTAAATATTTTTTTCTACCTCACACTAAATATTACATTTGGCCCACCATCCACGTCTCTCCGAAAAACCAACTCCATATAGGTGGTAGCAAAAGCTTTTCTCCCTAACAATTCTGTACTGTCACTCTACTCATCGACACCGGGAACTAATACACGCAGTTTAATTTTCACAAAACACCGATTCTTATTTTTTTCCTGGTATTAATTTACTACATAATATAAAGCAATACGCAAAGACTTAATGACCGCTCCTGTTCACTCCGATGATTTTCCGCGAATATCAGATTACGTTATTTCAAATTCTACCTATGACTTCTACATTTATATTCATTCCGGAATTAAGCGAATGAAATTAACGAACACAGTTCCTGCAACATTTATTCATTCAACATGGCAGCTACAATTTCTTGATCGAATCGATATCCTATTTAATTCAATAAGCGCCAAGATACATTTTCAAAATCATACACCTTTAACACGCATATTATAGAAAACTTGCCCAAATCCCGTCATTTTCATCAACTTCAAATGACCTAAACCGTGTTATTGCTGAATCTTAACATAGCACGCATGCCCATAATCAAGCTTAGCTTAATTGACCTATTTTCACATGTTTTTTTTAACTCGAAACCGTGGCGCAGTCGGTAAGAAGGCAGGTTTCATGATCACCAGTTTCAGCGTTCGATCCCATTCTACTCTGCCATTAAAAAAATTTTTTTTTTTGTTTTATATATTCATTATAACATTCGCCAAAACGGTAGAGGAGGGGGGCGGAGAAACAACAATAGGCCGTTTCTCTTTTTTATTCGACGTCAGGCAATAGGTAGTACTTTCTCCCGTTCAACGCCGGGCGACAGGTTCCGCTAGTAGTCAAATTTTAGAATTTTTTGCTAATAAATTTTAAAAAAAAAAAAAAAAAAAAAAAAAAATTAGAAAAAGTTTGAGTTTTTGATGATTTGACTTTTTTTCTTTGTCCAGGTTTCTGCACAACATTTATTAATTTTTTTTTCTTTTGTGTGGCAATTTCGTCGTTTTTTTTTTAATATAAATTTTCATGTCGATTTAAGAGATAGTTTGTAAATATCAATTGACTGCGATTGATTGATTGGTTGATGTGGGTCACGTGAACCAAATGCCTGGTGGCGGCCAGTGGATAAGTAGCAAAATAAAAATAAACCGAAAAAAATGTATTCGGGGGGGGGGGGAGACAATTATATGCTTATTTTTAATATTGAAGACTATTCTTTATTTTTAAATGACTGCGATTGAGTCACTTGAGCCATTTGGCGTCCGGTGGCGGCCGCTGTCTTGGATATAACGAAACGGTTGCTCCGCTGACGTTCCTATATTACTAGAAAAGCAGCAGCAGCAGCAGCCCTAGTGTACGTGCCTTGGTCGTGCCTGATTTAGTCGTACACAAATAGTAAAACCCCTCCTAAGTTAACTTAGTATACCCGTCCCGCCTCCAATTTTAATAAAAGTAGTAATTAATGACTGGTTTGTTTGTTTTTCAGATTTATAGTGAAGCCATAGGGGAGATAACTCGTGCTTTGTTTGTTTGGGTTTTTTTTTTCAACCGGATCGTGTGAGTTAACATCGTAAATCACTGTGCATCACCTGTTCAAACAGTTTTATTTCCCGGGAACTGGCAAGCTGTAGATTCACATGTTCAACGTTTTTGGCCCCCCCCCCCCTTCACACAAATCTTTCCCACCTATCCATCTTGGTTTTTATTCACCTGCCTCTACACGAGGGCAAGGTGTGTAACAAGGTTAGTTTAACGCCTTAGTCACCGAAATTGTGTAACCACTCCTGGTTGGCGACTGATGGGGGTAAGGGTATCGTATGTGCTATCACACGTATCAAAAATGAATTGAAATAATTCTATCCTTCAAAAATTGCACTCTGGAGCAGGTACAAAAAATAGCCTGTCAGTGCTTCCCCTCCCTCTCGATATTTTCCTACAGGTGAGAGCGCTTCGGGCTACAGTCGATTAAACCATCCATCGCTCGAACGGCGGGGGGGGGGGATGAACTTCATGCCTGGGAGCATAGTTTCTCTTGACCGAACAGACACTAGTCTTTGATACCCGTCAAATTTGTAACAAAGAAAACGATATACTTAGGACGTTTCCATTTAATCTTTAGCGATGAAATATTTACTGATGGTGGACAAACGGACGGACAGAGCGACTTGTAGAAGTGCATGGTCGCATCTAAACGTCATTTCTCAGATTAAGTTTTTTTTTTCTTTGAAATTTTTACGTATCTGGCTTTTCCCTCTCATCTTAATTGCTGCTATTTTCATAACGTTTCGACCGCTCTACTCTCCGGTCTTCTGCAGCTTCCCTTTTTTTCTTTTTTTTTTTTTTCGTTACAATGTATAACCTTCTGGAAATTTCGAACTAAGCCCTTTATTTAATCCATTGCAAAAAATTGTCCTAATTCAGGAATTGAAACAATTTTAGAACAAAAAAATCATTTGTTTTAATGTCCACTTTACATGCAAGAATGTGTTGGACGGCTTTTAGAAATTGAATTCTTAACTTACTTATCTCTGGCCAGGTCTTTGTTTATCCCTCTTTTTCTCAAAGTTCATCCTTATCATTTGCTTCCATGTTTTCCATGGCTTTCCCCTGTGAACTGACCCTGCTACCTCAACTGTTCCACATCTACTAACCCAAGAACTCTCAGACATTCTTTTAATGTGACCAAACACACATCCATCGTATCATTCTCATATCATGTATCTCTATGCAACAACACATGTCCCCAACAATCACCAGCTAGATGTAACTGTCATGCATCACATCACATCACACTACACATGCTGAAAGACTCTTCCATTTGTCGACAGTGGTAATGCTCTACTCGTTAATAATGGCAGAAGTTCCCTGAATTTATTCTATCCACTCCTAACACTAGCACCTGCTTCTCTTTGTGCTATATTGGTATCATCACATTAACAAAACTTCTGGACAACTTCAATGTCTTTGCCATATAAATATACTTTCTCCACATCTGAATGCTCGTCCATTTCCATTATCTTACACGTCTTGCACACAGGTTGGGAGATAATAACCAGTCTATCCGTAATCTCACTTGTGTACTCAATACTTGCAAATATTACAAAAAATGAGTTGCACCCTTTCCACAAACTGAGCAGAGAAACTTTCATCTTTCTGGAGGAGATTTCCAACACTAGAACCACTGATCATCACTTTGATCTTGGTAACATTCACACTCAGACCTTTACTTTCCATAGCATTCCTCCACGTCTCTAACGTAACAAGTTGACCTTCCATTCGGTAATAACTGATCTAAAAGGCATGGAACACAGAAAGAGCAGTTATGTTCCGATGAACTTAATATCCGGAGTAAAATTGATTAGACAATAAAGATGTCCTGTCTCTGTCTGTCTGTCTGTCTGTCCTGTGTCTGTCTGTCTGTCCTGTGTCTGTCTGTCTGTCCTGTGTCTGTCTGTCTGTCTGTCTGTCTGTCTGTCTGTCTCTGTCTCTGTCTCTGTCTCTGTCTCTGTCTCTGTCTCTGTCCCAGTCTCGGTCTGTCTCTGTCTCTGTCCCAGTCTCGGTCTGTCTCTGTCTCTGTCCCAGTCTCGGTCTGTCTCTGTCTCTGTCCCAGTCTCGGTCTGTCTCTGTCTCTGTCTCTGTCCCAGTCTCGGTCTGTCCCTGTCTCTCTCTCTCTGTCTCTCTCTCTCTGTCTCTCTCTCTCTGTCTCTCTCTCTCTGTCTCTCTGTCTCTCTCTCTCTGTCTCTCTCTCTCTGTCTCTGTCTCTCTGTCTCTGTCTCTCTGTCTCTGTCTCTGTCTCTGTCTCTGTCTCTGTCTCTCTGTCTCTGTCTCTCTGTCTCTGTCTCTCTGTCTCTGTCTCTCTCTCGCTCTGTCTCTCTCTCGCTCTGTCTCTCTCTCGCTCTGTCTCTCTCTCGCTCTGTCTCTCTCTCGCTCTGTCTCTCTCTCGCTCTGTCTCTCTCTCGCTCTGTCTCTCTCTCGCTCTGTCTCTCTCTCGCTCTGTCTCGCTCTGTCTCTGTCTCGCTCTGTCTCTCTCTCGCTCTGTCTCGCTCTGTCTCTCTCTCGCTCTGTCTCTCTCTGTCTCTCTCTCTCTCTCTGTCTCTCTCTCTCTCTCTGTCTCTCTCTCTCTCTGTCTCTCTCTCTCTCTCTGTCTCTCTCTCTCTCTCTGTCTCTCTCTCTCTCTCTGTCTCTCTCTCTCTCTCTGTCTCTGTCTGTCTGTCCTGTCTCTGTCTGTCTGTCCTGTCTCTGTCTGTCCTGTCTCTGTCTCTGTCTGTCTGTCTTGTCTATGTCTGTCTGTCTTGTCTATGTCTGTCTGTCTTGTCTATGTCTGTCTGTCTTGTCTATGTCTGTCTGTCTTGTCTATGTCTGTCTGTCTTGTCTATGTCTGTCTGTCTTGTCTATGTCTGTCTGTCTTGTCTATGTCTGTCTGTCTTGTCTATGTCTGTCTGTCTTGTCTATGTCTGTCTGTCCTGTCTCTGTCTGTCTGTCCTGTCTCTGTCTCTGTCTCTGTCTGTCTGTCCTGTCTCTGTCTCTGTCTGTCTGTCCTGTCTCTGTCTGTCTGTCTGTCCTGTCTCTGTCTGTCTGTCTGTCCTGTCTCTCTCTTGTTGACTCTCGCCTTCTTGCTCGCTCTTTCGCTCGCACTCTTGCTGTTTCGGTTGCTCTTTCGCGGTGCAGTTACGTAATTCCACACTGACGAGTGTAGAAACCCGAAACACATGTCTATGGATATTAAAAGTACTTATATAAAATAAGTTATATATATATTATGAGAGAGGAATAAAATACATGATATTATGAAATGAAATACCGTGGAGACAAGATGTATGGAAAAGGCAAAAAAATAACAAATTGAACGCGGGAAGAAAACATCTAAATCGTTTTTGATGATTTATTCCTGTGTTTAATTTGTTTTTCCTTTTGTCTTTTTCTTATCTATATATTATATTATATATATATTATAATGTTGACAGAACAGTGTAGAAGAAATGATTTCAGATAGATGTTTATTTACTTGAATGAATATTTCAAATTAGCATCGGCAATTAGTTAATTCGAGAAGCAATAACATTTATCAGTTATGTATAAAAATAATTTGATATTTATATGGTTGCACGGATGCATCCAGTTAAATTCAAGTATTTCATAAACTTTCCTTTTTAAAAAATTTTTTTAATGAGGATTAAAAACGTTCGAAATTGTGGCCATACCTCATAATAGATGCACACGGAAAAATAAATCGCTGACAATAATTGTCTTAGATTTGAATTAATCTTAGTCAAATTCTCTTTTAGCCAGAACTTAAATTTTCGTTATACTTTTTCTAGAATTTCTTTTTCTTTTTTTTTTTTTTACTTATTTATTTATCTTTCATGCGCAGGCATATTCCCCCACTGTGCCATAGGTTGACCACCCCTGATATAATATATCAATGGTCTCTATTTTAAACTCTATTGAATCGTCGTTTCTGTTTTTTTTAAATTCCGAAGTTGCTTTGCTAAGAAACCCATCCATCGTGTTTAAAATGGACTTGAAGAAGTAAAAGTTTATTTTTTCTTATCTCTCTTTAACACATATCCTTTTCTAAACAGTGTTCTTGAAACGCTTTCTACAAACGCCGAAACTGTTCCAATTGATTAGCACTGGCACGATTTCTTTTTGAACTCGTTTCCTTTCATCTTTTAACAAATGTTGCTTATCTTCTACGTCCAGAATTTAGAAAAACAAATAGCGACGGTGGGTGGGGGGGAATACATCATATATCATCATATTTGGTTTAACATCCGTTTTCCATTATGGCTTTTATAAATTGACTTCTAAACTAACCTATCTCTGGCCAGTTCACTTCCTTGTTTTCCTTGGCCTTTCCATGACAACTAAACCTGCTACTTCACTGTTCAACATCTACAAACCCAAGAACTCTCGTCCATTATTCCAACGTGGCCATATCATCGAAGTCTCCTGTTTTGCATACATCTCCCTATTATATTGTCCAGATGTAATCTTCCTCTGAGGTAATCAGATCTAAGCCAGTCTTTAAGACTCGCATTAAACATTATACATAACAAGAAAGAAATAATATCTGTTATTTCTCTCCTGTCACGCATAAAGAAATAATATCTATATATTACTTCTCTCCTGCCACGCATAAAGTTACGAAGAAACAGATAAAGCTGCGAACATGTATGTGTGCATTCACGTTGTGCCGGTTCAAATTTGGTGTTCAACTCAGTCAGTGCTCTAACAAAGAATTCTCATTCCAAGAAAAACCATGAATCCAGTTTATCAACAAGTAACGGGTTGTTGATTTTAAATGATACTCGTGTTGTTAGGTTGAATGGCAGACTGGCAAAAATGAAATCTTATCCCGGTGAAATAAAGTACAAGTCCAATCAGCACAGATAAAAATTTTAAAAAATTGAAAGTCCCTCCCCCCTTCCCTTTCTATTCCCCCTCTCTATCGTGTTTTTTTTTTCAATTGTAAATATTTTTTTTTTAAATAACTTATCAATGAAGTCTTTGGAATCATAAAGATGAAATATTAAATATCGTGTGAGTAAATTTTATTTCATTGTGTTGGTATGTGTGCTGTTTTTTGGGTTTTTTTTTTTCATTTTACACACACATATGGACGTGGAGTCATGGTTACAGGCTCAGCGGACTATGAGCTCGGCATGCTGAGTTTAAGTTCTGTTGGGCTACTGCATCACTTTCCCTAATACCCTTGGGAAAGGTATGACTCCATATACCCCCCTTCTCCCATCTATGGATTAAATAGTAGGATGGACAGCACTCTAAAGCATTGGTTGTGCAACTAGTCTAGGAGAAAGAAAACTTCAAATTAACACTACTTTCTCTATTTATTCCGGCATTGTTTCCAGTCGTTTTCGATTCCAGCAATGCCGGTTTAGGAGATGTAAGGTTGAAGATTGTGCAACCCTTGCTTCACTGTATACTCCTGTAGTAACAAAGATAATTGATGCCTGTCTCCCCCTTGGAGTAATAATGGAATGTTCTACATTCGTGTATATTAAGAGTGAATGTTAAACACTATTTGTCGTAAGCAACAAATGGTTAAATAAAGCTTATCCTTAAGTTATATTCGGCGTCCAGTTTTTATTACAATTTATTTAACCATTCGTTATGGAACGTTACTTGAAACCCGATCGTCTAGACCTTGATACGGCCGACTCGAAATCTACTGACAAATGGCGGCATTGGAGAAAAATGTTCGAAGGATTCCTTACAGCTCTACAGTTATCTTCAAACGCGGCTTTAACAGGTACTGAGAAATATACCCTTCTTTTACATCATGTCTCTACTGCTATTTATAGAAATTTATCTGAATGTGAAAATTATGAAACTGCGGTGGACATTTTAGAAGCCATGTTTGTCAAGAAAAAAAATACTATTTTTGCTAGACATTTACTTGCTACCCGGCGTCAACAACCAGAAGAAAGCCTTGAACAATACCTTCAGATTCTAAAGACGTTAAGTCGCGAGTGTGAATTTACAGCCTTAACTGCGAACCAAGCGAGAGATGTTTTTATCAGGGACGCATTTATTAATGGAATACAGTCCAACCAAATAAGACAAAGACTACTAGAGAATAAAAACCTAGACTTACCAACAGCTTATGAACAAGCTCTAACGTTGGACATGGCACAGAAGCAGTCTGTCTTCTATTTACAACCCGATATTTTGGGATCTGCTATCGTAGCCCCTCCTCTGCATGTTCAAAATTCTTCCATTATCCAAGATGCTGCCACCCCCCTTTCTAACGATCACGAACAACTTATCACTGCCGCCTCAGCTGGATCCACATGCTACTTTTGTGGCCTTCGTATACATGCTCGTTCGTCCTGCCCGGCTCGAGATGTTAGATGCCACAAGTGTGATAAGCAGGGACATTTTTCGAAAGTTTGCCGGTCAGCTTCTCAAAAAAAACGTTCGGCTACTCTTGCTACTGTAGCACCAATTACAATATCAGCTGCATTCCCCGGCTGCCTCTCAAAAACAATCGTGAGGGTAAAAATCAATGGATTGACTATTCATGCGCTTATTGATACAGGCAGTTCCGAAAGTTTTATTAATGCCAGTATTGTAAAAGCAAATAAATGGGAAATATTTCCTTGTTCCAACCAAATATCAATGGCAAATTCATCTTTATCGTCCCATGTAATTGGATATTGCATGGTTAACCTGAAACTAAAAGGAAACTCCTATCAAGGGATCAAATTATCAGTAATGAAAAACCTCTGCTGCGAAGTGATTTTGGGTCACAATTTTCTAAAACAACATTCATGCGTTGAAATTCCTTTTGGTGGCCCCAAGCCAGTCCTAAGCGTATGTGGACTAGCAGCTGTCAAAGTGCGACACCCGTCACTTTTTACAAACTTAACTCCTGACTGCAAACCAATAGCAATAAAATCAAGACGCTATTCAGAAACGGACAAACAGTTCATAGCAGCAGAAGTAACAAAACTACTTAAGGAAGGAATTATAGAGCCAAGTGAATCTCCATGGCGAGCACAGGTCCTCGTAACAGCCACTGAAAATCACAAGAAAAGGATGGTCATTGACTATTCCCAGACCATCAACAGATACACATTACTCGATGCCTATCCACTGCCTCGTATTGACGAAATGATTTCTAATATTGCAAAATATCACACTTTCAGTACTTTAGATCTCAGAAGTGCCTACCATCAGGTACCTATCAAGCCAGAGGATAAGCCCTACACGGCATTCGAGGCCTGCGGTCGCCTATATCAGTTCTGCCGAATTCCTTTTGGGATAACAAATGGTGTGGCTAGCTTCCAGAGGGTAATAGATGAAATAATCTCCAATGAAAAATTGAAGGGTACTGTTGCATATATAGACAATGTCACAGTATGCGGACATAACCAAGCTGAACATGACCACAACCTTAAACGATTCATGGCTGCCGTCAAGAAATATAATCTGACTTTGAACAGTGAAAAATGTTCCTACAACTTGAAAAGCATCAAATTATTGGGATACATTGTCAAAAATGGCACCATGACGCCGGATCCCGAGCGACTGAAACCGCTAATGGAATTACCAATCCCTGGAAACATGCCCTCTTTACGACGAGCCCTCGGTATGTTTGCTCACTACTCCCAATGGGTTGCGTCTTTTTCAGAAAAAATACACCCATTGACACAAGTATCTACTTTTCCGTTGTCCTGTTCCGCCATCAGAGCATTTCAAAACATGAAAAGGAACATTGCTCAGTCTGCCATTTCTGCTGTGGATCCTTTTATCCCTCTATTAGTTGAGACGGATGCCTCCGACTGTGCGATAGCTGCCTCACTGAGACAATCCGGTCGTCCTGTAGCTTTTTTTTCAAGAACACTTTCGAAATCCGAGCGACGACACTCTGCAATAGAAAAAGAAGCGTACGCCATAGTTGAGGCATTACGAAAATGGAGGCATTACTTAATCGGCCGACATTTTGAATTAATCACTGACCAAAAGTCGGTCTCGTTTATGTTTAACCCAAAAACAACGAGTAAAATAAAAAACGAGAAAATAGCGAGATGGAGAATGGAGCTTTCTTGCTACTCCTTTGACGTCACTTACCGCCCTGGTAAGGAGAATGCCGCGGTCGACGCGCTTTCAAGGGTGTGTGGCCTGGTAACTGGCTCAGATGATCTTCAGTATATACACAGGGAATTGTGTCACCCAGGTATCACAAGAATGATTCACGTAGTCAGGAGCAGAAACTTGCCATATTCTGTTGAAGACGTAAAAAGAATTACGAACTCTTGTCGGATATGCGCAGAAAATAAGCCCAGGTTCTACAAACCTCCTCCAGCAACACTCATTAAGGCCACACAGCCTTTTGAAAGACTTAACCTGGATTTTAAGGGCCCTTTACCCTCTAAAACTAAAAATAAATACATGCTCACAATAATAGACGAGTACTCAAGATTTCCGTTTGTCATCCCCTGCCCAGACGTAACGGCTGCAACAGTAATTCAAGGCCTCTGCTCCATTTTTGCCGTTTTTGGAGTGCCTGCATATATACATTCAGATCGTGGGTCTGCTTTTATGTCGGACGAACTCAAGCAGTTTCTGCATGAACGAAGAGTAGCTGTAAGTAGAACAACTCCTCACAATCCTCAAGGAAACGGACAGTGCGAAAGATACAATGGTATAATATGGAAGACAGTACAGTTGGCGGCAGCAAATCGCAATAGTCCGATCTCCGATTGGGAAAGTCTCATCCCCATGGCCTTATACGCTATTAGGACTCTATTATGTACAGCGACAAACGCTACCCCACATGAGAGATTCTTCTCGTTCCCACGACGAAGCTCAGCAGGCACATCACTTCCCTCGTGGCTTGCACAACCTGGCACAGTTTTATTAAAACGTCATGTTCGTCATAGTAAACATGACCCATTGGTAAGCGAGGTACAATTAATCGAAGCGAACCCTCAGTATGCACTGGTCAGAAATTCAGAAGGAAGGCAATCTACTGTCTCCTTAAGGGATCTAGCCCCAGCAGGAAATGTATATGAACGTAGAACTGCTTCAGATGGATATAGAGCTCCGGTTCGTGGAACAAGTCCGACCCTCTTAGGTGATCGTGTGCCAGATACGTCAAGTTCAGAGTCCCAACAAAACGAATCTGAATATACTAACAGAGTCGTCTCTGACTCTAGTTCGGACGACAGATGGGTACCACGAAAGCGGTTTCACCCAATATCTGAGACAGATACTCAATCTTCAGACACCAAGCGACCGAAGCGCCGTAGAAAACGAGAGCGATTTGGAGCAAGATATTTTAGCCCTAAACCAGCCACACAAGACAGTCCCGAAACGTCGTCAGGTCCCGAGGAGCCTAGATTAGAAATGGATGTCGGGCACGAACAACCAAGACGCCCTCAAAGAACCCGTAGGAGGCCAGGTCGATGGGATGATTTTGTTCCCTACGAATAAGAAGATAGATGGGGGAGAATGTAGTAACAAAGATAATTGATGCCTGTCTCCCCCTTGGAGTAATAATGGAATGTTCTACATTCGTGTATATTAAGAGTGAATGTTAAACACTATTTGTCGTAAGCAACAAATGGTTAAATAAAGCTTATCCTTAAGTTATATTCGGCGTCCAGTTTTTATTACAACTCCAAACAGTATTATAGGGGTGTATTCATTGTCTTTAGACTGAAAAGAGCAAAAAAAAAAAAAAAATTTTAAATACGGACAGGGTGCATTTCACAAGCAAGGAGACTCCCCTACACCTGTTGCACAAGGTAAGACATTAATTTGCGTTGCTACACTTTGTATTTTCTTTTCTTTTTTTCCCCCTGTATACGTCCATTTGTTTTCTTTCTCAATTCAGTTACGAACTTGATGATATGCCAAGCAGCGTGTCTCCAATTGTCAATGGCGAAATCAACAAGAATGGAAAGTCTAACAGTTTCCCACCGACGACAAAAGACGTTGCTGCTCCCGAGGACGACGACGACGACGTGGACCTCAGCTGTGGGTACGGCACTTTTCGGCCGACATGGATGCAGATATTTAACACTCCACAAGCGCTGCTCGTCTTCCTCTCGTTTGCATGTTTTGTCCAAGGTAAGTTACTTCAGCTGCTTCTTCTGCACTTTCACACGTCCCCCCCCCCCACTTCAAAAAATATATATCGATTCTTATGGGACCCTTCGAACTTAAGCTCGACGGATCGATGAAAATGGTATTTCAAACTGAAGCGTGACCGAACGACCATCCATCTCTATAAGAGATGCGAGGATGTACCTAAACGAAAATAAAATATTTTATTGATTTTTTTTTTGGCATGTTTCCAATTTGAGAAACAAGATACATTTAAATCTAACTAGAACTTTACTTTGAGAAAAACGGACTTGACTTTCGTTTCAAATTGATATTTTTGAACGAATAGGCTATTTTGCCGGGACCGGCAGAATAACGACCCCCTCGTTATTTTGGGGCTGTTATTTTGCCGGTTCATGTTTATTTAACCCAACTGTTAGTTACAGTGAAGATTTCACGAGTCAACTTAACTCCCGGTTTATTTTTATTTAAACATTTTTTCTGGTAAAAAAAAAAAAATAATTAAAACTTCTGACTATTTTTTTTTTTTTTTTTTAGATTAAATAAATAATTCATACGGCGATTTTCGCCACGACTTACGAAAAAAAGTGAAAAATCAGTTTTAAAATTGCTGTTTAGACTGTTTATTAAACTGAAATTATATAAACGTACACATACTGTTGAAAATAAACTATATCTGATTTAATTTCTTTAGCGACTTATCTTTAATTATTTTTAATCAGATTTCTTCAAGAGTTATTTATTTTTTATATCAATGAATGAAAACTATTTTTTTTTTTCTTAAATAACTAAAACATTTTTTATCCGACGCAAATTACTTCTAAATCCGACTAAAGAATCTAATTGTCTGTAATATTTTCGTTCATTTAATTAATTTTTACTTTTAATGTTTTTTGTATTAAAAGCAGATATTTCTTTTATATTCAAAAGATTAAAATAACCGACAGAATAACAACTGATGATGACGATGAAAATAACTTGTTATCTAATATGTGTCCTTATTTATTTCATTACCCGTTCTTTCACAAGGCCATAACAGTTAGGTTAAAAAAAACATTAACCAGCAAAATAACGAGAGGCTCGCTATTTTGCCGGGACCGGCAAAATAGCCTCTTCCATTTTTGAACAAGAATTCAAGTTTTGGATAGAATGCAACTTGAGTTGCTAATAACATCAACATAGCATTGGTTTACTTCGTTTAAATCGTGCAATATGGATATTAATAATGAACAAAGAAGAATCCGTTCTTGGTGACGGTGAGTTATTGAAAGCAGTTGCCAATAATTTATGAATGACTTTGGAGTTTTAACAGCGACCATATTTCTTTGTATAAAGTGACTCAAAGAATAAAATGAATTCCATGAACAAAACAGTTTTGCATCACTTTTATATCCCCTTACGGAGATTAAAATGAACATACAGGGTGGGCCAAAATAAGGGTCCTATCTTTAAATTTGAATAACTTCCACAAAATAAAAGTTAAACTCACCAAACTTTGTGTGTGTAGACTGACCCTTCCGATATTTTTTGAAATAAACAAAACAAATTTTAGCCGAAAAACACTTAAAACTTACAAAAACTAAAGTATTGTTTTTTACACTGTTTTGAGTTTTTTAAGCAAAAATAATGTTTTCTAAATGAGGGTACGTTCCTTAGGGCTAATACGGCTCATGCTTGCTTCGGAAGGGGTCCTTTACTTATTCTAAAAAAAAAAATTTTTTTAAATCAAATAAAAAAGTTATGAATTTTTAAAAATAGGACCCTTATTTTTGCCCACCCTGTATAATGCTATTAAATCTTATGTCTAGAATGCTTATTTCAATTTTGATCAAAAATCCATTACTTGATTTTTATTGTAGAAAATGTCTCAAATTTAAGGCTTAGAGTTAAGGGGTCTTAAAGAGAAATTGAAATTCAGGGAGTATTGCTTAATTGAGATGTAACATGGCTACGAATCGAATTAATGCAAATATTTGAATTTTCAAATGGGAGATTGTGCCCATATTATGCATCCTAAAAACCTTTTAAAATAATCCCTTAATAAAATGAGTTTTAAAAAATTGGCCTCCAGGTTTTGGGTTTTTAATCATCAGACCCATTCCATCAGCAACCCAAGCATTTCTCAAAAGAGAAATGCCCTCTCCATCAAATGCGATGTTGTGATATGCATCACATAGATATTAAATAGATACAGTATTTTGATCAGTGGAAAAAGATCATTTATTTGAGAGAATTGCTCGTTTTATTTATTTCTACAACTTTTAATTTAAAAACATGAACTTCCTTTACGACCGACAGCAGCTTATGGTCATAGACATGGGGGATCAGAATAAAAAAATTAAAACTTAAGTTTTTAATCTATTTTGTTTTTACTAATCTGTTCAAATCTTAAAGTATTTGAAAAAAAATTTTTTTTTTTTTAATGTTTTTATTTCTTTTTTTTTTTTAATTTCTTTTTTTGTTTTTTTTATTTCTTTTTTTATTTCTTTTTTATTTTTTTTTATTTTTATCATAAGAAAAAAATAAATCTTATTTTTAAATAAAAATAAAAAAAATTAAAAAAGATTATATCTTGATTAAATATTAACGTTTTTTAAAACAAGTTTAAATAATTGTTTTATTAGTAATGGTCACAATTTCATCTCGTGCGTATTTATAATTTACTCGTATGACCCGGTGGAAGTTTCGGTACTGATACAGAATCTGACCCAATTTCCGCCAACTTCGTGTCGACAGTTTTCGGGCAGGTTGCGTAAGCAGACGAACCGATTAACAAATCAGCCGTCAGTAGACAAGTTTTCAAAAAATCTTGAAATTGAGTATAAATCAAGAAAAAAATTGTCAAATGTGAAACTAAATTTCAACGAATCCAATCTCCCCAAAAAAGTCATCGCTTTCTGCCAAGAAATATTTTGTTTAGCCCCTCCCCCTCCCAACAAAAATGCAGTAAATGGGACCTTAAAGTTATATCGGATTGTTTGAAGGCATACAGCAATGGCTACTACTAATCACGTCGAGAATGTGGAAAGAAGCAAAACAAAGAAACGGGAGTGTGGTACGATTTTGGGTACTTAATCAGATTAGGACCCAAGCTAACCTTAACACTAATTGATGCCAAGTCGATTTTAGCTTGGATATTGGAATTTATTAACGTCCACCTCACTGACTGGCTTCAGCCTTGTCCCTTAAGGGTCTAACGGATTGGCTGTCAGGTATCCCAACACCTACTCACTTAGGAGTCATGTGAGTCAGCCCATAAAAATGCTTGCACGCTGTGTCCCGGCCTCTTTTTGACCTACCTTTTGAACATGGTAGGACCGCGGTTGGATGCTTCCGAGACAAAGCTCGCGACGGCAGTTGCAGAGAGCCCCCACTCCTTCCTGTTACCAACCATCTTGGACTGAAGTGACTACATCTCGACAAGAGCCAGAATTGAGGCGGGCGCACATGCAACCTGTTACCAGAACTCCCACAAGATATGTTTGTGAAGCACTTTTTCGCAAACTTAAATTAACTTCCTCCTTTCTGAACTTTGAACGCGCCATTTGTTGTATATATATGCCCTCATTTTTTCTCACAAGCAAAACTGTTTTAAACATATACAATTGTTGTTGTGTTCCTTCTCACAAAAGCTGTTGCCCTGTTTCTATTTTGCACTTATCTACATAATTGTTACTGCATTCTCACGTACGAGAATTGAACTTTCTTCCAGGGATATTTAATCCCAACATAGATCCTAATCTGGATAAGTACCCAATTTTCTTAAACGGTTATTTTCTTGGGCCCCCAAAAAATTATTTGAAACTTCTAGGAAAATTTTTTTGACTAATAACAGTTGTTTAACTATGTTCGTTTTAGATTAAAAAAACAAAAAAAAAAACACTTTGACCAGTTGTCTATTTAAAATTTTCCCTGTCTAAAAAAATTTATTTAAAACTTTTCTAGAAAAAACCAAACGATGCAGCAGCTGTTTAAATTTATAATCCGTCAGCGTTTTCCGGCTGATTATGTAACCTGCTAGAAGATGTTGGAAATTGGGTTGGATTCTGTATCAGTACCAAAATTCCATTTCTTTCTTTCTATACTGAAATTGATTTTTTATTTATTTATTTTTTTTTTTTTAACATTTTTCTTCTACACATTTTGCTTCATACCTTTCTTAGCTAAAACTTCTTGTTATTCAATTAATTTGTGGAAAAAACAGTTGTCGTCTGCTTATTTGTTACATATACAAAGAAAGCTGTATTAATACTACTTCTGCGACGAGTATGAATTACCTCCCTTTGGTTTAGTGTATGTATATTGGCAGCATTATTGTAGTACTAAAGGAGGGACAATCTGAATTAGTATATAGATAATCTCTTAAATAAACACGAAAAAGTATAGGCATAATATTCAGGTTAACATCGGTGTTACATACTGGCATGTGTTGGACAGCTTTTAAAAATTGACTTCCAAACTATTTCTGTACAGGTCTTTCTGGTGATACCAGATCAGGCTGCCCTGTGGCTCCCTGAGACGAAATTCACCTACATTGACTTTTTTTTGTTTTTTTTTGTTTGTAAAACTTAATTACGTTCTACAAAAACAAAAACAACAGCCCCTCTCCCTTTCTCCCTCCCCTTTTTTATTTTTATTTTTCCTACCCTACTTCCGGTCCTGGATATGACCTTAAACTACATCCGATGGTGAGATCCGGCTTACGGACTTTGGGGAATGTGGAGCCTCCTCTTAATTACCATTGCTCCCAGGTCCACCCTGACCCGGAGTGGTAGTACCTGTTAGGGTCCCAACTATGGGTTAAATAGAAACAGATATTAAAAGGGGAAAGAAACAAAAAAAAGAAGAAAACAAGACCAGATTCGGCATTAAATAACCCAAAAAGGGTTGATATGCCGTAAAACAAAACTACCATACCGTACAGGTCTTTATTTATCCCTCTTTCTCTCAAATCCATCCTTATCACTTCTTCCCATGTTTTCCTTGGTGTCTCCCTTCCCAACAAATCCTGCTACCTTATTTGTTCTACATTTCTCATCCATTTTTTTTCTTTTCAATGTGACCAGTCTCCCGTTGTGCACATATCTCCCTATAATGTCGAGATTTAATTCACCTCATCAGATCTAAGCCTGTCTTTGACACATCTATCGTATCATTCTCATATCATTTCTCTCCACTGGTGTTAGTTAGCTTCATGTTTTTTTTTTTTAGTTAGTATTATTTGGATTATTCGGACTACTGTTCTCATCTTGGATATTATTTTTACAACGTTTCGGCCGATGTAACCTCCGACCTTCTTCAGGTGCATCTTGTCAAACTCTGGGATCTCTACGAGATTTCGAACAAAACCTATATTTAATCCATGGAGGAACTTGTTCTCATTCCATCAGCCATGACTGGATAGAAGTGTTTTTTAATGGAGGGGGGGGACAATATTTTGTATACATCGTCACTATATCTCCATTATGGTAACATGTGGAGAGAAATAAGTCTTTTATTTGCATCATTTAAAACCGCATGCTTCCCAAAATTCGCCCAAACTACATCTGATACCCCCCCTCCATGCACATGTAATATCATGATTCGGACACTGTTCATTTCCCTATCCTATACATGCACTTGATCATCTCAACACTATGAGTCAATTATTTCATGACTATTTTGATTTTGTTAATTTTTTTTTTTCTTCAGGTTTTATCGTGAATGGTGTAATAAATGTTAATATGAGCACATTAGAGCGAAGGTTTGGCTTCACGAGCAGTAAATCTGGCTGGATTGCCAGTGTTTATGACTTGGCCGCGGCACCTTTAGCTCTTTTTGTAACTTTCATGGGGGCTGTTGGTTACAAACAACGTTGGCTTGGCTCCGGACTCATCGCCCTCGGAATCGGATCATTCATAATGGCACTTCCACATTTCACAACTGATAATTATTATTGGCAGAAAACACATACATCTACCTGTTCTAGTAAGTAAATTTTTATTTATTTTTTTATTTTTTATTTTTTATTTTTTTTGGTCATTCTATTTCCTTTGATCTGTGCTGTTTAATCATTTATGCTTGGCTCTCTAGACATGTTCTCATATTTCTACTGCAGATGCACAATTTCGCACATGCATCCTTTTTTTTTTTTTTTTTTTTAGACCATACAACATCACACATATATACAAAGGTATTCTCATTTTAAATAGACAAATCCTTTCATAGGGTGTGTGAAATCCGTTGCTTATAAAAACTATTTTTGTATTTAAACAAAGATGTGGATTACCAAAGATACTTTCAACTAGTCTATTTTAATCTTCCCAATTAAACCCAGTATCCCAATTATCACTGGTCTGGTGTTACCAGATCAGGCTGTCTGAAAAGATCGGCTTCCTGACTCCAAATTTACCAAACATTGATGTTTTATTGTTTTTTTTCATCTTCTTTAAAACAAAAAACAATTTCCCTCCCTCTCTCCTTTCCTTCCCCCTTTTCACTCAACCTAACACCATGGATAAAAACTTGAACATATAAAGAACTTGAAGCATAAATGGGTTGATATGCCATAAAACAAAACAACCAAAGAAACAACCAATTATCACTGGACATTGATGCTTTTTATGTACGACTTCTTGAAATTTTGGTCAAGTGTTACTATTTGCCCCATCGTTGTCGATTATTAACTTTTACATTAAATAACATTAAAGTTTTCAGGTGGCGCTCGAACTTGGCATTGATTGGGTGGAAGCAGGTGTGAGATTAGTTGGAAAAAATTTCGATGAATTTATAGAATTTAACCCCATCAAGGCACACCCGGCACTTCACGGGAATCCCTGATGACCCCTGTGAACACCTGCTCCATCCCCGACCCCTTAACATTTGTATTATTTTTTGGTCCCCCGATTTTATAAATCAAGGGACTTCTGTTTTGAGGCATGTCCGTCCGTCCGTCCGGATTTTCTCCGCAACCATCCATTGAATTTCTCTGAAATTTTGCATGAAGTTGTAACGTTGGTCAGGTTAGAAAGTGACATTCTCCGATTTTTTAAAGAAATCTGGTTAGGCCCCCAGGGCGTCAAAAGGCCCCGAAATGGCAAAAAATCATATTTTTTGCCCCATAACTTTTCATCCATCCATTCAATTTCTCTGAAATTTGGCCAAAATGTGGAGGCAATTGTTTCTGAGAGAAAATAAGTATCGCTGACTTTGGAAAAAATCTGGTTCGCGCCCCCAGGGGGTCAAAGGCCCAAAAATGGCAAAAATGACCCTTTTCTCCCATAACGTTTGATCCATCCATTCAATTTTTCTGAAACTTGGCCAAAATGTAGAGGCAATTGTTCTGGATATAAAATGAGTATTCTTGACATCAGAAAAATTCTCGTTCGCGCCCCCAGGGGGTCAAAGGGGGGTCAAAAAGCCCCAAATTGCCCAAATTTATTGCATTTTACACTCGACACATACAGAAGGGGACCACGCACGTGCGGCTTGTTAATTTCTATAATTTTCAAGTTATAAAATTAAGTAAAACGTATTTCGTTTTTATGGATGTGAAATGTGAACGCAGACTCTACAATGTTGTACCCTATTTGATCAAAATGAAATATACTTATCCATGTACTCTGGGTAATGTAGTTTCAGAATATATATGACTATGAGTGAACAAACAGGAATTACAACTTTACCTTTATTTATATAAAGTTACAAATGTTTATATAATTATATGTACAGGATTCACTCCTAAACTAATTAATCGATCATTATGAATTTTGGAACACAACTGATAGAAATAAGAGATCGTAATGTGGGCTATATTTAGTTTAATTTAGTTTTATAAAAAGAGAATGGAAGCCTTTTCCGAAATTTTTTTTTTAAATTCATAAATAAATATTACCCAAAGTTCAGTTTCTTTGAAGTATTTTAAAGGATTTTTAGTGGACAAAGTCCCATAGAAAAATTCAAATATTTTAATTTTGCATTGAATTTGATCCATGGCCATTAAACACTAATTAAGCAAGATTTCCTGAATTTCTTAAAGACGCTTCCCTTAAGCTTAAGCCTTACATTTAAGAAATTTTTAGGATCAAAATTGGAATCTGGATTCTAGACATGAGGTTTAGTATCATTATATGTTGATTTTAATCTTTATAAAAGTGGTGCAAAACTGTTCTGCTAAGGGAATTTATTTTACCCGTCCTGGGACGATTATTCTTATAGTTACATATACATATAAGATTACACAATAGAAATGGGTGCTTCAGCTAATGTGTATGTATGTATGTATATATATATATATATATGTATCCACATAAAATTTTATAAGGAGATATAATTTTTTATGTATCAATTTTCAGTATTTACTTCAACAGTGCTCGATAATAAGAGCTAGGTAGTAAGCTATGAAAATATATTTATGGCAATTAAGCTGCACAGAGGCTCCCGCATTTCATCCCCGGGAGGGGGGGGGGGGATCTTCAGGCTACAAATTACATAAAAAAGTGACAAACATAGCAAAAATAACACCAAGAAGAACAAAAATATAAACAATACAAATAGAAATAAACAAAACACTAATAGTAACCACCCGAATAGAAATGAAAAAGTTATCAATGAAGAGAAAAGATGTAACTGCATAAATCGTACACTTTGTCCACTACAAAATAAATGCCTAACCAAAAGTATTGTATACCAAGCCACAATATTTGCCAAGGAAAGACCAAATAACAAGAAATACTACGTGGGTATGACCTCCCTAGATTTTAAAACCAGATATGACCACAAAAGCACATTTAAAAACAGAACATCAAATTAAAACAGCACTAGCAAACCACTATTGGGAGTTCAAAGAAAATGGACGCTCACCAATAATTGAATGAAAAATAATACGATCAGGCCAGTACATGTAGAAATTTAGACGACCCGTGTAGATTTTGTCTGAATGAAAAATTTGACATCCTAAACTTTAAAGACCCTCGAAATCTATTAAACTGTAGAAGTGAGATAGCCAACAGCTGCCTACACAGAAATAAATTTACCTTAGGCTAACGATACATACATAAATAAATAAGTAAAAAATAAATAAAATAAAATAAAATAAATAAAAAAATAAATAAAATAAAATATAAAAAAATAAACTAAACCTAACATTTAAAAAATTAAAGCCTAAAATAGAAATTCAAGGAACTAAGTGTTAAAATAAATTTACCCATTATATTGATACAACAAAGGAACAGGATATAGGCCAATCTATAGAAAACAGAACAATAGAACAGGATATAGGAAGTAACACTAACCAGACCTTTGTTCGTGGGAAGCCCAACGATTGGCTGAGAGAACAACAAAGAATCCAATTGGTTAACTAGCTAACCGTGTATATAAAAACACCTGACAAAAATAACTCCATGCATTTTAGCCTGAAGATTCCCCCAGGATGAAACGTGGGAGCCTCTGTGTAGCTTAATTGCCATAAATATATTTTCATAGCTTATATATATATATATATATATATATAAACAGCAAAATTATAAGCACCAGTTGACCTTTATGTACCAAATATTTAATCTAATACAGAAGATTCATAATGATCTTTAGCATTGTCTTCCAATGTATCCAGTATCTCTATTAGCATTTAGTTATGAAAAAAGACTTTTGATTTTACATACGACCTAGATTATCTATAATTTGTCATATCTCCTGGGCATTAGCCCAGTTTAATAATACAAAACCAGCAGTGATTTTTATTTAAAATTTTTTTTTTTTTTTTTTTAACTTTTTATTGATTTATTTATTTATTTATTTTTTTTCTTTATTGAAACCTGAATATTTTTTTTTTTTTTTTTGGGTCTCTTTTAATCAAACTATTAATTTTGGGGGGCATCAGATCAAGCCTAATTAGGGTTTTACCTTCATTAAAACACCTCAATTTGTTTTCTGCTTCTATTTTGCAGACAGCAGTGAGACTTGCAACTCTGAAACTGAAGAAAGCACATTACAAGAATATTTATACGTGTTTCTGTTGGGGCAGGTGTTTCACTCCGTCGGTGGTAGCATCTTGTATACGCTGGGGGTCACGTGCCTTGATGACGTCGTAAAACCTCGAACAACCCCGTTGTATCTAGGTAAGTGTTCGTTCTGAATAATTATTTAGATTTCTTTTGATTTTTTTTTTTTTTAATTTTTTTTTTTTTTAGTCTATTGAATCAAACTGTTACACATTTTGATCTATGAGATGGCAAGACTTACGCTGATATAAGGCCAATATAGAGCACTCAACTTTCTATAACAAGTGAATTAACTCATAGTACTTGGGTGTGTTACAGAATTGCATCTGGTTGTAAGGACCCCAATTTGAGCCCCCTCCTCCTTCTTTAGTTGCCATTACTCTGATTCATTCTGACCCGGAATCACAGTACCTGTTAAGGTCCTATCTGTGTGTTAAATATAATCTATCATTTACAAAACATATGCCTACAAAACAAATTAGCCATTAATATGCAGAACATGTTTATAGCATAGAAAGAATATTTGAAGATATTAAAAACATTTTAGCATAAAAACCTTTACCGAAATGACTTGATTCGGCATTAAATAACCCCCCAAAAGTTGATATCTCGTCAAAGACTATAAAATTAAGCCCTCTCCTCCAAAAGGATTGCAGTGTTTAACACTCCAGCAGTAATCTTGTCTTGATGGGTATTTTATATGCAAGGTGAGTATAGTGTTTCCCTGATTATAAACTTTTATTACAACATATGCCAGTATGTAAAACTGACGTTAAACCAAATATGATGTGAACAAGGTAAAACGATAGTTTTTGGCATACTACTGTAATAGTCGATTGTAAGTTTTCTCATTTTGGTAGAATTCTTCACTGACGTCACACCAGAAATAAATAACTCGAGGTTTCACCTTTCTTGTCACTGACAGCATCCAGTTCAAACATGTAAAGATGCAGCTAATAAAAGGATGAAGTTGACACATTATGCATTCTCTTAATTCCTGACTTTAGCCTAGTCTCAATATAGTTATACTACTAGTGTATGTCTAAAAGTTTTTGTTCACATACAAAGTGTTTGTTCACATACAAAGTGTTTGTTCACATACAAAGTGTTTGTTCACATACAAAGTGTTTGTTCACATACAAAGTGTTTGTTCACATACAAAGTTTGTGTTCACATACAAAGTTCTGTAAGTCTGAACATGGTCCTCTTTTATCGTTAAAAAAAAAAGATCAATGTTTTGTGAAGTATATCAAGTGTTACAGATTTGATTGCTTTGCTAACTTTTTCTTTCAATGTAAATCATGAACCGGTGTATGATGCATTTTGTCCTTGACATATCCCAGAGGCCATCTCTCCCCATTCCATCTGTTCAGAGAAGTTGAATTCCAGACCTGGTCTACACAAAAGTTCCAGTGTGGAGGTTCCCCATCTTGTCGGAAAACTGTATGGCTGAAACTCCTTTAAATTTTGAATTCTTATCAATATTTGAACTGTATAAGTTTGTTTTTGTATTAGCAGTAACATTTTATCATCCCCCCTTTGGCATGCCACACATGCTTCATGCTAAATTTGATCCAGGTTTGCCGAGTAGTTTTGGAGCCTATAAGTGACCAACAGACAGCCAGAATGTGCTCAGTTATAATAATCTATTCATGATGCACCAACTTTGTACCAGACTAACTAATTTGATTTCTAATTTCAGGTATTATGATGTTCTTTGCCACGCTGGGACCAGCGCTAGGTTATATTTTGGGTGGTCAGTTCCTTAATATGTATGTAGATTTGAACACAGTAACTTTGTCTCCGTAAGTATCACAAATATTAAACTTGTTTATTTTATTTATGTAGAATCTTGATAAAATTTCATGCAATAAAAAATGTTTAAATCCCATCTCGATATTAAATGTTTTAAAAATTCGCACAACAAAAATTCTCCAGTTCCAACAAAGTTCTTGTCTGAGACGTTACTATTCAGAGAAAAAAAGGAACAAAACCTTTGACTCCTTTAAGTAGTTATAGCCTATGTTCCTAACTTAAGTATAACTAATTATAACTGCTTTATATCAAATAATAAATTAGGGCTGTAGAAAGGGTAAATTCAATTTGTGTCTGGGTCTCTATAGTTTTAAATACTGCAACTCCAGTGACCCTCACCCTTTTAATGGCTTCTGACTTCAGTGACTCCCCCACCTCTTTAATGGCTTTCGTGTAGATTGAGTTTTAAGTTTTTTTTTTCAAATTAACTTCAGACAAATCAAGATTTTATCTCATTAATCCTCAGTTGTCACATAATCTTAGATTCACAGCTTTGATCATCATTTCAGGAAAAGTAATAAAATTTTTTTAAAAAATGAGTATATATTACATCACATTATTGATGGGGGGGAGCTATTTTGATAATAAACAGTCAAATGTGGTCCTGGGTCTAACCATAAAGTACATCCAGAGGTAAGGCCTCCATTTAAAAGATTTGTCAAGTCATTGCTTAATTGCCATTACTTCCAGGTCCATTTTTGGTAGTACCTGTAAGAATCCCATTTATGGGTTAAATAGAATCTATCCTGGTTATGGTATGAAATTGCCTTGAAACCAATGGGCAAGGTGTACGTCGCCACCACACTACTCCAAAATCCATCTTTCGCAGCTGTTTCTACCCTATTAAATTTTTATTCCCCCTCCAACCGAATAGAATATAACACAGAATTGTATCCAGTGGTGTGGCCTGAATTTGGGAGCCTTTGATAGTGTGGAGTTGCCTCTTAGTTGCTGCTACTTCCAGATCTATTCTGACTTGTAGTAGTAGTAGTAGTAGTATATGGCAGAGGCCTATAAATAGAAACTATTGTTTGCTTTGTAGGTGTATATTTTGTAAACAAATAAATCCACATTTTGAATAAATTTGTGAAAATATAAAGAATTTGAAACATAAAATATTTTACCGAAATAACTGGATTCAGCATTAAATTACCCAAAAAGGTTGATATGCCATAAAATAAATTTAAAAAAAAACAAAAAACAGGAAAATGTTTTAATAAAAGAAATGCTTCTGGAATGTAATACTTTTTATTTGTTTCCAAGAACTCTTTTATAGAAAATATTGACAATTCAATTTAATAGAAGCAAAAAAATATTTAAGATTGATGTAGTTTGCTTGCGGCATTATTTAATGTGTATATAAAGGCAAATTTGAAGGCAATATAATGCAGATGTATAGCGGATGGACACAAACTGATACAAATTAAGCCATATAATGGTGGAATGTGTTAAGCAGTTTCCACCTTTTAATAAAATACATATATATTTATTATATAATAATCCTACTTGCATCAGGGTGGTCTGATGGAAGTTCCGTATAATGATATTTCGAGAAAAATATCCCTTCGTCAGATGTATGTTCAACCTTAATTCAAACGTTCAATGAAGGTCCCTGCCAATGAGTTATTCAGCAGAAATTGAAATGGGTCTGCGATTAAAATAAGTGTTTGTATTACTGAACTTTGCTTCAAATATATTGTTCATCTTTAAATCTATGTGTTAGTATTAATATTTTTTTAAATTTTTATCATTTGCATTAATAAATTGTTTTATTTTTAAATTTAATTTATTTAAAACTTTTATTTTTTATTTTCACCCATCACACGTTCAATTTAAAAATTAAACAATATTAAAAAAAGATATTTTGGTTCGATTATCAATTTAACTAAAGTGTAATAATATTTGAAAAATTTCCATTTTTAAATTTAACTTCCGCAAATAACTGTAAAATTTAGGACTAAAATATTTTTAATGAGTCTTTAATATGTGATATTACATAAAATATAACATCCTCTTCAGATAAAAGGCTAGACCTGTAACACCCGCTCTATGCCTGGTCTTCTTGTCACTACATGTGTTAGACGGAATATTTTCTCTCTGACCAATGCTAGTCCAGTTGTCCCTTAAAATCGTTGACATTGACAACCCATTCTAACAGTTCATTACAGCTATTGACCACCCGTCGTAGCCCAAATGAAAATTTCCTAGTGTCCAATCTTCCGTACTTCTTGAAAAACTTGAGCCTGTGTCCCCTTGTTCTGTTGGTTGTAGTGAAAGGTAGTAGTCTTTGTTAGTTGACCTTATCCCTTCCTGTCGGAATCTTGTAGACTTGAATCATGTCGCCTCGATAACATCTATAATAAATTGAGGGCAGTACCATTGCTTCCAATCTCTTCTCATAGGGCCGGTCCCGTAGTGTCTAACACAAGATGGTAACTCTATGCTAAAGCTTCTAAACCTTATCAATGCACCAGCAAATTAGTGAACCCGGGGAGCATTTCTGTATTCTAATATCTGCCTAACCATCGTGGTGAACAGCTTCTTCTTAATTATTCTATTTTTGGTGGAAAAAGTCTTGGTGCTTTCACAGATTGGGACCTACGCTAACTTTGACCCCGTCGTTAAGGTTAGCGCTAGGGGTTAGTGTCACAGTTAGCATGGGTCCTAATCTGTAAAAGTACCAAAGTCTTTGTAATTAATCCTATAGGAGCCTATCATAGCATAGACTGTAAGACCAACTCCTATAATGTTTGCAACAAAACTTGCCAAACGACAGGAAAACAAAGCCCTTTATAAACAGCAACAATATTTATTTGAGTGACCTACACCGTTGGGTGTAGGTTGCTGAAAGTTAAGACGGTGTAGAAAAGGAATTAAAGTAAGACAGTTCGGCTGTCTGCTGAAAGTCTTCTGGTAGCAATATCTTCAGTGAAGATAGCTTTGCTTGGTGATGGAGACAGGAGAGAGAGGACGCTCTCTGGGGCTGCCGTCCCAATCCAACGGGGTCTGGAAGTAATCTTTCAAGGTTCGATTGAAATTAATGTGCCCTGGAGGCTGATTGGTTATTGTATGACCTAATCACCTCACAGGGGCTGCTCTCTACCAGAAGAAAAATGTAAATGTTTATGCCTGCTACAATCCCGGTGTACGGTTGGCTTTCTTCACTGATGCATCAACAAAGCAGTGGAATGTCAGCCCATTGTCAACATGCACTCCTAAATCTTTTTTCAGCTCTTACTCTTCAAGTTTTATTTTTTGTGCCAACTATGAGGATTAGTCCATGCACATGGTTCCAAAATCGTCTTGCCATTTTGATAGTGTAATGGGCAAAGCCGACCCCCCCCCCTCGAAGTAAACGATAAAAAGCCTTAAACAGAAAAGTGAGGTACTTCGGCTGATTTGAACTGTCGACCTAAGGATTACAAATGGTTTGTTACTTGTGGCTCCATATAAGGTTAATGATTTGGCTGTTCAGCCGAAAGAAACTCAGAACATCTCCAGCGTTCAGGTCATTTTGAGGAAGAGAGAGATAGTTCCCAAAAATGGCCTTAATTTCTCTTTTTGTTTATCATTATTTCTGAATTCATCCAATTCGATCATAAAATGTTCGACACAGTTGTTGATCATATTCGACAACTTGTTCCAAAAATATATCACTATTAGCATAAAAACAATCATTTGGTTAATAGTTAGGTTGAAAACCCCCCACAAAACTGTCTTCATGATACATTTCCAGATAGGGTAGAAACTTCAACTCACCAGCTTAATTAGAATTTCTATTTTTCAGGTTCCAATTAAATTCCCCCTTTTACTTCTCTAGATCTTGGGTATGACCTTAAAAGATATCCATTGGTGAGACCTCCATTGGGGAATGTGGAGTTGCCCCTTAGTTGCCATTGCTCCTAAGTTCACTCTGATTTAGGTTTTATTCGATGTGGTGTTGCTTGGAGCCGTGCAGCTTTTGGTCATTGAATAGCTAAACATATTTCACTTGGGTACCCTGAAGTGAAAATCCACAAATCAGAATACGAGCAGCATCCTATTAAAACTTTCTCACTACAGATAGTATGTACCTTGTCAATCTGATTTTGATTTTCTTTAATTCAACCTTGTCTCTTTCATTAATGTCTACGTTCAGGTTATGCTAAATATAAATGAATGGCAAACATGCGAACATGTAATGAACAATTTACAAAGGATTGGTATATATTACATTTATCTCTCTTGCAATAAGTGTTGCCAAGTCACAAATTTAAAAACTTGCCAGCTCAAAACGGACTGATCACTGACAGATTTTAACATTTAGTAATTTATAAAATAAAGACTATGAATATTTTAATTTTATTTAAATTATTTTGGTGCCAGACTAAAACGGACTGATCCCTGACAGATTTTAACATTTGGTAATTTATAAAACAAAGATTACGAATATTTTAATTTTATTTAAATTATTTTGGTGCCAGACTAAAACGGACTGATCCCTGACAGATTTTAACATTTGGTAATTTATAAAACAAAGATTACGAATATTTTAATTTTATTTAAATTATTTTGGTGCCAGACCAAAACGGACTGATCCCTGACAGATTTTAACATTTGGTAATTTATAAAACAAAGATTACGAACATTTTAATTTTATTTATATTATTTGGAAACGTGAGATGAGGATGGATAATTTGAAGTATTTGAATTATTCGGACTACTATTCTCATCGTCTACAACTGAATATAACAACCAAGATAAGAATAGTAGTCTGAATAATGCCGGCTGTTTAAATTATTTGCATACTAAAATGTTTAGTTGAAAATAAAACATCTCGTTTAAAAAAAATCTACTAAAAATAAGTAAATAGCACATTTTAATGAGATTTTTGATAATTCATCATTTCTAAATTAATTTAATTTTAAAAGAAATACTTTGAAAAATGTTGTTACTGCCCCCTCCCCCCGTATCTAAATAAAGCATTTTTACAAAATATCAAAAATCTCATTTATTAATGAAGAATTACCGAAATCTTCCATTATAGTCAGGCGGGGGGGGGGGGCGGCTAGCTATCCAAATTTTACAAGCTAGATTACAAACGAAATCACAAATTTACAACAAAAAAAAAAAAACCGCTAAATTATCAACATAACTCATAATAAAAATAACAGAAAAAGGTCATAGCAAGGGGCGTAATTCTGCTTACGGCTCTTAATGAATTATGTCCCTTTCACTGTTTAATTACATATGTTAAATCTAACAGTTACAAAAATTAGTATGGAAGAGACCTGACGCAGGATCAGATGTCATCTAGTATGATAACTATTAAGTGTCCATGGTAACTGTCAGTTTCATACAATTAACAAAGTTATGGTTTAGAGTAATGGGTTTCTTTGTATTGGTTTTGCTGCTTTAGACGCGTCCCTTCATATCTTTTTCTTTGGATCAGACTGCATGGAAAGCATGCATGAGATGTTGCCTGGTGTTGCCCACATCGAAGTCCGGGACACTCACAGCACCTTAAATACCAAAACCTGATGATGATGATGAATAAACACCATCAGATCTACTCTGAGAGTCGTCTCCATGGATAACACCATTATTCTCGGTTCGCCGATCAGTTCAAACAGAAGAGGTGCAGCTCTGTGACGAATGGTCCTAACTTGAGTTCATGGCAGAAGGTCTAAAAACAATCACCCAGCATTGTTCCTCTTGCCAAACTTCTTTGCAATGCCTAGGCTTCTATTTATGTTAGATGTACCGTGTTACTCCAAAGTAAAACTTCTAGAAAACTTTGATAAAATTCTTTGTTGCTCCACCAGTGAAATCTGTAACATGGATTTCGACGATGCTGGATAATGTCATGCTACCATTTTTCTTTAGTTTGGTGGCCTTGGTATATGCTCTGCAACTGATACTGCACTACCAGCATTAGATTCCTCAGTCAATGCTTCATCAGGTCTCATCAACAGGATTCTTTCCTCGTATCTCGAATCGCCATCTTCAAAAATGTTAACAGCAATTCTGTAAACTTGAATGACAACAGTCGATCTTCGGAAGCCGACTAATCTCAAGCAGCAATCATCCAAACACAAAATGAATCTCGTTTCACTGAACTAATCCATAGTTCCAACCAGAACAGTTGTGTGACCGAGTGGCTGCCAGACCTCACAGCGGTACTTAGCTCGGTGCCATCTCTCAACATAGTTGACAAACTTTAGACAACATCAGAATTGCTGTTTCAAAACGGCTGGGGCTCCGTTTGTATCCTTCACACTGATGCTGCTGCTGCTGCAATATCGTTAACGAGTTTGTTCTACACCCTCTCCTCTGCATATTCAGCGAGCGCCTTATCACTCATTACTGAATGACATAGTAAAATGAGATTTTGTTTTCGCTTGGTTTGCACCAATTCTCGAGCCAGTCGCCAATCCAACGACATGAGACTCTTTGTTTTTCGAGCTGGAAAGTCACTCATGTGAGACGCCACTTGCTTCTAGCGTTTCACACCGTCATGAACTGTGTAATCTGCAGTCAATCCCGGCACCGCAGCTTGGTTTGCCGAAATCAGAATGAAACAACAAATGCATCTCGCTAACGACGACCACCACAAATGCATCTCTCTAACGACGACCACCACAAATGCATCTCGCTAACGACGACCACCACAAATGCATCTCGCTAACGACGACCACCACAAATGCATCTCGCTAACGACGACCACCACAAATGCATCTCGCTAACGACGACCACCACAAATGCATCTCGCTAACGACGACCACCACAAATGCATCTCGCTAACGACGACCACCACAAATGCATCTCGCTAACGACGACCACCACAAATGCATCTCGCTAACGACGACCACCACAAATGCATCTCGCTAACGACGACCACCACAAATGCATCTCGCTAACGGCGACCACCACAAATGCATCTCGCTAACGGCGACCACCACAAATGCATCTCGCTAACGGCGACCACCACAAATGCATCTCGCTAACGACGACCACCACAAATGCATCTCGCTAACGGCAACCACCACAGATGCATCTCGCTAACGACGACCACCACAGATGCATCTCGCTAACGACGACCACCACAGATGCATCTCGCTAACGACGACCACCACAGATGCATCTCGCTAACGACGACCACCACAGATGCATCTCGCTAACGACGACCACCACAGATGCATCTCGCTAACGGCGACCACCACAGATGCATCTCGCTAACGACGACCACCACAGATGCATCTCGCTAACGACGACCACCACAGATGCATCTCGCTAACGACGACCACCACAGATGCATCTCGCTAACGACGACCACCACAAATGCATCTCGCTAACGACGACCACCACAAATGCATCTCGCTAACGGCGACCACCACAAATGCATCTCGCTAACGGCGACCACCACAAATGCATCTCGCTAACGACGACCACCACAAATGCATCTCGCTAACGACGACCACCACAAATGCATCTCGCTAACGACGACCACCACAAATGCATCTCGCTAACGACGACCACCACAAATGCATCTCGCTAACGACGACCACCACAAATGCATCTCGCTAACGACGACCACCACAAATGCATCTCGCTAACGACGACCACCACAAATGCATCTCGCTAACGACGACCACCACAAATGCATCTCGCTAACGACGACCACCACAAATGCATCTCGCTAACGACGACCACCACAAATGCATCTCGCTAACGACGACCACCACAAATGCATCTCGCTAACGACGACCACCACAAATGCATCTCTCTAACGACGACCACCACAAATGCATCTCGCTAACGGCGACCACCACAAATGCATCTCGCTAACGACGACCACCACAGATGCATCTCGCTAACGACGACCACCACAGATGCATCTCGCTAACGACGACCACCACAGATGCATCTCGCTAACGGCGACCACCACAAATGCATCTCGCTAACGACGACCACCACAAATGCATCTCGCTAACGACTACCACCACAAATGCATCTCGCTAACAACAACCACCACAGATGCATCTCGCTAACGACGACCACTACAAATGCATCTCGCTAACAACGACCGTTTCATTTCTTAGTCTCAGTCGAAACGTCAGGGGTCTTCGGTTCGATACTTCATAATTCAAGCGAGACATTGTACAGATGATAGTCATTTGTAGGAACGATCCTTGAGAGACCGCTTGAATAAACCAGCGCTTCTCCCTAGCTATCATCCGAGGCAATGCTATATACATTATGATGTCATCTCGCAACGTCAAAGTCTTGAAGAAAACAAAAAACATTGCGCTCATGTCTTAGCAAGTAAATAGTGACATTGAAATAAACTTTTGTTAATGTTCTCTGATTATTGATGATTAAAATAGAATTTAATTGTTAAAAGAAAATTGTTTCCGACGGTTATCATCATCTTGGTTGTTATTTTCACAACGTGTCTGCCGTTAATCATAGTAAATTTCTCGAAAAATATTGTTTTCCTCTTACAAATCTGAGATATCTTTTCCTTCTCATCCTCCCAAAAATGTTTTTGTTTTTTTTTAAATTTTATTTATTTTTATTTTTTTACAAGTGAAAATAATTTTTTTTTTATTTGTAGGATCCCAAAAGAACCATAATACATGAGTTTTATATTTTGTAAACTTTAATTCAAGCTAAAAATTACTTTCGTTCGTAGTTTAAAGACTTAAAATTACTTTCAAATAATCACAAACAGGTCATCTATTTTAGAATGAATAGATTAAAAAAAATGGCTGACTTGTTTTTATTTTAGTTTATATTTGAATTTTTAAAAACTTTTATTTGAATTTAAAAGAATTAATTTTTGTTTTATTTTTTTAGCGCTTCCCTAGATAGTAAAGGTCCGCAATGGGTCGGTGCTTGGTGGATCTCTTTTCTTATTTCAGGAACACTGGCACTTGTGATTGGGCCTATTCTCTTAGGCTATGCGAAAGAACTACCGAGTGAGTATAACATGTGTGTTTGTTGCATTTTTTTAACCCTCATCTTGGAAACCATTTCTTCATTTCAACATCACTTGAAATGAGCCGATTTTAAATAAAACAATAAAAAATTCAGGGCGATTGTCGAATTTCTAAAAAAAAAAAAAAAAATTTGTTTTTAAAAAAGAAAAAAATAGGGGTGAAATAAACAAATAACTTATCAAACGAGGGGAAAAATTTCATCTATCAATCTGCATAGCTTTTAAGTTTTGGAACCGTTTTTAAGGTTTTTTTTTTCTGATTTTCTAGCGCTATTTACAAGGCTTTGAAAAATTATATTTAAAATGGCTGACATTCTTTACTTGAAGATTCGCTGTTTGTTTAACGAGCGAAAATTAAACAAAAATATAACTAATAACTGTCACCAATCGGTAAAATATTTAATTTTCGACAGGCCTGTATATTTTTAACTTGCTGAAACTATTTTAAAGTTCTTTATTTCCCAAAACTTTGCATTATACTGAACAATCCGATCTGATGTGGCAGACATGTTGTTTTTCACAGCCTTGTAGATAGTGATAGAAAATCAGAAAAAAACACTTAAAGATAGTTCCAAAATTTAAAAGCTACGCAGATCGATAGATTAAATTTTCTTTCGTTTGGTAAGTTAACTTTTTTTCTTTTTTTTTCTTCACCCCTTTTGTTTTTCTGTTGGAAATTCTTGCCAATCGCCAGATTCAAAACCGCCCTGACTATCTAATTTATTTAAAGTAATCACTAACGACTTGTTTCATTATGGTTGGAGAACATATTAAATTGTTTTACATTTAAATTACTAAATATTTAAACTATATGGACTTCTGCAATTTACGAACCGTGCTAAAATAATAACTCTATTATTTAGAAACCCATTCTTAACATGGGGAGAAGGGATTGGTTTACTATTCTGTACTTTCAGCTAACAATTTGATAAATTCAATTTTTACGGTATCTTTTTAACTTGAAAATCCTATCTCAAAAATAGCCCGGTCCGTAAAGTGCATAAGCACCAAATTATATGATTAGAATTTTAAAACTAAGTGTAATAATTGGAATTTATTTGGTATTTTATTAAATTTAATTTCTATAACTACGGATATTAAGATTTTGGTTGTGTGTTTCTGTCTGATCAATACCGAACACGATGTAATAGATGACAATGAAGGGCGAACAAGTGTAGAGGAGGGAGGATCTATTGCACACAAGTCTGTGAGTTCAATCCCTGCATAAGGAAGTACATGTTCATTTTCCTCCTTTCGATCACACTCATAAATATGTGTCACTAAAAATTATCCAAGAAACAGGTGATGTAAATAGTTCATTGTTTCTATCTAAATAAATTTTTTTTTTTTCTTTTTCAAAATTTTTTTTTTTTTTTTTTTTTCAAATATTTTTTTATTATAATATGAATGTTTTTTTTGTTTTTTTTTAGTTTTTCATAATCTTTTATCATAATATAAATATTTTTTCAAAATTTTTCATTATAATATAAATATATTTGTTTTCAATGCTTGATTAATTTGTTGGAAAAAATGTACAAATTTTCTGCCATTTAGTAGTAACTAACAAAGATATGCTCCCTCCAGTCGCATATTTTTGCTAGCTTGGAAGGATATCATGCTGAACGAACATATTCTACACTGACCCCTAAAGGAGAAGGTAATGACTGGGAGCATAGTATCATGATGAACGCCTCTCTCCAAAGAAAAGGAGGAGTTAATGCCTGGGGGGATGATATCATAACAGTACACTACCCCTCCCCCAAACGGAGATGATCATGGATGGATGGTATCATGAGGAAAGAACATATACTATATTGCCCCTCCCCTAAAAAAAAGAGGTAATACCTGGGAGGATCGCCCCTATAAAAGAAGGTAATGCCTGTGAGTATAGCATCTGTGGGGAATGTGAAGGGGGCTTACCTGCGAAACGTCCTCGTGTTTGTCTGTCCTGTGCGCTGCGGATGAAGGAAAAGAATTCAACATGGCGTCCGTGAACCTTTATTATGTACGGTTCACGTGGAGTCCTGCGAAGTCACATTGCACGCATGCAAATTAGGTGTGCCTCAGCCTAATAAAAGCGGGTCTCTTACCGTCTTCAACGAAACGGTGCGAAGTAAGTGCACGTGTGACGAACGTAGAGATCTGCTTTGGAAACTGACAGAGGACTTTGATCTACGGACAGTGATTTGCGTTTCTCTGGACCTTCGTTTTTTACTCCAGAGTGATTTGCGTTTTGTTGGACCTTCGTTATTACTTCAGCATCATGGAAACAGAACAGATAGTTCCAATTTTTTTTAATGTATGTGAAAGGTGATAACGTAAGAACACGAAATGCGTTAAGCCAATTATGATAAAGATGAGGTTTCATCTCTTTGTTTATTTTTAGTTACTGAAAAAATCCGAGCCTCTCGTGAAAACGAAGCGCACCAAGGCCACAAGATCATCAAATTGAAAGATCCCGACGAGGGTATAACGCTACAAGAATTGCCAGCAACGATATGCAGTCTTCTTTGCAATCCAAGTTTTATATTCGTTTCTTTGGCATCAGCAACAGAAGGAATCTTGCTTTCTGGAATCTCAACTTTTCTACCAAAATTTATCGAGAATCAATTCAGCCAAACGGCTTCTTGGGCTTCGATGCTAGCCGGTAAGACAGCTTCCTCATATTTTTCATCTGTGTTTTTCTCCTTTTCAATTACTTTTTTTATTCCTTTTAATCCTTGTTTAGAAGTAATTTATTAACTCTTAAATGGATCAGAAAAGTGAGATCAGCATTGTAACCTTATTACAATTACAGATTTACAAAAATCTTTTTCTTTTTCGTACAAATAATTTGAAAAAATTATTCAACAATTCAAAAAAATTATTTTCATTTTATAAGCAATACGCTTATAAAATAGAAAATAAATAGATCAGAAAAGTGAGATCTGCATCTGTAAAAGTATTGCTTATCAAATGAAAATAATTTTTTTGAATTGTTGAATAATTTTTTCAAATTATTTGTACGAAAAGAAAAAAAAGATTTTTGTAAATCTGTAATTGTAATAAGGTTACAATGACGGTCTAAACTTCAGACACTGTGATAGCACTAAAAAATTTCCAACACCAACGCTTTCTTGCAGCTGTCAAAAATTAGACTCGTCGTCTGCTGTTAATCTGCCTTTTTAAGTCGGTTGCAAATAAGTTGCTAAAATATGTAAATTAGTTTCAACTATAAAAATCTGCCATTTTGAACACAAGTTATTTTTTCTCTGGAAAACGATCATCCGACATGCAAAACATCTAATGCGCTTTGAAGCTGGTAAGTGTTCGTTTTTGTCTCTATTGCTACATTATTGTAAACTTAAAAGGGAAGTTTGAAGCAACATACTGGTCAAATGGAGAGGGTACCAGGCCAGGAATCACTTAAATGGCCAGCCTCTCCAAACTGACACAAAAGTCCAAAAATGTCATTTAAGATTTTATTTAGTTGTGTAGCATGTCTGTTTCGAGGTGAAGGCTTGTTTCTGATCAAAGAAATGGTTGGGTTAATGGTTGAGTCCCGATAATGTTGAAAAACAAAACACGAAAATAAACAATGAAGGCAATCTCACCATCTTATAAAGGTTTGGTCTTCGTATGGACTGTAAGACCAACTCCTACTATATTTTGTAACAAAAAGGGTCGTCAAATGAAAGGAAAACAAAGCCTTTTATATGAATTTATTTAAGTGACCTACAGTGTCTAAGTGAAGGAAGTGACAGTAAGAAAGAATCAGCTGACTGTTTTTCGAGCAGTATATCTCCCAGCATTGCTCGGGGTCAAGTTGACTGAGGCAACAGACAAGACATCTTTCTTCCTTGGTGCTAGGAAGCTCTGTGACTGCTGTGTAAATCCCAAACGGTCTGGAAGTAGTCCTTCAAACGTTTGGTTGAAATTAATATGCCCTGGAGTCTGATTGGTCATAGTGTGACCTAACCACCTCACAGGGGGTGTTTTCCGCTAGAAGAAAGCAATGTCAGTGTTTATGACGGCTACATAAACACATCACTTTGAGTCACCTCATCTCGAAGCAACTTTTAAGATGTCTTATTTTTTGAAATCCAGATTTGAGAAACATGCTGTTATCGCAAATCTTTGGCCATTTTCATTGATACTTTTCAGAAATTCCCTAACAGACAAGACAGATCCTAAAACTTAAATTTATAAGCCTCTAATTAAAAAAAAAAAATATGCACGAGTCGTGAAAAAAGATGCTAAATATTAATTTTGATTAAGATAATATTTTCCCTCAAATGATTTAATCCTAAATATTTGTGTATGCACATACACCGTTACTCATTTAAACGTAACTCCACTACTAGTCGATTGGAAGAATGTAAGTAAAAATGACACACTGGACATAGGTCTTTTATTGTTTACTCGTTTTTTTTTTTGTTTTTTTTTTAAGCATGTTCTTATAGGTACTCATACAACTTTTGAACCAGGCAAAATCGATTTTTTGTTCGGCTATTTCCGGCTGTTTACGTAAACAGTCGAAAGATGCCAAAGCGGTTATCCAATCAGCAGGCAAGAAAAGCAAACAAGTTAAATCGTAAATTTGTTGAATCGTAAATTGGCATTTGTCAAGAATTTCCAACCAAGGGGTTGAAAAAAAAACAAATAGTCAACAAATAACTGTTAACACAGACAATAGAAGTAGGTTACGGTTAGGGTAAAAACAAAAGCGGTTCTGTGTTTGTCTGGTTCAACCCCCCCCCCCCCCCAAAAAAAAAAATTTTAATTTATCTTTCTCGTGAAGAAAAAAAAAGTTTTCATTAATTTTTTCATCAAAATAATTTCTCCTAAAAATAAACATACAGTGAGTGTTTTTCTTGCTTTGAATGTTTCACTATTTTTTTCTCTTTGAACGCTGCCTCGTTTTGATTTTTGATGCCGGTTCGTTTTCACTCTGCTTTTTCCGGCTGTTTACATAATTCTATGGCGGTAAAATTTGGTTTTGTCTGGTTCAAAAGCTGTACCAGCACCCTCTTCTATTCAGAGATTTCAGTACACACCGACATGTTGTTCATGATACACTGACTTACCGAGATAGTCTCCGAGTATCTACCGCTGAATATCATTAATAACTTTGGGCATCCAGACTCGTTTAGGCCTTTGGTTCTTCACGTTTTCAACAGAGCCTGTTTTCCGCCATTTCCTAACCTAATTTTCCTCTGAATGCAACGTTTAGCTGGTGCTTTTGTTTCTTGGAACTTGTCTATGAAAGTCTCCTCTGCTTCCTTAATTGCTTCATTTTACAAATCGCCTTCAGCAATAATTATTCTTTGCTGTAGGGAAAACACCATCTTCTTGGAGTAAAGTTTTCAAAGACTAATTTCACAAAGGCTGTTTGGAGAAGTTACTGTAATCTGAAAAATCAAAAAAAAGCAATGAACTCCGATTGGAAAGCAACATATTCAGCATATGACATACGAAATAGCATGGCTGCGAGATCGGGATACTTTTAATTGGGCCACCCTGTGCACAATGTCTTTTTGATTCATTTTACTTCAGTCGAAGTTCTCAGAAATCAAGGACCCCCTCCTGGAGCTAACACTTGTATCTCTATGAGAAACATAAATATTCAAATATGCCATTTAAGTTCTCTTTTTACCTGTCAAACGTTGAGTTAGTAAAGAAGTTAAGAACATTAATTTTCGTCAGGTAACTATGTGTATATTATTCCTGTCTATCCTCATCAACTTCTTACTGGATGCCATTTCCATCAATTATATATATATATATATATATATATATATAATTGATGGAAATTACGTGACAGTTTCTGTGGGCCGAGTGGATATGGCTGACTCTGTGTACCGGGTTCGCGCCTCCCTACCGTCTGAAATTGTTACTTCCCTGCACTGATGAGAGCAATAAGCTTGAAATGCTAGCGTCTGTAGGTATAAATAATTTAATATTTATTTATAAATATTATACTAAGCCCCTTTAAGAAATTAAAGTTGAGCACTCTCGGGGAACTTAAAAATAGACTGTCAAAAAGCTCTAATGCAAAGTTCCGAATACGTTCGTCGAACACTCTCGACTAGTCTTCTATCTGTGCCCGCTTCTAGGTACATATAGATCTTAATTTCCCTATATTACGTGACAGTTTCTGTGGGCCGAGTGGATATGGCTGACTCTGTGTACCGGGTTCGCGCCTCCCGACCGTCTGAAATTGTTACTTCCCTGCATTGATGAGAGCAATAAGCTTGAAACACTAGCGTCTGTAGGTATAAATAATTTAATATTTATTTATAAATATTATATATATATATATATATATATTCCATGATAAATGCCAGTATACTGAAATCATGTGCCCTTAATAGGATTAAGATGAAAATTCATATACACTAAATGTACAAAAGCAAGGAAATTCCCAAATTTTTACACTTTTATTGTCATTAAGGGTATGCGAGCACAACAGGGCTATGTATTTTACTGGTAGGAATTTTTCTTCAGCGCACCTCACACACTTCATCCACTCATGCATAGAGATTTATACTGTAGTGATGTGATAATGAAATGGATTGGTTGATATGTAGTCATACCCTTAATGACAATAAAAGTGTAAAAATTTGGGAATTTCCTTGCTTTTGTACATTTAGTGTATATGAATTTTCATCTTAACCCTATTAAGGGCATATGATTTCAGTATACTGGCATTTATCATGGAATGTCACTACTTTTGTAAAGGCTATGCCTCAAGACAATGGTAATTTTAAAGGTTTTTTAAAGATTTTCTGGAAAACTAAGGTATATGGTGAACTGAAATTAAAATGCCATCAACTAGACCCTAGAACCTTTATCTCTGCCAAAAATCAGCTGAATCCATCAAATAGTTGATGAAATACAGGGTGGCACACACGTACGTACGTACACACGGATAACACAAAATCACTCCTGACCTTTCTGGATCTCTGGGTTGCCTTGACTAATGATGCTGAAATTCTACACACTTATAGAACCTATCAAATGAAAATTTTGTGCAAAGTTTTAAATAATTTGGTTTATTGGTTTTTGAGTTATGACTGATAAAAGAAATGAGATTTCTAGCATAGGTCGTTTTTGAAGTCTATTAAGGGATAGAGCGCTATCGCGCCTCCCTTGATATACTGACAGGAAGACCCCCCCCCCCCCCAACGTTGCTCGGGATTGAAAGAGGATCACTACTATATACATTTTCACACTGCTCATAACACCATATTACTTTCTTTGTTTTTACGCCCTCCGCCTCAGGTTTCGCCCTCTAATATAGCTAGAAGAAACTGAAATGTTGGAAAACTCTGAATTATTATCTTATACATATTGTTAAAATTTATTGGAATAGGATATACGTATTTGAAGTTTTTTTTAAGGGGGTTCTGTCCAAATGGGTCCCTGGTGATACCAGATCAGGCTGCCCTGTGGCTCCCTGAGACGAAATTCACCTACATTGACGTTTTTTTTTTTTTTTTTTTTTTTTTTTGTAAAACTTAATTATGTTCTACAAAACCAAAAACAAAAACAACAGCCCCTCCCCCTTTCTCCCTCCCCTTTTTTATTTTATTTTTAGAACTTGAAGCATAAATCTTTTACTATAATGACCGGATTCGGCATTAAATAACCCAAAAAGGGTTGATATGCCGTAAAACAAAACTACCAAACCAAAAACGATGATTAAACATTTGAAGATATAAAGAACTTGAAGCATAAAAACTTTTACTATAATGACCAGATTCGGCATTAAATAACCCAAAAAGGGTTGATATGCCGTAAAACAAAACTACCAAACCAAAAACGATGATTAAACATTTGAAGATATAAAGAACTTGAAGCATAAAAACTTTTACTATAATGACCAGATTCGGCATTAAATAACCCAAAAAGGGTTGATATGCCGTAAAACAAAACTACCATACCAAATGGGTCACTTAGAGGTGTGTGGGCATGTAGATATTCGGTACATAGATGGTAATGTAGAGATTCAGAACCATGTCTGTTGTCTTTCCCGGGGAATTTTATAAATATATAAATTTTATCAAAATAGGATATGTTTGAAGTGTTAAAGGAGGTTCGGCCTCCATAGCTCCCTTAGGTTACGAATCAGGATCACTTCCATTGTCTTCCACAGAAAATGTTATACATATGATTTAGAAATTCGGGAACACTTCCATTGTCTTCCCCGGTAAAGTTTACATAAGAATACACTTTGAGATTTTATGTACATTCTCTAAACTTTTCTTTCTATAGGGATCACACACACAGATATGGAGTTTTATATAGAGATTTTTAAAGTGCTAATCCTGGGGTTAAAAAAAAAAACAGCTTTAAAATACTTTTTTATTAAAATGATGACTCTTTCCTCAAATGATATATTAAAACTAAATATTGATCCTGTTTTTTAGTGGTACACAATTTTTTAATTGATCTTATATTCAGATTGTGTGCCTAGTATATTTATAGTGTTTGTATGTGTATGAAAAGGAAATTTTGTTTTGTCTTTGTAAAAAAAAAAAAAAAAAAAAAACTTTTCCAACCACCGATTGCTAAGAGTCCAATGTTCAAACTCGTCAGCCTACCATTGTAACATGAATTGGAATAAATACGTAGAAGATACTGTAAAGTAGGTGGGCTCCCTTTACTAGACTAGAAAACTTCTCACACCTGCCAGTATCCTATATCTCTCTAAAGCCATCATTCGCCCATGCATGGAGTATTGTTGCCACATTTGTGCTGATGCACTAACCACCAGTCTCTCTCCTTCTTAGACAGGGTGCAAAAAAAGAGTCATTAACCTAATAGGTCCCACACTGTCTACAAAGTTCCAGCCCCTGTCGCATCACCACAATGTGTCATCCCTGTGCTTGTTTTACAAATACTTCCATGGAATGTGCTCCGACAGAATTTACTTCAATTGTGTTCCCTAAACGTAAATACCTTCGATCGACCTAACTAACAGCATCCCCCCCCCTTTACTGTAAAGGTCCCCAGATGCCTGAAAACTTTCTATTCTATTAGCTTCTTTCCTCAGGGTGCTTGCCTTTGGAATTCCCTTCCTGATCACTGTTTCCCCGGCTGTACCAACATGCAGAAATTTAAATGTAATGTGAACATATTGATGCACAAATCCCCACTTAGAATACCCCTTATAAATCTGGCCTCCAATCACATTAGTCCTTTACGTCTTAGTGGCAATGCCTTGTCTGGGGTGAAAAAAATAAAAAAAAAACCATAAAAAAAAACACCTCCCATATTGATTCCTTTTCAATTTTGTTTGATTCGGTTTGAATGTTTTTCGTTTAAATTTTTTGTTTTTTAATTTAACTTTAAAAAAATTTTTTTTTTTTTTTTTTTTTTTTTTTTTTAAAGGTTTTGTTGGAATTTCTGGCGCTGCCGGTGGTCAATTCTTTGGCGGATACATTTGCAAGAGACTGAACCTCCATGTCAGCGGGAAATGTCGCATGTCTCTCATTACTTTGTGCGTTAGCCTCTTAATGTCCGCTACATTTTGGGCCAGATGCGAAAAGGTACAATTCGCAGGCATAACCGTGCCGTATTCACAAAGGTAACTTCGACATTTTTTGAACAAAAAATAAATTATCTTAATTTTATTCGATTTTAAGTTACAATCGATAGAAAAGCAAACTTTTAATCAAAACTAATTTATAGCAAGGGAGGCAACTTTATAAGCCTTGTTCTAAGGGAAATAATTCAGGTGTACAAAAACCTGAATGGAAGTTTCATAAGAATTGAATCTTCTGTGAGATATGAGGCAGTTGATTGCGAAGCAGTCTGTCTGTGGATGACTATATATTTACATACACTCTAGACGTACCCGTGACCCGTTGGGTCATAATCACTGAAACTATTTATTCAACTTTGATTTCATTCGAAAATTCATAAATTGTGATATGTCTTTTAAGACATTCTTGTTTGATTCAATATAAGTCTATTTACTTCTATATTATTGGTCCCCCGATTTATAAAATCGAGGGACTTATGTTTTGAGGCATGTCCGTCTGTCTGTCCGTCCGGATTTTTCTCCGCAACCATCCATTGAATTTCTCTGAAATTTTGCATGAAGTTGTAACTTGGGTCAGGTTAGAAAGTGACATTCTCCGATTTTTGAAAAATAATCTGGTTAGCCCCCCCTCCCCCGGGGGTCAAAAGGTCCCGAAATGGCAAAAAATGACATTTTTGGCCCCATAACTTTTCATCCATCCATTCAATTTCTCTGAAACTTGGCCAAAATTTGGAGGCAATTGTTCATGATAGAAAATAAGTATCGCTGACCTTGGAAAAAATCTGGTTCGCGCCCCCAGGGGGTTAAAAGCCCCCAAAATGGCAAAAAATGACCCTTTTCTCCCATAACGTTTGATCCATCTATTCAATTTTTCTGAAACTTGGCCAAAATGTAGAGGCAATTGTTCTGGATATAAAATGAGCATCCTTGACCACAGAAATATTCTGGTTCACGCCCCCAGGGGTCAAAGGGGGGTCAAAAATGCCCCAAATTGCCCAAATTTATTGCATTTTACACTCGCCACATTGAGTCACATACAGAGGGGGACCACGCACGCGCGGCTTATTATTATTATTATATAAAAGAAAGTTGTCTGTGTGTCCAACTAAAAGTAAAAATCTACACAAGACATGTACACAAAACTGATATTCTTTTTCGGTATTGCCTTGAACAAAATATAGGCACAATTTTGTTTTCGTTTTTAATATGCATTCCTTTTGGGATCACTAAGGAAAATAATTAGTCGGATCATTATGTAATAATCTGTCAACGATTTTTTTTTTTTTTTCCCAGAGAGTGTTTAAAAAAAAAAAAGAAAAAAAGATGTTACCCACATATTTTAACTCTTTCCCTTTTTGTTGTACGCCCCCCCCCCCCGAGTAACCATGCTAGGTCTTATATAGAAGTAAAGAGACTTATTTTGTCATGCAATTTACATACGTGGTTGTGGTGTGTAGACACATGTAAATTAGACACTGAGAATAGTTACTCTTTCTCTAAATTTTAACAAAGACATTAAGAAATATTAGAAAGTGCTTGAATGAGGAGAAATATATAGATAGCTGAGAGAGAGATGGGTGGCTTGTTCAGTTAATTATAAATTACGTCTAATTAGAATAATTTAAAACAATTTATTTTCAAACATAACTCAATCCCAGATCTAATGTATATTTTAGCATATATTTTGTGTTAAAGCCTTAGGGAAACAAACGTGATCAACACGCATTTAGTACAATATTATATTATTGAAGATTTCAAGTTTGTACACGAATGAGAGGAAGTCAGGGAGACGCGTGTATTTACTATTATGGGGGTGGGGGAATGCAGCCCCCCCCCCCCTGAATATGGACAACAATATCTACATAGACCCTTTAAATAAGGGAGCCTTATGGTAAAGGTGATAGACTCTCCCTCCCTAGAACGAAGTTAATGCTGATGCTGTACAATATTATTGTGAAGTCTGTGTTCGAGCCAGACATTAATAAAAAAGAAATATGTAAAAGTTTTTCTCAGCTGTTTGGCCGGAGATCAAAGTGTAGTATCTGTTCCGATGGATACTACACCCGGTAGACTGGTACCGTCTTTCCCTTGATTCCACCGGTCTTAGAGATCGTCTTGTGCAGTTCTAGGGGGTGCACCCACCCAGGCTTTGCTTTCTCACCCTTTGAGAAGGGTTTAGTTTATTGCTAATCGTCTGAGGCGCCCCTACTGGGGAATGCCGACGGGGCTGCCGAGGCATTTTTTGTAGGCCAGAGTGCTCTTCTTCTAGGGCGCTGGCTTTTCAATCCCACTTTTCGACCTTGTGTCATATTTTACCACCGTTTGAGGGAGATAAAAAGAAATGTGTAAAAATATCCTCCTGGGGTTTTGGAGATAGATCCCCATTACCTTATATATTCTGAAACTACATTACCCGATGTACTTGGATAAGTGTGTTTCGTTTTGAACAAAAGGGGTGCAATAAAATTGTGGGGTCTGCGTTCATGCTTGACATCCATGAAGAAAGATAACTTTTTACTTTGATTTGATTTATAACTTTAAGATCAGAGAAATGCAAAAAGTAAGAGTTGAAACAGTAATATGGGGTTCAGGGCTTGGAGCATGATTGCACATAAGATCGCATTCATTTCTTGGAAACGCTGGATGTGCTTAAAGACTAAAAGATTTACCGAAAATTATTTAGAAAAACGTCACTGTACTTACATCCCCTCTCATCCAATCAATGCTGAGTACAAACTTGGGGCATCATCTCCAAAATTGCAAATTATAGAATGCAAAAGATAAGACATAGGATTTCTCATTTAATTCTTCAACTTGGAAAATAAATATTATAATAGTCATTCACTTAGGGTCACCATTGACCAAATTAGTGCGTGGGGGAGTGGTTAGAAAAAAATGACTTTCTTTCATTCTTACTGGTAAATGTTTGATAAACAACACTGAAACTGTTAAACAGTTGTTGTTGATTACCTTTTTTTGTTTACTTTCTTCCTGTTGGATCAAGGGAAGTCTTATCAGGCATGTGTGTGCCGTGTGATGATGTATGGAAGTGAAACCTGCCCAATGAGGGTTGAGGACATGCGTTGTATGGAGAAAAAAATATGATAATGACGTGGTGGACATGTAATGTGAGTCTTAAAGACAGGCTTAGATCTGATGACCTGGGAGGAAGATTAAATCTGGACAGTATAGGGAGATGTGTGCAGAACGTGAGACTTTGTTGGCTTGGTCATATTGAAAGAATGGATGTGAGTTATTTGGTTAGTAGATGTAGAAAAGTTGAGGTAGCAGGATCAGAGGAAGGCCAGGGAAAATGTGAAACGAAGTGATAAAGATGGATTTGAGAGAAAGAGGGATAAACAAAGACCTGTCCAGAGATAGGTTAGTTTGGAAGTCAATTTCTTAATGCTGTACTACGCAGGTCAGCATGTAAAACGGTCATTAACCCGAATATGACTTTCTTTCTATTATATTTCAGTAGTTGCAAAAGTTTGTGCATGAATTAGAGAGATCGAGAGGCAGTCGAAGAGAGAGAAGTGTGTTCAGAAAGTAACATGAGAGAGAGTTCTTAAAAGAAAGATGTTACACACTTTTAACTATTCTATTTATTTTCCCAGGACCCCGGGCAATACCAGGTAGCTCTGTTAGTATTGAACAAAAAACAATTTATTTTTATTTTGATTACTAGCAAAAATGTTTGCTAGGCTAGGAGGATGATTCAATGGTGAACGAACATATATTACATTGACCCCCAAAGAGGGGAGTTAAGTCCTGGGAGGATGATATCATGACAACAGAACAGATAGCACACTAACCACCTCTCTAAAGGAAAAGATAATCCTGGAAGGACTTATTTAATATATGTATACGTATATATATATATATATATATATATATATACTTATTCATTTATTCATTTTTTATTATCGCTTATGTTTGAATTTGTGTTTTGAAAAATGATGTAAATCATAAATCTATGACGTCATGCCAAAGCTAAAATTATTTTAAGATAATGTTTTAAGCTCTATAAGGAAGTTCAAATAGGTCAGTTGGTAGAACCTCTAACTAAAGATCTCAAGGGGTCGGTTTTGATTTCCGGTCTGCTGCATGCCTATCCACCCTCGTCTTTTATCGAGCGGATCGCTTTTCTAAAAACCCGGAAAGGGAAGTTGGATTCGCATCGATCGTCAACTAAATTGCGAAGTTGAAGATACCTCAATTAATTATTCAGAAACAAAGACAACTACCCCATCTACCTACAAAAGACTTGAGTTTCTGTATATACGAGTTTTGAAGCAGAATACATTTTGTCTCAAACACAAATCAAGAGTGTCGTCGCGTTTTTTGAATTATTCAGACTGTCTGTTTTATTCCACCATTTTATTTCGTTTCTTCATGTACCTGTCTTCGTTGGTGAGCCGCCCGGGCAACACCTGTCCGTTTTCCTAATTAGACAAAACACAATGCGGCAGAAGGTACTGTCCAGTTGACAGGGACGTTTGACATTACACAGAACTTCTTTCAACAGATGGACCGTCAGCTTGGCATTGTGAGTACAGGCCAAAAATCCGGCGACGCCACATCAACCAACACCGGAGTTATCAGATCAGAACACGAGGGAAGCATTCAAGCATGAGTGCAATGGTAACGGGTTGCTGATCGGAAGGATTTGGCCACAATTCTGTGAAGTTACCATATTGACATATTTGGTGTAGACATATTCTTGCTTATGTGAGCATAAGTAAAACTTTTATCAAATGGTTTTGATAACAACTGGGTAGAGTTACCTGCCCATTAACTATTTTCTCCACTTTTACTGCAGAATTCAATCTGTCATGTATTAACATTCTCCAAGACTTTTGGTCACTTTGTTTAATTGACTGATTTATCTGGATGTCCAGGAACACATGTTATCACATAGTCTTCTTGGTGGTTTAGTCTTTCTCTACTCTATCGTTATATTAATGGCAGGTACTTGACTGAGCTTCAACCTATGGCCCCCCGCCCCTGTAAAACATTCACAGCAAACACTCATCTAGTTACAACCACTGTCAATAAATTCCGTTTCTGTGTACCTAGAACAAAGCGGAACTTCCATGAGGATAGTTTCATTCCTAGAACTGCCCACCTGTGGAACACGGTACTGCTGGGCTGCCTCCCGGCTGACTATAACATTGCCGTTTTCAAGTCCAATGTAAACAAATTCTTGAGCCGTCCTCTGAATTTCTGACCAGTTACAACCATCGTTACTAGTCCCCTCGGCGTTCACCGTCTACCGATCAAACTCGATAACCCTTATCCTCGAGTGGCCTACAGGCCTTGATAAGCGGTGACTTGCTTACAAACAAAAAAAATTTCTGCGCTCTAAACATACTAGGTCAGTAATCGATTGGTTTATGCTTCTGTTTGCGTTTTCCGGGTTAATTACAAATCTGAGATTAGAAATTATGTCACTTAGGTGCATTTCAGAACGTTAACGTTTTCTCCATTCAATTTTAGATCATTTTTTTTTTTTTACAGTTAAGTTTTCTTTTGCCAAGTAGAACTCTTATCACGTGATATGTCAAAATAAAATCAATTTAATTTTTTCTTTTTTGCTTTGTTATCTGGTAGGGTCCATTTTTGTATTGGTCATTATTTTGTTGTTTTTATATAAAAAAGGCAGAAAGTTGTCTTTGTCAGGCTAAATCTTCCTGTTACAAAGAAAAATCTGTTTAGTAATTGACAAACTTTGCAATTTAAAGCACATTATATATATATATATACACACACACACACACACACATGCATACATACTAGCTGCATACCTGTCTATGCCAGGTTTCTCAACTTTTCTAGAATTTTATAGCAAAGGTTAGAAGTTATAAGCATTTTTTTATATATATATAAAAAAGAATTATCCAGGGTTATCATAATCGGCAAGGAAATAACTGGAACGCTATAACAAAATAAATTTTTAAAAAACTAAATAATTGTCGCACAAACGATGACATAAAATATTGGAACTGAAAGTCAACACTTTAACTACATGGCCATCGATCTAACGAAAATATTTTGTCTTTTTAACCTACTTAAATGAGTTCGCCATAGGGATTTTTTACCATTCCACATAGATCTAGAATAGTTTGTCTGAAATCAAGAAACATAAATAAAAAAAATTCTTATTAAAGTAAAAAATATATTAGTGAACATTTCTCAAATGTTTTTTCTCCATTTTTAATAAAAGAGGATAAAGGTTTTCTCTTCAAAAGTAAACAATACGTCAAATATGCATGTTGATTTGACTTGAAAAGAAGTTGTTTGGTCAGCTAAAAGGGAACACTAAAAATGTCGGAACATTTGTTTTAATGTTATTTTTACACACTTTTAATTTTGAACAATGAGTTTAAAAAAAAAAGTCTTAATTTCTGATATCGATATGGACATCGGATCGAAGGTGCGGAGTCCAAATCTGTGGTTAGTTATACTATTAGATCCTCTGGTTAACTGTGATGCTTATTTACTCCTCGCGGAGTTAGGCACAAGGCCAGTTTTATCTTACTCCCACAAGTAAGATGTGACCCAAGATCGGGTCGAGCAAGTGGGGTTAAAAGCCAGCGCTCGAGAGGTGAGCACTCTGGCCATTTAAAAATTGCCTGGGCAGCCCCGTCGGCATTCCCCGGTAGGGGCGCCTCAGACAGTAAGCAATAAACTTACTCCTCCCCAAAGAGGGGAGGCGAAGCCTGGGAGGGTAGACCTCCTAGAACTGCACAGGACAGGCGTGCAGTATCCATCGGAACAGATACTACACTTTGATCTTAGCCAAAAGGCCAAGAAGTGGGTATTATTTACTCCTCTCCAGGTTAACTGTGATGCCACGACGAAACAACTTTGCTCTCTCTATATAGATATACATATATGATCCCTTCTGGGAATTTTATCTATAATAGATTATATTTGATCGTTTATTTTAATAACTTCATTATCAGAGTGTGCAGATATTGAGAAATAGCATTGTATAAATATTAGCTTGAAGTGTATCTACCTTTTTCGAAGAGTCAAAGGACTATCGGATATTGGCTTATATTCTTCCACTACATCAATGTTTCTTTTATGTACAAGGAAGCTTATTCCATTTGAGCAAGCCGTTTTATTGCAAAACCCATTTTGTGTGAATTGTTCTGTTCTTTCTTCTTTGAATTTGAGCTTCTCCTTAGCTATACTCATTTCCTGGTTCTTTTACAGTTCAATGGTCTTGACGACGACTACTACGGGTTCTCTCCCCTTGGTCAAAAACCCAGTCAGTGCAGATTGCAATCAAAATTGTCATTGCAGTGAGGAATACTTCAATCCTGTTTGTGGCTCCGATGGTGTTCAGTATTTCTCCTCCTGTCATGCCGGATGTATGACGTACAACAAGACACAAAAGGTATGGCAGAAGAAATATGCAACCTTTATTTATTAACGAAAATAAAGATGTAAAACGAATCGATCTTTTAAAAATTTAAAATTATATCTAAAATGTATCTACATAATACAATGATGAGACCATGTATGCACTCACGCTCTATATAACTGCTTGAAAATAAAACTTATTTTAAACACTAATTATATTTAATTCAATTAATTTAATTAGAAAACAATACCTCAAGTAAATTGAATTTAACTTTTAAAATAATAGGAAAAATATTTAGCTGATTACAGAAATCTAAGAAAAAAAAAACAGCAAGGGAATTACTCATTTTTAATTATGAATATAAAAATCAGTTCAAATTACAATATTAAACGATTTCTTTGAATTTACGTTTTCCTGTTTTTTCAAACGGCACTGGATATCCGAATTAGCCTCTTATTATTTATAAAATACAGCCGGCATTAGCTTTATATTGACTTCAATAATGGTTACATAAATTCTTATCAATAAAATAAACAACAGCACTGAAACGCCGGTTCTTAACCTCTAATTATTCATATTTTTAAGAGTTAAAAAGAACACCTTCAAACATAATTTTGGGAAGACGTCAACAAGATTTAAAAAACAAACAATATTCTATTGCGACATAATAATGAATATACTAATATTCCAGAGCGACAGCTAGTTATTTATAAAAGAAAAATCTTAAGTTTACAGTTAGTAATAAAATAAAGGTGTCTCTTTCTCATTCTCTCTATTTCTTTCCCTCTCTCTATTTCTTTCCCTCTCTCTATTTCTTTCCCTCTCTCTATTTCTTTCCCTCTCTCTATTTCTTTCCCTCTCTCTATTTCTTTCTCTCTCTCTATTTCTTTCTCTCTCTCTATTTCTTTCTCTCTCTCTATTTCTTCCTCTCTCTCTCTATTTCTTCCTCTCTCTCTCTATTTCTTCCTCTCTCTCTCTATTTCTTCCTCTCTCTCTCTATTTCTTCCTCTCTCTCTCTATTTCTTCCTCTCTCTCTCTATTTCTTCCTCTCTCTCTCTATTTCTTCCTCTCTCTCTCTATTTCTTCCTCTCTCTCTCTATTTCTTCCTCTCTCTCTCTCTATTTCTTCCTCTCTCTCTCTATTTCTTCCTCTCTCTCTCTATTTCTTCCTCTCTCTCTCTATTTCTTCCTCTCTCTCTCTATTTCTTCCTCTCTCTCTCTATTTCTTCCTCTCTCTCTCTATTTCTTCCTCTCTCTCTCTATTTCTTCCTCTCTCTCTCTCTATTTCTTCCTCTCTCTCTCTCTATTTCTTCCTCTCTCTCTCTCTATTTCTTCCTCTCTCTCTCTATTTCTTCCTCTCTCTCTCTATTTCTTCCTCTCTCTCTCTATTTCTTCCTCTCTCTCTATTTCTTCCTCTCTCTCTATTTCTTCCTCTCTCTCTATTTCTTCCTCTCTCTCTATTTCTTCCTCTCTCTCTATTTCTTCCTCTCTCTCTATTTCTTCCCCCCTCTCCCCCCCTCTCTCTCCCCTCTCTCTCCCCCCCTCTCTCCCCTCTCTCTCTCCCCTCTCTTTCTCCCCCCTCTCTCTCCCCTCTCTTTCTCCCCCCTCTCTCTCCCCCCTCTCTCTCCCCCCTCTCTCTCCCCCCTCTCTCCCCCCTCTCTCTCCCCCCTCTCTCTCTCCCCCTCTCCCCCTCTCTATCTCTCTATCTCTCTATCTCTCTATCTCTCTATCTCTCTATCTCTATCTCTATCTCTATCTCTATCTCTATCTCTATCTCTATCTCTATCTCTATCTCTCTGTCATATAAATTTCCTTTTTTTTCTGACCGTCACTATTAACCCACCTTTTCTCTTTTCTAGATGTATCATGATTGTGCCTGTATCTCTCCATTGAACAACACGGCTGACCACGACGCAACGGAAGGCCAATGTCCGAACAAGGCTTGCATTTATCTTCCTATTGCACTTGTGGTACTCTTCTTTCTCATCATCTCAACATTTCTTGCGCAGACTCCCATAATTGCCATCATTTTACGGTAAGTAGAATCACCAGAAGAACATGCGATATTGCGTGTTAGTATAAAACAAATAATGAATCGTGTAATCTCCAATAGCTATGAGTTTGTTAGCATTATAAATCTTGTTCTACTTGGAGAGGGGTGAACTCTGCCAGGTATAATTTTCCAACATCTCCTGCATGTTGGTTATCTGATGACTTTCAATATAATCTTTATCATAGACAAGATCGACTGGTGTGTAGACTACACTGATTTTTTTTCTCTCCGCCTCAACTGTGTCTGGCTTGGATGCATTTCATTTCTTATTTCGCTTCTCTTCTTTTTTACTTGTTTGGTTTTTGTTGTATTACTCGTTTTTCTTTTTTTTTTTTTCCGCGTTTTTTTTTTTTCATTTTTCGAAATTTTTAGTCCCCCCCCCCCCCGTTCACATTTTTTCGTTCCCACACACTTTTTGCGTTTTTTTCATGTCTCTTTCTTTTTACATTTTTTTTTTCAATTTTTTTTCATTTCACCTCCTTTTCGCATATTTTTTATTTGTCCCACTTTTTTTCGTTTCCTTCCTATTCACGTTTTTTTAGACCCCTCCCCCCTTCCCTGCCTTTTCGTGTTTTTTTTTTGTTTCCCATTGTTTTTCGTGTTGTGTTTTTTTTTTTTTTTTTTTTTTTTTTTTTTTTTGTTTCTTCCCCTTTTTAACTTTTTTCGCCTGACCTTTTTTCGGGTTATTTCGTTTCTCTTCTTTTTTCACATTTTTGTTTCTCATGTTTTTTTTTGTTGTTTTTTTTTCGTTTATCTCCCATTTTTGCATTCCCTTTTTTCGCCCCCCCCCCCCTCTCAACTATTTGCATTTTTTTTTCGTCTCTGACCCTTTTTTCAATGTGATTCGATATATTTTTTGATGAGGTACTTCCATCAGAGCCATTTTTTTTTTTTTGTCTTCATGAAGAGACAAAATATATTGATCAAGTATCTTCTGAGACGCTTTTACTCGTGAAGGTGTGCGATGGAGCAGATAATTTTTATAAATTGCCTAGGCACACTACATTAGTCATCGTCGTATCACTCTATTGTGTAGTGGTCAGTTAATACCTGTTGTAGACTGTTTGCAATCACAACTCCATGGTAACAAACCGCATACTCCCAGTTGGTGTGACCTTCACCTCTTTCCTTTTTGAATGTAAGCGGTTACGGTTAAGCAACATTCAACAGTGAGCTAATAAAATCAAAGCCTGCACCCCTATTCCAGCTCCCAGGAACTTCGTCGATGGCATTTCAGATATTGGCTCGAACCTGATCCCTGTAGGACCATATTAAATTACTGGCTGCAGTTTGCCTAATTATACTAATCCACATGATCAGCTGCTATGGTCATGGCTGCCGTGACTTTAACTGTTTACTAGCGCCATTGGCCCAACAGTTGAATAACAGCTGTTGATGTTCCAGTGATTTTTGTCCAGCTGTCGACTAACTCCACTTGCTCAGCTGTTGATTCAATCAGCCCAGATTGCCATTCAATTCCGTGGCCGCATCCTAGTCATCACACGCAACCAGTTCTCCACCAAGCTCATTAACTTATTTCCGATTTTCCTGACCAGTCTCTTTTGATTAATCTGTCCTTTTCAGGACAAACCCTGTCCTTTTCAGGACAATTTCTCTTTTAGTCTGCCTAGCTAATCTTCAACCTCAGTGCAACATCCACACCTAACCATCATTGTAAGAGAAGCGAGCAGACCTACTGAGCTGTCCTTCAATTAACACTACAATTGTCATCATTGGAGAAGCAAGCTGACCAGACACTCAACATCAACATGGTGGCTGAAATTAACCATTCACAAATGTACCTCTCGGCGAAATAAACTGATTATTTCTATATTCAACTAAATCCCTGTATTTTTAATTCGTCTTTGCCCATTGCCATATTATCTTCGTGTCTAACAAGTTCTTTCCAAAGCTTTGTAACCTTTTAAAATCAGAAACAGTAAAAGATATTTTCACTGAAACCTCAAAATAGACGACAGCAGCGCAAATGCTCACTAAGACAGAGGTCAACAACATGGCTTACAACCGTAATACTATCACTAAGACAGAGGTCAACAACATGGCTTACAACCGTAATACTATCACTAAGACAGAGGTCAACAACATGGCTTACAACCGTAATACTATCACTAAGACAGAGGTCAACAACATGGCTTACAACCGTAATACTATCACTAAGACAGAGGTCAACAACATGGCTTACAACCGTAATACTATCACTAAGACAGAGGTCAACAACATGGCTTACAACCGTAATACTATCACTAAGACAGAGGTCAACAACATGGCTTACAACCGTAATACTATCACTAAGACAGAGGTCAACAACATGGCTTACAACCGTAATACTATCATGTATTGAGTAACATTTTAAATTAGCTGTTTGATATCAAAATAGAATTAACTTTTAGCTTTTTCATTTAAAAAAAAATTCCTGGAAATTCAAAAATGTAGAAATAATTAAAAAATCGAAATTTAAATGTTAGTAAAAAAAAAAAATGCAGTCGGCAGAGAAATAGATGCGAAAGAAAACAGACATATCTACTGGATAAACTGACATCATATTAGGCTTAACACCCGTTTTATATGTTGGCATGTGTTGAACGGCTTTTAGAAATTAACTTGCAAACTAACATATCTCTGGCAAGGTCTATATTTATCCTTCTTTCTCTCAAATCCATTGTTATCACTTCCTCCCATGTTTTCTTTGGCTATTCCCTGTGAATTGGACCCGTTACCTTAACTGCTTTTCTGACAAAGAGCAGAACACAGACACACAGACGGAGACGGCAACATGTTTATGAGATTTGAGAAAGTAGCTGTGATCAGTATGTATTCTGGTAATAATTATGAATCTTTTCTTTTCTTTTATATTTGAAGGTGTGTACCAGACGATCAGAGAACTATTGGAGTTGGAGTCGCCAGCTTTATTGGACGTATCCTTGGTAAGAAATGTATTTAATACTAATTGTATTTACCCGGTGTTGCCCAGGATTTTTTGTATTTTGATTTGTTTAATTTTTATTTCTTCTTGCATAAATATTTTTGATTTTTTAAACTCCTGAATTTATTAATAAGCTGCCAAATTAGAAAGCCGGTCGAGAAATGGGTGTGGTGTAATATTTGACGCAATGCAAGGAGGGCGAAAAATTGGCTATCTGTTGCGGAGAGCAGGATGAGCAGCCAACTGTCATGCACCAAGACACGTTTGGTTTGCTGCTTGTGCGGAGGAGAGCTGCTGGCGCGAACCCAGAAACGCTCACTTACGAAAAGTGTAATTTAATTTTTTTAGAGGAAACGGCAGCGGGCAGCTTATGGAGCGGCTCATTAGCATATGCGAAATGTCGCTGCTATAAGGAGAACGACAAAATGTGATTTTGGGACACGTGCGTTGGGAGGTTGGAGTAAACGGAAGAAAAAAATGTCGCATTATTTTGGAAAACCGTTGTACTGAATTTTCACTATCTACTGTCAGCCTTGTGTGTAAGCGAAGTGTGGGGGGGGAGGAGTGAATAAAAATGAAGCTTGCAGTAAGATTTTTTAAAAATTTCGTTTTAGTTTATGCCATTGCAGTTTTTCTCTAAGTTAATATCCGATTAATAGTAACTAAAATAATAATTTGTGTGTAATTTACATTGAGGCACAAAACACAAAGGAAGTTATCTTTTATTGTAGATTAATCGCCTAAATAATCCATTGGTAGCTCTTTCTGCGCTACCTTCCTCCAGTAGTTCCATCTGCAGCCATCCATTTCCTCCTCCGATGGCTGTATCTGCGCCGTTTGAATGCTGAAACTTTTTCCTATACTTCAATAGACGATGGCAGACAGGTTAGGGTTAGATTAACCAGTCACAACAGCCTGGAACCCAGAAAACCCGTGACTGCAGAGAAACTGCAGCGCGTGTGTCCAGCATTGGTCAACAGAAGGTCCAATCATGCCGTATGACAATGCTCCAGCGCCTGTCTCTAAATACTAATAGGCAGAAGCATCAGAAATTGGTCGATGCAATTCTGCCTCGTCAACCAACAACCTAATCAGTGCCTGTACAATTGGCATAATGAATAGGCAGACTATGGAATCGACTGAGCTTTGTTCAAAGCGTATCAGATAAATTGTTTAATTGCATACTTATGAATTTTGGAAAGGGATGAACCCACAATTCCTCCCTGGTATACAATCTTAAATTGGTCGGTTTGCCGTAAACCAAACTAACCTAATATCTTTTTTTTACTTTAATTTAAAATAAAACTAATTAAAATTATTTGTTAATATTTTATTTAAAAAATGTTTTTATTGTAGACTAGCGGGACCCGTGGAAATTCCACAGTTGTATCCTTCATTTTCTGTATATTGCTGCCGTGCTTAAAAATGTTTCCATTCTATGGACATCCGGCGCAAATGCAGACCCCACGATATTATTGTACCACAATGATGACAATTGTAGTGTTAATTGAAGGACAGCTCAGTAGGTCGCTCGCTTCTCTTACAATGATGGTTAGGTGTGGATGTTGCACTGAGGTTGAAGATTAGCTAGGCAGACTAAAAGAGAAATTGTCCTGAAAAGGACAGGGTTTGTCCTGAAAAGGACAGATTAATCAAAAGAGACTGGTCAGGAAAATCGGAAATAAGTTAATGGGCTTGGTGGAGAACTGGTTGCGTGTGATGACTAGGATGCAGCCACGGAATTGAATGGCAATCTGGGCTGATTGAATCAACAGCTGAGCAAGTGGAGTTAGTCGACAGCTGGACAAAAATCACTGGAACATCAACAGCTGTTATTCAACTGTTGGGCCAATGGTGCTAGTAAACAGTTAAAGTCACGGCAGCCATGACCATAGCAGCTGATCATGTGGATTAGTATAATTAGGCAAACTGCAGCCAGTAATTTAATATGGTCCTACAGGGATCAGGTTCGAGCCAATATCTGAAATGCCATCGACAAAGTTCCTGGGAGCTGGAATAGGGGTGCAGGCTTTGATTTTATTAGCTCACTGTGGAATGTTGCTTAACCGTACCACTTTAATACAAATTGAAAATTACCTGAAACCCCTTACTTATCTAAGTACTCTGGTTAATGTAGTTTCAGAATATGTTTATAGGGGTCTCTCACAAACCCGTGACATATTTCCATTGTATCAATGTCCGGCATGAAGCAGACCCCATGATTGTAGGTTGAAAGTCAAGAAAGTGTATTTTAGTTAGTTTCACATTCGACACGACAGCAATATCAGATGGAAATTAAAATTTGCATCTTCATCGATTGAGTGATACCATTAAAAAAAAAAAAAAGGTGCAGGGTGATAACTATGTACGAACAAGAAATTGTCTTGACTTGACTTGGTCCCTTAACCCCCTCCTGGGTCGTAGGGGCGCTGCACCAATGAACTCCACACCAGCTGTCTCCACTTCTGACGGTCATGGGCAATGGACTGGGTTGTAGCGAAGTTGTAGCCCATCCACTCTTTGATGTTGTCCGTCCATCTTTTGTGTAATCTACCTCTCCTTCTCTTGCCTTGCACTGCTCCCTGCAGGATGGTTTTGGAGAGACCACTGCCCCATGTCACGTGACCATACCATCCAAGCTTTCTTTTTCTTACAGTTGTCAGCAAATCTTCGTAGTTGTTCAGATTTGCGTTGATGAGCGCGCAAACTTCTTCGTGTGTAACACGGTCTGAGTACGAGATGCCAAGCACTCTTCTGTAGCATCTCATTTCTACCGTTTGGATTTTTCTTTGGAGCTCGGCTGTCAAGGTCCATGACTCGCATGCATACAAAAAGATGGATAATACTAGTGTATGCAGCAGCTTCAGTTTGCAACAGTTACTAATGTTTCTGTCTTTCCAGATTGATTTCAGTTTTGCAAGTGCTGCTGTCGTTTGTGCTGCTCTTGCCAGGATTTCAGTCTTGGATCCTTTGTTGCTGAGTATAGCGCCATGGTATTTGAACTGGTTTACGGTTTCCAGTTCTTGGCCGTTGGCTGTTATCGTTGTTGATAATGGTTGTCCACTATTCGTCATCAGCTTCGTTTTTTCAGCATTGATCTCCATTCCGTACCTCGTGGATGTTCTGTCGAGGCGGCTCACTAGATTAGAAAGTTCTGTTTGATTTCCGGCAAGTCCATCAATGTCATCGGCGAATCTGAGGTTTGTGATGGTTCGTCCACCAATGCTGACTGTGCCCACGTGATCATCAAGGGCATCTGACATGATTCGTTCAAGGAGGATGTTGAAGAGTGTTGGCGACAACAGACAGCCCGAAATTGCCTTAGCATGTTATATAAACTAGTGGAATCCAGTGAAATTCTATGGTGCTTTTTACGTCAATCTGTAGGACTGTATATTGACAATAATATTCCTTTTAAATTAATGTCTATCGGGGTAAATACTATTAAGATAACAAAAAATAACACTTTTTTTCTACTGTAAAAATAATTGGCATTACTATATATTCCTTAAAAAAATAAACGAATATTTCTGATTTAAAATTGTAACAATTTAATTCTTTTTAAAACAATATTCTTTGTCTTCTTACAGCGAAATATTCTTCAAATTAAGAAAACAAATATCACTTTTTGAAATGTATTTATTTGAAATCGTACTGTTTTAGATGACAGGACGACAATTCGAATTTGGAATATTCCATTTTAAAATGGGTAAAGTCGGAACTTTGTACCTCAGCGGCATCAGATGAATCACCAATCACCATCTTTGCTGATTTCATTTGTTTTGAATGTGTGTGAAAAGTGATAACGTATGTACGAACATGAACAATGCCTAAGCATGTTATATAGATTAACACCTTCAGCTAAATCTGCCCCTTGCCTCAAAATGAGATTCTACTTTTTTAGGTGATTACGTATGAGCACTTTGAAAAACTTGCCCCCAAAATAGTTTCTTAGAATTTAAAGTAATGATCTTCCATTTCTCGGTTATTCTAGCGTTTTAGGGCATTAACCAAGATTTTTCTTTTGCTATGAGAGATAAAAAAATTTTTTTTTTTTTTTTTTTTAGAGAGTGTACTTTTTTAGGCTATTACGTTTGATTTTTTTTTTTATTAACTTGCCAGTCAGACTTATGATTAATGGTAGAAAAATTCAGTTAACAGCCCTAAAGATTTAGAATGGCCCGAAATTGGAGGATCATTTACATTAAATTTATATATGAAACTGATCTCCCACTTTAAATTCTAAAATTTTGTTTTGTATTCTTTCTGACAAGTTATTTTCAGGATTTTCATACATATCATTTTTATTTGTGGGTGAGGTGATTTAACTAAAAGTGTTATCCTACAAGCCTACAAAATCACCAAACTCAATTTTAAAAATTGTTTAAATTGTTTAAATTGTTTAAATTGTTTAAATTGTTTAAATTGTTTAAATTGTTTAAATTGTTTAAATTGTTTAAATTGTTTAAATTTATTATTTTTTAAATTTATTATTTTTTAAATTTATTATTTTTTAAATTTATTATTTTTTAAATTTATTATTTTTTAAATTTATTATTTTTTAAATTTATTATTTTTTAAATTTATTATTTTTTAAATTTATTATTTTTTAAATTTATTTTTTAAATTTATTTTTTAAATTTATTTTTTAAATTTATTTTTTAAATTTATTTTTTAAATTTATTTTTTAAATTTATTTTTTAAATTTATTTTTTAAATTTATTTTTTAAATTTATTTTTTAAATTTATTTTTTAAATTTATTTTTTAAATTTATTTTTTAAATTTATTTTTTAAATTTATTTTTTAAATTTATTTTTTAAATTTATTTTTTAAATTTATTTTTTAAATTTATTTTTTAAATTTATTTTTTAAATTTATTTTTTAAATTATTTTTTAAATTATTTTTTAAATTATTTTTTAAATTATTTTTTAAATTTATTATTTTTAAATTTATTATTTTTAAATTTATTATTTTATTTTATTTTTATTTTTTTTCTAATAGGAACACTTCCTGGTCCATTACTGTTTGGTTTTGCGATCGACAAGTCCTGTATTGTCTGGAAGAAAAGTTCATGTGATGAGGATCTTTCTTGTTGGATTTATAAAGACCAAACTTTATCCAGAAATTTTTTCATCCTTTTTGTGGTCGTGCGGATATTTTCGATCATCTTCATGGTTTTGGCAAACCACTTGTACAAACCGCCGAGCATGACACAAATAAAAGTCCCTGTCGTGCACGCCGTGATGGAAGAGAACCTGGCTTATGTCAATCAAGAAGTCTCGGAAGGGGTTTGATAAAAACGAAAAAAACATAATTAAATGATGGTGAAAAATAGACAATGACGTCATACACGTACATATCCAGTGAAAAAAAAAATTGTATTGAAAGCCCCTCCCCCCTCTCTCTCTCTCCACTTAAAAAAAAAAAAAAAATGGTTGTATATAATTTTGAACTCGTTTTACTAACTTTGACATTGCAAAAGACGGACACATTCTCGGTCAAAAGTAACTTCCGGTGGACAGATTTACCGGAAACAGAATTATTTTTCTATTGTTGAAACGTACATAATATATAAATTGAAATAAATGAGCAGAATTTTACTCGCCGTGTTTCACCAAACCGGAATCGTCATAAGTTTACCTGACGATCCTGATTTGGTGAAATTATAATTTATATAGTCTCTTCATTGTTTTGTATATTGAGCATCTAATTTATTTTTATGTAGATATTTCTTTCTGCAGCTCTAATTCATTCTTTATACAGCAAGTTTTTTTTTTATATATCAGGTCATTCCATAAGTTCTAGCCGAATTTTAATTCTTTCACATTTAATACTGAGAATGTCTAATGAAACTAGATATTTATTTATATGTATTTCAACATATTTAACGGTATTAAGTTTCATTTTACAGGAAGAATTAATTAAAATTTCACTGTTGAAAAAGCCCCTAAAACATGAGAGTATCTGAGGAACATTTGAGGCGCATAATTCTTGTATCGTTTGAAAAAAGGTAACACTGCTGCCGAACCAACTCAAAGAATATTTACGCGGCTTATGGAGAACTGTATCTGACGAGTTGATATCTTCAGATAATTCATGAGGTACCCATTTTCCAAGCTGACGAACCTTTCTAAGTTCTTGAAGATGAATATAAACAGTTGTATGGTTTGGGGAAAGCTTCATTTCCAAATCTGCAATTGATACTGTAGGGTTTTGTTTAAGCGATACCACAAGGAGCTCTTCATCAAACTCAACTGGATGTTCAGATCAGTCTTCAAGGGCGAAATTTCCATTTCTGAATTTTTAGATTAATAAACGTTCCTTGGATGTTATGATATTTTAAGAGCTTTCAACAGTGAAATTTTAATCAATCTTTTCTGCAAAATAAAATTTAATAAAGTAAATGTCTAAATTATTTCTGATATTATTTAGTTCCATTAGACATTCCTGCTTACTATTAAATTTCAGAAGTGAAATCCGGACAGAACTTCTTGGATGACCGGATACATGTGTGCGTAAGTTAAAACAATAAATAAAGCAGAAATACAGCATTTTTATGTGTTGCTTTTTACAAACGTTTCGCTGTATTGTCGAAAGTTTCTTCACCTTTTGGGCTGGGAGAAAAGTGTAGTATCTGTTCTGATACTACACTTAATCTGTTCTGTCCTCGGTCAGTGAAGGAGAAATCCTTCTAGAATCCAGAGTGCCCCTTTTGGGGGAGCTGGATTTTCTCCCGCATTAAAAACCGACCTTGTGTCTTATTCTGCCCTCGTGGGGAGGCAAGTAAATAGGAGCACAGCAAATAATGTTAGAGGAAAAATGTGCCTTGCATATTTGCTGTATCCCTAAGGGGGAGCAGAGAAGGAAGCCGACAATAGTGAAAGGTTAGTAAAAAAAAAAAAAAAAAGTAACACCTACCTAAGACTTCTCTGCTATTTCTGCCATTATCTTCTCTTTTCAGATTAGTCTCCTCATCTTTGTTGTTATTGTTATCCAAAAATACAAAGATTACATTTTTTTTATCGTTTCATTGTTTTAACTTTTACATTGTAACATCTTGCATCCACACATACCGACAAATACTAGCACACTCACAAACATACCGACAAATACTAGCACACTCACGCACATACCGACAAATACTAGCACACTCACGCACATACCGACAAATACTAGCACACTCACGCACATACCGACAAATACTAGCACACTCACGCACATACCGACAAATACTAGCACACTCACACACATACCGACAAATACCAGCACACACATATCGACAAATACTAGCACACTCACGCACATACCGACAAATACTAGCACACTCACGCACATACCGACAAATACTAGCACACTCACGCACATACCGACAAATACTAGCACACTCACGCACATACCGACAAATACTAGCACACTCACGCACATACCGACAAATACTAGCACACTCACGCACATACCGACAAATACTAGCACACTCACGCACATACCGACAAATACTAGCACACTCACGCACATACCGACAAATACTAGCACACTCACGCACATACCGACAAATACTAGCACACTCACACACATACCGACAAATACCAGCACACACATATCGACAAATACTAGCACACTCACGCACATACCGACAAATACTAGCACACTCACGCACATACCGACAAATACTAGCACACTCACGCACATACCGACAAATACTAGCACACTCACGCACATACCGACAAATACTAGCACACTCACGCACATACCGACAAATACTAGCACACTCACGCACATACCGACAAATACTAGCACACTCACACACATACCGACAAATACCAGCACACACATACCGACAAATACTAGCACACTCACGCACATACCGACAAATACTAGCACACTCACGCACATACCGACAAATACTAGCACACTCACGCACATACCGACAAATACTAGCACACTCACGCACATACCGACAAATACTAGCACACTCACGCACATACCGACAAATACTAGCACACTCACGCACATACCGACAAATACTAGCACACTCACGCACATACCGACAAATACTAGCACACTCACGCACATACCGACAAATACTAGCACACTCACGCACATACCGACAAATACTAGCACGCACATATCGACAAATACTAGCACACTCACGCACATACCGACAAATACTAGCACACTCACGCACATACCGACAAATACTAGCACACTCACGCACATACCGACAAATACTAGCACACTCACGCACATACCGACAAATACTAGCACACTCACGCACATACCGACAAATACTAGCACACTCACGCACATACCGACAAATACTAGCACACTCACGCACATACCGACAAATACTAGCACGCACATACCGACAAATACTAGCACACTCACGCACATACCGACAAATACTAGCACACTCACGCACATACCGACAAATACTAGCACACTCACGCACATACCGACAAATGTCGACGCGCGCGTGCGCATGCACATACCGACACATGCCGACGTGCGCACATCGACAAATGCCGACGTGCGCACATACCGACAAATGCCGACGTGCGCACATACCGACAAATGCCGACGTGCGCACATACCGACAAATGCCAACACCCTCTGTTGAAAGAAACTGATGCTTCATGATTGAGTTTTTTCATCAACTTTTTCAGAGATCTAACAATTTTCTCACTTGCATCGATAAAATACATCGATATGTTTATTACTTTTGGATGTTTATTTTTATTATTTATATCCGAGCTTTCGACTTGCATAAGTCATCATCTAAATACAGTGGATGCCTTGTCTCCACATACTTGTATAATTTAAAGGTGTAAATAATTTTTCCTTTTTGTTTCTTCAAACGTGGATATAACGAATCATATAGATCTGCCCATAATATCTCGTCTCTACACTGACGATGTCGACATGTGTAAGTCGAAAGCTTGTTGATAAATAAATTAACACCATATCTACACTGGATGTTTCCTTTTTATTGTGTCTCAAGAATTGAAAACTGTTTAAATCCCTGGAAAAGTTGATAAAAGAATGCAACTGTTAGTTGTCTATTTCATTCAACAACGATTGTCCAAATAAATATTTTCTAGGTGTGTAATATATATATATATATATATATATATATTACACATATATAAAATCATTTTCTAACAAATTTTTTTTTTTTTTTTTTTTTTTAATGACCTTTATACAAAAGAAATAGCATATTGACCATTAATTTCATTTATTTCTTTTGACGTTTTAATTTAATTTAATGGTTTTAATTTAATTTAAGTTTTAATTTAATTTAAGATATTTAAATTATTGTTAAATTATGTTTTAATTTTATTTAATGGTCAAATAGCATTTGACCATTAATTTCTTCTGTATACCTTCTTTCCATCTGTCAATAAGTTTTTTTTTTATTGTCGTGTTCATAAAATTCCATTTAATTACCCTTTCATTTTTAAGATCAAATACTAACTTATTTCTGATTTCTTCTCTTGAAGTTGTACAGACTTCTAGATATGATAGAATATAATCTGTTGGTGCGAGGTCTGGAGAATATGGTTGGTAAGCCATAAATGTCCTGGAATTATTTGGTCTTTTGTGTTGTGTGAGGTTTAGGGTCATCTTTCATCATGATAATGTTAAACCTCTTTTTAGAAGATTTCACAATCATTTGAGTGGATTAAAACTTACTTGGAGAGAAGCAGCCGAAAATAATTGTTTCCGTTTTCAGTTCAAAACACAAGGAATGGCATTAAAAGTTTCACAGATGAAAAGAGGTCTGAGAAAAGAATGGTGATTAACATTTTTTTTTTATTTAAAGTATTAAAAAAAAATGTTAGTGTTAAAAAAAATACATGCAAGATTTGCATAAGAAGCTGACACTCTCTCAGAAATATTGATCCTGTACATACAATACCTCCCCAAGTTCGAAAGAAAGTGATTATGCAGAGTTCAAATCCAATCGGATTTACTGTGTTTATTTATGCATTAATACTGTTAGGGTGGGGGAGGATATGACCTCCTCCCACCTTTCTCTCCCCGGTAAACTAGAACTTTGTCATCAATCAATCTTCTATACTGAATCGTTTACAGTAGGTCAGGTTTGATATGCCGTAAACCAAATCGGTCCAAAATCAGAAGTATATCAGCATGCTAATACTCGTATGGGGATTAAGACAAGCATACACCCAGGAATGTAAATACTGATGGTATACCAACAGGATAAAAGTGTGGTATCTGTTTTGTCGTAAGTGGAGAAATCCTTCACGGCTGGGGTAATTTTTATTTTTGTACATCCTCTTTTTTTTCTTTTTTTTTTTTTTTTTAAGTGAGCTGGATATCTCCCACATTACACTGATCTTGTGTCACATGCTGCCTCTCAGGAGGCGGAAAATAAAGAGGAGCATTGTTCAATCAGGTCTCATTGACAGGTCTATACATGTTTGGGATGTATCAGATCAACTTAGACTTCCTTGTTGATACCCTGTCAGGCCTTCAGGCTAAGATCAAAGTGTAATATCTGTTTTATCATCAGAGGAAGAGAAATCCTAAACTAAGGCTATTTATTGTTGTCCCAATTCAGAGTACACTCATTTTGGGGAAATTAATATTTCCCTTGTCGGGTTTCTAGGGGGAATCACGGTTACATGTCCATAATACAAGCAATGTCACATGCAAGGCAAAATAATAATTCACAGGTAATAGGTTGTTTAAATAAAGCGTTTATTAAACGTGTATAACGACAATGAAACAGAGTACATTAATATGTATACAGTGTGTATATGGAATGATGAATGCTGTGTGTATATATGTATGTATAATGTGTGTGGAGTTGAAAGAGTTCATATGATTGAAACGCACATAAAGAAATTGTGTACGTGAAAATAAAATGTTTTCTGTAGGAATATGAATGCGTGTGTGAAGAAAAATCTCTTACCGAGAAAAACGTGTTTATGAATTTGAATACGTGATTTTGTGGGTCAGACAAGGATACGAGCAGCGTCTCCAATGACTGACCGGAACTGAAAAGAGCCTGTCTGACGTTGTGCACCGGTTTATATAATCAGGAAAGGGCAGATAACTTTGTGGTCGTCTTCCAGCGCCCCATGACAGTGAAAAGCGATGCCTACTGGTAAACCGGTGCAATTATGTTTGAGAGGGGGGAGATAACTGCTACACCCTTTATTAAAAACCAACCTTGTCTTTGTCCTCGTGGGGAAGTAAGTAAATAGGAGCTTCTTCGTTGATATTCTGTCGAATCTAATGAGACTTGAACCCGGTTTGCTCATTTCATAAGGCACGTTGGTATTTGTAGTCCTTAACCGCTTCCCTTATACTTTTTTTTTCTTAATTTTTAACTGCTTATACATATGTTCTATATTAGATAATATCGTGAAATATTAAAAAAAAGAAGTACTTTTGATTTTTGAGTCCTTTAAATATACTTTGTTATATTCCCAAGTCAACTCTTGGGAAAAGGAATGAAATAACAAAGATCGAACAATTATGCAGCGTATTGATTTTATTCATGATTTATCCAGTTAATTTTTGTAAAAATATTTTTCTTTTACATGGGGGAAAAGTTGCTATTCTCTTCCTAATTATTTGTATATTAGTGAATATAAAAAATAAATAAAACTAAATTATTTGTATAACTGAATTGTTTAGGATTCATTCAACGAATGTCAAATTACTAGTTTATACTTGCTAATCTCCCTTGTGATTTCATATTTATCTCCCTTGTCAACAATATTCAGTAATCTATATTGGATTTTTTTTTTAAATTAATGACCGTTTTTAATCACCGTTTAACATGTACAAGCCAACTTTTGTTTGGAGTGAAAAAAAAAAAGACATATAGGGGCAATGTGAGGTTTGGTTGGTTTGTTTTACGGCATATCAACCCTTTTCAGGTTATTTAATGCCGAATGCAGTCATTTTGGTGAAAATTTTTATGCTTCAAGTTCTTTATATGTTCAAATATTTATTGATGGTGTTTGGTTTGGTTGTTAAATCTGTTTCTATTTAACCCATAGTTGGGACCCTAACAGGTACTACCACTCCGGGTCAGGGTGGACCTGGGAGCAATGGTAATTAAGAGGAGGCTCCACATTCCCCAAAGTCCGTAAGCCGGATCTCACCATCGGATGTAGTTTAAGGTCATATCCAGGACCGGGAGTAGGGTAGGAAAAATAAAAATAAAAAAGGGGAGGGAGAAAGGGAGAGGGGCTGTTGTTTTTGTTTTTGGTTTTGTAGAACATAATATAGTTATACAAAAAAAAAAACGTCAATGTAGGTGAATTTCGTCTCAGGGAGCTACAGGGCAGCCTGATCTGGTATCACCAGGGGGCAATGTGAGTAGGGAGTTGGGTAGCATGAGGTTTGTTCACATTACATTTAAATTTTCTGCATGTTGGTATGGTCAGGGGAGCAGAGAGGGAATTGCAAAAGCAAGCAGTTCGAGGAAAGAAGCTATTAAAGTAGAGAATCTTCCAGCATCTGGGGACCTCTACAGTGAAGGGTTGGGATTTTGTTGCTAGTTAGGTGAGTCAGTGGTATTTACGATGCAACAGGGTCTGGAGCTTGGTGGACAGTGCAGGATCTGTTACATTAGAAATTATTTTTTGCACATTGTTCAAAAGGGAGAGGCTAGTTGTTGGTGCACCAGCCCAGATGTGGCAACAATCCTCCATGCACAGCCGAATGGCAGGTTTAGAGATGTAGGATACTGTCAGATGTGATATCTTTTCTAGCCCGGTAAAGGGGTAATACCTTCTTTGCAGCAGACTTAGCAACATCTATGCACTTATTTTAATTTATGTTGCCTGAGAACTTGCAATAACGAATTTATTTAATGCTATTTTTATTTTATTTTATTTTCTTCTAATACATGATTTTTTTTTTAAGTTAGCAAGTTTAGTAATAAAAAGGACATGGTGTTAGAATGTTATTTTAATTCATAGCTTTTGCAATAAACATATATCCTAAACATATCCATCATCAAAACAAGACTAAGATCAAAAGTTCGGCTAACACATTTATTTACAGTTGACAATTATGAAAGACAAGCAATGTACATTATACAAAACAATAAAAGATATTTAGTTTTTACTCTACCTTTAAAATAGAAATAGTATTCTAAACATATCCATCATCAGAACGAAAGGCTGAGACAAAATATACTATTAACACATTTATTTACAGTTGACAATTATGAAAGACAAGCAATGTACATTATACAAACCGATAAAAGATATGTAGTTCTTACTCTACATTTAAGAAAGGAAGATTGATTATCGAGGGAGAGAGGTCTGACAGCAGTGAATTCTTAATACTCTCTGCCACCTTTCGGGCACAATCAAGGAAAGCCCACTCAGTGGTGTCCAGAACCGGTGCATCATCAAAATCAGTTCCCTACAATTCTACTCCAGTATATACTCAGGCATATTAAAAGAGGTTAATGCAGTCACAAACGGTTTTATTGCATCAGTGCTATAAGATAGCTTGACACCTTTTAAATTTAATCAGATTACAAGATAGTTAACTGTTGTAGCACTAAGAAGAAAATATTTAACTATGGTGTAATATATTTCCTACTGTTTATTCCTTATGGTGGTTTACAACAAGGTGAGGTAATATTGTGCACACATAAAGCTACATCACTTCATCATCTTTTTCATCCGGTTTTGGTATTTAAGGCGCCACGAGTGTCCCGAACTTTGGTGTAGACAAATGTCTCATGCCTGCTCTCCATGTAGTTCAATCCAAAGGACTGAAATCAGTTCAGTTGCATGCAGTCATATCGCTTACACACTCCCTGGTGTCCAAGAAATCCAGATATGTTATGGAGTTGATGCAAGAGGAGACACGTTGTACATGGCTGAACTACCTGAGATGCCAAGCACGTAAGACATCTGTAATCCAACCAGTACTAAGCTTCTGACGAAGTATTATTGATAGGATTCTTTCTTCCAGTTTGCAGATGAACATCCACCTGATAATGGCACTGTCATTACGCCGAACCAGTTGTAGATCAGAAGTGTTCGTGGCTTGTGTCTCACTGCCATGCAAAGACTTTGTCCCAAATCTAGAAGGAAGTATGCCTCGATGGCAGCAGGTCTTTTTATTTATTTATTATTACTTTTACTCACCCCAAACAAGGGGGCGCATTGCCCCTGAGACGTAAGGGCTACTGTGATAAGGGCCAGATTTATAGGGGGCATACTAAGTGGGGAGTTGTGTAGCAAAGTTTTCCGGCATCTAGAGACCTCTACAGTGAAGGGGTGGGGTTTTGCTACTAGTCGGGTGAGTTGGAGATATTTACGTTTAGGGGGTACAATTGCAATTAGTTCATCGCAGTTGCTAAATCATCCCAATGTTACACAGCAGCGAACAGTAATAGCGCGTTCACAACTACAACCAGCATTCAACATATCGCTCAGATAGCAGAAGTTGGCTTCAAGATGAAGTAGGGCGCCATCTATATTCACATGAGCCTTAGCTCGACCATCAATTGGGCGGGAAACACCCCGACATCTACGGCAAATATTATATACAGTGTTATTCACTGCCGCGTGACTCCTTTAAGTTCACTCTTTATCTTGACAGAAACATCTATCGGTCAGCAAGCAAATATGTGGACTGGTTGCGCTACAGAGACTTTCCAAGCCATAACCCAAATTTGTTTCTCTTTTCTTTTTAATAAATTATTTTAATAAGTATAAAGACCCTCCCCCCTCCCAAGTAGATTTGAACCACCAACTTTTCGGGGTGAGAGCCGAGCTCATTGGTCAATTGAACCAGGGAGACTGCCATTTCCAAGATTTGATTCTATTTTATAAATTGTTAGAAGGTGGACCCGGCGTTGTCTGGGTGAAGGGGGATGCTGAAAGATAGTTTAAATTTATGCGGGTCTTGTGTTTGTCTTTATAATAATATGCTTGTATCTTTTTTTATATGTATGTTATATAACCTTCCACGTCCATTTTAACAAATGAGATCGACAAAGCTCAATATATAGAGAGATAGAGCTTCGATTTTCATTTAACATATTGATAAAAATCTAAATGAATAAATGCGTATGTAGAAGAACATTTGACAATACAAAGCAAAAAGGAATATCACAGAATATTAATTTATTAAAAACTTAAAATAAAATCAATATGCAAATGAGCAAAATCGAGATTTGTTTGAGCGAGTTGGAGATGCCTATATATACAGTATTTCAATATAGTCTTATATCATTAGAATTAAATAAGCCTAACGTGTTTTGATGTTAATATAATTAGGATAGATCGATAAATTGAAAATTATCTGGTGTCGCTTGTTTCCAAAAATAAAGATATTTGCCATTTCAGCATTGTTTCTAAATCGAATAAACCGTCACAAATAGAATTTTTGTCAACGTCAACAGTTTTAAAAAGCTACTTTTCGCATTCTTCTTTGTTGTTATAATAACTTGAAAAGTAATATTCGTTTTATTTATTTAAAGAATATTTAGCTGACAATTATCTTTACGGTCAGATGAAAGAGAAGCTGGTAAATAAGCAACCATGAGATTTTCACGGGTCTTGCCAATTATATAACGCTATCTGAATAAATAAATGCGAAAGTTTTTTCATTTATCACTCCTTGAACATCAAAACTGGTAACTGTTATTTAAATCAGTACAGCATAATATTATTAAATACGATACAGGACCGGCGGGACAGTTATAAAAGTGTGTGTGTGTGTGTGGGGGGGGGGGCTCTCCTAAAAAGTTTGGGGGGGGGCCGATTAAACAAATGCATATATAACTTCATTATTGATGACCGTAAAGTGTGGGGGGGGGGCCAAGTCAAAAAGTGTGTGTGTGTGTGGGGTGGGGGGGGCTACAATTTTAACAACAAATTTTTGTGGAGCCACTCCCAAACTAGTGGAGCTGGTAAATTCATGTATGTATGTATTTTTATTTACCTCCTCTCCAGGAGGCTAGACACAACGTCAGGTGTGAAAAGCCAGCGCGCTTGGGTCTACAAAAATGCCTGAGCCGCCCCGTCGGCATTTCCCGGTAGGGCGCCTCAGGCGATAAGCAATAAACTAACCTATTAATCTGTTTTAATTAAAGGATACCGCCACCGCGTATGAAATCGACTCTCCTATGTTCGAGATCTATGTTGGTTATTTCAATAATATTGTTGGGAAAGTTATGCCCCCACCCCCACCCAAGCTATGGGTAAAGCAACAACTTGTGTTAACTAATTGTATGCAATGAATCGTTTATAATAAGTATTGATTTTCGGCATTAAAAAAAAAAACCAAAATTGTTGATATGCCGTAAAATTGACAAACCAAACCATGTCTTACAATACTATTTGCGTGTATTTTTAAAACTTTTTATTTAATTTTTAATTTTTTTTTAAAGTAAGATTCTATGAAAAACTTTTTTTGATACCTCGGATGTGAGCATTATTTTTTTAAGTTAAAAAACAAAAAACAAAAAAACTAGCTATAAATAAAAAATGAAATAAAACTGTACGCTTTCAATTATTAAAAACGTTTTTTCTTCTCCGAGTAGTTTACTTGAAGATTTGCTGTACATTCGTTAACGAAAGCAACATTTAAAAAAAAAAAGAAAAGAAAAATATTTTAAATCTTTATTTTTTATTTGGGCTCGGTAATCTCTACTTGAATTAATATTCTATCAAAAACGTATTTTTCATACCTTGTATGAGGGCATTGTTTTATAGGTAAAAAAAAATTATTTAAAAAATAAAATAAAATAAAACTGCACTTTCAAAATTTTTTTTTATGGTATCCCCCCCCCCCCCACCGAGTAGTTTTGCTCGAAGAATTGCTGTAGATGGCGTTAATGAAAGCAACATGATATTAAGATTCTGAAACTATTACTGAATGTTCGAATTGAGAAATAACAGTAACACATATTTTTTGGTCCCCCCGATTTATAAAATCGGGGGACTTATGTTTTGAGGCATGTCCGTCCGGATTTTTCTCCGCAACCATCCATTGAATTTCTCTGAAATTTTGCATGAAGTTGTAACTTAGGTTAGAAAGTGACATTCTCCGATTTTTGAAAAAAAATCTGGTTAGCCCCCCAGGGGTTCAAAAGGCCCCGAAATGGCAAAAAATGACATTTTTTGCCCCATAACTTTTCATCCATCCATTCAATTTCTCTGAAACTTGGCCAAAATGTGGAGGCAATTGTTCCTAATAGAAAATAAGTATCGTTGACCTTGGAAAAAATCTGGTTCGCGCTCCCAGGGGGTCAAAAGCCTCCAAAATGGCAAAAAAATGACCCTTTTCTCCCATAACGTTTGATCCATCCATTCAATTTTTCTGAAACTTGGCCAAAATGTAGAGGCAATTGTTCTGGATATAAAATGAGCATCCTTGACCTCAGAAAAATTCTGGTTCGCGCCTCCAGGGGTCAAAGGGGAGATCAAAATGCCCCAAATTGCCGAAATTTATTGCATTTTACACTCGCCACATCGAGTCACATATAGAGGGGGACCACGCATGCGCGGCTTGTTTATAACTTTTTTCTGATGATTTACTTGTACCTGATGGAGTTTTGTGCGTACTACAACCACAAACGGGTTGATATACCGTTAAAATAATGCTGATGTAAGAAAATATTAAAAAGAAACTTCTGAAAATGTCTACACAAAGCAACTGTTTAACTCTTCTTAAGATAACCGGAGATCCGTTTACAACACATTTATAAAAGCTGGTCCTTGCATGTTAGACTGTCAAGAACGACTCTTTTAATATTTATAACAACGAAAACGTAAAAACGAAAAAAAAAAAACAACCAACAAGTACTTATTCAAGTTACCTACACCGTTGGGTATAGATTGGCAAAGTTGGGACAGTGTCCAACTACTGAAAGTTCAGTTGACTGCCGAAAGTCTACGAGTAGTATATCTTCGGGCGAAGATAGCCTGTGCTCGGGAATCCAGTAGATAAAAGCAGGAGAGAGAAAGGGGGCGTCTTTACTCAATACCCGTTGTTTCCAAGAAACTCTCTGTTGATTGATGCGATTCACAAACGGGTCTGAAGTAGTCCTTTAAGAAATGAAATTAATGCGCCCTGAAGGCTGATTGGTCAGTGTGTGACCAAATCACCTAAAAGGGATTGTTTTGTTTATGACTGCTACATCACCCCCCTGCTTAGATGGAAAGCTGACAGAAAAAAAGGTCGTTTGTTAAATGCAGCAATTGGAAAGAGTAACGATACAAAAAATAAATAGATATGTAAATTCAGTTCACAGATTTTTTTTTACTATTTAAAACAACTTTATTTGTTATTCTACCCCCCCCCCCCACACACACACCCGTAATTTTTTTTTTTGATTTAATGTAAGAACATTTTTGCCATTATTTTTTATTATAAGTAGACGTTTCAGATTACGAATTTCAAATTTTTTTTTGAGGGGTGTCAGGGAATCCGTTATTTTATATAAGTTTAAGTAGAATAGATATTTCCCAATTATTTGCTCACAATCCTCTAAAACTTTTATCATAATTAGTTTGGAAAGAAAACTCTTAAACACCAAATTCTAAAATTATTCGTTTTTCTTACATGTTTGCTCTGTACATTAAACACATTGAAATCTTAAGTCGGAAATATGACGTTTGGTATATATAATTTTATATTAAATTGAATTTTCCTGTAACTAAAAAAGCTTCATATATATATATATATATAGAGAGAGAGAGATTTAGATTTTTTTACTTATAAAATAGATCATTCAGTGAAGACCGGGGTTGTGCCAATAAAAACAAGCTCGATGATACTCGAGTACAGAGCATTTATATGCGATTTTATGAAGGTTTACCAAAGCATTCCTTTCAGGAGACTAATGATCACCATTAACGTCTTTTTCTTACAAATATTATTTATTCAAATTAATAATATATATATATATATATATATATATATATATATATATATATATATATATATATATATAATGAATTGTATGGGGAAACACCTTATATAAAATGAAATAGAAAAGAAAAACAAAATAATTTTATATAAAAAAACAAAAAACAAACACCGTTATGTATGATTTCGGAATTCACGAATAAAAAATTCACAAATAAAAGCTAAAGTTCACACATTAGCATAAAAAAAACAGCTTAAAGTTCCCAAGGCGCCTTTCGTTCGACTCTCGTCAGGGGAATCGTCGGTAGAGTAATTAAAATACACGAAAAACCATAAATTGGTGTAGAATCAAGATGCAAGCAGGTGGCTACAGGTGATATACATGCGAAATTATATATATAAATGAAAAACGCAAGTAAAGAATATTTTTAAATCAACCTGCGGATGACCACGAATCGCCAAATATCCGTAGAGAATGTTTTAACTGTCTTTGTCTACAGAGAGTAGGACGTCGTGAATTAATGATGATGGCTTCCAATATGTCCAGGTGGAAGCGGTGTCGTGCTCTGTGCACAATGGTAAATGTATCATCAGAATAAAGATCATATATATATAATCGTGAAAAAGGAGGGTGGGGGGTATTTGTGCCCATAAATTAAAAATACGTATGTGGTAGGGACATTTCAAATGAAGACCCCTTAGTTGCCCTTTGTGTTTCCGTGTTGCTCTTGTTCCAGCACCTCTTTTATCTTTGCCCTTTATCGTCTCCTCGCAACGATGGAGTTACGTTCATTGAGCAATGTCTGAAAAAAAAAACCACAACTGGCAAGGTCCTGTTTGTTTATCCATCTGCTAACATGGCTGCTGTAGTCGCGTCATTCCTCCGACAACTTTTAGCTGGTTTGTTGACACCTTTAATGGCGAGTCCAGCGAGTTGGCTAAAAACAAATTTGTTTGTTACGGTGTAGCATGCTTTTCAAAGGCAATTCACCATTAACCTGTCTAATGAACATTCTTAAAACTATTTAAAGCGCCATTGACAGTGGATGTCCTTAAAGGCCAGACGGCCACAAGTTTCAGACTGCCACATCAGCACCGAAACCCGACCAGTGAATGTCGTCAATGAAATGGACGAACCGTGTGGATTGGGGAGAACGTGTCGTGGGGGATGAAAGAACATCTCATCCTATTACATAAACCGCCATATTCATGACTATATTCATGGTCATGGCTGCCGTGACTGTTGATGTTCCAGTGATTTTGTCCAGCTGTCGATTAACTCCACTTGTCCAGCTGTCGATTAACTCCACTTGTCCAGCTGTCGATTAACTCCACTTGTCCAGCTGTCGATTAACTCCACTTGTCCAGCTGTTGATTCGTATTACATAAGCCGCCATAGTTTGGCTAAATACCAGTCGCAAAATCAAATAAAAGTTAACCTTGCATAGAAAATTTAATCCACATGCTCTGAAATTAGAAGATATTTTTTCAAAAGATCGTCACCAACTTTAAATTTGTTTTAGAAGTCTTGATTGAGCACCAAATTCCAATTCAGATTTAGAAAAATAAATTTAAAGCGGACGACGAGAAGTATCTATCTGCCGAATAACCTACGAGTATTTATTTACGAAAACTTAGTTACATTTAAAAAAAAGATTTTTTCGATAATCTTAATCATTTGGATTATTCGGACTATTTGGATGGTATTCTCACAAGGTTTCGGCTGATGCAACCTTTGACCTGTCGATGTAACCATGGACCCATGGCGCAACGGATAAAGTTTTGAGTAACAGTTTTCTAGGGGTTGAATTGAAGGTTCAATCCCCAGTACAGGCGATACTAGAAATACATTTACGAATTACTTAAGACTTCTACTCGGCCATGGCTGTCAGAACGTGAGCAGTCTACCCCGTGGATAAAAATTCCATACGGATTCCCAAGTTGGACGAGACGCACTTGAAGAATGATGGAGGTTATATCGGTCGAAACGGTGTGAGAATAACATCCAAGATGAGTAAATTAGTTTGAATAATCCAAATAATACATCTTATAGTTATGATTGGTCCATATGATCCACATTCTTCCATCTCTCTTGGACACAGTCTTGGTTGCCATCTTGACTTCCCTTCTTTAAGACTGGAAACTGACTTTCAATTAATACGAATTACTAACTTAAAATATTTATATGATGTTATTAAATTCTGAATGAATGTACGTAATCTGCCTGATAGATACGGTTTCAGACTATGAAATTGTCAATGCTAAGTTTAAAAAGAAAATGTTTTAATTTACGCACGAATACCATAGGGGAGATTGGGAGTTCATAAATGGAAAACGACTAGTATAAGACATTGACGATATACTTATATGCAACTCTCACTGCTTTTTTAGTATTAGACTGGGCTAATTCCATATATGGTGTCTAAAACATATCATGGACTTACATGGCAGGATCATATCTCGTGCCAAGATCTCTAGCATGTACTCCCTGTCGAGTCGACCCTACCTGCGATAAATCTTTGCGCATTTCCATAACAAGTAGTTTCTTTTACTAAGTTATATAAGAATATTCCCAATGCCTCCTTTGATACCTCCAATCGTTCATACCTTCAATAATCTTTGTTAAATTTAAATAACATACAAGTACGATATTTGAAAAACGCACCACATATTTGCAAATATTGTACGTGTATGTTATTTGTTTAAATCAATCATCTTGAGAAAGTCTTTAAATAAAGACGAAACATTGATGAATATATAAATCATTTTGTTTTTTCCTTTTTCATTTTCATTTTCCATATTTTATATATATATATATATATATATATATATATATATATATAGTAATCCAGGTAGAGTAAAAATCCACAGGGTAGAAATCCAAAGGGAATCAAACCGGGCTTACAAAAGAGTGCTCAATAAAGATATAGAGCTGTATTGTGAATGTTTTCATTCGAACATGTACAGGGTCTGCTACACTGGCATGTCGATGTTATCGATCTACAGCTATCGAGAGCTGCGGTCTCATCAGGCAGAAAGTTTTTTACTTCACCGATCGGGTCGGATCAAGAAAAAAAAAACTTTCTGCCTGATGAGACCTCAGCTCTCGATAGCTGTAGATCGATAACATCGACATGCCAGTGTAGCAGACCTTGTACATGTTCGAATAAAAACATTCACTATATATATATATATATATATATATATAATTATATATTGTGTTCTAATCTATTATTCATGATTAATGGTTCACACATAGTTTTACAGTCTATACTCATTCTACATTGGAGGCTCTTGTCGCCCAACATATGTGCTGATTCTTTTGAGGTTACATCGGCCGAAATGTTGTGAGGATAACACCCAAGATAAGAAAAGTAGTTCAAATAATACAAATTACCAATTATCATTTTAAAAATCTCGAAACATCGTTAGCAATACTATAAACACTTTGATCCTGTATATTACATCAAATTTCTAAAGGATACTTCATGCCAAAATCTGGTGCAATTCTGTTGAGTAGGTTTGGAGCCTATATGAAACAAACGGACAAACGTGATATGCTCAGTTATTGTATCGACTTGATTCGCTGTTCAGTCAAAAATGACGGTGAACAAATCATCAAGCGTGACAAAAATATGTTTATATCACAGTAAAATTTATTTACATTCAAACAATAAACTGCTTACACCACCATTTTCTTGTTTAGTGAAACTTAATTTTTGTGTGTGATTGACGAGAAAAGCAAAATGTACTGCCCTATACAGGATTTGAATTTACAGCCTTCGAATTATCAAGCTTTTGTGTTTAATACTCCCTCCTCTATTATCCCCCTTTCCTCCGATTCGCCCTTCATTGTTTCATAAAAAGACGAAGACATATAATCTCGTCGTTATTATCAAATGATTATTTAATTGTGTCGACGTCAGATGTAGGTGTATCTCTTCTTGGTATGATCTCTGCCAAAGTGTGCACGTATGACGCTCTGTTTTGTCACTATATTTGTTTGCCAATTAATGTAATCTTTTTGACATTTTTAAAAGCTTAGTGAGTTTCAGTGATAGAGTTTAACCCCAGGGTCAGTAAAAAAAGAACTGATCTATAATTAAGATACAAGTTGTGTCTCAGTTTCAAAATACAGGGTGGGCAAAAATAAGGGTCCTATTTTTAAAAATTCATAACTTTTTTATTTATTGATTTTTTTAAATTTTTTTTTTTAGAATAAGTAAAGGACCCCTTCCGAAGCAAGCATGAGCCGTATTAGCCCTAAGGAACGTACCCTCATTTAGAAAACATTATTTTTGCTTAAAAAACTCAAAACAGTGTAAAAAACAATACTTTAGTTTTTGTAAGTTTTAAGAAGTGTTTTTCGGCTAAAATTTGTTTTGTTTATTTCAAAAAATCTCGGAAGGGTCAGTCTACACACACATAAAGTTTGGTGAGTTTAACTTTTATTTTGTGGAAGTTATTCAAATTCAAGTTATTCAAATTTAAAGATAGGACCCTTATTTTGGCCCACCCTGTATATGCATAAATAGTTAATACTAAGGGAGGTAATTCAGTATCCAACACTAGGAGCAGTCGCCTCGAAATCTCTCTCTATAAAACTCAATATCTCTGTGCATGTGTGTGTGTGATGTTTCTGTGTTCCCTATAGAAAGAAAGGTCAGAGAATCTATATAAAATATAAGAGTGCATTCTCATGTAAAATTTACATGGAAAGACAATGGAAGTATTCTCGAATCTTTAAGTGCATAACCCCCTTAAAACTTTAAATATATCCTATTCTTATAAAATTTAAATCATATGTATAAAATTTTCTAGGGGAAAAATGGAAGAAGTCCTGAATCTGTAAGTACCCTTCTAACTTAAGGGAGCTATGTTAATCGAACCTCCTTTAAAACTTCATATTATCTTATTTTGATAAAATTTATATCATATGTATAAGCTTTTATAGGGAAGACAATGGACGTGGTCCGGAATCTCTACGTTACCTTCTCTGAGCTAAATATTTACGTGCCCCCACCTCTAAGGGACCCATGGGGATAAAAAAACTTAAAACTTCAAATATGTATATCCGATTTTAATAGAACTTAAACCGTATGTATACGACACTAATTCGGATTGTTTTCCAACATTTCAGCTTCTTCCAAGTATATTAGGGTGCGAAACGGGATATGAGGCGTAGTAAAAACAAAGAAATTAATATGGTGTTATGAGCATAGTAGTGAATAAGTACATAGTAGTGATCCTCATTCAATCGCGAGCAACGTTGCGTCTTCCTGCTCGTATTATAAAAAAAATACAATTGAGTTTTGTCTCTTTATGTTTACAGTGTAGCAATAAACGACGACCATTGGAATGGAACACATTTTGAGCTGACTGAGTTCCTTGTTTAAGGGGAAATACTTTATTTCAAATATCGCCATGTTTAAAATTTTGACCTTGAAAATAAGTTAAAAATGACATTTCTAATATGAGGTGAAGTATTAAAAAAAAACTGTCAGTGTAAAACTACTTATTTTAAATCTTTAAAACACCAATAAAAATAATTATTTAAATGTCTAAACCTTTTTTAAAATGCATCCTATTTACCTGGCACAACTTGAGTAGGTATTGTTCGTACCAGTCTGGGATTCGTCCTTGAAAATCAGCCCGACAGTGACTTTGTTGCGGTCAAGTTGAGGTATTATTCCGCGTTCCGATGGATACTGCACGCCTGTCCTGTGCAGTTCTAGGAGGTCCACCCTCCCAGGCTTCGCCTCCCCTCTTTGGGGAGGAGTAAGTTTATTGCTTACTGTCTGAGGCGCCCCTACCGAGGAATGCCGACGGGGCTGCCCAGGCAATTTTTAAATGGCCAGAGTGCTCACCTCTCGAGCGCTGGCTTTTAACCCCACTTGCTCGACCCGATCTTGGGTCACATCTTACTTGTGGGAGTAAGATAAAACTGGCCTTGTGCCTAACTCCGCGAGGAGTAAATAAACATCCCAGGCTTTACCTTCTCTATGGGAAGAGATTAGTTTACTGCTAATCGCTGGAGGCACCCTTACCGGGGAATGCTGACAGGGCTGCTCAGGTATTTTTTGTAAGCCAGAGTGTGCTTATTCTAATGCGCTGGCTTTTAAAAACAACACCTGACCTTGTGTCCAACCTCTTGGAGAGGAGGTAAATAAAACAAATTCTATATATTTAAAAAAAAATGAATTTCGTTTCTTTACGTTCTAATATATTCCAGTTATTTTAATGCACCTAACCGATAATTGCCCTCGTGACCCCAGATGTAATCGAAGGAAAATTGCAATGGTGTTTAGATTTATTGAAAAATTCAAATCTCATCGAAATTTATTCGAATGTTTTTATTGTTAACATATAGATTACTCTAACACACAAATACACATTGACTTTTATATATAGATATAACCCCCCCCCCCCTTCGTTGATTGAGCATTATGATAAATGAAATAGATTGGTACAATTAGTGATAATGTAAAGCTCTTCGTAAAAACGAATAGAGCACTCTTCGGTAACTGATCTTTTTTTATATAAACAGTAAGATTTCACTTAATTGTAGCTTCTACTGATGACCTAGCGGTTCGAATCACTGAGTGTCGAAAAAACGATTGAGTTTCGATCTCAGAATGAAGCATTTCTAGAATCAAAATAATGTAATTGATTTTCATAAAAATTGGAATAGACATAAGGTTTAGTATCATTATATATTGATTTTAATCTTCATAAAAGTGGTGCAAAACTGTTATATTTAATGTACTCATATTGAGTCGGGTATTCTTCTAGTATATATAATACTATTAGGTCTAGCGTAAATTCTTGGAAGCTAACTAATACAGTGATTACAAAAGACTAATTGGCTTACAAGCAAAGGAATTTTCCAACAAAGGACTTCTGGTACTATATATATATATATATATATATATATATATATATATATATATATATATATATATATATATATATATATATATCATGTATATGTGTGATTTGCTAACGAAAGGAATTGTCCAACAAATAAAGGACTTAGGACTAAAAAGTGTTTTTTTTTTCATCTTATATAGTTTTAAAGTTTGAAAAACTTCTGATACTATATATATATATATATATATATATATATATGTGTGTGTGTGTGTGTATCTCAGAAATATATATATATATATATATATCAGGGCCGGCGGGACAGTTATAAAAGTGTGTGTGTGGGGGGGGGGGGCTTCTCCTAAAAAGTGGGGGGGGGGCGGTTAAACACATGCATATCAACTTAATTATTGATGACCGTAAAGTGGGGGAGGGGGGGGGTCAAGTCAAAAAGTGAAGGGGCTGGAGCCCCCCCCCCCCGGTGCCGCCGTCCATGTATATATATATGTGTGTGTCTCAGAAATATATATATATATTTATGTCTCAGAAATATGTATGTGTTATTTGCTAACGAAAGTTATGTCCATTTTTAAGGCAATAAAAAAAAGAGTATAAAATAAAATGTCTTTATTTAACCATAAATGTAGTGCCCACTTTTCTCCCTGACCTCATTCCATCTGTCAATTAGATTTTTAATGACACGTTTATAAAATTCTTTATTTTCCCTTTTTAGTACAACACTTTATTTTCAACTTCTCTTGAAGTAAGTCTCAACCCTAACCTCTAATCAGTTTAACAATCTTTTGGCTAGGAACATCGTGTAGTATCTGTTCTGATGCTACACTTAGTCTTTTCTGTTCTCGGTCAGTGAAGGAGAAATCCTTCTAGATTGAGGCAATTTAAATTTTTGTTCCAATCCAGAATTTCCTTTTTTGGGGGAGCTGGATTTTACCCACATTAAAAACCGACTTTGTGTCTAATTTTGCCGTTGTGTTGAGGCAAGTAAATACGAACATCTAGTTAGAAGTTTGAAATCTGTTGGTGCGAGGTCTAGCGAATTAGGTGGATGATACATGCTTTTCTAGGCATATTTTTCGAGGAGATCTTTGATTTTTTTGGTGCAGTTTGAAGTATAACGTTATTATGATGAAGAGTAACGTTATACAAAAGACCAAAGACCCCCCCCTTCAATGTTGCGTCACGCACCATATCCCACCAATCTGAATCAACCTGAATCAATTTGAAAATTATACCGATTGATTAAAAAACAATCCAACTCGTCTATAGACATTATCTTTCTTTGAATTCGGCTTGTTGATTTGCCTGGGAAACAATAGTTTCGACATAATGATGCTTGGTAGAATCCTTATTATTTGTCTCTCCCCACGAGGGGCGAGTAAAATCCAGTTCCCCAAAACTGGATTGGGACAAAAAAAATTTTTTTAAATTACCTTAGTCTAGAAGAATTTCTCCTTCGCCGACCAAAAAGCAGAACATATTAAATGTTATATCAGAACAGATAATACACTTTGATCCTAGCTCAAAGGCTATGATAAACCAGACTCAATTGATTAGCGTCGTCAGTTCTCTACCTAGCGACATTCTCGACGATGATTTGCTCCTGGTCTCATTCGCATTTCAGGCAGTATTTTCAAGAGGGTGTTGAGGGCCCCTCATCAAACTCTTCTCCATTTTTTTCAAAATGGTTGCTTGACCGTTCTTGGTTGAGTTTGTAGAAATACGATATTTAGTCAAATAGAAAATTAAATGAGAAAGTTTTATTCTACCATTTTATCAACTTTATTTCACATCAAGTACAAGATATGTTTTAATAAAGAGATCATGTAATGTTCATGTTTTAATAAAGAGATCATGTAATGTTCATCATCATGTAAATTACATTACATGATGTAATGTTCATGTGTCTTGATGAAGAAAGTGTATGGCAAAAGTTCAAGAGTCAAGACGAAGAAAATGTTATCACGAGTCCATAAGTTTGGACGAGGAAAATGGTATTGTGGTGCCGACACTTGGGCACACTTCTTAATAATAATAATAATAATAAGTATAATAATAATAAGTATAATAATAAGTATAATAATAATAATAATAATAATAATAATAATAAGTATAATAATAAGTATAATAATAATAATAAGTATAATAATAATAAGTATAATAATAAGTATAATAATAATAAGTATAATAATAAGTATAATAATAATAATAAGTATAATAATAAGTATAATAATAATAAGTATAATAATAATAATAAGTACAAGAAGAATAAGTATAATAATAAGTATAATAATAATAATAATAAGTATAATAATAAGTATAATAATAATAAGTATAATAAGTATAATAATAAGTATAATAATAATAATAAGTATAATAATAATAATAAGTATAATAATAATAATAATAAGTATAATAATAAGTATAATAATAATAAGTATAATAAGTATAATAATAAGTATAATAATAATAATAAGTATAATAATAATAATAAGTATAATAATAATAATAAGTATAATAATAAGTATAATAATAAGTATAATAATAATAATAAGTATAATAATAATAATAAGTACAATAATAATAATAAGTATAATAATAATAAGTATAATAATAATAATAATAAGTATAATAAGTATAATAATAATAATAAGTATAATAATAAGTATAATAATAAGTATAATAATAATAAGTATAATAATAAGTATAATAAGTATAATAATAATAAGTATAATAATAATAATAAGTATAATAATAAGTATAATAATAATAATAAGTATAATAATAATAATAAGTATAATAAGTATAATAATAATAAGTATAATAATAAGTATAATAATAATAAGTATAATAATAAGTATAATAATAATAAGTATAATAATAATAATAAGTATAATAATAATAATAATAATAAGTATAATAATAATAAGTATAATAATAATAAGTATAATAATAATAATAATAATAAGTATAATAAGTATAATAATAAGTATAATAAGTATAATAATAAGTACAATAATAATAATAAGTATAATAATAATAATAAGTATAATAATAATAATAAGTATAATAATAATAATAAGTATAATAAGTATAATAATAAGTACAATAATAATAATAAGTACAATAATAATAATAAGTATAATAATAAGTATAATAATAATAATAATAAGTATAATAATAATAATAAGTATAATAATAAGTATAATAATAATAATAAGTATAATAATAATAAGTATAATAATAAGTATAATAATAATAATAAGTATAATAATAATAAGTATAATAATAATAAGTATAATAAGTATAATAATAAGTATAATAATAATAAGTATAATAATAATAAGTATAATAATAAGTATAATAATAATAATAAGTATAATAAGTATAATAATAATAAGTATAATAAGTATAATAATAATAATAAGTATAATAAGTATAATAATAATAATAAGTATAATAAGTATAATAAGTATAATAATAATAAGTATAATAAGTATAATAAGTATAATAATAATAAGTATAATAATAATAATAAGTATAATAATAAGTATAATAATAATAATAAGTATAATAATAAGTATAATAATAATAATATAATAATAAGTATAATAATAATAATAAGTATAATAATAAGTATAATAATAATAAGTATAATAAGTATAATAATAATAATAAGTATAATAATAATAAGTATAATAATAATAATAAGTATAATAATAAGTATAATAATAATAATAAGTATAATAATAAGTATAATAATAATAATAAGTATAATAATAATAAGTATAATAATAATAATAATAATAATAATAAGTATAATAATAATAATAAGTATAATAATAATAATAATAAGTATAATAATAATAATAATAAGTATAATAAGAATAAGTATAATAATAAGTATAATAATAATAATAATAAGTATAATAATAAGTATAATAATAATAATAAGTATAATAATAAGTATAATAATAATAAGTATGATAAGTATAATAAGTATAATAATAATAATAAGTATAATAATAATAATAAGTATAATAATAAGTATAATAATAATAATAAGTATAATAATAATAAGTATAATAATAATAATAAGTATAATAATAATAAGTATAATAATAATAAGTATAATAATAAGTATAATAATAATAATAAGTATAATAATAAGTATAATAATAATAAGTATAATAATAAGTATAATAATAATAATAAGTATAATAATAATAATAATAATAAGTATAATAATAATAATAATAATAATAATAATAAGTATAATAATAATAAGTATAATAATAATAATAAGTATAATAATAATAATAATAATAATAAGTATAATAATAATAAGTATAATAATAATAAGTATAATAATAAGTATAATAATAAGTATAATAATAATAATAATAAGTATAATAAGTATAATAATAAGTATAATAATAATAAGTACAATAATAATAATAAGTATAATAATAAGTATAATAATAATAATAAGTATAATAATAATAATAAGTATAATAATAAGTATAATAATAATAATAAGTATAATAATAATAAGTATAATAATAAGTATAATAATAAGTATAATAATAATAATAAGTATAATAATAATAAGTATAATAAGTATAATAATAAGTATAATAATAATAAGTATAATAATAATAATAAGTATAATAATAAGTATAATAATAATAAAAAGTATAATAATAAGTATAATAATAATAAGTATAATAAGTATAATAATAATAAGTATAATAAGTATAATAAGTATAATGATAATAAGTATAATAATAATAATAAGTATAATAATAAGTACAATAATAATAATAAGTATAATAATAATAAGTATAATAATAAGTATAATAATAATAATATAATAATAAGTATAATAATAATAATAAGTATAATAATAAGTATAATAATAATAAGTATAATAAGTATAATAATAATAATAAGTATAATAATAATAAGTATAATAATAATAATAAGTATAATAATAAGTATAATAATAATAATAAGTATAATAATAAGTATAATAATAATAATAAGTATAATAATAATAATAAGTATAATAATAATAATAATAATAAGTATAATAATAATAATAAGTATAATAATAATAATAATAATAAGTATAATAATAATAATAATAAGTATAATAATAATAATGATAATAAGTATAATAATAATAATAATTAGTATAATAATAATAATGATAATAAGTATAATAATAATAATAATAATAATAAGTATAATAATAAGTATAATAATAATAATAATAATAAGTATAATAATAATAATAATAATAAGTATAATAATAATAAGTATAATAAGTATAATAATAAGTATAATAATAATAAGTATAATAAGTATAATAATAATAATAAGTATAATAATAATAATAAGTATAATAATAAGTATAATAATAATAATAATAAGTATAATAATAAGTATAATAATAATAATAAGTATAATAATAAGTATAATAATAATAATAATAAGTATAATAATAAGTATAATTATAATAATAATAAGTATAACAAGTATAATAATAATAAGTATAATAATAATAATAAGTATAATAATAATAATAAGTATAATAATAAGTATAATAATAATAAAAAGTATAATAATAAGTATAATAATAATAATAATAAGTATAATAATAATAATAAGTATAATAATAAGTATAATAATAATAATAATAATAATAAGTATAATAAGTATAATAATAATAATAATAATAATAATAATAATAATAATAATAATAATAAGTATAATAATAATACAAACTCTGCAAGTCTCACGAACTAACTCAATATTCCTATAAGTCTATAATAGGAGAATGCGATTAAAAATGTACGTACGCATGTAGGAGTATTAAGTTAGTTCGCGAGACTTAATACTTTTAACTGCGTACGTTTTTAATAACATTTTCCTGTTTAAATGTTGTTATAAGTCCATGAGCAAAATGTTGTTTCAATCGTCCGTACGCAATCGTTTAGAATAAAAGTGACAAACTCTCATTCTAACATTTAATAACAACTTTATTGGTTCGTCTTCGTTCGTACGTGAACAAAAGGGAAAGAGGTTGGTATGTCCATAAGTATGGACGAAGACAAAAGCTATGAATTTCTCGTGATGATTTTAATTCTCCAGTGGGGAAAAGAGAATTGTTCATATCGTTGAATGTTTGTACACCGGCTATGGTGTAAGGCCGCGTCCATATGTGTATGTACACCGGTGTGAAAGTCAGTTCACATGTAAGCAATTATGTACGTGTGTATTATATCAAGTCCACGTGTTGGGGCAGTAGCCATTTTGGCGTCTTGTCGAAGTCGAACCCGGGGCCAAAGGCCCGGGGAAATGTCTGTTGCGTCCCCAGAAAGTGGGAACGTGTGTTTGGCAGTGCCAAAGTAGGAAAGAGAGAGAAGTGTCGTCTCGTGCCACAGAAGTAAAAGAGGGTATTTATCTACCTCCCATAGCGGACGGATGGCGGTCGAATGTTTATATAATTATGCTAGCCATCCGAGATTCGTCTAAAAGAAGGCCACTGATTGGTCAAGCCAAGAAGGAAATAGTTTGCCTGAACCAATCAGCAGGTAGCTAAGAAGCTATTGATATTTAAACAATATGGCGGCTTGTAGGAAACTGGTACAATCGTGAGAATGGCATAGTTTGTATTATTATTTTTAAGAAGTAAGTCTATGTGCTGAATTGTCGCCATCTTTGGAAGTTAAATCTACCCAGTTCGTTTGCAGGCCAAGAAAATAGTGCTGGAGGTGTTCAACGCGACAAAAGTTCGTTAGGTCATTTGGTCCGCTCACCAGCTAACTCTTTGAAAAGCCCGGATGCACTTCCTTAAATAATATTTCCGAACAGGTGCCCGGCTCCAGAAAAGATTGTTTCTGATTTGTTAAATCCCGAGAACCAATCGAAATTGAGTATTTGTTCCAGTCAATACTTAGCATTCAAGTCAAGCAAATGGCGAATGATTTTAGACATCATTATTCTGCAGCAGCAGTAGTAGTAGTAGTAGTAGTAATAGTAATTGTTGTTGTTGTTGTTGCTGCTGCTGCTGCTGCTTCAAGTCTATTAGTGTGTTTAGTTATTAATTAGCATTGGTTTCCACAATTCGTTTTAAAATTAGGTACACACAGGAGGGACGACATGAAGGTCAAGATTAGAGCCCATTTCCATAACAAATAATCAAAGGGCAACAACTCTTCAATCTAATTGAGTTATCTTCCCTGATCGTTTATTTTTATTGCCTCGTCACACTAGCTAAACTAACTATGACGTTTGTTGTTTGTATTTTACAAAATTACTATTATTTTTTTAATAAGAATCTGAGAGTTGAATTTATTCTTAGTCATTGATACTTCATCAATTGAACCAAATTGTTATAATATTATGATTAAGTTTCTATTTGACAATTTAAATGCTTCCACATTCTTTTCAATTGGTTACGAAGTAAGTCACCCTTTTTTATACTATGAATAAAAAGATTAAAATGGCTGGTGCTTATGCAGATGAGCGGACCATTACAAAATTTTTAAAAATTATTTTTTTATAAAAACAATATTATATACTTATTCAGTGTTATCTTCTTACTCACTGTGCAAAAAAAGTAGAAAAAATTATCCACTAGAACTTAAATTACAAGTATTTTTCCATTCTGCGTATCGTACCAGCGATTCGTTCACAGAGACGCCATGTTGTTTTTTTATTATGATTTCGCAAGTTGATTATCTCCCCTGCGAAATCTTCTTTCTTTAGAAACAAACTGAAGTCTCTGTGAACGAATCGCTGTTACGATACGCAGAATGGAAAAATACTTTTAATTAAAGTTCTAGTGGATACTTTTTTCTACTTTTTTGTACAGTGAGTAAGATTATAATGCTTAATAAGTATATATTATTATTTTTTTATTTAAATAATTTTTTTACTGTGGCCGCTCATCTGTATAAGCACCAAATGGCTGACTTGTTTACGAATAAGCCGAAATGCACTCTGGTGACTTTAAATGAAATAAATATAATTATCAAAGTAACGTAAACGCGTGAAAAACACGCGCATACATGCAGTCCTTTCATATTGTTTTTTATTATTAATATAGAGGTTCCTACCGGAGAGACATTCATCTCATGCACATATTGGTTGAAATGTTGTAATTCTAATTTTATAGGTCGCATACGGCCATTGTTGTAAGATTTTAATGTGTTTCCACTCAAACAAATTAAGTGTACAGTTTTCATTGTATCTGTCATGTAATTGATAATTTTTTAGCTATTTATTTCCCTCTCACCGCGGGAAGATATGGGGCAGGGCTGGAAGGTGGGGATAAAGAGGCCGGCTCACAAAAAAGTAGGGAACTCTGGCTCCGCAAAAATGCCTGAGCAACCCATCGGCATTCCCAGGTAGAGGCACCTCAGATGATTAGCGATAAACTAACCCCTTGCCAACGAGAGAAGGTAAATCCTGGGAGAGTGGACCACCTAAGACTGACCAGCACAATACCGTAGCTCGACAGATCAGGGCCAGCTGATGTTGCAGCGGCCCACTCTCCATTGGAATGATTGGCGAGGACGTATATTCGACCGGTATGAAGTGCCAAAAAGAATTCCAGTACGAACTCGGCGTTCTGAGTTCTTCACAAGAATAGCGATGCACCAAGTTTTCTACAAAAGAAAGAAACGGACACCACTCCAGGTAGAGAGCTGATATAATTATTTGCCAACAATATGAGTGAGTTCACAAAAAAAAAAAAATGATGATCTTACTATAATAGAGCTTTTGTATCTGTCTGTAACGAAAACATTTTTTGTAGGCCTTCATCGGTCAAGGTTAACCATGAGTATCATCCCAGTTATGTTTTTGGCTGGAGCATCGACGTCTATGGCTGTAGAGGCCGACGATACAGGAGTAGCAGTCTCTGCAACAGAGGTCGCATATGTGCTTTGTTCTTGGTCCGCTTGAACCGACACTTTGCTTTCTGTGGGTCCGCCCTCTGTGGCTGCCTGTGTTAGCTTCTCTTCCCCTAATTTGATGTGTTTGGTCAGGGTGCCTCTCCGTTGGCTACCAGACTCTCCCAGGACTCCGTGCTGATGTCAACAACGTCCATATCGTGCTTCACGACATCGTGGTACCGCAGCTGTGGCCATCTGGTGGGTCTCCTTTTAGAGGCCAACTCTCCATACAAGAGATCTTTGGGGATGCGGCCAACTGGCATATGGTGGACATGGCCCAACCAACGTAGTCTTTACTGTCTGAGTAGTGTAAACATTCTGGACAGCTGGTGATACCAGATCAGGCTGCCCTGTGGCTCCCTGAGACGAAATTCACCTACATTGACGTTTTTTTTTTGTTTTTTTTTTGTAAAACTTAATTATGTTCTACAAAACCAAAAACAAAAACAACAGCCCCTCTCCCTTTCTCCCTCCCCTTTTTTATTTTATTTTTAGAACTTGAAGCATAAATCTTTTACTATAATGACCAGATTCGGCATTAAATAACCCAAAAAGGGTTGATATGCCGTAAAACAAAACTACCAAACCAAAAACGATGATTAAACATTTGAAGATATAAAAAACTTGAAGCATAAAAACTTTTACTATAATGACCAGATTCGGCATTAAATAACCCAAAAAGGGTTGATATGCCGTAAAACAAAACTACCAAACCAAAAACAATGATTAAACATTTGAAGATATAAAGAACTTGAAGCATAAAAACTTTTACTATAATGACCAGATTCGGCATTAAATAACCCAAAAAGGGTTGATATGCCGTAAAACAAAACTATCAAACCAAACTACCTACCATTCTGGACAGATTTGTTATAGACAAGACCCCAGTGTTGGACACCTTGTTGTCTTCCTATGTAAATCCCAAGATGTGGCGGACGCTTTGTAAGTGGAAGATGTTCAGACGTTTTTCTTGCCTGGCATGCGTGTCCAAGTCTCATTGTCATAAAGCAGTGTGCTGATGACGCAAGCATTGTACACTGCCATATTGGTCTTCACCAACAGCTTGGGATTGGTCAAGATGTGTTGTGAGACACGTAGGCGTCCTGGCTGCCTTCATTCCCGATTCTTCTCTCAATCTTTTCGTCTAAGGAGTGATTTCATACATACACCCAAATGACTATGACCTATACAGACTGAATCGGATGGCTAATCTTCTCGACAGATTTGTATTCCAACCGATCACCATGGAGAGAAGCGGAGTGATTCGCCCCAACATGCGAGACTTCCTCAACCGCCTTGGTATATAAAAGACGCCCTACACTAGGGACCATCGTGAATTAACTTGGCTCTATCAGCGCCTCTCCATCACCACTATTCGAGGGAACGCCTTAAGCCTGCTCTCGGCCTACCAGGACATCGGATGAAACTTCCTGATGTTCCGAATATAAGCATTTTAAATTTGGAGGTCGAAAAAGATTTTCATTAATTTATAAATTTAAATCATATTTTGTCAAATATTGAATTATGTATTTATTGAATAAATTGAATAATAATAATAATAATAATAATAATAATAATAATAATAATAATAATAATAATAATAATAATAATATTTTGTATTTATCGAATAAATTTCATTTGATTAGAAAAACGTACAACACATTTGGATACTGATTTTAATAAAACTACCTAAAAAGAAAGAACGAAATGTAATTTTTCTGAACTAATTGTTTAAGAATAAACTTTTATTTGCTGAAATAATTAATTATTTTTTCTCACGACTAAGCCAATCGTTCCCGGGGGAGTAAGTTTGTTGCTTGCTGTCTGAGGCGCCCCTACCGGGGAATGCCGACGGGGCTGCCCAGGCAATTTTAAATGTCCAGAGTGCTCACCTCTCGAGCGCTGGCTTATCTAATCCCACTTTCCCGACCTTGTGTCACATCTTACCTTGTGGGAGGTAGATAGATAAAAGCCAATCGATCCCGCAACAATTCTCATTGGTTAACGTTTTCCTCCTGTCGGTTTTCTCCCATTTGGGAGTAGCTCTTCTCTTTTGACTCCCACCCACTCTTGTTTATATCTCCCACCCTTACTTGGTGCAGGCGGATACTGTGGCTTCTGAAACCTCACTGCCCTTTTTCATTCTCTACCTGACCTCTGCGCCCAGGGCTGGCATCCTGTTATCTCGACAATTTAAATGTTTAAACTGTGTGGTGCCAACGTTAATAATTTATATTTGTTTATTCAACGTTTTTTTAGGGAATCCTGTAAAAAGGTTACGGTTGTTAAGGGGATAACGATGCGGACTGACGACGTGAGTGTTCTACGGTCGAATCACGTCTGTTCCATAGAATCACTTTCACTTAGGGATGTTGGCAACGTTCACGTGGTCCCTCCTGCTATAACGCCAACAACAGAATCAAGCCGACCAACAAAGTTGTAGCATTCGGATTCATACGAATTTACTATTTACTAGGGAATCTTGTTAAACAACATCAATCGATTTCACTTATCTCATATGACATCATTCTTTTCCGTTACAGATCAGAAGCTAATTCTATTTGTATTCCTTAATTCTATTCCTTCAGATAACGGACATGTTTTGTGGCAACAGATGATTCTCAGACCAACTTAATCCGGCTTTGGCGGCATTTTTTAAAAAAATTTATTTATCTTGTTTTCCCCCCGGCGAGAGTTAGTGGACTTGTGTGGTCTCATGTTGACATTTTGCTGATAGCTTTAACGGCCCGATACCTGACCGTGAGCAGATAACACGCATTAATCACCCTTGCTCACTTACGGCAGAGGATGAGAAAGGGGGTATGAGGAAGATAACTCAGTTATCACTATTCCCTCTGTGGTTAATCAATTAATGTATAAAGTAAATATATGCGTGATAATCGACGTATTCATGATGATGATTGAGGGTCACCATTGCTAAATTCACTTTAGTACTTGTTTAAATGGATCCCGGTTTGGATGAGATGAAGACGATAGACCCACAAAAAAATTTAATAATATGTAATAAATGGGGTTATGGACAATAATAGTTGTTGTGAATGAAAGAGATAAAAACATGGTTAACGAACAAAACATATTTATATATTCACAAATTAATAATAGCTTTATATATATATATATATATATATATATATATATATGAATTCATTTTTGCGTACATAGCAAGGAAATCCATTGACACGTGTTTCTAGCCATCAGAAATATGTAAAATAATTACATGTCCTATTCAAAAGGGCGACTTAATGCAATGTTCTTTACCGCTTAGGAAGTGGAAAATACTAAGGAAAAAAGCTATGCTTCTATCGCCAATAAAAACAATAACAAAAAACTACGTAATAGTTTTATAGATACTTTGTGTGGGCGGATTGTTTGCGTCTGTGTTTGAAAAGTTAAATGTTCTCGTTTGTAAAAGTTTCGAGGTGAGAAAAAGACACGACGAGCGTCAGAATTATCTATGCTTTTGTTTGGAGTTTTATTTTGTGTGTGAAGCTGTTATTGTAGAGAGTAGCAGTAGTCATTAAGGGCTCTTAAGTGTAGGTGGCGGTTCTTAAGTGTAGGTAGCGGTTCCTAGGTGTAGGTGGCGGTTCTTAAGTGTAGGTGGCGGTTCTTAGGTGTAGGTGGCGGTTCTTAAGTGTAGGTGGCGGTTCTTAGGTGTAGGTGGCGGTTCTTAAGTGTAGGTGGCAGTTCTTAAGTGTAGGTGGCGGTTCTTAGGTGTAGGTGGCGGTTCTTAAGTGTAGGTGGCGGTTCTTAAGTGTAGGTGGCGGTTCTTAGGTGTAGGTGGCGGTTCTTAGGTGTAGGTGGCGGTTCTTAGGTGTAGGTGGCGGTTCCTAGGTGTAGGTGGCGGTTCTTAAGTGTAGGTGGCGGTTCTTAAGTGTAGGTGGCGGTTCTTAGGTGTAGGTGGCGGTTCTTAAGTGTAGGTGGCGGTTCTTAGGTGTAGGTGGCGGTTCTTGGGTGCGCTGTTGTTGTTCGTTCGTTTGTTTCGTCATCTTCACGGAGTAACGGCGACATGGTGGATTATCCTGAAAAACTCATCTTTTGCTTATTGGGTGACTGCTTATATTGGAATCACCTGATAATCCGTTTAAAACGCACAGGAACCCTTCTCATTGGGCAAATATTCTCAAATTCACACCTACACGTGAGCTATTTTTCCCCCCATTTTGGGACCTCCCGCTGCGATTGTGCGCCCATCGGACATGGCAATTGATTTCAGTGCGTCCCATTTCCACATAAAAAGGAATAAAGCTAAAAGGAAAGAAGGGAAATGAGTAAGCCGAACGAACGGAGAAAGAAAGAGAGTAGCTTGTACAAGCTAGTATATTTTTTACGTTCGCTCGTCTCGCATACTTATTTACTAATATACCACATACTATCGATTAAGCACGATTTCTTTTTTAGATTAAAAACGTTAAAAGTCCCAAAACGAACCTCTTAATTATTTACTAGGGGGATTTCTATTTCCTCCGTTAATTTAAAGTAAGTAGAATTCACTTAGGCCATATTGAGATACGGTGTAAGCGAACTTTGTTTCCTCTAAAGGTCTACCTCATGTTGAAAATGTTTAAATGTTCTTAGAACATATAACCGTACAGCTATTCCCAATAATGAATTTGTTAAATTGTTATACCAACACAGTGCGCTTTTTTTTCTTCCCCAGAAATTAGTTTCACTAACAAAATAAATAAAAATTATTTTATGGCAACACAGCGTTTTATTTATACATTTTTTCTAAGAATGTTTATTTTATTTTATGGCATTTTTTTTTCAAAATTCATTTGCAAGCATGTTTTTGTTTTTGTTTCTTTAATTTATGACATTTTGATCCTTTAGTTTATTTATATATCCTTTAGTTTTTGTAGTTTCAACGGTGTTAGAGCCAAGGTTTGACAATGGGGATAACTTCTTATTGTCTATAAAATGCCTCTTATGGCGCGCGTCTCCAACATCCCTTAAACACTAAGTTCATTGTGAAAGCCGTCGTGTAGAAAGCCGTCTCCTTTCGTTCGCCAATCATACCAGTCGAGAATCGGTCTTTGACAATCAGGCTGGCAGAGACTGTGCCATTTTGACAGCAGTGGCTTTTTTTTCTGTCGGGCTGTTGTATTTGTTCTGTTCAGTTCCAGAGGGTCCACCCTCCCAGGCCTTGCCTTCTCACTTTAGGAAGAGTTACTTTATAGCTAACTGCATGGGGCACCTTTATTGAGGAATACCGATGGAGCTTCTAAGGCACATGGCCTTTTGGCCAAGATCAAAGTGTAGTATCTGTTCCGGTGGATACTACACCCCATAGACTGGTATCGTCTTGGCCTTCGGGGCTTGATTCCGCCGGTCTATGGGTTTGTCCTGTGCAGTTCTAGGAGGTCCACCCTCCCAGGCTTTGCCTCCCCTCTTTGGGGAGGAGTAAGTTTATTGCTTACTGCCTAAGGTGTCCCTACCGAGGAATGCCGACGGGCTGCCCAGGCAATTTTTTAATGGCCAGAGTGCTCACCTTCTCGGGCGATGATTTTTCAAATCCCACTTTCCCGACCCGACCTTGGGTCACATCTTACCTTGTGGGAGAGGAGGTAAATAAATACCAAGTCAATTTTCATGAGGCCAGAGTGCAGTTGTGCACTGGCTTATCTCCCAACCCCCCGGCCTTGTGCCACATCTTCCCACGGTTAGAGAGAAGTAAATACCTCGATATGCCCAGCGGAACTACTACTACTACTACTGATAGGAGAAGGTGTTAAGGCGGCTACCTGGCATCTGAAAACCAGTACTGTGGGTAGATGAGGATTATCAGTTTTAGAAGAGGGCTCATCTAATGGAAGGAAAACTCTAATATGAACCCCCCGCGTCCTTGCGGACATACTCACTCACAGGAAAGACTTCAGGAATCAACCCTGAGGAGAAAATTCGGAGCTGAAGTCCTCAAGTCATTCCGAGACTGTATACACTAACGTTCTGGCAACTCCTTCAACGATACTGGGACCATGTTTAGAAAAAAATGTTTTTACCCCAAACAAGGCCTATTGCTACTGAAGCATAAGGGCTGCTGTGATGAGAGTCGGATTTATTTTGAGGGGAAGCTTTCGTGGAGATCCGGGCAGCAACATGTTTGTTTACATTACATTTAAATGTCTGCATGTTTGTACGGTCGGGCGAAACAAGGAACAGGAAAAGAATTCCAAAAGCAAGTTGTTTGAGGAAATAAGCTAGACAATTTTCCGGCATATAGAGACCTCTAGAGTGAAGGGGTGCGATTTTGCTGCTATTTTGGGTTGGTCGGGAGTAGTTACGTCGGAGGTGGTACTAGTGCAATGAGTTCATCAGAGCATATTCCGTTGAAGTACTTGTAAAACAGACACAGAGATTCAACTCTGTGGCGATGCGATAGGGGCTGGAGCTTGGTAGACAGTGCGGGACCCAATAGGTTAGAAATTCTTTTTTGTACCCTGTCTAAGAGGGAAGAGGTTTGGTGCACCAGCCCAGATGTGTATTAGCGCTGTCTTTTCTACTAGCCCCTTCTAACAACATAGATTGTCCTGCCTTCCATTACTCAGGCTTTGTGTGCTGAAGGCAACTCACTGGTTGTCGGAGACTGAACGATGCCAATACTATATACAGTTTCTCTTATTTATTTAGTTTCGGTGGTTCATCTATTTCGCATACAAAGTAGACTTTTAAACAGAAACAAAGTTGGTTTAAACTGCATTTAAGATGGACGAAGAGAGTTCTTTCTACTTTACAGTCATGTAAGGAACTGATCCCCACCTGTAAAACCCGAATTTCGTGCGATTTTGGAAAGTATTCCGACATTTTAAACTTACATTCAGTTCGTTGAAGATAGGATATTATCAAATGAAAGAATGACAAAAGTCTATCCATACAAAATATTTTTTTTATTAACAACTTGTTAAGACAAAGCAAAATAAAATGTTGCCAATTAATGAGAGTTCAAAGAGTCCAAGAACGTTCTCGGTGAAAGAAGAATTGTTTTGTCTGTAAGAAGAACTTGATTACACGTGTTCATTTTGGTTGTCGCCTTGTGCGTTTACGTGTGTAAATGAGATAGGCATGTAGATTTTTATGTGTGCATTAGCGGGCCTGCTTTCTTAGTGAGAGAGTGTATGTACAAAGTTGTATGCGAGAGAGTTCAGTCAGCAGTGTGTATATGATAGCGCTATGTTTAGTAGTTCGTGAATTTCTCTCGTTGCGGCTGCTAAAAGTTCTTCGGTTCCAAAAGGGTCCCAGGCTGGATTGTGACGTGCATACGTGTGTAGAAGAAAAAGGGGGGAAAGAGAGAGAGAGAGAGAGAAAGCCGCTGTGTTTGGGTTTTATAGTATGCGCGAATATTTGGGATTGTATATTTCTTGTGCTGTAATTGGTTGAAAGAAACTTCTGATTTGAGTTTTGGTCCAACAGTCACTGCCAATACTGTTTCTAACAAGTTACGCAATAAATAGAGCGCAGTTAGATCATTCCGCCTTTTTTTTTTTCATTCGAACTCAAAATGAGAAATTTCCCTTGTCACCATTAGTAATTACTGAAAGTGATTCACCGGTAAAATATTTCATGTTATTCCTGAATAAGTCTTTTGTTGTTGAGTACAATTTACTATTTCGTAAAATACTCGCGTGTCGGGGATTGTATCAGTTCAAGTCTAGCTTGACACGTCGTCATTAAGAGAAATTTAAAACGACAATTTCACTCTCGGTTCCGCACTAGTAGTATTCACTACGCAACTAACACTAATCGCAAACAAGATAATTATGAAAATTGTTTAAAACATCTCAAGAGGACAATGATTACAAATACGTACACCAATTTAATGGCAGAACTGCCAGCTTAATTGGCGATGGTTCTCATTTTCATCATCATATTTTGTTTAACATCCGTTTTACATACTGGTATGTGTTTGACGGCTTTAAAACATTTCTTCTAAACTAACCTATCGCTGGTCAGCTCTTTATTTATCCCACTTACTCTCAAGTCCATCCTTATCACTTCCTCCCATGTTTTTCTTGGCATACCCGTGCAAATTGACCATGCTACCTTAACTGTTACGAACTCTCATCCATTCTTTTAATGTGGCCATACCATCGAAGTCCCTTGTTTTGTACACATTTCCGTACGCCAAAGTGCTGGGACCTTACGAGAAGTTTAGGGCGATTAAAGACACTAATATACATTTGGGGAAACTGTACCGAGAAAATTGCATTTTATCCTTTACGCGAGTTATGAAAAATTAGCCTCGAGAGAAAGGATTGTTTAGATTACAGGCCGGGTAAAAACGACGTTAGAAGAAATCTGCAGGTATGATCTGATGAAAGGTCACGAAGTGGTCAGCTCAAAAGTTAGTATTGTCATAAGTGACAAAATGTCGTCCCAGAGAAAACTGGGTATGCACGAAAACGAGGCCAAGTGATTGTAATGACTAGTCCCGCCCTGAAAGATTGGTCGAGGCAGCCAATGCCAATAGGATTTACTGCTGATTGAGGTTATGAGATTTTGTCCGGACAATGTAGAGTTATCTTGCCTGACTATATAAAGTGTTGCACAGAGCAAATTTATGAGTTGAGAAAGAGAGTCTAATTCAGACAGAGTTTTGGAGTTGAGACAAATTGAGATCAGGAGCTCCTCCCCTTTTGTATCGAGCAGAGCATCTCTCCCGAAAAGTTGTTTTCGCGTCGATCGTCCACTGAGTGCGAGTTACCCGAAAGAGTAAGACACCAGCCCCATTTACCTACAAAAGACTCAAGTTCATTTATATACTTTTTGAAAGTTTGAAAGAGAATACATATTATCTTAAACACAAATCAAGAGAGTTGTTGTGGTTTTGAATTGCTCAGACTGTTTTCCACGAGTTGATGAGTCTCTACGGCAACGCCGGTTCATGCTTCTTGACTAAACCAAAACACAATGTGGCAGGGGGTACTGTCCGGTTGATGAAGACGTTTCGACCCACATTGCAGAGCCTCGTGGATCTGCAACGTCTTCATCGAAACGTGTTAGGTGGATTTCATCGACGTCACATATCCGAGAAGGACCCAAAAATGTTTGTAGACACCACATCAACCGACGCCAAAGTTATCAGTCCAGAATGACAGAGAAGTGTATGAGCGTGAACACGATAGTATCTGGTTTCTGACTGAGAGGATGGGGGTCACATGTTTGGTGCTGTGTCCAGGATAGACCCATGGTGATTTCTGCAAAACAGTTTAAACAAAAGAGAAACCTTGTGTTGTTGCTACGAAAACGTGCAGTAAAGTGCGTACACAAACCGCAAGTCAGTGTAGCAGAATTGAAAGAATAAAACCGGAGAGAAACGCGAAATACTTACACTGAAAAAATTAAAACCAGAAAAAGAGACATAAGAGACTTCAATTAATTGAAAAAAAGCAAAGAAGGTTTTTTTTTTAATAATAAAGAAAAAGAAAAGAACTTTCGTGTTACGCCAAAACCGAGTAAGACCAAAACGAACTTTTCGTCGATTACTAATAGGTCTGAAAACGCTCGAAGAAAAGGCCCAAGCTGAGGATCGAGGAAAAAAGCAAATTGACGACGAGTTACAAGGTTAACCTTGTAACTCGTCGTCAATTTGCTGTTTTTGGTTTCCCTTGTTATTTTTTTCACTCAGGTAACATCTATGAAGAATATTTGCATGAATTGAGAATAATTTCACGGCGGAGGTTGAAGCAGGGAAAAATAAGACGACAGGTTTTAAGGCTGGCTGTTGCTCCCAGAACCAGTAAAAAGAGTGCAAATGTTCTCCTTATTGCCGGAGAGGAACGAGCTTACTGCGACGTGTCAATAAAACAACACTTAGGCACGAGCCTTGATCGATACCGAGGCGTCGCTAATACGGTCGGGGATTTACCGGCAACTGCCGACAAAGAAGAGGTTGTGCCTCCTGGATTTAGTGGTCAGTCAGACGGACGGTAGTGAAATGAAGATCGAGGGAATCGCGAGTGGTCGGAATCACCAGCAATTCTAAGTTTTATGTGATCGCAGAACTGTGCAGTGATTTAATCCTGGGAGAGGATTGACTGTGGGAGAAGAAAAAAAAGCCCAAACTAATAGTGGATGGGAAAGAAGTTCTGGGAAAATCGGTCAGTGACGCCGTGGTGGTAGTGGCGCAGACATACGTGAAGCTCTTACCGAGGACGGCTGTGTCCTGCGTAGGAAGAAGTCCCAACGAGAAAGCATTTAATGGAGATAGTGAAGATGGGGTCACGATGAGTGAAGCCATGGTCAAGAGGTGTGAGTTTATCTCCATGTTAATGGCCTACACGGCGTGTCGGATTGTGAGAATTAAGAAGGGAGGTGCCCTGGGATACACCCGACCGGTGAATTCGTATCAAGAAAATCGAGTGCAAGTGTGGTAAAGTAAGGGATGAGAATTTAGTCGCCCCAGAGAAGTATCGTCTGCAAACGAGGCGGTTACTGATGGATAACCGGGGCGTAATATCCGTAATAGCTAACACCGATACGGAGTTTAAGCGAACCTTGACGGTGGAGATAAACCCTTTTTAAGTGAAGGCATTATTGGATGACGATCCACAAAAGGAAATTGGTGAAGGAGGCGGTAGACGAAATGCTGGGAGTGGTTGTAATCGAGAGATCCGGATCGACTTGGAACATTCCAATCGTGATCGTGGGGAAAAGGAAGGTGGATATCGCTTTCACATCGATTTCAGGCGGTTGAATGTGGTTACCAAACTGTTCGTGGTGCCCCTACCGCTGATTGATGATATATTGGCCTTGTCGACCTTAAAAAAGACCGAGAGAAAGCAGCCTTTGCGCGTCATGCAGGGTTATTTCAATTTCGAGTGATGCCATTCGGTCTGTCCAACCCAGCTGATGTCGATAGTGTTAGGAGGCATGGATGATTTTTTCCATGGCCTACGTGGACGACATCATGGTATTTTCTAATAGTTAACAGGAGCATTTTAAACACTTGGAGCAGGGACAGAATTCCAAAGGCTAGCAGTTTGAGGAAATAATTTATTAGAGTAGAAACCCCCCGTCATCCAGGGACGTCCACAGTGAAGGTATAGGATTTAACTGATTGTCGAGTTGGTCGGGTGTATTTACATCGAGGGGCCAGCAGAGCAGCAAGTTCATCAGAGCACAATCCATTAAAGTACTTGTAAAACAAGCACATGGATTCAACATTGCGGCGATGGGGCAGCTTGATGGACAGTGTGAAGCCTATTGAATTAGCGATTTTATTTTGGACTCTTGAATTAGCGACTTTATTTTGGACTAGTGGTTGGTGCACTAGTCCAGATGTGACAATAATACTCCATGCATGGGTGTATGGTGGCTTTGTAGAGATATAGGATACTGTCAGGTGTGAGAAGTTTTCTAGCACGGTAAAGGGAGCCGACTCGGATCCCTCTTACCTTGGCAGTATCTACAATGTATTTGTTCCAATTCATGTTATTTGTGAATGTTAGGCCAAGGCGTTTGAATTTTTGACTCTCGGGTAGGATGCTAGTAGCCATGACAGTTTGAATGCTTGACTCTCGGGTAGGATGCTAGTAGCCATGACAATCGGTGGTTGAAAAGGTTTCTCATAATTGTTAAAGGAAAGCAGCTTTGTCTTAGTAGCATTAAATGTTACCATCCATTTGTGTCCCCATTCTACTACAGACTGGAGATCCTCTTCTAAGGATTCCGACATTGCCTTGGATATGTGCGCCTTCATTTTACCCACATGTCGAGAATAGAGTGTAGTGTCATCAGCAAATATACCCATCTCTGACACAATTTCATCTGGGAGGTCGTTTATTAAGATCAGGAACAATCAGGTCCAAGGATCGACCCCTGGGATACACACGCATTAATGCCAATTATCTAATTATATTAAATATTCGTCGAGTAATACAATACGAATAAACTTTCATCAGAAGAACTTCATATCAGACCTTGTTAAAGGTTTTGGATATATCAAGCGCTACCACCCTAGCCTCACTTGTTTTGTCCAGTGTATGGTATATATGCATTCAAAGATGACTGTTAGGATATCCGTAATAAGGCATGCTTGCCTAAATGTATACTGATGCTCAGAAAGAAGTTTAGCATTAACGAGGTAGCGGACTATCGCTTGATTGATTAAAGATTATAAGATTTTAACGGAGAGTGGGGGTAGATGTATAGGTCGATCATTTTGAGGTCAGTTCTTTCATCAGAATTCTTGAACACCAAAGGCAATTTTTCAGCTATCAGGGAAGCAAGATTCGGCAAGATTTGTTGAAGAGTTTGGGGAGGACGGAGGCCAGCTCATCAGAGCATTTCTTTATTAACATAATAGGAATAATACCAGGCCCACATGATTTGGAGGTGTCAAGTTTTTTATGATGTCCTGGGCATGAGATGGGGTGATGATCATGTAATCAAGTGTGACTTCAGTCCGCAATAGGAAATTTTTTTTTGGGGGGGGGGGGCGGGGGGAGTGTTTGCAGAGTCGAAGGTGGAGTTCAAGGCGAAAAGCTGGACAAGTAGTTCAGCCTTATCAGTTGGCTAGTGGAGTAATTGTCGCTTGCCCATTATTCACCACACTATTATAGATTTTCCAGAAATCACGAGTTCCTAATTTCTGTGACTAAATGCGTTTTCTGTTCATCTCGGTATGCATACTCTTAGATGCGGCTATTACAATCTTACAATAATTTCTTGCTGCTATACATTTATGTCTATTTGTAGTTGACTTATGGCGGTGTAATTGGTGGAATGCTTGCTGCCTCTGGACAATAGCAGCTAAACAGGTCGAAGTGAACCATTAACCTATAACAATTTCCGCATGTGGACATGTGCTTCGATGTCTGCTTTGACCCATGCAGTTATCTTATTTGTGAACTGATCAGCAGGGAGATAAAAAAAAATGCTACAAGAGGTGTCTCTGATGTGATTTCTGATGGATTCCCAATCTGCCGTTTGAAGTATCTCGTCATTTTGACTAACGGCTGTTCGGCTTAGAGTCGAAACTTTAGGGTGATATCAACTATTATTATCACAAGGTGATCAGCGTTCCCGAGTGGGCTATGGACATCTGCTATACAAACCTCGGGCAGTGTGGTGAAGAATAGGTCGAGAAGTGAGGCTTGCTGATTCTCATGATCTGAGAGACGAGTCGGGAATGTGACAGTCTGTGAAAGGAGTGTGCAATGGAGAAACTATGGGTGTTGTTACCAGCTGCGTCTCTATAGCTTGAGAATCCAAGCCAATCTTGGCGGTTGACATTAAAATCCCCAAATGCATATATCTGGCCGCTCAGATCTAATGAAAGTGCTGCATCTATGTTATCAAAGACAATATCGAACAGGAAAACAGTATATTAAATATAAGTAATCGTTTTTTTTTTACTCGTAATCGACAAGTGTTGTATGTTGCCTTAATATGTAAACATGCGTGCGTACCTTCTCTTCCCTTCTTCCTCTTCGTCGAATATCGGTTGAGTTGCGTCGATCTCTTTCTCTTCATTGTGTCGTCTAGTTTCTTCGTCTTCTCTCTTTTTTATGCCCGCGTCGACATATATCTAAGACTCTCACCCGCCGATTTGTACCTTAATGATTTTTCGGTGTCTCTTTCTTTTATCATGGCTGGAGCGTCATTCGTCTAGTAGCAGCGTTCGTCGCTGTGTATATAATGTCTTATTGCTAGTGATGGGACGATTCTTATATTTTTCCCCGATTCCGATACAATTACCGATTCTGTTCTAAATTCACGATTCCGATACAATTACTGATTCATATTCTTATTAAATTTCGAAATATCTAGTTAGATAGTTATTGCTATTTTAATTTTCGGATGAGCATAAAGACACAACGTGTAATGTGTGCATATATTTTTGCAAAAGCAAAGGCAAAATGCCACAGGTAAATATGGCACAAGTGAATAAATAGGAAAATAGTTCGACACAAAGATTCACCAGTTCGACAAGACACACCTGAAGAAGGTCGGAGGTTACATCGGCCGAAACGTTGTAAGAATAACATCAAAGATGGAAACACTAGTCTGAATAATTTAAATGATACAAGTATAGTTGTTTTTAAGCAAATAAAATCGATTTCTCTAAGTTTGGGGTGATAGGTTTTCTTCCTCTATAGTTTTAAATAGGGGGTAATACCTCCAAATATTTTTAAATTAACATTAAAAAAATGAGTTTTTTTTAGGGGGGGAGTATGGCTAGGCCTCCTCCCTAACAGTTTTAAATAGGAGCTAAGCCTCGCCTCGCCTCCCAATATTAAAAAAAATATTTGAAAATAAATATTTACTCTGTTGTTTTCAAACAAATAATATCGATTTGTCTAAATTATAGGAAAAACGTTTTAAATAGGAGATAACCCTCCCACACACTCAATATCGAACCGAACATATTAAATTTTCTTTTTTGTTTATGTGTTAAATCTTAGATGTAAGAATGTTCTTGTTATTTTTTAGGGGGGATTCTGTTGCCACCCGGATTTAAGGTTAATTGTAATGTTAATGGAATTTGGGGGAGGGGTCTGTTTCCAACCGGACTTTCGGTTAGTGGTAGTGTTAAGGGAGGATTGTTGTTTTTTGGGGTGGGGGTGCGTGGGGGTGGAGTCGTTGACAACCGGGCTTAGGTTTAGTGGTAACGTTAAGGGAGAGTCGTTTGTTTTAAAAACAACAATATTTATTTCCCTCGAACCAAAATAACTCTGGTTATATGCCCGTAAAACGCTATTTGATTAGACATTTACCGAGTAAAGGGTGACCATTTTACGTGGAATTTATATGCGAAACTGATCCCTCATTCTAAAATATTTTTTTTCCTCCAGGTTTTTTCAGGATATTCATACGTAATCGCCTAAAAGTGGAATTTCATATTCTGTTAGGGGGCGGGAAGAGGGGGTGACTGGCGGTTCTCATCTACTTTTAAATGTATACATAATTTTCTTTTTAATTTGACAATCTTCTTAATGTTTTCGCTTTATGTATTTTATCCAAGATTTTGATAGACTCATTGTTAGATTTTCATCTATATATTTAACCTGGGCTATTTTTTCTATTTTTACCGTGCTATTTATTTTTCCGCTCCTATTTTTACCTGAATTCGTTATTATGATCTATAGATTTTAGTTTTACTGGTAGTTTAAAATCAAAAAATAGTTATCATTTTATCATTAGTACCAGTAATGGAAAATTAAGTTTTAAAAAAAAAGAAAAGAAAAAAAATGGAAAAATTTTGGAATCGGAAATTATGGTAAATTTTTTTCTAATTCTGATACCGATTCCGATACTCCAAAAAGTTCCGATTTTTCGATTCCCGATTCCCGATTCAGATTTCAATTAATCGTCCGAACACTACTTATTACGTAATAAAAAGGAGAATAAAAATACAATTTCATTTAAATTACGAAGGAGATAGACAGTTATTTTACTATAATTAACTATATATATATATATATATATATATATATATATATATATATATATATATATATATATATATATATATATATATATATATATATATTGACAGACAGACAGATAGCGCCATCCTCGCACTGGACGATTCTCAAAATATTGTAGTCATTATGGCATCTTATTAGGCGTCCGTTTGCTTCGGATTTCCACAATCTAATCGTTATTTGTTTGCTCTGTTTCTGTGACGTCATGCCCGCGGATGATCTCATATCGCTTTGAGTCTAACATATCTGACCTCATCTCGTCAAATTAAACCTTCGGGTCAGATCGGTCTAGAATACACTCTAGAAACGCTATTTATTTTGCGTACGAGCGGCCACCGTGACTGTACTCATCCACATGTGTCTAAATCCATACTAGTGCACCTATCATACATAATCTAATATAAACACCCATCTCTTTTGTCGAGAGAAAAAAATTGTCGATGTTGCAATTATTTTGAGGGTATACCCGCAAAATAGAATGCACTTGACAGTCAATTCTCTGGACAGTAGGGCGAAGAGAGACGCATACTAGGAGAATAATAAATAATTTTGAATTAAAATAAGAATCAAGAAGAAAAAATAACAGAAAATATGGAGATAGAAACAGAAATTGGACATAGCAATAAAAGATTAAATTTAAAAACAAAACAAACTTGTTTGGTATTAAATAGCGGGGTTAATGTAATGAAGCACTCTGTTTTCGCCAATATCTAACTTCATTTTCTGCGTACGTTATTACTTTTCTTTTCATTACATCAATTAAAACAAAGCTGTCTATCTATAAATCATACGGGTGCACGAAAAGAATCACTATTTTACGCAAAACGTATTTCTTGTAATCCTGCCAAAGGTAACTACACAGAATGAAAACCGGGTTCTTGAAACGAGAAACACTTGCTGATTTATTTACACTGTTGCATTGTATCTTGTGTAATTGTATTTTTTGCATTTTTTTGTTTTTTAGTTTATATGCTACCCTATGCCTTTCTAACAAAATCGAAAAAACAATTGTTTCTGACTGTTTGAAGGATAATCATTCTATGGAGTTTTAAGTGAACTGAGGAATATCAGAGGGCGTTCAAGGCATCCAAGAAGCAACCGACCGCAGTGCCCTTGTCAACGTGTACAGATTTAAGCAGACCCAGTGTCCTCTATATACAGACTCGAGTTACAAGTGTATCGGCGCGGTGTTGGCGCAGCCATGCGCCAGAAAGCATACGCGACGCAAAAGTTAGACTACTGCCTGAAAAAGGAGGTATTTACAAACAAACCAACAACAAACCTGAAAAGCACCTGTAGAGGCAGAGTGGACAAACAAGAAGATTGTGAAGTTGAAGCTGAGTTGTCCACTGCAATTTCAAATATCTGGCCGGTAAGGAAGATTTGTTGTCCCGGATTTCAAAACAGTCTGGGTCGGAACCAGTAAAGTGGGAACTGTGAGTAAATAGACGTCATCAACTCTCACCGGTTAAGATATCATTACGAGTAGGGCAGTGAGGACCAGAATTAGGGGTAAAGATAAGTGCCCCCCATTGGAGAGATATAATAGAGGAGAGTCGGGTTATTAGTGAGATCGCCGCTCTGTAAGCTAAAGTAGAGGCAGGCCGTACCTCCGGTTTGTGATAATGAGGGAATACTGTGGTATCTCGCCGAGAAAGCGGGGAGATGGAGTCTCAGATTATTTGTGCTCCGAGAGTTTAGGCCGGAGATCCTGGAGCAGTGTCACGAAAAGATCGGTCATACGGGGATATATAAGACACACGATCTCATTGAAAGTAATCACTACTGGACAAGGTTTTATGGTGAGGTAGTCAGTCACGTGACAGCGTGTGTGATCTGCCTGGCGTAGAGCCGAAGACGGAGAACGGCACCGCTAATGGAGGCAGATATACCCGAGTATCTATTCCAGAAAGTGAGTAAGGATATTTCGGGATCATATGGAAAGATCCCTCAGGATAACCAGTATATCCCGAGTTTCGTGGACTGGCTGACCAATTTGCCAGAAGCCTTCACGATACCGGGTAAGAAGACACATGACCTGATATTGAAGGAGATATTCTCAAGGTATGAAGCACTTGAATAGCTTGTTACGGACGATTGACCGGAAAAAGTGAACCAGGTAATGAGAGAGACACTGGAAGGGTTGAACATACAACACATAACCACTTCAATTTACCATCTCCATAATAACGCAGAGGGGGAGGGGGGCTTCCACCAGACATTGGCTTATGTGTTGGCTAAACTGCCAGAAGAGAGCCAGGAGAATTTGGGATGTTTATTTGATCCAGACGCTGGCAGCGGTGAGATTTACAATAAATGAGACCTCAAAGTTCGAACCGTTATATTTGCTGTTCGGGCGAGACGTCGTCCTACCCGTCAACAACAGGTTAAAGCCTCCAGGAAAATACACGGGAGATGGTCTCCATAGTTTTATCCTGGAGCAGCAGCATAAAACTTTCGATCAGGTGAGACGAAGGGTCAAGAGAGCACAGAAGAAAAGAAATGCGAGAGTAATTGAGAACCGACCAAGGGTTGATTTCCAAGTAGGAGACCCCGTGTATTATAAACTACCCCTAAGGGAGGGTAGGTTGGACCGAAGGTTGGCTCCATTATATTGGATCGGTGAGCAGACCAGGCTGGTGTCATTCATAATTTGGGATCAGGTGTCAGGAAAGGTCAAGCGAGTGTACGCTGGTAACTCGAGCGGCCAGGCAGGAGGAAAAGACCAAGAAAGGTCATTTTCGTTGATCCAGAAGAAATGGAGACAAGCTGGGAGTCCGAATTCATTCGTCCTTGTAAGACAATCACAGCAAAAACTTGTCCTTTTACCATAGCGGAAAAAAGTATCTCCATGTGCTTAGCATCAGGCGGAATTTTCATGGACAAAGCTTCTTTGCAAGGGCTTCCCGTCTGTGGAACACTTTACCGCGGGACTGCTTCCCTGCTGATTACAACATGGTCGTCTTCAAATCCAACACCGACAAATTATTTTAATGGACCACCTAATAAGTATTCAAACGCAGTTGGTACTCTCATAGTGTTCCTCATCTTTCAGCTAGCAATCATTCCCGTCTCATTAACTACTTAAGGTGTATTGTTCATTTATAGTGTTGATTCTCCTGTATTTAAATATGATTGCTGTTGAGTGTGTACGTTTATACACCCCCTATATATATATATATATATATATATATATATATATATATATATATATATATGGATTCAACAAAAGTTTTTTTTTGGATTGATATGTTTGATGTTATGTATTTTTATGTATTTGTGTATATAATGTTATATATTTTCAAAGCGTAATTTTATTACCTGTAGTAGTATAACTGCGGTAATGGTCCTCTGAAGAGAAGAATTATTATCTTTGAAAACTCATGAGCTAAGGACTTAAGGATGCTTTGCATGAACTTTGAATTCTAATAAAATTTGATTGACACCTTATTTTATTACTTCATTTTATATTATAATATTAATGCTCTATCCAGTATATTGAGCTTCAGTTTTTTATCCGGATGTTTCACTAATTATAAGATATTAGTTGACGCTTATATCTTTTGTTGGATTGCTTCATATATATATATATATATATATATATATATATATATATATATATATATATATATATATATATTATCTTATAAATAAATATTCAATTATTTTTACCTAGCGTTTCAAGCTTATAGCTATCATCAGTCTTCTTCTTTCGTGTGAATCAGATGATTCTGGTGTTGGCATTAGTTTCCCCGATGTTTTTCTAGTTAGGAATCTTTCTGGAAAGATATCGGGTACTTACGGGAAGGACCACGAGAAGGTTGCCAACATTCCTAGGTGAAAGTGGTACTGTGGAACCGACTGGATTCGAACTTGGAACACCCAGGTCTTCAGTCTGTGTCGATATCCACTTGAAAGTAACAAGAGTCAGCCTAGAATTTGCAAGCAGTTGCCCTATCCTCGCAGCCACCGGAAACTGTCACGTGATTAAGAAAAAATAAGATCTATATGTACCTAGAAGCGGGTAGAATAATACAATTATGAGACAGCTGTGTGTGTGTGTGTGTGTGTGTGTGTTTCTCATTCGATTATTATTTTTGTTTGCGATTACTATTTATTGTAATGGAAAGTAGAATAACATAAACTAAAACGAAACTTTTCTCCTTTGCTCGTACACAAAGTTGTCACTACGCATTCCCTGCATTCGTCACATAATCAGTGCCTTATCTCTCTATCGGACTGCTTGCAGATTTAGTACCTCTGTCTCTCAGCTACTTATTTTGTATAAAGAGTTTAAGGAACTATAAAATATTCATGCGATTTTAAAAGAAGAAAAATGCAAGTAAAAAAGTTTTCTTGTATAGCAGCCTTTGTGTAGATGTGTAGGATTATTTATTTTATATTGGTAGATAAAAAACAGAAATGAAAGCTTTATTCTCTTATATTTCTCTCAGACGAGGTGGTGATATCACAGTGATAGATTCGGAGGCATGTACATTTGTTTAATCATCGTGTGTAACGAGGTAAATGGATGTTTTAACATTACAATTTTCGCAAAATATTCAAGTCTGTCACGATTTATTTAAGTGACTGAAACAATTAGGATTATTAACCCTATTCAGCTTAAGAGTGCCCGACTTACGACTACCTGACTTACGACTGACCGACATTACGACTGACCGACATTACGACTGACCGACATTACGACTTGTGTGTTTTCATTGTACAGGTCGTGATCGTCCGCTCGTTTTGTTCATCAGAATTCAGTGCTTGATTTCGACACTGCTTGTAGTATCAATCATAACAGGGTTGTAACAAAATGATTTTTCCTACCAAAAACATCACAACTTAAGTTTAAAACAAGTAACGCTGTTTTATTTTGGGAAGTTACAACGATACTTGGTTTCTCCACCGAACGACAGACTTGCAATCAGAATAGACTTCTCATCAACCGATTAGAAATAGTCCCCCCGCTTAAGATCACAAATTTTGAGAAGTTACAATGATACTTGGTTTCACTACCGAACGACAGACTTGCGATCAGAATAAACATCTCTCCCAACCGAACACAAACAACCCTTGTCCGCTAAAGTTTCAATTTGTTCCAATTCATGTTACCTGTGAAGTGCGTGGTGTCGTCAACAAATAAACCAATCTCAGACTCAATGTCACCAGGGATATCGTTTATAAAGATCAGGAACAGTAAAGGTCCAAGGATAGATCCCTGGGGTACACCAGAAATTATGTCATGTTGCTTAGATGAACGACCATCGAGGACAACCTGGATCTTTCTTTTGGTTAGGAAGGATCTAATTATATTAAGTAATTGCCCAGTAATACCGTATGAGCGTATTTTCAGGAGAAGCCCTTTATGCCATACCTTGTCAAAGGCCTTGGATATATCAAGCGCTACTGCCCTAGCTTCACCTGCCTTGTCGAGTGTATGATACATGCGTTTATAGATTACCGTTAGGATGTCCGCAGTAGATCGTGCTTGTCTAAATCCATACTGGCGGTCAGAAAGAAGTTTAGCATTAACTAAGTGCCAGACTATCGCTAGATTGATTAAGGATTCAAAGATTTTAGCAAAGATCGAGAGTAGACTGATTGGGCGGTAGTTCTGAGGATCGGTTCTATTCCCACAATTCTTGCAGACTGGTACCACAGAGGCAATCTTCCAGCTATCGGGGAAGCAAGATTCCGCTAGGCATTTATTGTAGAGTTTGGAGAGGACAGGGGCCAGTTCAGTAGAGCATTTCTTTATTGCTATTTCAGGTATAAGATCAGGCCCACAAGCTTTGGAGGTGTCAAGGTTTTCTATGATGTCTCTGACCTAGGATGGGGTGATGACCAGGTTATCAAGTGTGGCTTCGGTCCGCAATGGGAATTTGGGGAGGAGGTTGTTTTCTGAGTCCAAAGTGGAGTTAGAGGCGAAACGCTGGGAAAGTAGTTCAGCCTTATCAGGTGCCGTGCAAACGACATCATTGTGGTTTGATAGTGGAGGAATCGTTGATTGACCATTGTTCACCACACTATTGTAGATTTTACAGAAATCGCGAGTACCTAGTTTCTGTGACTGAATGCGTTTTTTGTTAACTCAGTATACCCTCTCTTTGCTTCACCTATCACGGTCCTACAATTATTTCTTGACTATAAATTTCTGTCTATTAGTAGCTGATTTATTGCGGCCGAATTTACGAAATGCTTGTTGCCTCTCAGCAATGGCAGCTGCACATTCCGTGGTGAACCATTGGGGAGAGTGGGGCTTGCTAAAGAATTTTTTCATGGGTACATAGGCTTCAATGTCTGCTTTGACCCATTCAGTTAACTCATTTGCACACTGATCGGCAGGGAGTGAGAAGGTTTCCCTAAGGCTGGAGAATCCCGGCCCGTGGCTTTCAAGGATTTTAACGTCTGCCGAGCAGAAGCACTCCTCTATTGAAAAGGAGGCCTACGTTATTGTCGAGGCGATCCGAAAATGGCGACACTTACTGCTCGGGAAGCATTTTAAGCTAATCACAGATCAAAAATTTGTCTTTTTCATGTTCAACCCTTAAGGCAAAAGCAAAAGAAAAAAATGAGGAGATAACAAGATGGAAGTTGGAACTTGCCTGTTTCAGCTACGACATTGCATATCGCCCCGGGAAACAAAACGCCACTGCAGACGCCTTGTCTCGCATTTGCTCTACTACCATCTCTGCCGACAAGTTACACAACTTATGTCACCCGGGTGTCACCCGAATGCTACATTTTGCCAGGAGCAAGAATCTGCCATACTCTGTGGAAGATGTAAGCGTGGTAATAAGGGCCTGTAAAGTTTGTTCGGAGATAAAACCGAGATTCCTTAATGTGGCTCCTCAGACTCTCATAAAAGCGAGTCAACCATTTGAAAGACTAAGCGTAGACTTCAAGGAACCATTACCTTCGAATACTCGCAACCGCTACATACTAACAGTGGTTGATGAATACTCTCGCTTTCCCTTCGCTTTCCCTTCGCTTTCCCTGGTGCCGTTCTCTCAGCCGTAACTGTCCGGAAACATCTAACTAATCTATTTTCTGTTTTCGAAAATCCTTCTTTTGTACACTCTGATCGTGGTACGGCTTTCATGTCAGACGAACTAAAGGAATTCCTGCTTCCCAGAGGCATTGCTACCAGTCGAACGACCGCATTTAATCCTCAAGGTAACGGACAAGTGGAGAGGTACAACGGTATCATCTGGCAAACAGTAAGTCTGGCTCTCCGGTCGAGAAATCTCCCTATTATCAATTGGGAAAAAGTGCTAGATGTAGCCCTCCACAGCATCCGCTCATTGCTCTCCACCTCCACTAATTACACTCCCCATAAATGGCACTTCAACTTCCAAAGGAAATCAGCTACTGGAGATTCCATACGTACATGGTTAACGAAAGCGACATCTGTCCTCTTAAAGCGGCATGTACGTTGAAGCAAATACGAGCCCCTAGTAGAGCCCGTTCACGTACTTGAATTCAATCCCAGCTATGTTCACGTACGCTTCAATAGTGGACGAGAGACGACGTTGTCCCTACGCCACATACCTCCATGCGGTGATGGAACGGGCAGCCCGGATACGGAAATTGATCCCATGTCAGAAAACCAAGAGATACAGACTGCGCCTCTCCAGTCTAATATTTCTCCCATTCATCCTCTGCAGAGAGCTCACGAAAACTTCATCGCCGAGTATTCAGCTCCTACTCCTCCTCGCTCCCCACACTCTGAGGGTGGCCCGAGGATATCTTCAGAAGATGCCGATGTGCCGAATCTTCGACGCTCTACCAGAATCCGTCGAAGTCCTCAGTATTTAACTGAAAACTATCAGCTTTGAACTTTGTTTGATTTTCTCTTTTTCAGTTTAATCAGAGACGCTCATCACCTGAGAGTCTTTAGAACACTTCTTCCCAAGTCGAACATACAGCCTTGATCCTTCCCTGGGTGGCGGAGAATGTGATGAAAAGAGAACTCTTCTATCTCCTTCTATGCTTCGGAAGTGAATTACTTCCCTTGGTCACTCTTTTATTCTAATCAGCCATTGTAGATCTTTGTCGAATAAAGCTTCTTCAAGCAAACTCAGTCTTCTTAAACTCATTCTATTATATCCTTTTGACTAACTCATTACACACACAAACACATATATATATATATATATATATATATATATATATATATATATATATATATATATGTGTGTGTGTGTGTAGATAGAATAAGTTTACTGTATACTCCAGAGGGAACAGAAAGTTGAAGATAGGTTTCCCTCTCGCAAGTAAATACAAATAAAAGAAATAAGAGAAAGACAGCCAAAACTTCAGGCCAGCGTGGGATTTCAAGAATTTTTTCAGTGGGAAATCAATAGGCAGGCAATAAGACAATATATATCAATAATTAAACACATTTAAGTCAAACACAGAATTAAGTACATTCATATAGTACACATTAGAATTTGGAGAAAATAGTATGTGAGTGGCCAAAGGGAATAATAAATTTAAAAAATACATTAAAAAGTGCTTATCTTTTCGTCGGTTATATTGGGAAATATCGGGTCAGATTTAATTTGTCTTGGTGACAATATCTGTCAATTGAATTATCTCCCCTTTGCAGATTGGCTGTTTGGAGTCTATCGACATAGCTTGCGCTGACTAGTAGGAAATTTGCATAGGCGGTGGAATTATTACTATGAGAACTAATCTTATCTTTTGACATTGAAGAGTTCAGTCGATTTTTTCATACACCCTCCATATTGAGAAAGCGGTAAGTATTGTTTTGCCTTGTTTTGCCTTGTTACCATTTTTGATATTACCTTTGTTGTTGTTATTTCTGTTGTTATTGTTGTTGTTATTGTTATAGCTATTGGAACTGTTTTTCGTGGAGTTGAATTTTTTTTACCACGGTCTTTTTTTCTTCTGTTATCTGTTTTGATAACTGTTATGGCGACGGCTACTTGTAGCCCAAAGCCTTCAGACGTTATGGAGGTTACCAAGAAGCAGAAGGGGCCGGCTGAGACTACATCTGGAGATTCGGAATTGAGCAAACCTCATAAAGTTGTCATAAATGTCGTTGAATTTGTTGAGAAGGCGAAAAAGTGCCTCCATCTAGTAACTGATACTGTGTTACTTGTTGGCATTCCTAAATTAGAGAAGATTAAGAAGAGGAACATTGTCATGTTTGTAGTAGATAACAAGACTAAAAAAGTCATCAGAGCGTCTACTGATCTAACAGTGTAAAGACCACAATTGATACTTCGTTGTAAAGGCTACAATACTTAAAACATGTTGTTTCCAAAACGAAGAAACCTGTCTGACACTGTCTCAGACAGAAATTATCACTCAATAATATATTCTTAGGATGGAATACATGGCCAAAAGAAGAACGACTGTGTCCATCTTTAACGTTCTGTTCGATGTGGACGGGGGAACATTTAGGAGCTTTCTTTCTAAAATATGAGGACAGCATGTCCGTAACCTGGGATGAACACCCAATTACATGGGCATTTGAAATTCTTTTGGATAAGGCGGCATTCGACAACATCCCTTATTATATGGGAATTGGAAAAAAAAACTCCTTATAATTGTGGCCGGAAGGAGCTCTGTTTATTGGGCTTGTCAGGAAATTGGTCTCCTCATTTTTGAATGCTCACTTAGAAAGCCCACAATTACGAAGACCAGAGTGGGCCAACATTTAGGGATGCCGATGACCCAAAGAGTGGGGATGCCTATAAAATCTCCCTCACCGAAGTCAACCGATGACTACTCAGTACTCCCTGATCTGAGCAAACTGAATGACAGAGAGAGAAATGAATGGATATTGGCCCAGGGGAAAATACCTGGTCATCTCGCTCTGGATCAGATGAGAGAGTAAGAAATGACTTCAAAAGACCCAGGAAAGGTTCGTGACCTTAAAAATTATTAGATAAATAAAAAGTACAAGCAAGTCCGCACCCGTCTCCCCCCAAAAAATATAAGCTCGCAGTCACCCGCCAATTCTCCCTCTCAAAAAGCAATCTCTCAACCCTCCCCTAAAACAAAGTCAACCACCTCAATTCCAAGTCTCAATTTCCCCTCCGAAAACTATGCCCCACCGATCACCGCTCCCTTGAAAGAGAGGGAATATAAGTTAATATTCGCTCCCGCCTAATCCTTTCTGCAAAACAGCTCGCTCCCGCCTAATCCTTTCTGCAAAACAGTTCGCTCCCGCCTAATCCTTTCTGCAAAACAGTTCGCTCCCGCCTAATCCTTTCTGCAAAACAGTTCGCTCCCGCCTAATCCTTTCTGCAAAACAGTTCGCTCCCGCCTAATCCTTTCTGCAAAACAGTTCGCTCCCGCCTAATCCTTTCTGCAAAACAGTTCGCTCCCGCCTAATCCTTTCTGCAAAACAGTTCGCTCCCGCCTAATCCTTTCTGCAAAATAGAAACACTACTCCTTCCCACTCCCCAATGAAAGAAGACATGCCACCTCCACCCCCCCTCCATCTAAAAAAAGGCAGAGAAGCCCTTCTTTAGAAAGAGGAAGAAAAAACTGTTTTGTCCAAGGAAATAAGATCTGTGTAGTCAGTGAGGTACAGGAAGAAACTGTTAAAAACCATAGATTAGCAGATCTAAAAAAAAAACTACTCACGTTTAAGGAGGTGGGTGACAAATCAGTTGAAGATCTCCTTAACTACTCTAACGCTTTAAGAGTCCTTACCGTTATAAGAAAACAAGAAGAAGCTAAGGGGCTCTGGAAAATGCAAGAGGAGGCTAACGAACATTTAAATTTATCACCTCCTATGGCCATTTAAAAGAATGGCATGTTAAAGTGTTTGAGAAAAGATTGTGTTGGGAGGGTCCCTTTTCGTTTGGACCCTTCCCTTTATAGCTAACTTACCCCTTGGATGTTGACGGCATCTCCCATGACGGAAAAATCACATTCAGATGACCACACATTATTTTGGGAGAGCCGTTGGCATCCTGACCTCAATGTTCCTTTCTGGAACCTAACCTAAAGATATCTCAATGGCTCTCTATCTGGCAAGCATAAATGTCCGTGGGCTGAGGGCCGACTTTCGTAAATTTCGAGTTGCTACAGATCTTCAACACCTTGGAGTGGATATATGTTGTATTCAGGAAACCCACTTAATTCAAGCTGACCAGACGTTTTCACGTCTACTCAGCGTATTTCGATTCTCACTTGAGCGGTGTTTCCTGTCGAGTAAATAAGTCCTTAGGTGCGTCGTGTGACCCTTCGTGGATCTGGAAAGAAGGCTGTGCGTTCTGGATGTTACCATAAAAGATTAGGCATTTCGACTCATTGGGGTTTATGCGCCCAATAAGCATGTTGAGCTTGCTCCTTTCTTTCAACGGATCGAGCAGTTCATGAGTACAACTCAGACGGTTATCTTAGCAGGAGACTGGAACGCGGTCCTGGATCCCGATATAGATTGTAATCGGGTTAGAGGTGCTAACAATGATCGGGATGCTAAGGCATTTCGGGATTTTGTCTATAAGTTTGATCTTATCTATAAATTCCGGAATGAGAAGCCGTGTGATAGAATGTGGGCGTGGACATTTAGGCGCGGCTCCGGTTCGGTACAACTTTCGGGTTATATTGACCGGTTCTTAATTAGGAGAGTCGACGTAGACTTATTAGAATGTCCAAGTTTTCATAATATAGTTTACTCGAATCATAAACTTGTTCGGATCCGTGTAAACCTAGATTGTCTGGGTACTAGAAGCTTAACACTTCGTTGTTCGATGTGAAGGTCTACCGGGATCAGCTATTACTAACCTTACAGCGGGAATTGACCGGGGCTGTAATTGGGAATAGAAAGTGGGTTCACTTTAAGAAAGTAATTAGGTCCTTTACTGTCGAAATAAGCCGACGACTAAATCTAACAACTAGGGCAGCTAAAGTGGCACTAGAATCTAGATTAGATCGTGAGGTGGAGGGGGGATAGTGCTAAAGTTACTATAATTAAGGCGAAGCTGGCCTCCTTGGCTATCCAAGAATACCAAGATTTAGTAATTAGGACTAGGTTAAAGACAATCCTAAGGAAGCAACAAATATGGCCGCTGAATTGCGTGCAGATGAACGTTGTCAAGCTTCTGATTGTCATATCGCACGTGTCTCATTATCAGATAGACGTCTCGTGACCACAAACGAAGGTATTCTGGGGGTGTTTCATTCTCATTTCCAGGATCTTTTTACCAGGGAACCGGGTTTGTCTTTAGCACAATTTGACCCCTATTTAGCTGACTTTTCTCGCCTCGAGGCGACCGAAGCAGCTAGGTGCGAAGTGTCGTCGACAGAGAAATCAGAATGTATGAAACGATAGCAGGGGCCAACATTAATTGTAACAAGTCCATGGGCTTGCGCATTGTTGACTGGAGGGGTGTATCCCTACAGAGACCCTTTAGCTGGACTGACGGGCCCTGCAAGCTACTCGGCGTCTGGTTCGATGATGATCTTAAGCTGAAGAAAAATTGGTCGGAAGTATTGAAAGCGATTCGGGCTGCAACTGGTCTGTGGATCCGTAGAAATCTTTCGTTAAAGTGGAGAGCGGATGTGTGTTGCTCTCACATTTATCCGATCATCCTATATCGTCTATCAGTACTTCCACTCCCATCGGATACACTGCCTGTAGATGCAGCATGCTCTTTTCAAGTTTTTGTGGCTTGGCAAGGCCCTTATGGTCCGTCGCAAGATTTGTTATTTACACCCTTCTGAAGGCGGTCTGAATGCCAAACGTTGAGATTCGACGTCATACACTTCGGCTATTTTATCTGGATCGAATGAGTTCACAAACTGAGGTTAAACGGTGGCTTCTGGAACGAAGACACTAAGAAAGTCTTTCCGGCTTTAAAAAGTGTACACTTGGATGAGGGAGAGGCACACAGATTGCCTCGAGGCGAGTGCTCCTTTTATCGCGAATGTAGACACGCTTTGAAGTTCTTAGTGGTGAAAAAAAGTATCTCTGACACCCTGCTGTTGTCCCGAAGGGAATTATATCAGGTTATGGTAAGGGAAACCTTTCGAGATGATAGGATTCAAGGGCTCGCTTTGGCGAGTAGGGGGGGGGGGGCTGCACTCAATCAGGCCTAGGACGCCTAGGTTAAGGTACTTCGATAATGACGAGGCAACTTTGGCCTGGCTAGTGATAAGAAATGTGTTCTGGGTCGGCAAGAAGATTTATTCAGCTGACTTGGTGAATTCACCGACTTGTGTTAGATGCGGTGACGAAGACGAGACCGTGAGTCACGCCTTCTTTTATTGCCGCATCGTTGTACCGCTGATTAGGCTTGTTGCGGGTCTCATGGTTCGCATACTTAACATATCGTCTCTTGATCGTGAACCTATCAATGTATGTAGCAACTGGGCTCCGACAAAAGATAGGCAGAAACGTTTTGTGTTCTTAAGCATACTAGCCGTTACGAGAGATGCGATATGGAAAACTCGTGTGAAGGCAGTCTACGAAGGTAAGACCACACTTCTCTCGACCTTATTGCGAGTTTCAAATATTCCATGAAAGCCCACATTTGGGCCCAGAGAGTAAGACTCTCTTCGGCAGATTTTGGTGAAAGGTGGGTTAAGGGTGCGCGACTGTGTAGAGTGACTGGAGCTAGATTGGAGTGGTATTTAGATGTAAAGAATATGTGGTTACAAAAACGAACATCGATTATGTCCCGGTTAGAAGTTGACTAGAAGACATGTTTTTCTGTTAATTTTAGTTCATAACTTTTAGCTAGGGTATGAGTGATGTTGTTATGACTCCTTTTTATTTTTGTCCTTCGCCCCCCCCCTTTTTCCTGAATTTAGTTGATAATTCCCCAATCCCGCCCCCCCCCCCCAACTAGGTGACAGAGAGCTTGATTTGCCATAGATGCAGGTCACCCTTCGATATTTTCGAAAGTGGTGTTGGTGAATAAAGCGTTGGGGCCTGCATCACCCCTTTTTTCGATTTTTGATTTCGACTGGCAAATCTGCGTATCTGCCACAGTTTTTTAATGGGGTGTCTTTTTACTAACTTGCTTTTTTCATTATATATATATATATATATATATATATATATATATATATATATATATATATTGTACATATAATTTTTATTACCATACTCCCCGTTGCATATTTTACATATATGGGTTTTAAGTAGGATTTTCATAGCGTGAATTATTTTGGTGACTGCAGAAGAATTTATAGTATAAATGCGGTATTTTTGGTGAATCATGGTCCTGAATGAAGCTTGGTAAGTTAGATTAGTTAAATTTGTTAGTGAAGACCGAACCTCACCCTCCCTCCTTTTTGGCCTTGTGCCACATTTGATAAATGTGTATACATTTGTAAATAAATAATCAGTCGATTTCTGGGCATCAGAGAGTGAACAGTAAGCAGTGAAAAATGAGCAGTTGACAGTGAACAGCGGAGATTGAGATTTTTCGTCGCGATGACACTGAAGAAGATTAATTTAATTCCATTATCGGATTACAGAAAGACACAAGAGTCACTTGTCTTGTTTCTATTTTTAATGTGACTTTTTTTTTCACACGGTTAATTTTTCGTGACTTTTTTACCCCCCCCCCCCCCGCACCTTTTTTTTAATTTTTTTTACCTGCGTTCGTTTTACAGACAACATGGCGCCTTGGTCGTATCAATAACATAAAATATGGTTCGTTAAAAATAACTTTCTTTCGGGCTACGAGCGCGAAAACATTGGGAACTCTTATACTGGAAGCAAAACACAACATTCAAGGTGACACGACACACACACACACACACACGTACACACACACACGCACACACACACACGCGCACACACACACACACGTACACACACACACACACAAACACACACACACGCACGCACACACACACACACACACACACACACACACCACACACACACACAAGTACTAACAAAACTTTAAAAAAAGATAATTAAGGAAAAGGTGGAAAAATCCCTAACCCTGCCCTCCATTTTCATTCTTGTCGGGCGATGACAAAACAAAACATGGTGACAAATCTCTGTCATTTCTTCGCTAGCGAAGCGACAAGGTAGGCATTCATTGATTACGAGAAGCAAACACAACCGCTTGTCTTTGTACACAGGCCCGGCTGGACACAATAACAAACACGCCAAAGACACGGCCTGTATTTACGTTTTAACACATAAATGAACAAAGTAAATGATTTAAGTAAATTTAAAAACAACAAAATAAACCAGTTATAACAGCGAAGGTTTGCGAAGGGGGTAAAGTCGTGCGGCGATGCGTCAATTGTGCCGTTAGTGAAATGGACTTAATGGCGACTTATGACACAATTTCTTAGCTGCCTTCCAATCCCTCTTACTGAGCGTGATCTCAAAAGCAGTTTAGTTCATTTATTTGCCCCCCCCCCTTCCCCAACAGAAGCAAGGTCAGATATAAGCTCAGTTTATAGTGGGGAATCCAGTCACCCCCATAAAGGGGACACCTCGAGTGTTACAAAACTCCCCGTTCGGGGCGCCTCGAGCGACCGGCAGTAAAGAGGAAGTGATCACGTTCTAGCACAGAACCGATCCATACTCTACTCTGATATAAGCCTGAGAGCCTTTGCCAGGTAATATTTACCCCTTTCCCCACGAAAGCCTGCACATGACATTCGGGGAGTTCTTTTACTATGGGATATAGCTGCACTTTGGGAGCACTTTAAAAGTTTCCTAAAAATAGCCTTGAATATACCTGTCGGTATTCCCTGGAAAGGGTGCGACAGTCGACCAGCAATAAACCAATCCCTTTCCTCCCGAAGGATGAGGTAATTCCTGGGAGGATTGCCTCTCTGGGCTGAAGAGAACCATACTCCTCTCTGAGATAAGACTGAAGGCTACTGTCAGGTAGAACTTTAGTATTAATTGAGTTTTCTTAAATGACATACAATAGGATTGACTGTTTTCGCAGATAAGAGAATTCGGTGCTTTTGTATTATTGGAGCAGATGACATTTTTATCTCTAATTTAGAAGAGTCTGTTGAAAGGGGAGATAATTTAAACTGTTTTTTATTGTAACCATAACCCATAAGGAAAATCCAGAGAATTAGTATGGAAATAAATTTTTAAAAGGGTACTTATGCAGTTTACGGACCGGGTTGAAATAATAATGTTATAATTTAGAAAGACATTCTTAACATTGGGTGGTAGTGGTGGTGGGGGGGGGTGATTATCTATTCTGTTTATTAAATTGTTAGGTGAATGTACAGAATAGTTAATCAACCACTATCACCTCCCTATGTTAAGAATAGCTTTCTAAATCATAACATTATTATTTCAGTCAGGTCTGTAAACTGTATAAGTACCTTTTTTTTAAAATTTATTTTCTTACTAATTCTCTGGAGTTTCCTTATAACTTACGGTTACAACAACAATAAGTTTGAATTATCTCCCCTTTCAACATACTCTTCTAAATTAGAGATGTAAATTTCATCCGCCCCAATAACACAGAAGCAAAAATAATACAGATTACAAAAAAACAAATAGGTTGAATTATCTCCCCTTTAAAGTGACTCTTCTAAGATGCAAATAGAAATTTCATCTGGCCCCAGTAATATAGAAACACCAAAAATAAAAATATAAAATAAACAGATGGATGTGCCTCCTAATATCCTCATCGCCAGAAGCGGTTGCTTGGTGACTAATCATGTGTTTCCAAACAAAAGAGGGGAAAAAGCACGTGAAATTGTTTACAATAATAAGGAGATCCGGATTTGAAGCTTTTGTTTTTAAAAAAAAAAAGAGATGTTCTGATTAGTTGTGGTTGTTGTGACGTCATAGGATGTTTTTCTTTAGAAAGAAAAAGCAAAGATCAAATAATATACCTGGCAATCCCATAATTTATGTCCGGAAATGAATTCTTTGAAATGTAATATAGTAAATGAGAATGTTTAATGGAACTAAATGATATTTATATATCATATACTAGAAAAAAATACCCGTCCCAGAACGCTAAAAAAAGGGCCTAGGTGCAGTTCTACAACAGAAACATGGAGACACGTGGTTACCTGTATCATATGCATCACGTTCGACAACTCCTGCAGAACAAAATTACGGTCCGATTGAATTGGAAACGCTCAGTATAGTATTCGCTTGTAATAACATTCACCAATTCATTTATGGAAGACATTTTCTTATCAAAATGATTATAAACCTTTAAATCAGATTTTCAAAAAATCAATTACGAAAATCCCCCCAAGAATACAGAGGTTCTTATTAGCACCCCAGAAATTTGAGTTTGAAGTGACATATATTCCAGGCCGTGAGTCAGTAATTGCAGATATATGGTGAAATGATGCAAACTCCCTATATTATTATGCTTAAGTCACGAAACTGTCACACGAAAAGTAAAACAAAACCTCTTTTATAACAACAAATAATTGGTTTATTAAACGACCGGGTAGAATTAATTCCCCGAACGGAACTGTTCTGCTCCACTTCTATGACCCCTTACGAAGATTAAAATCAAGATATAATGATACTAAACCTTATGTCTAGAATCCTTACAGCAATTTTGATCATTTAACCCTTTCTTATGAATCAGATGATTCTATTTTTGGCATTGGTTTCTCTGATATCTTTCTAGTTAGAATTCTTTCCACAAAGACATCGGGTACTTACGGAAGGGACCACCTGAAGGTTGCCAACATCCTAAGTGAAAGTGTTTCTCTGCAACGAACTGGATTCGAACTTGGCACCCCCAAGTTGTTCGTCCGTGTCGTTAACCACTTATGACATTCCACCAATGCTGATCAAAACTCATTAAATGATCTTTATTCTAAACAATGTCTAAAATTTAAGGCTGAAGCTTAAGGGGTCTTAAGAAACTGGAATTCAGGGAATCATACGTAATTGCTGTCCAATGATTACGGATCAAATTCAATGCAAATCTGAAATATTTAAATTTTCAAATTGGAGGTTATACCAATGACCCTTTAAAATACTTTAAAGAAACTGAAATTCGGGGAATATTTGTTAATTGGTGTCTAATGCTGTTAAAATATCACAAAAATCAGAGGTATCTGAATTTTCACGAAAGGCTTCCAACCTGTTTTTACCTTTTTTGTATGAAACTAAATAAAGCTAAATATATCGCACATTACTACCCCTTACGCTTAGCAGCTGTGTTTCAAAATTCATAAAGTTTAGGAGTGAATCCTGCATATTCATAACTTTATATATAGAGATATATATATGTGAGCACATTTATCTTTATTTAGTTTAAGTTTACAGGAAAAATTAACCAAAATGTCACTGTTGAAAGTCATTAAAACATGATAGTATCCAACAAACCCTTAAAATATGATAGTATCCAACAAACCCTTAAAATATGATAGTATCCAACAAACCCTTAAAACATAATAGTATCCAACAAACCCTTAAAATATGATAGTATCCAACAAACCCTTAAAACATAATAGTATCCAACAAACCCTTAAAATATGATAGTATCCAACAAACCCTTAAAACATGATAGTATCCAACAAACCCTTAAAACATGATAGTATCCAACAAACCCTTAAAATATGATAGTATCCAACAAACCCTTAAAATATGATAGTATCCAACAAACCCTTAAAACATGATAGTATCCAACAAACCCTTAAAACATGATAGTATCCAACAAACCCTTAAAATATGATAGTATCCAACAAACCCTTAAAATATGATAGTATCCAACAAACCCTTAAAACATGATAGTATCCAACAAACCCTTAAAACATGATAGTATCCAACAAACCCTTAAAATATGATAGTATCCAACAAACCCTTAAAATATGATAGTATCCAACAAACCCTTAAAATATGATAGTATCCAACAAACCCTTAAAACATGATAGTATCCAACAAACCCTTAAAACATGATAGTATCCAACAAACCCTTAAAATATGATAGTATCCAACAAACCCTTAAAACATAATAGTATCCAACAAACCCTTAAAATATGATAGTATCCAACAAACCTTTAAAATATGATAGTATCTGTTATGGTGTGATGGTGATCTACCCTATTTCGTGACTATATGGATTCTTCTAGACATTATGTATAGAAGAGCCTACGACGAAGGACTGGTAGTCTTTCCGAAACATACTATTTTGCACGGAACTTCTGTCGTATATATGAAGCAGCAGATTTTCTGTCCTTCTACTGAAAATAAAGGGAGGTAATTCAACCGGAAGTAATTTTTTTACAACATAAAAAAAAAATGCAAGACTGATTTGTTTTTGGGTAACAAGAAACAATTAACAATTTCTTTTTTTATTATTATATGAAGTAAAAACAATTTAAGTAAAAAACCCTAACCCTAACCCTAAGAAATCAGGCGGTGTGCCTGTAAAAAATCTATTGTTTTTTGCGGCTGGTTCATTAAATTACCAATGTCTCGAAGATCAATCTCATTTAACTCCATTTTCTAAATACTAAATTCAACTTCCGGTGAATTCTGAATGAATGGTACTTGGAGAAAAAAAATACGGAACTCTTCAATTTCGATTTCTTAATCGGCAGCTGCTTCATATATACGACAGAAGTGCCATTTTGCACTTCTGTAAATACACACTTTTGTAAATATACCCCCGTGTTGTCTTATTTATTATCGGCTCTTCAAGGTCACACCACTGGCGACAGAGAACTCGGACTCATTCGGACACAACATAAGCCGGACTTACGTCGCATACAACACTGGCGACGGCTAGGACTTATGTCGCATACAACACTGGCGACGGCTAGGACTTATGTCGCATACAACACTGGCGACGGCTAGGACTTATGTCGGATACAACACTGGCGACGGCTAGGACTTATGTCGCATACAACACTGGCACGGCTAGGACTTATGTCGGATACAACATAACTATTACTACAACTGGCGATGTTGGATTTTCGAAAAAAAATTAGGTGGTGTGCTCGAAAAATTGTTAAATACAAAAGTAACAGCGAGAACTTAAAAGCCATCCGGGATTTTTAACACACAAGGTGTATCAAACCTGCGAAAGGAAAATCTCTAGCGTCAGAAAATAGGATTTAAAAAAAAAGTTTTCGTTCTTGAGTGTGAAAACAAATTTCACGTCATTTCCCAGCACGAGGTTTTGAAATCTAAATCGTACGAAAACGAAAACAGCAACAACAGATCTATCGATTTATCTTTGTGTTTTTAATTTTTTAATCAGGAACACGTATATAAGTTTGTACCGGCTTACTTTTTTTCTTTCTTCGAGTGGGAAAAGTTACGACCGTGTAAAACAAACAAACAAACAAAAACACAAATTTCGGTAGCCTATTTTATGTGACGAAAGTAGAAGAATTTAAAAGTTCCATGTTGGACAACATTAAACAGCAACAAGAAAACAAATTCAACTAGAATAGAAATTCAAAGAAAAACAAATAGAACAAATGAAATATGAGAAGAAAATGGTGGAGCAAATGAAAAGATTTGAGGAAATGTTTCTTCATACCCCAAAACAGAAAAAAATATACGAATTATCGAATAGGTGTCAAGATGTTGAAGATGAAAGTATATTTTCAGAAAACACTATTCGGAGTGGCATCGATAATTTTACTTACGACTCTGAAAACGAAATTACATTTGCTTCCTATTTTAGACGATACGAATATCTTTATAATTCAGACTGTGCGAATTGGACTGATTTAAAAAAAAACTTCGTTTGCTATTTGAAATGTTGGATACAGTTGAACATACGAAATTCGTCAATTATATATTGCCACAAAAACAGCAACCTTACATTTGTTCAAGTGATACAATAATTAACTAAATCGTTCAGTGACGCCCCATGGAAAGAAACCATCTCACTCCCTTCCGACCAGTGTGCAAACGAATAAACTGAATGGGTCAAAGCAGGCATCGAAGCCTATGTCCCTATGCAAAAATTCTTTAGCAAGCCCCACTCTCCCCAATGGTTCACCTCGGAATGTGCAGCTCCCAGTTCTAAGAGGCAACAAGCATTCCGTAAATTCGGCCGCCATAAGTCAGCTACTAATAGACATACATTTATAGAGTAAAAAAGTAATTGCAAGGCCGTGATAGGTGAAGCGAAGAGAAGGTATAATGAGTTAACAAAAAAACGCATCCAGTCACAGACACTAGGTACTCATGATTTCTGGAAAATCTACAATAGTGTAGTGAATCATGGTCAATCAACGATAACCCCACTATCAAACCACAATGATGTCGTATGCACGGCCACTGATAAGGCTGAACTACTTGCCCAGCGCTTCGCTTCTAACTCTACTTTGGACTCAGATAACCACCCCCTCCCTCAAATTCCCATTGCGGACCGAAGCCACACTTGATAACCTGGTCATCACCCCATCCCAGGTCAGAGACATCATAAAAAACCTTGACACCTCCAAAGCTTGTGGACCTGATCTTATACCAGTAATAGTAATAAAGAAATGCTCTGCTGAACTGGCCCCTGTCCTCTCTAAACTCTACAATAAATTCCTAGCCGAATCTTGCTTCCCCGACAGCTGGAAAATTGCCTCTGTGGTACCAGTCTACAAGAGTTCTGGGAATAGAACCGATCCTCACAACTATCGCCCAATCAGTCTGCTGCCGATCTTTGCTAAAATCTTCGAATCCTTAATCAATCTAGCGATAGTAAGGCACTTAGATAATGCTAAACTTCTATCTGACCGCCAGTATGGATTTAGAAAAGCACGATCTACTGCGGACATCCTAACGGTCATCTCTGAACGCATGTATCATACACTTGACAAGGCAGGGGAAGCTAGGGCAGTGGCACTTCACATATCCAAGGTCTTTGACAAGGTATGGCATAAAGGGCTTCTCCTGAAAATACGCTCATACGGTATTACTGGGCAATTACTTAATATAATCAGACCCTTCCTAGACAAAAGAAAAATCCAGGTTGTCCTTGATGGCCGTTCATCTAAGCAACATTACATAAATGCTGGTGTACCCCAGGGATCTATCCGTGGACCTCTGTTGTTCCTGATCTATATAAACGATCTCCCTGATGACACAGTGTCTGAGGTTGGTTTATTTGCTGACGACACCACGCTTTACTCTCGCCATGTTGGCAAAACCGACGCAATTATATCCGAGGCATTGCCTGAATCTTTAGAAAATGCCCTCCAGGCTGTAGTGGATTGGGGTTACAAATGGTTGGTAACTTTTACTGCCGCTAAGACAAAGCTCCTTTTCTTTCAATAACTACAAAGAACCTCTCCAACCACCGATTGTCATGGCTAATAACATCCTACCTGAGAGTTCATCATTCAAACTCATCGGCCTAACCTTCACAGGTAACATGAATTGGAACAAATATAGATATAAGATATATTGCTGGTCGGAAGGTTTTTAATGGGAAAAAGTCATTCCAAAAATAGTCATGTTTACAATCTTTGCCTTGAAGGAAAGTTAAAAATAACATTTGTAATATGAGGTTAAGAAATGAAAAAAAAACTGTTAGTACTGTGATAGTCTTAAAAGACCTACTACTTAAAAAAAAACATTTGTAATATGAGGTCAAGTAAGAAAAATACTGTTAGCACGTTACTCATAGCATTACCTACCCTTTTTTTTTACACAAGCATACATTCATCAGGGGGTGTTTCAGACCCGAATTACCTCCTCTTTTGCGATGGTAGAGAGCGCTACAATCCATGATATAAAAATGGAAGCGCAATAAGATTCACGCTATTTCTTCCAGCAACGCCTCTGATGAACACACTCACTAGCATATGTGCGCTACGCGCGCGCATTTCACGGTATGTAAGACATTTCACCCAACTTCAACACGCACATATCCGTACATATCCTTTTCAGACTTTATTGTACACATTTTTATGGGAAGAATCTCAAAGCGAACCCTGTCGGGTTTGCAAGGAATAAATTTTTTTTTTCATAGATTATCGCTGCCGTGATGTTTTTTTGTTTCATTTGTCAATGTTTGTATTATAACATGTATACGCGTCGGCTTACTCCCTTAGGCTGTAAAACGGCAAATGGATCTAATGAATAGAACTGAATTCGAATGATATAAAAAAATGAATTATTTTAAATCTAAATGATAGGTCAATGTAGTTTGCTTGAATCATTGTGTGTAGTGTATATATATATATAAAGATAATTTATAGGAGGCGATTTCAATATGGACGTGTAACGGATAAACGCGGACTGAAAGCTAAATAAGACACCCAAAAGGGAAGAGTTTTTCAATTTTCTATCTTCTATTAACATAACTTTTTATTTATTTTTATTTTTTGTTCAAATCAGTGTTATCAGTGCGGTCTGATGTAGGGTTCGTATGACATAATATTCCGGGAAAACTCAGATGTGGGTTTCATGGCAGTTTCAAACGTACTAATATCGTTGAGATTAGTACGGCAGAGAATAAGTTTAAATTAAAAATTTTAAATGTTGGTTTTAAATGTTTTGTTTGCTTTCTATTTTTAGTGTCACTATCATTTTTTTTTTAAATAATTTTTAACATTTTATTTTATTTATTTATTGATTTGCCCGTTCTTACGTTCAATGTTTCATTTGAATTAATTAATTAAATTATCTTTTGTTGTTGTTTGACTGCGAACTTTGTGGGAAAGAAGCTTACTCCGCTCGGTCACTTGATGTAGCTGTTTTTAAAACGTACCGAAAATATTCGTTATTTATTTTTTCATTATTTAACATCTAATCGGTCAGTTAAGTTTTCTCCCTTATTTTAGAACTCTAAACAATAGTCCTCTACAACATCTGAATATATTTTTCTCATTTGATTCAAATGTCTCTGGTGGGTAAATTTAGGCCCTTTCACCATATAGAGAATATTCCAAATTATTTTACCCACAATCCTGGTTTCCCAACATTATTTTTGTTCCTAAACATTAAAAACAACAACATTTTCCTCTTTTCGCCCTTTTGTGACATTTATTTTACGTCCGGTTTCTTATGAGTCGGTAACAGTCTGTCGAAAATCGTTTTCATATTTCTTGCAAATATAGCTTCCGTTAGTGACATGCAAGCTTGAACTTTATTATTTGGGTTCATCCTATACACTTGAATGGCCTTCCCTATTGTAGTACCACTCGCTTTTTAGCGCTCGTTTAAAAGTATCGACAAACCGTTCAGCCTGACCACCGCTTCTCGCATGATACGGTGCGATTCTGATGTGTTCCACCAAAAAAGACTGACAAAACACTTTTAATTCACTGGAAGGGAATTGAGTACAGATATCCGATACTACACAATACACGACTCCGAAACATGCAAACAATTCATACAAAAACCCAATTGTTAATTCTCTCGTTTTTTTATACACTTAAGTATCTCTGGTCATTTAGTTAATCTATCCACTACTACCAGAAAATAGAACCCATCCAATGGTCCAGCAAAGTCAATATGGATTGTAGACCACGGTCGGTCAGTTTTCGGCCAGGGTTTGAATTTTATAAGAAGTGTCTTTGCTATTAACGCACACTTTTTACATAATTTAACTGCATTCTCAATATCTCGGTCAATACTTGTCCAGTAGACGTAACTTAGCATAAGACTCTTCATTCTTAAATGCCTGGGTGACCAACATGAAATTCTCTTAGAATACGTTTTGCGATGCTACTGGAATGACCACCTGATCACTGTACATCACTGCATCATCGCAGGTGGAATATACTTCCAAAATTTGTCGGTTCTTTTCTATTATACCCTTTTTATGTTTCTTATAAAATCATCGTTCATCGCCTTTGTCTTTATTTCTCCAAATGTTACTGGAAGTTCTCTTCTGATGGCACACAGCGTGTTTTTCACCACAAAATCCGTTTGTAGAGAGGCAATTACTGCGTCCTCAAGGGATTCAACAGATTTTGGTATCATTCTAGACAGTCTGTCCGCCTGACTGATTTTTGAAGATGGAAGATACTCCATTTTGTAATTGTAATTTAGGAGGATGGTTCGCCATATGTTTAATCTGTTCGCTGTATGTCTTGATAAACTCTTCTTCGACTCATAAATTGTTAAAAAATGTTTATGATCGGTGTGTAATAAAAAAAATTGTTATCCGGGCACGAAATGGTGAAAGATTGTTATTATGAAATACTACCCTACGATTCTTTTTCAATTTGTTAGTAGCTCTTTTCTGGCGGCAAAAGTGTACGAGACGCATGCGCGATAGGCTTCAACGAACCGCCGTCCATTCTGTGTAAAAAAAAACAAGCTCTAATACTTGCATCGGTGTGATACTATGGACTGTAAACCCTAGCCAAGACCCCGAACAAAGGGAGCAAATGAGTCACCGAAGGCACACAAAGGCGATCAAAAGTAGGATCCGTAGATATTTTCTGCTTATCAGTCGTTCGAAGACAAGAACGAGACGTTTAGGATTTCCGGTCCTGAGTCAATAAATTTAGGATTTCTAGTGTTTCGGCAGTTTAGTTTTCGGAAATTGGCGGGTTGGGAAAGTCCTCGAGAGGTTTCGTCTTCGGACAGACGTGGTTAGACCCGAATGACGCAAGGGAGATTGCAGATTGACGCGACTCAAGGTGAGTTGACTTCAACCGAGCGACGGTGATTCATCGACAGACTAATTATCTCAGTTGGTTGATACACTGGAACTTAACTAAGATGTAAGGGGTCTTTTCCCGTGGCGGTATCACACACACACACACACACACACACACTCAGAGTACGACTGATTTATACACACAAAAAAGACAATCAGAATGAAAATGAAAAGAGACCTATATGTGTTAAATGTTGCAGTAGTATTTGCTTCAGGGGGTGCGTCTGATTGTCTTAACTAACGCTGTTGTTTATGTGTCGTAAGAATAGAAACTGCAAGGATATTGTATTTTTTATGTTAAAATAACATTTCTTATTGTGAAGACTGTTTCATGTGTTGCCTGTGTAAAATTGTGTAAGGACGTTGTTTTATTGTTTGTCAACAAGAGAGAGAGAGAGAGAGAGAGACAATCAGAAGGAAAATGAAAGGAGACCTATGTGTGATATATTGTAGTTACATTTTCTTCTGGGCGTGGGTCCTATTGTCTTTATTAATATGGTTGTTCATGTGTTGTTAAAAAAATAGAAACGGCAGAGATATTGTATTTTTATGTCAAAAATGTCATTTTTCGTTACAAAGAGACACTATTTTAGATTTGTCTGTGTGAAATTGTGTAAAGACGTTGTTTTGTTTATTTGTTAAAAAGGAAGGTTCGAGGAGAAAAAATCAAAGAATACCTTTATATTAGAAGTGATTTAAAAGTCCTCTTGGTAGGAGGTGAAAAAAATTCATCCTGATTTATTTTTATGGGGAGAATAAAATGGCGGAATGACTGTGAGAGGTGATTTGAAGATATGTTAGAAGTATATATATATATATATATATATATATATATATATATACATTTTTTATTATTATATATACATACATTTTTTTATAATTATATATATATACATTTTTTTATAATTATATATATATACATTTCTTTATAATTATATATATATACATTTTTTATAATTATATATATACACATTTTTATGATTATATATATATATATATATATATATATATATATATATATATATATATATATATATATATATATATATATATATAATTCACACTTTACACGGTCGTAGTTTTTCTTACTGTGAGATAAGTTTGATTGGAGAGAAAAAATAAGTTCGTTCAAAACTTATTTACGTGTTTTTGATTGACGAAAAAGAATCGACAGATGTTTATGTCGCTTTTTTTTCGCTTTTCGAACGACTTGAATTTACAAACATTGATTTGAAAACTGTTTAGTCCTACTCAGAAAACAACAATCGTTCTTCAAACCATTTTTGCGACGTTTAAGTGTTTTATTTTCGCAGAATTTACACACTTTGCTTGTTAAAATTTAGTTTGATTTCAACTTCTCGCTCTATTGTGAACAAATAATTTTTTGTATTCCAGCATTCCAATTAGAGACACAAATCGGAGTTTTTGTTGACATAAGTCCGAGTTAGTTTCGTGTCCGAATCAATCCGAATTCCTTGTGACCAGAGTTGTGCGACATACGTTCGTATAAAAGGTTGGTCCGAATAACCTCGAGTACCTTGTCTCCAGTGTTGTGCGATATAGGTTTCGAATCCTCGTCACCAGTGTTGTGACCTTGAAATGCCGATAATAATTAAGACAACACGGTGGTATATTTACAAGAGTGTATTTACAGAAGTACAGAATAGTATGCTACATAAAGTTTGCATCCAATACTGTAGCTATGACTGCCACCAATGACTGCTACGACACTTAGTTGTAACTTTATTCAGTGTCCGGAATAGTCCATCTATTCCCGAAATAGAATAATCCTATCAAAATTACGCCCACAATATATAACAGACTCGAACTAGGCTCGTCATTTTAAGCTTGACACATACTTTTGCACAGCACAAAATGGATATCTGTATACTTCAGAAAACAAAAAACAAAACTAACCTTCACACAAAAATGGGACACTGCGCATTCCCACAACAACTACCAACAATTAGCGAACTTAACTGAACTTAAAACAATTTAAGAACTAAACCCATCACTACAAATTTAAAGTAATCGATTATCAAACAATCATAATAAACATAGTTGTTAAAAACTTCCCCACTTAACGAGCCTAAAAACGGAGAACGTATGAATATATAAAACTTAATAGTTAATAAAAAAAAACAAAAAACATAAGGAAATAAGTAAATAAATAAATTTAAAATCAAGGCACTTAACTCTTATTCTATAATAATACGATAGAATGAAACAGATAAAATAAATTATGGTAAAATAGAACATTCAAATAAATAAAATATAATGATAAGATATAAATAATAGAAAATTATTAGTGATTCTAATATGATAACAATAAAAAAAGATAATAGTTGTAATTGTGTATAAAAATAATAACGTAATAATAGTAATCTGATAAATAAATAATAAAATAAGATAGAAAATAATAAATGATAAATATAATTTTCAAATAAATATAATTTTAAAAAAATCAAAAGAAATCAGGACACATGCAATATGAGAATAATTGTATAATAATAAAACAAGTAAATAAAATATATTTAAAACTAAACATCACTTACATATACAAACAAATTAATAAGTTAAAATTATTAAATAGAAATAATGGAAATAAAATGATAATAGTAATCTGTGAATAAACGAATAAAATAAAATAATGAAAATGAAATTAATAAAAATAATAAAAAAATAAATAAAAAATAAATAATCAATTAAAAATAAAACATTGAATATCAAATTCATTATGAATAATACATATTAATTGAATATTAATTGTATTATTATAAAACATTAAATGGTAAAAAAAATCGAAAATAAATAAATATTAAAAGAGGCACCAAAATCTAAGCACTAACAAATAATCTGAAACCAATGTTTAAATTTCTGAATTTAAACTCATTCGTTTGCACGTTTGAAATTGAAGTGAAACCCAGATCTGAGGAAGATAATTTTTTCTCGAAATATTATGTCATACGAATCGCACTAATAACAAGTCAGATTGTAATCATAATTATAAACAAAAAATAAAAATACATAAAAAATGATATAAAAAATTGAAAAACTCATTCCACTTTTGTATATCTTAATTTGTTTTCAGTTCGCGTTTATCCGTTACACCTCTGCATCGAAATCGCGCCCTATAAATTATCTTTTTATGACTATTGAAATGTTTAAACCTTTCTTTTTGAATAAATTATTCCCCGTGATATTCTTTAATGTTTTATGAAACGAAGAAAATCTATTAAGAAAAAACTGAATTTTTTTTTCATTTCAGTTATTTTATGGACTTATTGACCCTAGATGGAATTAAATGAACATTCCTATAGTGTCTTTAGAGTCCTTGAAAGATTTAACCTTTATTGAAACTTATTTGAATGTTCTAACTGTAAACAATTCAATTTCTATAACACAGTAACAAAAAAATAAACATTGAGATATAAATACATATATTAGAGAATGTCAAATATCCACACACACACACACACACACACACACACACACACACACACACACACATATATATATTCAAATCTAAATGAATTGGAAAACTCTTTATGGGTTAACAACAAAGATCCCTCATCAACTTACAAAAACCTATAGCTCAATATCTAGAGCTGAGTTCCGCCGACCGTTGAGAATTAACTTCCTGCACTGAAGATTGCGTTAGCATGAAACATCGATGTCTGTAGGTAATAAATAATTAATATTTATTTATAGATATTATTATAAGCCCCCTACACTAAAGGCCGGGCACTCTGAGTGAGTTCAATAACAAGCAGTACAAATAGCTTCATGCAAGATCCAAACCCAGTTTGTTGATCACTTTCAACTGCTCGTGTAAATAAGCCGCCGACTCGCTATTTACAAAGTTAAATTCCTCCTTAATTATTAGCTAATTCCCTATGGCCGAGGGGTTAACGCTCTTGACTGCGAATCAGTGGCGGAGTTCGAGCCCGCCGACCGTTGAGAATTAACTTCCTGCACTGAAGATTGCGTTTGCATGAAACATCGATGTCTGTAGGTAATAAATAATTAATATTTATTTATATATATATATATATATATATATATATATATATATATATATATATATATATATATATATCCTGCACTGATGAGGGTGAAAGCCCAAAACGATGTCGTCTGTAGGTATAAATCACTTTTATATTTAATTAAATATATATATATATATGTATATATATATATATATATATATGTATATATATATATATATATATATATATATATATATATATATATATATATATATATATATATATGACGCTTTCAATTATTTTATCTTAAAAAGACGAAACAGCTGGGTACGGATACATACAAATATGTATAATGTATAGTCGTTATTTATACAAGCTTCGTTAAAAACAACGGCGCTCTGTTGTTTTGCAATTGTTCTCGGTAATCTCTCGGCACGGCGAGCAATTTTGCGGTTCTCGGGTGTTAATAAGACATAACCTCCTGAAGACGATCGAGAGACCGAAAGCGCTTGAGGGATGGCCTATGACACAACGCTCGGTGCCACATTATACTAATTAACACTCGAGAACCGCAAAATTGCTCGCCGCGTCGAGAGATTAACGAGAAAAATTGCAAAACGAGAACTCCATGGTCTTTAAGGAAACTTATATATATATATATATATATATATATCATGCAGCTGCTTAGTTTTTTCAAGACTCATCAGTGTAGCTAGTCATATATGTGTGTGTGCACATACGTGTGCGTATGCATATATTTATTCTTTGATTTTTTTTATATATTGATTATATATTGATTTTTGATTTTTGATTTTTTATTTATATATTTATTTATTTATATATTGATTTTTTGATTTTTGATTTATATATTGATTTTATTTATATATCGAATTTTTATTTATATATTGTTTTTTTTTTTTTATTTATATATTGATTTTTTTATTTATATATTGATATTTTAATTATATATTGATTTTTTATTTTTTATTTATATATTATTTATTTATATATTGTTTTTATTTATATATTTATTTATATTTATACATTTTTACTTTAATTTGACATTCATTAATTGAAACCATCGTGATTTATATATATACATATATATATTTTATATAATAATAAATAGTTACCTCCCCTGCTTAGATAATTTAATTAATTAGAGTTACGTACTTTATACTATGCTCTAAATATAAATATAAATAAATAATTTTTATTTACTCTTAATTAATAAATTTTTTTATTATTATAAATTTAATTTAATTTAAATTCATTCTCCCTTCCTTCTTTCCTTCTTTCCTTCTTTCTTTCTTTCTTTCTTTCTTTCTTTCTCTCTCTCTTTTCTTTCTTTCTTTCTTCTTTGCTTTATCTCTGGTTCTTTACTTCTAAATATAGAATCTCTTACTTAACGGTTATTTTTCTGACCTAGCGTCTGGCCGGCCCCTCATTTAAAATTCTTTGTCCATAGCGTTTTATAACGGTTATAAATGTTTTTTGAAGAAATTCCATCATTTACTATTTCAGACTATGCTGAAGAAGACGGAATAGGGGGTTTAAAACCCTTTTCTTGTCAGAAACCACTGGTCCATGTCTGATTAAAATCTGTATTTAAAAATAAAAATATTACGCTCTATATATATATATATATGTGTGTGGGGGGTGTGTGTGTGTGTACTTGATGTCTTATTATACATAAAATTTTATACGTAGAGTTAAACCTTTTATTTCTTTATTTGCCATTTACTAAGTAAGAACGTTTTTCTTCCTCTTCTTTCCTTCTTCTTCTCCGCTTTCTACGGAAAGAGCGTTGGAGTAAATGTTCGTTAGAGGTGAGAGTTTATTGCGAGTATTAGTCCTTAATGCGACGACAACTTTTAGACAAAAGGTTCATACCGTTATTTAAAATCCATAAAATGTAAACTAAGCGCCAACCTGAGACAACACCAATTTTATTTTATAGACAAATTAAAATAATTCATTTGAATTTGTAATCGATATTTATCAACCTGACCTTGATACTGTCAGACGCAAGTAAGAGACAAGGACAAGTCGATTTTAAACTTCATTTCAATAGCAAATGTGTCAATGGTGAGTATTGAAATGGAAAACTAGATTTCTATCTTGAACCAATTTTTTAGTTTCAATTAGTTTTAAAGAGAACACTTCAGATGGAAACTGTCTTTAATGTCTGGTTTTATTCCTGACACTAACCTATCGAAACAACTAACCCTAACTCCAACCCTAACCCATCGAACCAACGAGAGAGTCCATTAAGCACATTTATTGGTGCAAAATGTCAACCAATAAAATTAATGTGTGATTTGTTTATTAAATAAAATACACACTATCTTGTAGTTATCTAGTTGGCGATCCATTGGGTGTGCTGGTGTTGTTGCCTGATCACCCTTAATCAAGAAACTAAATAAAAAAAAACCCAGACCAAACAAGTTCTTAAAATACCCCTCCCAAATAAATTGACATTTATAATATGAGGTCAATAATAAAAAAAAAATGTTAGCACGGCGATGTTCTTAAAAAACTACTACTTAAAAAATAACATTTGTAATATGAGGTCAAGAAAAAAATCGGATCAAAAGTACAATAAGGACCCCAGTTCATTAACACAACACGCGGAACATGTTCCGGAAGTCACCGGCGTCTTCCGGTTCGCCTTCCGGTTGACCTCGCAATACACGTGGTCGCTATTTACAAAACAACTTGTAAATAAAATAAACGAAATATATACGCTTTTTTAAAAATCGGCTGACTTGTAATCTTTCGTTTTGCAATAAACAAAACAATTCATCGTTTTTTTTTTTGTTTTACTTTTATTTACTAAAAAAAAACAAATTTTAAACGCAGAACATTCTATATTTCGTGTTATGTATTTCAAGAAAAAGTGTATTGCGAAGTCAACCGGAAGACGCCGGTGACTTCCGGAATATGTTCCGCGTGTTGTGTTAATGAACTGGGGTCCTTATTGTACTCTTGCTCCAAAAAATCTTTTAGCATTGTGATCTTTTTAAAAAAACTACTACTTAAAAAATAACATTTCTAATATGAGGTCAAGTAATAAAAACTGTTAGCACGGTGATGTTCGTAAAAACTACTTCTTAAAAAATTACATTTGTAATATGAGGTCAATAATAAAAAAAACTGTTAGCACGGTTATGGTCTTAAAAAACTATTTCTTAAAAAATACCATTTGTAATATTAGGTCAAGTAATAAAAAAAAACTCTTAGCACGGTGCTGTTTCCAAAAAAAACTACGTTGCTTACAGACGGCTGTAAAACGGCAAATGGATTTAACGAATAGAATTTTTAAAAATA